>CM076584.1:661632692-662232692 GCA_034641835.2 Pinus albicaulis | reverse complement strand
TATTAATGAAAATTAAAAAAAAAAACTCATATCGGATCGATAGTATTTTTTCATTCACCTGATTCATCATTTCGCAATTTTTCCATCAAGCTTTTACGCTCTTCTGGTCCTAGATCAAAAATAATCTTATCTAGCTTCATCATTTTGTGGCTCTGCATAATACACAGTAAACAATACATATTAGTTAAACTTACATATAGTTCAAAAATAATATTTTTTGTAAAGAATATACAAAGAACTTTCTTTTTTTGCTTTTCTTGATGTGTTACCAATATTTTTGTTACTTGATCTCTTGTCAGTCATTTCTTTATCAATCTCAAACCTGTACCATATCATTAATTAATATATTTATAAATAAATTTTCAACTTTTCGAGTAAAAAAAATCTCGAGAAACCGGTGCACCATTCATGATGTACGCACTGACGCCGGTGCGTGGGGGTCTTAGAAATGCACCACAAAAACAGTATAATAGACCGTACGGTGCTCTATGTCAACAAGGAGCACCGGTGCGTTACATGTCAACCACCGCACCGATTAACCATGATAAAATAATAAAAATTGTCCAGTGTTAGTTTTTGTAGCATAAACCGGTGCCATATTTTACATATGGCACACTGATAAAAAAAAAATCGTTTTTAATTTTTTATCACATTACTTTCGCGGTGCACTTGTACAATATAGAGCACCGGTGCACTTGGTTACGCCGGCCGCATCGATGAAAAAAAAACTGGTTTTTTTTAAATTCACGCAAGGTTCGACATGGATTGGGATCCAACTATGCAAATCATCCCATCGGTTGGATGTCTTAGGTATATATTTAGCAATACAAACCCTATAAATCTAAATTGAAAATCCATAATTCTAAAATCACAGAAAGAGGGAGAAGAAAGGGTAGAAAAAAAAAGAATCTAGGGTTTGTATTTTTTGAAAGTGTTTTTTTTTTTTTGCAAAACAAAATGTTCGTTGTGCGACATAATGAAGTAGTGCACCGCCTGCATATTTTACAAATGGCACACTGAGAAAAAATATTTTATTTTTTTTATTTTTTATCATAGTACTTTCACGATGCGCTGGGATAATAGATTGCACTTGTGCTCTCACGTACGCAGGGCGCACAGATGATTTTTTTTTTTTTAATTTATGCAAGGGCAGACATGGATTGGGATCTGACTATGCAAGTCGTCCCGTGGGTTGGATGTCTTAGGCTTATATTTAGCAATACAAACCCTATAAATATAAATTGAAAAGCCCTAATTCTGAAATCACAGAAAGAGGGAGAAAAAATGGCAGAAACAAATATAATGTTTGGTTTGTTTCTAAAATGGTTTTTCTTTTGCAAAACAGCATGTTCGTGGTGCGCCATAATGACATAGCGCACTGGTGCCATATGTTACATATGGCGCACTGATAAAAACATATATATATATATATATATATATATATATATATATATATATATATATATATATATATATATATATATATATATATATATATATATATATATATATACTTTTGTGGTGTGCTGGTATAACAGAGCGCACCGGTGCGCTATGTTACATAGGGTGCACGGAGGAAAAAAAATCTATTTTTTTTTAATTCACGCAAGGCCCGACATGGATTGGGATCCAAATATGTAATTCTTCCCATGGTTTGGATGTCTTATGACTATACAGACCCTATAAATCTAAATTGAAAAGCCCTAATTCTAAAATTACAGAAAGAGGGAGAAGAAAGGGCATAAACAAAAAGAATCTAGGGTTTTTGTTTCTAAAAATGGAATTTTTTTTAATTTTTTCTGAAAACTGCAAAAAAATTTAAAAAAACAATAAATTTTGATTTTATTCTTTTACTGCATAAAAAAAACTGCAGAAAAGGTAAAAAAAACAACAAACTTTGATTTTTTTCTTTTATTGCATAAAAAAAGCTGCAGAAAAAGTAAAAAAAATTAATAAAATTTATTCACATCATTTGAAGTTATATGCTATAGGGTTTGAATCACCAAAGGTTTGGAATTCTGATTGTTTGAATACTTCTTTTCGAACGTATTTCCCTGCTCCACAGTGCTCTCGTGCTCTGTTTTCTCCAGGTATGTATCCTTCAAATCTCTAGCTGAAAATTTTTGCAAAAATAGTGAAATAATGAAAAGTGTTTAGTATTTAAAGAAATGTTTTATGAAATTAGATTTTCGAAAATATTTTGCCACCCATTTTTCAAATTAAGCGCTTTTTTTTCACTTAAAGAAAATAGAGTTGTGCTTTTTTTATTTGTGGTTATTCGTCACCAGTGCGTCTCTTAATCGAACTACACCGGTGCATCGGGGTATAAAACGGCATCGGTGCACATTACCAAAAAAGCACTGGCATGGTGATCTGTACATTAGGCACCGAAATTACATTTAGGTGTCTGCACCAAAATTTTGTGTTGTTTTTCTCAAATGTAGGGAGAAAATATCACAATTATATGGAATTGACAATTCTTCAAAATCCAGCTCATTCCATAATGTTTCTCAAAGTCCATTGCAGAGTTCTCCCTATCCATTTCGAGACGTAATATTTACTTCAGATTTTATTTATATTTTCACTATCTAATTGAATTTATGTTTTTTATCCATGCAGTTAATCATGCACAACTTAATTAAATTTCTAATGTATACAAATTTGTAGGTTCATGCAGGTTCAGCATCGAGTTCAAAGGCACAAAATATTCAAACTGCTCCAAAACGTCAGAAGTTCTTATCAGGAGCTGCATATCGCAAGGCGCATTTGGTAGATGAAAATGGACAGGCGCTTCACCCTGCCAATTGTAACAATATTGCATCTTCTAGCGACAATCCTGGGACAATGATGGTAGTAATTATAATTTTTATATATATATATTAATTAATATGTAATTATTTCAACGTCAAACCAATTTATAACCATGCAATATTGTCAACGTGGTTACTAGATGATATCATATATTTTGTACTAATCATGTTCAAATATTTTTTTTTTTAATTATTAGTATTCTAGTGATGATGAACAACCTACCTACCATCTTCTGTTGCACCCCACGAAAATTTCAAATTGAGAGAAGACTGAATTAAGAGAAAAAATTGAAGAGGAATGATACCAAGAATGGTTGAATCAACCACCGATTCAATTCCCGCTACGTCCAGATTCAACAATTAGGAATGACTATAGCAATAGTAGTTCTTCACAAGCAGGAAATGGATGCATTCAAATAGAGGTTGGTATGGATGATTAATTAATGGATACGACTGCCATGGAGACAATGTTGTTAAATGCATTAAAAAACGATGATCAGCTAGGGGATGATGCTCATATCGCTGAAACCTTTTTCGAAAGCCTTAAATTTTCTTCCACCATCCCTCTCTTTGGACCCGGCAGTCAGTCAAAGTCTACCAGTTAGGGACAACGATGTTACTGTACAACTTGAAAGAAAATTTTGGCTTATCAGCTACATGTTTCTCAGAACTTTTGAAGTAAGTTACCATAAAGTACTCCCTTATATAAATTTGAAATATAATCGGTACACTGCAATGAACATTACAAATGGTAAATTTTATGAACGTTAATTATTATACCGACGCTAATGTACATTTATTAATATATTTTTCCATGATCACCAACTACATTTTATTCAAAGATAAGGTTATTCCAAGTGATAATGTCTTGCCTGGTAGCTGCGAAGAGGCAAAGAAATTGTTGAAAATGTAAGGTGTTGAGGACATATCATATCATGCATGTCCAAATGATTGTATTCTATATAGAGGATAATATGCAGACAAAGAGATGTGTCCCAAATGTGAGCATGAAAGGTATAATGATAAATCAAAAAAGAAGGGTAAATCATGTACTGGTCCTTTTAAGATATTGAGGCACATGCCTATAATTCCAAGGATTCAAAGGCTCTTTCTTTGAAAAGAATTAGCTATGTTACAGGGATGGCATGCCTCACACAGAAGTGAGTTGGGAGTTATGAGAATCCCAACTAATTCAATAGCCATGAAGCATATAGAGGATATTGGCCCAAAAAATTCAAGGATGAAGTATGAAGTCTACGACTCAACATATCCATGGATGGCGTCAACCCATATTCCCTCCAGAACACCAAATATTCTGGTTGGCCTGTAGTAGTGATCAATAACAATATCTCCCCATGGTTGCCCATGAAGAATGAACATCTTATGTTGGCTCTCATAGTCCCTGGTAGAAGACAAGTGAAGAATATGGATGTCTACTTACAACCACTGGTAGATGAATTGAAGGAATTATGGGATGGGATAAATGTATACGATGTATCAAGACCCGTCGTAGCAGAGAGGAGTTTTACGTTGTATGGTATATATTCTTACATGACACATGATTATCTAGGCTTAGGAGTTTTCTCTGGTAAATTACATGTTTAATTTATTGATTTGTTTATATACGTAACAATATTCTTTCACATATTAGTTATTTAATTCGTTGTAATATTTGTTTTAATCTTCATTATATTCTTTAACGTGCCATGCATATTAATTAATGTATAAAAATATAAATTCGTAGGTCTTGTAACAAAAGGGTATTTTGGATGTAAATGTTGTGGACCTTCTTTGGGTATTCACTTGATAATTTGCAATTATGTTGATCTCAAAAACAATGGCATACTGTATAAATTAGTTCTTTTTTTTATATCTAAGATCATAATAAAATGATGATAATTCTAAAGTACATGAATTTATTTGCATTATTTTCTAAACTTTATTATGATACAATAATTCATATTATTCTAGATTTATTATTTTACAATTATTTAAAATTTACAAATTTACAAATTTAAAATTTTTAATAAATTCATTTCACATTAATACAATTAAAATTTTACAAATATTTTACATACAATTACAACTACAATTACAAATAAAATTTTACAATTTCACATACAATTACAATTACAATTTTAGAATTTTACATACAATTGCAATTTTACAATTAAAATCAATTCACAGTAATACAATTAAAATTTTACAAATACAATTACAATTACAATTACAATTTTACAATTTCACATACAATTACAATTACAATTACAATTTTAGAATTTTACATACAATTAGAATTAAAAATATTACAATTTTACAATATCATGATCGTTTAATATTAAATTAATTAATAAACATCACGTTCATGATAACCATCATACAAATATCATATTTGACTAAAAAACACATTCAAAATCGCTAACATCATCGTGATCATGATCATCTAACAAAACACAATTAACATTATATATTAACATCATCACAACACAAACATCAAATATACATCTCATGTCAAATAACTCATGCTATCACATACACATCTATCTACAAGTTGCACATTAAATGAACATATCTAACATGACCTAGCAATATACACATCATGATGATCACCAACATGTAAATTAAGTACAACTACAACATGAACAT
The DNA here is from genome assembly GCA_034641835.2 of Pinus albicaulis. NCBI lineage: Eukaryota > Viridiplantae > Streptophyta > Pinopsida > Pinales > Pinaceae > Pinus > Pinus albicaulis. The sequence continues at coordinate 662,227,236 of CM076584.1, read as the reverse complement.
AAAATACATGGACCATATATCCATATATATATATATATATATAATGTTAAAAATATACAACTGTAATATAAATGTCATGGATAAGCTGGTGATAGTACAACATCAATATCAATACTAGTGGAGGCCTTCTCAGTCAATGGTGCAGCCTCGACAGTCGATGGTCCAGCCTGTTCATGATCATGAGTACTGATGGATGCTGCAGGCTGCTGACTAGACGTGGCTGATGGTCCAGCCTCATCTCCATGATGAATGTTGTTGGATGCAAGTGGAGGCTCATGCTCATCTTGTGTGGCGCGAGGTGAACGATCATAAGATGATGAGTCACTACTCGTGGACTATCCATCACGTGATGTGGCTCGACCACGCCTATAATGTGCAACATTCCTTTTCAGTCACATAACAGTTGTTGTAACTCCTACAACATTCCGCATCAGGCTGTACATGTCACGCAACATGCCTCTCCACATTTGTAATAGCCTATCATTGACCTCTATGTCTCTGTAATGAGTGAGCCTGATGCCCGCCTCAACAATCAATGCACTAAGTTGGTTGCCCAACTTTATCCTGCATCTAGCATCAAGTCAACTGCACCTAGAAAAAGGTGGTACCAGCAGACCAACAGGAGTAGGTCTCTCTTCATCGGCCTCTTGATGATCCTCAGCATCTGGCATGGCCTGATCGTCATCAAGATCAACACCTAGATCAAGTGGTGGTGTCGGTATCTCGTCGCCATCAAAAGTGCCAATGTCTGAAAAATATATACAAGTACACAACAATAATTAGACAATTTCATTACACAATTTAATAAAAACAAGTTAAATAACATGCTAGAATAAATTTAATTAGAATTATAACAGTATTATTACCTCTATCATCTGGTGGCTCATCGGCTGTGAAGAGGATGTTGGCACACTCTCGCAAATCCAAACCTGCGTAAGGATAGGGGACCATAATGAAAGGATGCTCATCAACACTGACTAGCAACTCCAGTGCATCATGCGATATCCTCACTGGAAACAGAGTCTCGTCGCTCTTGGGCATCATCTGCCCCCACATGTGCATACATGCCTCAAACATCGGCCTACGAGGCCGCCGAAAAAAATTAGGCCTCATCTCTGGAAACCTCTCAAAAAAGAAACAAAAACTATCTGAAGCAAAAGGGAAGTTCATCCTCCCTTGTGCATGAGCATGACATCTATCTAAGGCTATACAGAACTTCTACAAAAAAAATGGCAAACCACCTGACAAGTCATGGCTCTTGTACTAAATAATAAACATAATATAGAAGCAAGCAACTAATGTGTTGCCTGTCACTGGTGTTGTGCGAAATGGTCGAAATGATAAGTGAGAGACACTACACCTCCTCCATACCAAATGCACCAATATGTAACTGAACTCCAATGACCCGAAACTCTGCAGGAGATAGTACATTTTCTCCAATGTATCTCTGGGAGTAAACTAACTGAATCCCTGCGACACAGCCAACTGGAACCTCTGGGAATGAGGGAAAATCCACCCCTCTCCTCGATAGCCCTGTAATGAAATATATATCTTCCTCAGTGGGCATGTAGCACTGGTTGATACCAACCTGGAAAGCCTGTTGCTGGGCATTCCACCTTCGGATAAGATGTCTCAAAAACAAACTATGGCCCTTTAGGGAAGTAGCCTCCTCATAGAACTTGAGGAGGCCTACCTACCTTAGGAGCCCCTGTGTAGCTGCTATAATAGGGTGAGGGTACACATCTCTCTCCATTTCTCGTGTCTCCCATAGGCGAACCATGTTATACTGCTCAGCCTGTTGTTGTTGTTACCCCTCTTCTCTCCTTTTACGTCTCTGAATGATTGATATATTAAACAAAAAAAATTTATTAAATGAGACATGTATTTAGAAATATACATATATATATATATATATATATATATATATATATTTTAAATAAAAATAAAAAAACATACGATACGCCCAAAACACAGTCACGCACCGGTCTCAGTGCGTCTTTCTATGGAGCACACTGACTTCGGTGCACCTAATAATATTTAGCCCACTGGGGTGGTGCTCCAAAAACAATTTTAGCGCCCCATGGACTATGTATGGTATCAGGAGGGCGGTGCGCTTACTAAACTCTACGCCCTGGGGCATATAGTTAAGTCAGCGGACCGACCTCCTACCATCATGACACAATGAACGGTGTGGTCTTTTACAAGGCCGCACCGTTGACATAGGAAAAATACAGAAATTTGTGTGCTAACAAAAATAGCCATCCCATAGCGGATATTTTGGTCAATGCACTGAGTCGCCGCAATTTCACTAGGTCAATGGTGTGGCTGGGTAACCGAATGCACCGCACTTTTTAAAAAAATTAAACTAACACGGTGCGCGCCTTTGGTACCACCCCGGAACTGGTGCAGATACCGTTAGCACCGGTTTACCAGGCCAAACCATTGACCATGTCGAAATGCGGTATGCGGTGCGCTAACAACATTACCCACCCTAGGGCAGATAATTCAGTCAACACACTGAGTTGATGCGCTCCCACATTGTTAACGGTGCGACCTTGTAAACTACCACACAGCACGTTTTAAAAAAAATTAAATAACACGGTGCACCTATCGATACCGCCCCAAAACTGATGCAGATACCATTAGCACCAATTGTGGTGCGCCCTGTAAATTTAAAGGCAGCACTGCAAACCGGTGCGAGCCGAATGGCTTGAACGCACTGCGCGACAATTTTTTTTCTTTTAAGTGGTTAATTTTAAGGTTATTTGAAATTCTAACTCGCTAAAATGCTTAATTATGGAAAAAAAAAAAAAAAAAAAATACCTGTACATTTTCCCACCAAGGAGGCATATTTGTTGTAGAATTTGCAAAAGAAAATTTGTCCACCGTTTTGCAAAATTCAAGCTAGAGATTGGTGGGCAATGCATAGTAGTTGTGTGTGCAATGAGTGCAATGGGAGCACCGATGTCAGGGCGGCTCAGACAAGGATAAATTGCATTGGTGCTTGAGAGCTCTGTAGCACTGAAAAAAGTGAAAAATGTGGTTTTTTGGCCGTAATTTTTTTTTATTTAACCCTGTTCCAGTGCGTGGGGCTTTATGGGTGACCTAGTGCATTTATTCATTTCACACCAGGAAGTTTCTATTTTCACGCGTTTTTTATGAGGCATCGGTGCGGATGTTGTGTAAAGCACCAGTGCATTTCTTCATTCAACACCGGCCATTTTCTGTTTTCGCACGCTTTTTATGAGGCACCGGTGGGGACATTGTGTAAAACACCGGTGCACTACAGTAATCAAACGCACCGGGCGGGTATGTACGGAGCGTGTTAGTCATCAGTAATTTTTTATGATATCAAAAGATGACTAAATTATGATCCTATATTTCTAGAAACAAGATTTGAGAAATATTGTGAGTTCTAGAAATCTCATTGCCTTCATTATCCTAAATCAAAATGCTTCACTAATATTTTCCCCTCTATGCCTCCTAAAATGTCTACCCCTCTACTACCAAAAAGAACTTCATTATTGGGCATGTTTGCCTCATTTTATCATCTCACCCTCACCCTCATTCATAACCTTTTTTTTCCTCTGAGAAGACCCACTTTTTCATGTCTTCAAAACCCTCATCAAAAGCCCTTCATTCAGCATTTTCCTTTAAACATCTTAAACAATGTAAAAAGCTCCTTTTTTACATTGTTTTAATCTAAATTTTAGCCTATCGGGTCCTTTAAATTTTATCATAAAGCCCTCTTTATGTTAAAACCCACTCTTTGTATAAATCATGCCTTAAGCCCCTCTCTTCTTAAGCCCCAACCCTTTACCCCCCGTAAAACCTTGTCGCTCGCTTATTCTTAGCCCTTCCACCTATAAACTACCCTTCCACCCCTTTCATTTTATAAACCCTTTTAAAACCTTATGAAACCCCCTTTTAACCTTTGAAATATTAAAAGGCGGGCCCGCTTTCCATAAAAACCCTGCACCCATTCATGTTTTTCCATCTATCCAATGGACCCCACCTCCAAACCAGCCTTCCACCCCTCAAACGTGCGATCGATGTCGATCTCGTTCTTCGAGATCTAACGGCTGAAACAACATATTGCAAATAAAGTTGTGATGGGTTTAATGATTCACGACCCACGTGAAATAGGTGTTTTTCACCTACCACGCATCAATTTCCGAATGGTATCGCGCGCCCACCACCCTAAACCACTTACCGCCTTCTACCTGCACAATAAACCACTTGTGGTTTTTGAAAACCAGTTTTCCCCTCCGTGCAAAAATTCAAATTCCTCACCTCCATTCGAATTTCCGCCTAGTTCCACCTTCGGAACACTGACTCCTGCACCCTCTCCTCCTCTGCAATCACCTCCCGATAGCTCCAAACCCCAAAAAATGTAATGAAGCCCTCCCGCAGGTTTTTAAAACTAATTGATTGTGTTTTGTGCAGGTTTAATGGCAGAAAGGGCCACCATACCCTCCCACAATCCAAAAAATTTGGGTCAAACACTGGGTGAAAATCTAGTTGTTTTATTCAAAATAAAAGGGATAGAGACCCTGCATCAAGATCAATCATCGATGAAACATTATCATTGTTGGATAGAATGAACCTCCAGCTACAAAAAGCGGCCTCCCCTACACACAAAAGATACAAAAAATCAAAGAAAACAGCAAAGGAAGAAATATAAGAGTTAAAGGCCTAATCCTATTTAAAAGACAAAACAAAAGGGTTAGCTAATTAAAACATAAGATTAAAGAAAAGGAAGATTGATGAAGGTCAAAGAAAGAAAGAAGACAGTGGAAAGACAAAAAGAATAAAGGCAAAGGATCAAAAGAAACAAGTCAACGATCAAAGGAACAAAATAGAAAGATCAAACAGATTGAAAAAAAAATGATAAAAAGCAGACAATAAAAGATAAAGACAGAGTTTTAAAGCCTAAATAACAAAGTTTAAAGATGAAACAAAGGGCAGATTTACTCAAAAAAATTTGAATGACTCAGCCTATGCCAGTTGCTTCCCTCAAAAGATATTTTTTCCTCCTAGTGCTTTTTTTCCTTCAATAAAGCACTAAGAAATTATTGAACTAAGTCAGAGATATTTATATCTGCTAGACAGTTATTGTAACAGTTATGAAAATGCCTTAAAGTCAAACATTTCACCTATTTTTCCTTAGGAGCTAAGATAGAAGTTATTATTCAGAGAAATATTTGCAGATATTCCTGCCTTGAGCCTTGCATGGTCTTCAAGGTTAGGAACTCATTAACTCTGTAATAAATGACACTCAAACCCTAGATTAACTTCACCTCCTCATTTGCAGCATAAATACTACATCTGAAATCATTATCTTGTTGGCATTTGATGACTCTTTCAAGTAATACATAGTCTCTTGGAAGTTGAAAATAAATTGAAGTTTTGGAACTTGTGGATGCCCTAATTTGTTTGTTGATGGAGGAGGCTAGATCACTGGATCCCTGAGCTTGGTTGTTGGTGAAGTGCTTCTAATATGTTATTGTTATTTCCTGTTTCATTATGTTTCCATCTTTTTGTGTTGCAGTAGAATAAAAGTTTTAGGCGAAGAAATGTCTTTTCAAATCACCTTAGTTGTGTTTATTCTTCACTGCCTTAATGTTTTCTTCTACTAGGACATTTTAGAGAATTCTTAATTTCTCTCTAGACCCCCTAAGCTTATTTATTTCATAAATAGTTGAATACAGTTGGTATCAAGCATGTTTTATGGTTTTCCCTGCTTACTTGTTGCCACTTAAACATTGTTTTTGAAGTCTCCCTCTAAAGTACCATTCTTTAAAGTCTGCCAAAGAGGTTTTTTTTCAATCATACCCTTTGTACTTGCTTGAATAATTGTTTTAGAGATCTTCATAACTATAATCAAGGATGTTTAGGAGTTCCCTCTTCTCTAATTATAGTTATATGTGTGTCTTAAGTTTTTTCTATCCTTGAAGGTGAAATCACTAGAAGTTAAATGAGTTTCTCTCCTTCTATATTTCATTGGAAAAGTTTGTCTTGAATTATTATTTGCTGAAGTGTGGATTATAGAATTTATGGTTTGCCCTGTCTATTGATTGCCTCTTCATGTTTATAATATATTAAGTCCCTTTGTTGAGAAGTACATGTGATAAAGGATTCTTAATTGCCCTTTACCCTACTTTTCATTCTTACAAATTGATGTCCATCTCATTACCCCTAAAAACTTGAAGATCCACTGGCCAAGTTAGATTTTCCCTATGATACTCCCCAATCCATTGATGAACTTATTATGACTTCCATTAGACTCCATTGCCCAATGACTTAGAAATTTCCTCATTCTACCTATGCTTGTTGATCATTATACCCAACCAAAACAAACAACAAAACCTCACACTTAATAACTAGCCTAAAATCAACCCTACAAAGAAAAAAAGTTCATATCCTTTGCAAAAAAATAGAGAGATCCCTCTCTGAGTCCAGGAAGGCTAGATCCTAGGGCTCCAAAGACTGGTTCCATGTTGCCTTGTCATTTGGTATACCAATCTGCAAAATCACGAGACTCCAACAGAGTGCATGGTGTCCGGTGTGCTAATTTTTTGTGTGGTTTTTTGGCCGTAATTCTTTTTATTTAACCCCGTTCTGGTGTGTGGGGTTTTATGGTCACACCAGTGTGTTTCTTCATTTTTCACCAGGAAATTTCTATTTTCGCGCGCTTTTTATGAGGCACTGGTGCGAATTTTTTGTAACAGACCAGAGCACTATATTAACCAAACGCACCAAGCGGGTGTGGACGGAGTGCACGGTGTCTGGTGTGCTAATGTTTTGTGCAGTTTTTTGGCCGTAATTTTTTTTTAATTAACCCTGTTCCAGTGCGGTAGGTTTAGGGGTGCACCAGGGCATTTTATTAATTCTACATCGGGTTGTTTCTGTTTTCGCGCACTTTTTATGAGGCATCGGTGCAGAGGTGTTGTAAAGAACCGGTGCATTATAGAAATAAAACGCACCAGGCGGGTGTGTACGGAGTGCATGGTGTTCAATGTGCCAATTTTTTCTGTGGTTTTTTGGCCATAATTTTTTTCTTATTTAACGTTGTTCTGGTGCGTGTGGTTTTAAGGGCACACCGGTGCTTTTGCTTTATTCCACACCGAGAGGTTTCTATTTTCGTGTGCTTTTTATGAGGCACTGGTGTGGAAGTGTTCTAAAGAACCGGTTCGCTACATAAATACAACGCACCGGTTGGGTGTGTACAGAGCACACGGTGTTCAGTGTGCCAAAGTTTTGTGCGCACCGGTTCTTTCTCGTGTGAAACGCACCAGTGTGTTATACGGTGATGAGCGCCCCAGACGAAATACATCCGCAAAAACCTCAGCCCGCCAACCTCCTCAAGTAACCTCCGCTAGAAATGGATGTCTGGGGTATTTTTATAAGGGGTTCCTCAAAAAAATATGCTAGAGGGCCTTTTCCTTGTAGTGATTAGCTTTCAGAGATCGATAGAGTAGATTATAGCCTTGTGATTTAGTAAGTTTCATGAGTAGTTTAGCATATACACATGAATTTCTACATAACACTGCAATTAAGTTGGAACCCTCAGTAGGATGATTGATATCAAAGCCCCGAGGATGAATGCCGCGAGGGATTAGAGGATGATTGAGCTAGAAGTGCAAGTCCATGATAACTTTGTGCAGATCCTCCACTTCATCCTCCAGCTGACTAATTTTCTTTTGCTAGGCCTCCATTGATTTTGTTTGGAATTTATCTGCCTCATGTCGCTCGTACATTAGGACCTGCAATTCATAAATCTCCACATTCATCTCTTCATGGGACCTATGACAATGGTCACAGATAGTTGAGACAGAAGATTCAATCTTGTAACTAGAATCCATAGGTGATAGATGTTGCGACGCAAACCAAATACATGCATAGTAATTTATAAGTGCACGAGATAACCCAGCTACCTGTGTCAAAGGAAAATAGCCAACTGATCTAGGAAAGAAATACAAGACCAAATCACCCCTTCCCAAAACCCCACTTTGACCTTTCTTTGGATTATAATTCAGAAATTCAAGAACACCAGGGGTTGTTCGTTGGAGCACCAAGGAAATTAAGCCAAGAAAGGATAATTTTACTTTTAAATTAGCAAAAAAATTGTGCCTTCCACTCTCGACATAGTCAAGCCTAGAATTCCTTCCAAGATATGAAATCCAAAAAAGCATAAGAGCCTCTAGAATATCCACAGAAAATTCCCAATATTCCCACGTGTTCACCACTAGGAGAAATGAAGATAGCTTTCTCTCAAGACTCAAAGAGTCAATGTCCCTTTCCCGTTGCTGCTTATTTGAAATTGAGGAATCTAGGCCTCCTATCCACCATTTTAATTCCATTCGAAAGAACATCTCTATGCATGACTCTAAACTCTCCTCACCTAAGCGAGGTTCCCAAAGTTGGATAATTAACTCCCCATTACCTAAAGATACATTTTCCTCGCTCTCCATAGTATCTGCGTCACTCCACTGTCTAATATTCCTCATATCCCATGGGAATGGCACACTGGAGAGGGTAATTAAAATGAGATTCATAAATGTTGAGCGAAGGATGATAAGATCCATGGTTAATGCCAATGAATGCCACACATTTTCATGTACTCAAGACATATAGGTTAACACAATTTATGGGTATGAGAGGATTCCACCCATCATTTTAGATGTAACCATATTTATGAGGATGCTAATTAATTTGTATTCTAACGATGATCCAAGAGGATATTAGAAAACAAGTGACTTTAAAATTGCTCAAAAATAAAAGTGTCCAGATAACAATAACACTAGGACCATGTCGAAGTGTTCTCCATTCTAAATCCAACAATGCAAACATCACTTCAATCCGAGGTCATATGAAGAAGTTAGAGCGAGTCAAATTTTTGGTCAAAGTTGGACTTGAGCCAAGTTTAAGTGTTATGCAAATTGACCAACACTCGGGTTCGAAAACCTAGCTCCTAAGATAGGCAAATTTGTGGGATGGTTAGTTTTCCCAATAACCCCTAAATCGGGAAAAAAATTAAATAAGTTGTTTCATATAAAAAAAAAGGGGTGGTGGGTTTCCACCCACCACCCCCGCATGCAACTATACCACATTAAAAAAAAATAACTTTAATTGGTTGAGGGGTCGGCCACCCCTGGAGGACTCGTCGCCCTAAATTTTTATTCCATATAAACCTTCATGTTATGGAGGGGTCTGGGTCCATTTTATCGGGAACCCTGCCCCGTGGTCCATGGTGTAACTACTGGAAACACATAGTAAGGGGTCGGCAAGGGTCGAACCCGCCCAGTCCACGTGGCCAGCCCCCGAGCAGGTGGCCCAAAAATTATATACAATCCAAAAAAAAATATTATGGTTCAAAAAAACAGTTCATATGCATACTATTTTGGAGCGGGCAGGGTTTGAACCCGACCCACCTCCACACTAATCTTCAACGGAACCAACAATCCATTGGCTAGAGCTTTTACAACTCTTCCCATGAGTTGATACTTAGGCCACCATTCCATAGTGCGATGGGGTAGAGCAGCGGAGCAAAGTGGAATCACGAGCAGGCCAGAGGGGCAGAACCATGCCTAGGAAATATTAAGGGGCATCAGAAAGATTCCCTGGGGTGTAGAAATTTCCAGTGTTAGTTTTGGACAAATTTTATGTCAGTTTTACACCTCTCTACAATAGGAACTCAAGGGTGATGTATGTTTCTGCATCAGAACTCTCCATTTTTTAGCCATTTTCTAGATTGGAGGTATAAGGGTGCTTTATGTAATTTTACTTGTACTACTTCTTCTTCTTTCCACTTAATGAATGAAAGCCTCCCCACGGTTGAGCAGGGCCCGAAGATGTAGTCCAAATTGGATGAACTCTGTAATCAACTCTTGTTGTCATATTTTCATGCTTTCATGTTCTCCTTCTCTTCCTTCATGTGCACTTTAAGTTTTTATGGTTAACATTTCATGTTTCATGTAATCCTTTATACGTCTATAAGTAAAATATCTTGGATCAAGTGGTATCAGAGCAAGTCTTTGTTAGATTTGAATTTCATGATTGTATGCTAACTAGAAACAGGCTCCAAAGAGGTGAAGGGAAAATTAATTCCTTTGATCTTGAAGCAAGGCATGCACGTCGAAGGAAGAACATGGAGGATGAGGAAGCTCGTTGGGAAGAAGAGAGGAATTACCGCAAGGCATTTTACAACATTGCAGAGAAATCAGAAAAACTATTTGCAGAGTATGAGAAGACCTTCAAGCATGAGAATAAAGATGTAAATGATCATGGATTAGTAAATCATGGAGATGGTGGAGAAGATCCCCCTCCCTCTCCCTATTCTAGTGATAGTTCATCTTCTTCTTCTCATCATTCTCACAGACGTCATAGACATACATATAAGAAACCTTTCATTAAACTAGATGTAAAGTTTGAGTTTCCTATGTATACTGGAGAATGTAATGTGTAAAATCTCAACAATTGGATTAGACAAATTGAGGTATATTTCCGAATTCAACATATCAAGAAAGACGAGGCAAAGATCCAGTTGGCATCTCTACGACTAGGTGGGACCGCTCTCGTTTGGTGGGAGAGAAAATTGCAAGGCAACAAAGATATGGGTAACCTTCTCTCCTCATGGTCAAATTTTATTTCTGCATTGAAAAATTAGTTTTACCCATTGGGCTATCAGAAAAAGGCATTAATGGAATGGAAATGCCTAAATAAAGGCAAATGTAAAGATGTGAAAATTTTCACTGAATGATTTAGAAAAAAATCCTTGAACTTAGACATTTCATTAGATTCACCAGATATTGTAACTAAGTATATCAGTTCTTTACATAGTTACATAAGGCATTCATTATTATTGTTTGAGCCTGCTACTATCGATGAGGCCAGTGTGAAGGCCATGCATATTGAAAGCAGGGGGATGCATGAACAAAATTACCACCCAAAAAGAGGCACAATAGCCAAGAGAATAGGACAAAGCCCTCTTGTACACATTGTGAGATAGAGGGACACGACAAAGAGAATTTCTAGAAACTGCACCCTGAGCTGAGACCTAAGAGGGATGACAGAAAGGAGAGGTGGAGAGAGTTTCCACCATGAAAAAATTTCAAAAGTCTGAATCAGAGGAAGATGAGAAGGTCACGACTGCGGGAGTTGCACGAGGTAGACCAATTGACTTGGGATCAGAATTTGGTGACGAAAGGAGGATCACAGCTCTTGGAATCACAGTATATGGACCCATCAATTTGGGTTCAAATTTGAGCAATGAAGCAAAAATTTCAATAGATAGTGTACCAAATATGAAAAGGTCACCCAATGAACTTGAGGAGATAAATCAAAGCATTCAAGTAGAGAATATTGAGCTAAGGAGACTCCTATAGGAAGTAGAAAAGGAGAAACAAAAGTTTATACGCCAGTTGCAAGCTAAGGACGAGGCCTTGGAAAATCTACAGCATAACCAACTTGAGGTAAAAATAAATTATTCTATTTCATATACTTTTCATGATGATGATTTCGCTGCTTTTGAAAAAAATACTACAGGAATCAGATCCAAATTGTTAAAGAAAATGGGGTATCAGGGAAAAGGCTTCGGCATTAATGACCAGGGCATCATAAACCTCATCAAAGTAGAATAATTAACCCGTCATGTAGGACTTGGGTATGTTAGGAAGGAGGTTGGGGAAAGCTCCAAGATAGTAAGCAACCCACCAATGACAGATGATGAGAGAACCTCATCACATTGCAGCAACAGTGAGGGATCCATGAACACTTATTAGAGGCACATTGGAAGGAAGCATTCCAATACGATCTGGAAATTATCGAAGAAGAAGATACCTTGAAAAAAGTATGAACACTAGAAATTTTCATTTCAAACCCTTCATGCCCAAAAAGAACCCATGAAGAATCTAGTCATCGAAAATATTCCATAAGAAAATATTCCACTGGAAGATGACCCATTTACTTTATTAAGTAAAAGATGGTTTTTTTAGAGGTAGTAGCTTGTTATGGCCACCATTTTTAAATCATGCATTGCAAGTAAATGTAAAAGTGATGATATGTTTTCCATTACTTCGAAACACAATGATGATGTTTTGGCCTTTTCTTATGAGTAGTTGAGGTATTGGTTTTTATTATGTAATCCTTGACCAATGAGTGTGTGCTATAAACTCTTGGCAAGTGAGGGGTTGTTTGAGTCATTTGTGGTTTGTATATGATTGCAAAGGATGTACCAGATTTGTGTGCAGGTGATTGAAAGTGTGGTTTGGTGAGGACACGGGCAGTGTGAAGGATGTGTCAATTCTTTTGGTGGTCCAAAAGCTCCTCATTGGGGAGGATTGATCCAAGAGGATCTCATAGAAAAAGTGGCTTTAAAATTTCTCAAAAATCGAAGTGGCCAGATGAAAATAAGACTAGGACCATGTCGAATTGTTCTTCGTTCTAAATCCAACGGTGCAAACAATGCTTCAATCCAAGGTTGTATGAAGAAGTGAGAGCGAGTCAAAGTTTTGGTCAAAGTTGGACTTGGGCCAGGTTTAAGTGTTATGCAAATTGACCAACACCTAGGTTGGAAAACCTAGCTCCTTAGATCGGGTGAATTTTTGGGATGGTTAGTTTTCCCAATAACCCCTAAATCAGAAAAAAAATCAAATCATTTGTTGTATTAAAACAAAATTAATATAAAGAAGGGGTCGCATGCAATTATACCACATTAAAAAAAAAAAAAATTAATTGGTTGAGGGGTGGTTCACCACCCCGAATTGTTATACCATATAAACCTTCATGTTATGGAGGGGTCAGGGTCCGGTTGACCAGGAACCCTACCCTGTGGGCCACGATGTAACTACCCAGAATGCATAGTAAGGGGTCGGCGGGGGTCGAACCCACCCAACCTACGTGGTCGGTCCCAGAGCGAGCAGCCGAAAAATTATATACAATCCAAAAAATTATGAAGGTTTCAAAAATATATTTCATATGCATACTATTTTGGAGCGGGCAGGGCTTGAACCTTACTCGCCTCCAAACTAATCTCCAATGGAACCAATGAACCATTGGCCAGTGCTTTGACAACTCCACCCACGATTTGATACTTAATCTACCATTCTGTAGTGCGATGGGGCAGAGAATCCGAGTTGAGCAGAGCCACGAGCGGGCTAGAGGGGCGGAACCATGCCCAAGGAATATTGAGGGGCATCAGAAAGATTCCCTGTGGTGCAGAACTTTCAAGTGCCAGTTTTGGACAAACTGTATTTCGATTTTACACCTCTTGGTGAAAGGAACTCAATAGTGATGTTCGTTTCTACACTAGAGATCTCCATTTTTCGACCATTTTCCATATTAGAGGTATAAGGGTGCTTTATGTAATTTTACTTTTACTAATTCTTCTTGTTGCCACTTAATGAATGAAGCCTCCCCACTTTTGAGCAAGGTCCGAAGATGTAGTCCAAATTGGATAAACTCTTTAATCAGCTCTTGTCATCTTTTCATTCTTTCATGTTCTCCTTCTCTTGTTTCATGTGAACTTTAAGTTTTTATGGTTAACATGTTATGTTTCATTGAATCTTCTATACATATACAAGTAAAAGATCTTGGATCAAATGATGCCAATGATTAAACGTTGAGGAATGAGGGGGGAGTGAAGTTATGGGAATTGGGGGAAAAGATTTCCACTGGTTAACTTAGTTTCAACAAAGACTCACCTCACTTGAGGCAGGTTCCTAAAGTCAGAAAATTAAATTCCCATGCCCTGAAGAGACATTTTCCTCGCTCGCAATGGTATTTGTTAGAAATTATAGAAATAAAGGCTCAATTTGACTTTAGCCTTAGTTAAATTGATTAAATAAAATTTCCACATTATCAAGACAACTTGGAGGAAATTAAAAAGTGTGACATGGCTCTTGTCATTCAATTAGATCAGGAAATTCGAGTTAGTGGGCTTGGAGTTTAGTCATGCATGTGTTGATTGCTATAATTTTAGCAATCTAGTTCATTTATTTTCATTTGTAATTAGTTAATTGTCCTCTAACAATTAATAGAGTCAGTTGAAGGACAGCTGAGTAGTGAGACAATAGTCTAACTCAAATATTTTTTAGTTAAATGATCAATCATCCAAAAATAACTCATGCCTGCATGAAATTTTAATTCCTAAGCTGGAGTGGAGGAATTAAGGCTAACGTAAAATTATTTGTATATTATTGGAGTGTACAGAATTAGGAATGCATGAAGGTGATCAATCCTTTGGAATTGTGAAAGGAAATAGGGGCTTCCCTATTGTTTAGGAGCTTGAATTAGCTCAGAATTGCACAAGGAAATATGAGATCGGAGGAGGCATAAATTGTCTAAGTGTTGGTTAGAGGCTCTCATTTAGCAGAGATAACAATTATTCTTTTGTAGGTTGTGCTCAAAGTTGGAGCAAGTAATTATAATAGTTTCTCTATTCAACTAATTAATGCAAAGAGGCTTGATGGGTTTTTCCCATTTCGGTTCCCCAATAAATCACCATGTACCTGTGGTTTTTCTTGTTGCATATATATATATATATATATATATATATATATATATATATATTGTTCTAAATTATGATTTCTATTCCCCGTATTAGTAAAGTAGAATTGTGTCTCTTTTTTTCAGTTTGAAATCTTAAGAAACTACAATTTATATAAAATTTCTACATGGTATCAGAGCCCTAAAATCACATTAGACCCAATATTTATAATTTTTCATTCAAGAATTTTGGATTTTCAGCTTTAGTGTAGCATTTTTTCTTCAAAATTGGGAGATTTTATTTCAATGGAATGAGTTTGGAGTATGCCCTGGAGAGTAGATTGAATTCCATAGCCTGGAAGGATTGAATGGAAGCAATTCTTGATGATAACTGAGTGTTATAATATATTAAAACTGATATTTCAAAACCTCTAGAGTCGAATGCACAATGGTTAACCCAATGGAAGAAGGATGTTGCTAGAGCCAGGAGGATCGTCCTGGAGGTTGTGAGAGACTGCATAGTCTCAATATTACATGGAAAGGAGACTCCCTTTGTTATGTGGAATACCCTCATAAAGCTATTCAAAAATAGTAGTGATGCCAAAAACATTGGTCTAATGATCAAATTGAGGATTTAAGATAAAGGGTATGAGGCAGTCTTCAACAATGGGAAGGTCTACCTCAACAATTTTTCTTCATGTCAGATCAATAATATTGGTGTCAGGATCGAGAGCCTCTACACATTAAAGGAAGATTCATGAGCAACCTTGAGGAGGAAGGAAAATATTAGAGATGTAGTGGTTGAGAGGGAGCAGGATAGTTCTCTCAAGATGGAGCCTTATCTAGTTGGCAGTTGGGTTGACAAGTAGGATGATGATGATGAGGCCCAATCAAAGACCTCTAGTAGAAGGAGAGTTAAATCTAAGCCAATCAAAGACCTCTAGTAGAAGGAGAGTTAAATCTAAGTGGTCAGAGTGAGCACATGCAGCTATACCTCTAGGAGTGAATTAGGGTGATGTCGAGCCTTAACCCCTGAGTTGCAGATATTTTGGCAGGGTCCATTGAGGTGTCCTCCTCATGGATAATTACCTTTATACAGGGGTCCTTAGTATTTAGTAGTATAAGGATCAATGTGAGTTGGTGCAATCAGATGTTGAGGGGCATAGAGAAGTGTTGATAGTATTGTAGGAGGCACAATTCATAATCAACATTAGTGTAGTTATCCCAGTAGACAATTGCAGAGACACAATTGATTCAGTGTTTTTTTTATATGCTTCTCAGTTGT
The DNA here is from genome assembly GCA_034641835.2 of Pinus albicaulis. NCBI lineage: Eukaryota > Viridiplantae > Streptophyta > Pinopsida > Pinales > Pinaceae > Pinus > Pinus albicaulis. The sequence continues at coordinate 662,211,464 of CM076584.1, read as the reverse complement.
AGTTGTTTTAGTAGCAAAAACAACAATGAGAGGTAGTTCTATAGTAAATTCCACAAGTGTTGGATAGGGGTGGTGCAAAATAATTTTCTTGCTAAGAGGGAGTGTTATAAAATGTAGCAAGAAAGGATCAATTTGACTTTAGCCTTAGTCAAATTGAGTAAATTGAATTTCCACATCAGTAACACAAATTGAAGGCAGGTAACTAGTGTGACATGGCTCTTTCCAATTATTTAGATCAAAAAATTCGATTTAGTGGGCTTGGAGTTTAGTCGTGCATGTGTTGATTGCTAAATTTTTCCTATCTAGTTCAGTTATTTTCAGTTGTACTCAGTTAACTGACCTCTAAAAATTAATAGAGTCATTTGAAGCTCAGTTGACCAGTGAGAAAACAATATAACTTAGAGATATGTCAATTAACTGATCAATCATCCCAAAATATCTCATGCATTCATGGAATTTGAATTCCTCAGTTGGAGTGGAGGAATTAAGGCTAATGTAAAATTGTTTGTATACTAGTGGAATGAAAAAAATTAGGCATGTAGGCAGGTGACCAATCCTTGAGAATTGCGCAATGAAATATTGAATTCATTATTGTTTAGGAGCTTGAATTAGATCAAAATTGTGCAAGGAAATACGAGGTCAGAGGAAGAAAAAATTGACTAAGTGTTGGTGAGAGGCTCTCATTCAACAGAGAGAATAGTTATTCTTTTGCAGGTTGTGCTCAGAGATGGAGCAAGCAATTGTAATAGTTTCTCTATTCAATTGATTAATGCAAAGAGGCTTGAGAGTTTTTTCCCAGTTGGGTTCCCCTAGAAAGCACTATGTACTTGTGTTTTTCTTATTGCATGTATATGCATGTTGTTCTAAATTTTGATTTCTATTCCACAGATTAGTAGAGTAGAATTTTGTCTCTTGTTTTCAATTTTAAATCTTGAGAAATTGAAATTTCTACAGTATCTGTGTCACTCTGTTGTGAAGATAAATCCCCTCCGTGGACAAAGGCAATCTCTCTAGCCCTAGAGTGGGTCTAGAAACTTGAGATACTTTCTAATGCAAAACTTTCTTAGCTAATATTCAAAATGCGTCAAGAAATGAGATAAAGGTACCTTTTCCTGATGCTATGCTAGAACTTGTTGATGGTGGCCTTGATTCACGATTCCTTTAGGCTCACTTCTTGCTACTGGTGGCACACGAATGTCTGCTGATGATCAAAATGCAACATCAAAAATAATCCAATACATAATAATCATTAAAAATTAGCTATCTAGCAGATCAAGGAGTACCAGAATATTTTCACAAATGATTAGACAAATATAGAAAGCAAACATCAGATGTTTTATTAATGATTATAAAAAAGAGAGCTTACAACCTAGACCTTGATGTTGGAGGCCTCCCTTTGGTGAAAATTTGAGTCCTTCACCGAATCTCTAAAGCATTCCTTCTCTCAAACAACTTAGGTGTTATCACAATACAAGAATTTAAAGGGAATGAGAGTTTAGACCATCCCAACAATGACCAACCAATAATGGAAGGATGGGGACCAATTTCTAGGAAGGGAGAAGAGGTTGGGAGCCCATGAAAGGAGGAAGGTCCACTTTCTAAGGGATAAACCCCCATGCAAGAGATCAAAGCTCTAAAATCAGAGAGCTTGACCCTATCACCACCGAATAACAACCAACTCACCACCCTGGAGCTTCTAGAGGTCGAAGCTTATCCTCCATTTTAGGAAACACTTCCAGAAAGGTATCAACATGATTTTCCAAGAAATAAGGGTGTTGACAGTGCTAAGCCAAAACTATCAACCTGCCATCAGCGTAGGTAGGCCACTATAAAACGCGTTGACCCAGAAAACTAGGGTTTTGATCAAGTTCTGTCAGTCATCTTCCAAGGCAGTTTTCTTTGAGTCTTAAGGGGATGTATTTACATATTTTTCCATGGTGGAAAAATTGCACAAGGGAACTTTAGAATCAGGGATGGGAAGTGAGCATGGTGACAAAACACTGTGTAACAAATGCCCCATAAACCATGAAGGTAGAACGAGGAGTGATGGCTAAAATGATTTATGAACCAAGGAAAAGAACTCAGATCACTGCTAGGAAACCTGCCAAATCAAACATATATGACATATATGGTATGAATATGATTAACCACATAACTTTTCACTAGGCATCAAATAATACATGAACCCATGGCATGGTCTCAATCGTATGTTTAAAGAGATCATAGAAATGAATCTGCGACATGGACGCAGTCATCCGTATAGATAGAATCATGTATACAATCATGAATACTCAATAACTCCCCGTAGCCCGGATTAGGATCAAATTTGATCCATGGTCTTCACCGTGACCTCAACCAACCCAATGTATGAATCTATCCATGTGAATAGATGAGTTGATTTCGAACATGGTAGAAACCACCTGATTACTGGTCAATGATGAAAATTGTTAACAAGTATGAGAGAAACCACCAATAATGACAATGGTCCTCAAGGTACAACAAGAAAACTACGAGTATGGATAAATGTGTTGATGTTGAATACCTTTAGAATCGTCCAATCAGAGGCCAATGAGGTGAACCTGTTGTCGAACGCGAAAAAATTTCCGTTGAGACATGCAAGCTCCAAGGTACTGAAAATTAGTTTCTAGATCATATTCTTGAATAATGAGTTGAATTCGACTGGAAATGATCCGTCGAAGGAGGGCCATGATGATTCCCACATCATCAACACGAAACAAAGGATATCTTAAGGTAAGAGGAGTGATTCAGGACTGTTACAGAGAGGGCCAAATAAGCAGAGGATGTTCGACTATAGCACTAAAAGGACCTCTCTTGAACATATTGGCGACATGACTCTGGAGTGTGGAAACATTTGACTCAAATGGGATTAGAGGTCATGATGAAAAAAAAGGCGATCGAATAGGAGGCAAATGGATGTCCCAAATGAGTGAAGGAAAAATGGCGAATTAAGGATATCCCCAACCTGACACAAACTACAGAAAAGTGTCATGTTCAAGAGAGACAAGCTATCCAAAATACACATAGGAAGTTCACTTTCAATTTTCCCCCATTATTGCTAACGATTACCTCTTTATTTTTTATAGACATTATGAATAGGATAGCATATGTTGAGCGTATAAGTTCATTCTTCAAATGAATCCATCCTATTAAATTTAACTAGCCCTAGGAAGGAGGAACTCGATCTCGTCATGGTGACAAGTCTTTCATCATGTAATTTTTAACGAGTCCGAAGGAAGAGTAAATCAGTGTCTTTTTCTTGTTTAAGGAATTTGAAAAAGAAATGGAAAAGAAAAATACATCATGTCCCTTTTCTTAAATTGTCTCTCGAATCCGAGAAGTTTGAAAACAATATATGAGAGAACCTCTTAACCATGTTCGATCAAGGTATTCATTTTTCGTAAATAGTTAATCTCAGCTTAAAAAGGGGGTAAACGTATATTGAGACCACGTCAATTAATTTACTTTAAAGAGTTTTAAAAGACAAGTACTCGACAATATTTTCATTTTTTGAGTCATAAAAGAGCTGAAAGATGACTCCTCCTGGAGGAACGAGTAGTATAAAAGGTAGAAACTGGTTCCGGTGATGATGAAACTTATCAAAACACGTAAAGGTCAAGAGTTTGGCTAAATACCACTCATCACAGCGGTTCCCCAGGCAAGGGTTAAACAATCAAGTGAGAGTGTATGATCGGCCAAATAGATGGTGACGATGGAATGAAAAAACCAAGGCTCATCTGGAAAAAATAGGTGGACAAAATGGAAATCACAAGAGGTAAAATGGGGATGGTTTCATTTTTACACAAGATTGAAATGGATGAAAAACTCTACTTGAAATTGGTTTCATTTTTACACAAGATTGAAACAGATAAAAACTATGCTTGGAATAAGTTTACATGCCCCCAAAATAATGACTCAATTTGAGGTACATGCCCCCTAAGCTTCAACTCATTCACCTAAGTAGACTACTGGTTACTAACAGGTGGATGGAATGAAGGTTCATTTACGAGATCAAGTGAAAGAGTACTCTACTAGGATTTTATGAGATCTAGTCAAAGACTCGAATTGAAAATGGATTTGTTTGATTTTTTAACGAGGTTGACACGGTAAAATAACTATCCTCATAGGGACCTATTTCATTTTTTAACGAGGTTTACATAGTAAAAGCATTATCCTCGTGACACCTTGTTTCCTTTTTAACGAGCTTGACACAAGACAAGGAATTTTTCTCCGAAACCTAATCATGACCCATAAGAGTTCATGGATTCCAAGAGGTTTTCATCATATGGGAGAACAACACTCTGGAAATCAGGGTCCAATGCCCCCAGTACATGATGCACTATATCAATAAATGGATCATCAGTAGACACGGGCATGGAACATGTAGCCACATAATTAACCTATGGTATGGAAGATACCACTGGCATGTAAGGACCATTAAGGGAGCATGGTGGACTAGGAGCCAAATTAGGTCCAATGAATTAAATTTGATCAATGGTCACAATTCGTCCTTCATGTGGGAAACCGATCACACGAAAGAGAGAAGATAAAATATGTCCCATTACATAAGTATATTCATGCCCAAGGAGTAAGTTAAAGTCCAAAGGGCCTTGGATAACAATCACGTCTACATAGAAATTCTTTCCTCCCAAAGTAATAGGCAACTTAGGAAGGATCCCTAACAGTTGATTGATTCCTCTGTTAAACGCTAATAGATTCTGGGTAACAGGCACAAGCTGTAAAGAACTGAAATCTTACCAAGTAGTTAAAGACATAATAATAACAGATGTTCCTTCATCTATTATGGTGCTAGGTAAAACCACATTATAGGCTTGTACCGTGATCTCAAAGGGCATGTAGGAAGAAAGACGATATCTTGTCAGTCGACTCCAATCAAAGGAAGCGACTAGACTACTTGGAGGGGGTGTCGCGGGAATGGGAGAATGGCCCCCTTATGTTACAGGAACCAGAGGATAGCCCTCTTGTACCATGGGAATGGGAGGATTTCCCTCCAATTCATGGGAATCTAAGGAAAAAAAATAACCTGAGTGGTATGAGGTTCACTCTCGACAAGAGAGACTTGATCAACTGAAGTTGGAATAAGGTCGACCATTTTCTCAACCAATGGTTGGTCGAGAAAGGACTCATGGGGTTCACATTCAGAGAGAGTGGTATTGACGAGAGATGAGTTCTGATTAATCACTTGATCAACTAGCGGAGGATCATAGGAAAGCGTTCGGTAGCCAGCAGGAATATAGTGCTGAGAAGTTGTAAGGATATCCAACACTTTTGTGGCTTCATCTATATAAGGACGAAGGTGAATGGGATGATTTTTTTCACATAACTTACAGGGAAATAAGGACAAAGGTGAATGGGTACCTCCCTCGCTAAGAGGGAGTAGTGATTTTTAAGTAGCTTGGGAGGTACTCCAAGCAACATCACTTGTGGGCTTGGAACCCAAGGTTGGGGATTTTCACCCATCATTATTTGGGCCAAAACCATGGAGATATTTTGACATCTAATGGATGAGGATGATATTGCACATCAATATCAATCCAATTCAATGAAAATAATTCAATTCTGAGTTGTGGTTGAAGAGAAATGAATTTTTTAAGTTATGTGTGGGTTAATTTGTCAAGGAAATCATGTCGACTAAGGCTAGTTTAGCCCTCTTAACAAATTTGTTGGAGACCTCTTGTTGGATAAAAATAAGAGGTGAGTTTGGAGTTATTTGGCATATCCAATGAGAAACATTTCATAGTAACAAAACTTTTTAAGAAGCCGCAATGATTGAAGGACAAGACATGGAGGTGAATTATATTTTTTTTCGGGTTGGAATTTGTCTCCCATGTAGGCTCGGATAGAGAATAAGAAAAAGATAAATATTCTAGGTGAAATCTGGGTTGATTGGGAGTGTCCTAAGGGATGGTTCTTCTCCCATTTTAGGTTTCATAGGTGGTTATAGCCTACACGTGACCACATGTCTGTTTGGATAGCACTAAAGAGGGATCGAGACCCTATTTTAGGGAGCAGTCATGTCCACGAAGAATTTTAATGGAGGATGTAGTAAATTAAGGTTATTTGGAAGTTTTTAGGTGGGATGACAAGGCCAATTATCTTTCCTTGACCAGGTGCCTAATTTACAACAATATTACACCATTCAAAGGAGGTGTGTATGTTTTGTTTATGTTGAAGTTGTTGCTAAGTGGATAGGTTGTCCAAGTGTGGACAGTTTGGGTAACTTGTGGACGCCGAAGAGGAGGAGAAGACTTGATGGTTAGATGCCATAACCAATGGGTATATTCCACAGTGAAGGATCAGTTTTGGATCAATTTTATTTGCAGCCTGTGGGAGCCATTTTTTGGGGTTGACTTGGATTGTTAGAAACCCAAACTAGGAGCAGATATTGCAGTGAAGTGTAGGGTGCCATTGCACTGGTAGAGTGTAGAAATTATATACATTAAGCATGCATATGTCCTAAATTCCCCTGATCTCATAATATTTAACTTCTTGCAAAATACAAAATCATTCCACTGTTAATATTTTGCGGAAAATTAATTGCACACACATGTGAAGCACAAATAAAAACAATCGCACATAACACAATTGTTTAACAGGAAATCCTGAAGCTGAAAACCCCAACTATCATATATTATGTATCATGGAGATCATGTAACAATCCTCATACAAATCTTAGTACATCAAGCTTTCATTAAAATACAATCGTCACACACTAATCAGGAAAAATTTGCAAATCCATGCACCGATATTTTCCCCCTGCTAGCCTGCCTCCACTGTGCAATCCCTGCTGAAGAATAGCTCTGAATAAATTCAATTTACTCTTTCCTTGACTTCGCAATCCTCTTTGGAAACTCCAATGTGTGTGTGATGCAATCAATGAATCACTATAGTCACAACAGATAGTCCATCTTTCCCTTTCACCTATCTCTCCACTGGGTCTCCACTGAAACTGCCATGCACTGTAGTTAACTGTTGTATTGTTTAGTTGATTAATGAGTTATTATTTGTGAATTAATTAACTAATTAATTCACTCCACTCTCACTAGTGTATCATTCAGTTAGACTAGATACAACTAGCTCAACTGATTCTAACTGAATTAAACTGAATACAACTCCATAAACTACTCTTCCAACTCTGTCATAACTTTTCCACTTGAGTTCTAACTGAGTCCTCCATGCATGAACCACCAGTTGCCCTTAGTAATTGTGTAATTCCCTCAGTCCACTGATTTTCCAAATCTGTGCATTGAAACAAAGTGCTCCAGGAGAATAAGTTGTTGTTTAGAGTCTGATTATTATTAAGAGCTAATAATAATCGACATGCATCTATTTTTAGATCGACGATCTATAAATAGACTTCTCCCAATATTCTAAAAATATAATTTCATCTATTTTTCCAACTTGATCAACCATCCACAAATAGCATCCTACAACTTCTGAAATATGATCATCATGTCTAAAAATAGACTTGCACCAAAAATAGCTTGCGGGCCCACTTAGTGAAGGCGACTCTTTTCACTAAGCTCATCATCTTGTTGAATATCAACACTCCCTCTCAACAAGATAGGGATTATCTTTCACCCAATCCTGCCTCTATGGTATTCGAATTTGCTCCTGGTGAGTGCCTTCGTTAGAATATCTGCATCCTGATACTCCGTAGGAATGTACTGAAGCAACATGATCTTTCGTTGCACACAATCTCTGATATGATGATGCCGGATATCAATATGTTTAGATCTATCATGAAACACGGGATTAACTGAGAGTTTAATGCAACTCTGATTATCACAATGTATCACTGTGGGATCTAAATGTGAACCGAACAAACCGACCAGGATCTTCCTCATCCAGATAGCCTCACATGCAACTTGACTCGCTGCCATGTAATTTGCTTTCACTGAACTGAGTTCCATGGATCTTTGTTTCCTGCTGTACCAACAAAATGTCGTAGATCCGATACTGAAAATCCCTCATAATGTGCTCTTTCTGTCTGTTGGGTTACCTTCCCAATCTGCATCCGTGAAGCCATGCAACTTCACCTCATTCGACTGTCTGTACCATAAACCATACTCAGATGTGCCCCTGAGATATCTCAGGACATGCTTTCCTGCCCTCCAAAAGAGCTTGGTAGGCTTATCCATCACTTGTGAAAGCTGTTTCACCGCATAGCATATGTCCAGTCTTGTATTGACTAAATACATGAGTGAACCCACCAACTGTCAATAAACAATGGCATCCACTACCTCTACTGATTTAGCATCCTCTTTCTTCCAATTTCCTGGAAGAGGATTGTCGATAGGCTTGCAGCCTTCCATGTGAAACTTCTCCAGTATCTCCCAGGCATACTTGCCTTGAGACACAAACAATTCACCTTCCCACTACCATATTTCCAATCCAAGGAAATAATGAAGGAAGCCCAAATCCTTCATCTCAAACTCCTTTGCAAGATCTGCCTTGCATGAGTGTATCAACTTCTCATCACTCGTTAGTATTAAATCATCAACATAAAGAACAATTATTAAAATCTTACCCTCCACCACAATCTGGTACAGGTTTGCATCCGCCTCAATATTGGTGAAGCCAAGTCTAGTGAAATAGTTGTCGATTCGAGTGTACCAAGCACATGGTGCTTGTTTCAGCCCATACAACGCTCTTTTGAACCTGCACACATGTGACTCATTGCTGAAGATCTCAAATCCTTCAGGCTGCTCAATGTACACCTCTTCCTCAATGATCCCATTAAGGAACGCAGTCTTCACATCCATCTGATGAATGTGCCAACCCATCTGCGCTAAGAGAGCAAGGATGGTCCATATGGAAGAATACCATGCAACATGTGCAAAGGTTTCTTCATAGTCAATCCCCTCGATCTATGAGAAGCCTCGGGCAACAAATCTTTCCTTATACTTCTCGGCACTCCCATCAACAGCTTGCTTTACCTTGTAGATCCATCTTGATCCTACAATTTATTTTCCCACCGGCCTTGGAACAATCTCCCAAGCACTGTTTCTGACAATGGAGTCATACTCCTCCACCATGGCATCTACCCACGTGGGCTCCTGCACTGCTTCTTCAAAAGAAGATGGCTCTGTCATGATACACTTGCTCATAAGAGCCATGTATCCAGTAAATCGGTTCGGTGACTATCTCTGTCTGTGTTGTGATGTAGGAACTCCTACATTCTGTGCCACATCAAGCTTCAGTCTCTCAGCTTCTGTGGTACACTTTCTTTCTTGTCTGATGTTTGGTTTTGCATGAGTGGACTCCTCCACTCCATGAATCTCCTCCCGTGGTTAACCCACATCTAGAGGCTCATCTTTGGGAACAAGAAGTTCCTCCTCCGCATGCAAGTGTATCTCTCTCTCAAGCGACAACTTCATGGCTTTCACCTCATTGAATTTTATATCCTGTCACACCACAGTCATCCGACAGTCTGGAAAATACACATGATAATTATGGGGTGTTTCTGTGTACCCCACAAATATCCCAACTTCTGCAGTCTGCTCCAGCTTCTTCCTGGCATCCTTTGTCACATGAATGTAAACAGATGAGCCAAAAATCTTCAAATGAGAAATATCAGGTTTCTTACCAGTAAAAGCTTCTTCAGGTGTACTCATACCAAGTACTCTATGAGGACAACGGTTTTGCACATAAACCGTAGTGTTGAATGCTTCCGCCCACAAGTGCATCGGTAGGCCCTGGTCATGCAGCATCGCTCGTGCAGCACCCACGATCGTTCTGTTCTTCCTCTCAGCGACCCCATTCTGCTGTGGATTATGAGGCGCTATGAGTTCTCTTCGAATTCCTTCTTTGCTATAGAAGTCTTTGAATTCGCCCGAGATGTATTCACCATCATTATCGCTCCATAGAGATTTCACTTGCTTCCCCAACTCCTTCTCCACCAATGCTTTGAACTCATAGAACTTTGAGAATGTTTCACTCTTCTTCTGCATGAAGAAGATCTAGCATCTACGAGAATATTCATCAACAAATATAACATAATACCTGTGTTTTGTTGTTGAAGCAACTAAGAAAGGTCCACACACGTCTGTGTGAATTCTCTCCAGGATCACCGAAACACGGTTCTCCTTATCATGAAAGATGGTCTTCACAAAATTACCCATAGTACATCCCTTGCACTGATCTAACTACGCAAGATTACCCTTGGGAAGTCCAATAGAAATTTGCTGCAAAATCTTCAAAGCGCCATGGTGAAGATGGCTCAATCTCCTGTGCCATAATTCACCCTCATCTCGGCTCACCACTTCTTCTGCTTTGCCCACCATTGCAGTGCAACCATATACCTCCAGCTTGTAGAGATTATTAATTCGAACCCCTATCTTCTTGGTTTGACCCGTTGTTTTATGTCGAAGGAAGGCTTTTCCCTCATTGAAAACAACATCATAACCTTTGTCTTCCAGCATTGCAAACGAGACCAAGTTCTTCTTCAGACCTGGAACATGCATAACATTCTTCAACAAGAATGGATTACCGAACTGCCTCTCAAAGGTAATGGTCCCAATGCCAGTCGCACTGTACTAACCATCGTCGCCCATCTCTATATGCATCTGGAGGTCCTTCTCCTCCAAGTCACTAAAAAACTCCTTGTCTCCCATCATATGAAAAGACGCACCACTATCAAGATACCACACCGATTCCATACAGCTTGAAACCAAGCATGCGATCAAAGAGAAATCAAGTTCAAATTGCGAGGATAAGGCCTCTCCAGCTGCAGCTCCAGCATCCTTCTTGTTCTTCTTCTTTTGTGGACAGTTAGTGGCGAAATGCCCATGTTCATGACAGTGAAAACACTTCACTTTGGACAAACCCTGCTTCTTGCCTTTAGCTTTGGATTTTGAAGGAAATTTATTCCCTTTCCCTTTCCTTTCTTTGGTAGCCAAAGCGCAATTCTCTTCATCTTCATTCTTCGATGAAGAGCCATCCCTGGTACCCCGCCTTATCTCCTCCTGCACAAGATCTGACCAAAGTCGCTCCCATCCCGATATTTTTTCCCGTCCATTGACAGAGTCTTCGTAGCTATGCCAACTCTTTGGAAGCCCAAGGAGAGCCAAGCTCACCAAGTCTTCATCATCAACAGTAACCCCCACACTTCCCAGTTCATCCTTGTAGTGGACAAACTTCGTGAGGTATTTTGGAATATTGTCGCCTTTCTCCATTTTTATTTTTTTGAGCTTGTCTTTAAGCGCCAACTTCCTCTGGCCACTTCTGTTTTGGAAAAAATCTGTCAAAACCTTCCACATTAAGAATGGAGTGGCTTTCCCATGAAGGCTAGACACAATATGGTCCTTCACACCTTTCAACAGAATTATTCTCGTCTTTGCTGTCTTCTTTTGCCATGCGTCAAGTAATGAACCATCGCTAGATCCCAGCTTAGGAGCATCGCTATCGATGAACTCCTTCAGTCCATTATCCTCTAGCACCACCTCCATCCTATCCTTCCAGGCTATGTAATTCGAGCTCCCCTCAAGGGAATACTCCAATCGCAACCCATTGAAAGCCATTTCAATGTATACTCAACTTCTGCACCAAGAATCTTCTATAGCAAATTCGAATTGTCCACGAGCACAAACTCACCAATCCTTCACAATTGCAATCTTTACCAATTAACAATGCTCTGATACCATGTATAAATTATATACATTAATCATTCATATGTCCTAGATTCCCTTGATCTCACAATATTTAACTTCTTGCAAAATACAGAATCATTCCACTGTTAATATTTTGCGGAAAATTAATTGCACACACGTGAAGCATAAATAAAAACAATCGCATATAACACAGTTGTTTAACGGGAAATCCTGAAGCTGAAAACCCCAACTATCATATATTATGTATCATCGATATCATGTAACAATCCTCATACAAATATTAGTACATCAAGCTTTCAATACAATACAATCGTCACACACTAATCAGGAAAAATCTGCAAATCCATGCATCGATCTTCGCCCCCTGCTAGCTTGCCTACACTGCACAATCCCCACTGAAGAATAGCTCTGAATGAATTTGAATTACTCTTGCCTTGACTGCGCAATCCTCATTGGCAACTCCAATGTGTGTGTGATGCAATCAATGCATCACTATAGTCACAACAGATAGTCCATCTTGCCCTTTCACCTCTCTCCACTGGGTCTCCACTGGAACTGCCATGCACTGTAGTTAACTGTTGTATTGTTCAGTTGATTAATGAGTTATTATTTGTGAGTTAATTAACTAATTAATTCACTCCACTCTCACTAGTGTATCATTCAATTAGACTAGAGACAACTAGCTCAACTGAGTCTAACTGATTTAAACTGAATACAACTCCATAAACTACTCTTCCAACTCTGTCATAACTTTGCCACTTGAGTTATAACTAAGTCCTCCATGAATGAACCACCAGTTGCCCTTGGGAATTTCATAATTCCCTCAGTCCACTGATTTTCCAAATATGTGCACTGAAACAAAGTGCTCCAAGAGAATAAGTTGTTGTTTAGAGTCTGATTATTATTAAGAGCTAATAATAATCGACATGCATCTATTTTTTTATCGACGATCTATAAATAGACTTCACCCAATATTCTTAAAATATAATTTCATCTATTTTTCCAACTTGATCAACCATCCAAAAATAGCATCCTGCAACTTCTGAAATATGATCATCATGTCTAAAAATAGACTTGCACCAAAAATAGCCTGCGGGCCCACTTAGTGAAGGCGACTCTTTTCACTAAGCTCATCATCTTGTTGAATCTCAACATGGAGGGCAATGTGTTGGCTACCCAAAGTACCCCTTAACAAGAAATCATAAATTGATGTTGACAACTGAAGGTTGTGTGAAGTTTGCAGCCTTATGTGCAGCACTTTGATGGGAAAAAGTGACTAATAGATTGGTGGATTGGAGCTCACATGTGGCCAGCCTAGAAGAGAATATTGGATCAACCCGTGTTCATTGTAGCAGAAGTGACTTGCAACAGTGATAGGTGGAAACCCTCTTGGAGACTTCAACCCTAACTTGGAGAGATTGCAACAGTGATAGGTGGAAACCCTCTTGGAAGTCCCTAACTTGGTTGGATTTTGCACTAGTTAATAACGACTATTTTCCTAATGTAATTTATGAGCACTTATACTTGTTAGTATGTTTATTTGATGGTTTATTGTCATGGTTAATATTATAGTTATATGGTTGTTATAAGCATGCTTCTATAATGTGCTCTAGCTATGACTCTTTTTCATAATTTGATAGTATTTGAATGGTTGATGAATGCATGGGCTACCAAGTGTTGTTGAAACTATTTGAGATGGAATTAGACCTTTTTGGTGATTTTCAAATGAATTTCAGATATTTAATATCAAATATGCATTCATGATCTGTAACTCGTATGTTTACCACATGTTTGATGAAATTTCTATCATGGATTACACATGGTTAGGTCAAGTTCTTGTTCAAGTTTTGAATACTTAGCCTTATCATAATGTTATTTATGATTCTGGAAAGTTACAAGCAGTTTTGGGCAATGATTTGAAGGCTAGCTTGGAAAAGTGGCTTAGATCTCAAAACTGTTGGCACAAAACTAGAGTTTTGGGGTCATAAATGCATGAAAGCAAGATTATGAGTATGGTTATAGCCTCATAATTGCATGCATGATGTGTTGTAGGTGCGGCTGGGGTGTTACGCTTGTGGAAAAGCAGTTCTAACTCAGGGTCTGATCATCAGAGGTTGTGGACTGACTTCTGGGTGATCTAGTGCTCATGAGAGGTATCAATAAGCTTTCATATTGTAGACCCCACTTCTATCACTGGAGCTTAGAGGTCGGGTCATGTCATAGTAGCATTGAGCTCATTTTTTAAAAGAGTGTAAATGCTGGGAAGGGTGGTTACACTCAGTTAATACTTGTTATGATCCTTGATCATTAAATTTGAATCACAGATTATATATCAAAAATGTTTTAATACTTTATTCAATATCAAAACATTCAAGATAGCCCAACACCCAACAATGATCCTTTTCTAGAAGGAATCCACTCATGTTCAGGAAATTTTGTAATAAGTTTAGCTCCAAATGCAATATATTGCAACACATGTTCCCTAAGGACAACTCCATCCTTAATTATAATTAAATTGAGAATTCTAATAATAACTACTTACTATCTATTGGATATTTTTTAATGAATCTCTATTGCATTTGTTCAATGTTAGTTAACTAATTAATCTCTTTAATAATAACAAATATGATGTACTGGTCCACCTTCCATTGAATGACCACCATAACTACACAATCATTGCTCTAATGGACACTTCAACCCCTCATTACACACCAAGGAAGAATCCCTCATTACACACCAAGGAAGAATCCCACCATAACTAATAACACGATAATTGATTAGTTGTTAGAACGATCCAAACTAATATAACTTAATCTTAATATTTTCCTTCATTTAATTATGGAAAATAACATATTGTAATTAATAACCATAAAATGACCCATTTTCCTTGGCTCAACAAACTTTGAACTTTCCTTTTATATATTGTTATGGGTGAGGATAAAGATTATTATACATGTCAATATGATGTATAGATTAAGTGCAAAGTGTGTCAACAATATGATGTAGAGTTTTTTTTTTTTAGGGGATATTGACATGTCATGCTCACAAATGGATGTTGATGGTGTAATAAGATGTGTATAGCGACATCACATTATCTTTTTTTTATAATAAAATTCTGCGAATCTAATAACATCACATTATTATCGTTAGATATGTGATGCTTGTAAGGGAACATGCTTTAGAAGTGTTCACATGTGATGCTTATAAGAGATCACCACATGATAGAGTTGGGGTGAATTATAAACATGTTGCGAATAAATTTTTGACAAGTTTATTCTTTTTTCATTACTTATTATTATATAATGAATTAGAATTTAATAAAAATACACATTAAAAAAAATACTTTTTTTTATTAGAAATAAAAATGCATTCCTCATATGTAAGACACATATCAAATTTTAGTAATTATTCATCAACATTCTTAACCCATCATTATAAAAAATCATACTGGATTGTACTTGAGATATTACAAAACATTACAAAATTAAGCTATATCCCCTTATATAAACAAAATTACCTCTATCAAAATAGACATGAAAAACTTTTCAAAACATAGTCATCAATTCCATAGATTTGATTTTGTTGAATTTCATGTGTCTCGATTTTGTTGAATTTCATGTGTCTCTCCAGTGAATTCTATGAGATTTTGTTGAATTTCATGTGTCTCTCCATTAAATTCTATCAGATGAACTTCACCCGAAAGCAACCTGATACCCTCTCTAGACAAATGAGTCCAACTATTGATTCAAGACTACATCATTTTTAACTCCAAATTATAAATCTGCTGTTTACCTAACCTCCAAATAACCATAAACACCAATAAAGAACCTTCAAAGCCTTGTAATGTTTTCAACTAGGAATCAAAATGCTATTTTACATCAAAAGTTTTAATGCCAAATGCCATAAATTTTGCCAAATATAGTGAAATAACGTGTTCCTGAGATAAATAAAACCACCCGGAATTCACATTATGATACCTAACGTGTTGCATCGAAAAATCCCCGATTAGTACTTTTATCAATCGTCAATTCACCCACCTGGTTTGCCATTCAAAGGAAAGTATATTGCT
Source organism: Pinus albicaulis (assembly GCA_034641835.2). NCBI lineage: Eukaryota > Viridiplantae > Streptophyta > Pinopsida > Pinales > Pinaceae > Pinus > Pinus albicaulis. The sequence continues at coordinate 662,195,744 of CM076584.1, read as the reverse complement.
TTAAGAGCATTAGGGAGAATCATCACCTAAGAAAACATCTCTTGAATTAAAATATTGAACTTATATAATCAATTTATTTAAAAGAAAAAATCATTTAAGATCTATTCAACATATATTCACAATCTATATATTTTAATATATTCACAATCTATATATTTTAATGAGTGAGACGTGATGTCATGGAATTTATATAGTTTAGTAAATCAGTTCAACATATATTTTGATATACTTTAATGGGTGAGATGTGATGCTATGAAATTTTTATAATTTAGTACATGAGACGTGTGGACATGTGAATACTTGGATTTCTTTCTAATTTATTTTATATTTAGAGTTTGAAAATTCAGTGAAAGAAAGAGTTCCGAGTGTGACATGTGCTTTACAACATTCATTTTTTCAATTTATTTAATACATAAGCAATATATAGGAAGCGTGCTGTTTGTTCAAAGTATCCGCTAACCAATTTCACCAAACCCCTTTTTCTCCAGACAGTTGGCATTGCCACAGTGAAACCATTAGTCTACTGGAAGCCGCAATGTTTGACAGTATAACATTTAAGAAAATCCAGCTAGTAATGCGGAAGAATTGTAAACATGATCTTTGCTCTGCAGCTAATTTGCTGTTATTTCACAAATAAAATTTACATAAAAACCGATACAACTTCCATTGCTGCTCAGCACGATAATAACCAGTGAACAATTGGATTATGTGCGCCCCAGAATCTAATTCTAAAGAAAATGAAAATGAATGGCAGATAGTAGAATCTCTTAATGTATATTGTATATCAATCAGGTATCCAGTAGCAGGTTACACAAATCACAGAGATACTGATCCAAAAATATTCAAGCCAAACCCCATTATTCTCAAGCCAACTGCACCATCCATTTCTGTGAATATCCTACATGGCTTATGTTAGGGTTTAATAAAGTAATTAAACTGTTAATGGCTTTCTCATATCAAGGCCGTAATGATGAGACTTGAGTTCCAAGGCCCTCGGTGGAGCCACAGAACGCCGTTTCCACAGATTTATCTCACACGGGGGAGTCCGCGCCGATTCTCCAACCCCAACCTTGTTAAATTCAGAGCAATTTGAATCCACATCAATGCCCGCCATTTCTTTCTTCAAACCCTCGGCCTCGGCCGGTTTAGAATCCTCATCAGATTTACTGTTAATTTCGTTTTTTCCTGAGAAATCTGATTCCATTACCCTGGCCGCTTGATCGTCCCCTGATTCGACCACGGGTTGCGGTCGCTCACGCGCGTCGGTATCTTGAAAGACGAAGTTTGATAATGCGCTCGGCTCCCTCTGTGACGCAAAGCGTTTCAAATCTGAGAGCCGCGGAACTGAAGCACAGGACCTCTCCTCTTCCTCCTCAACAAAATCCTGAACATTCTGCAGATTATCAGAGGCCGCGACTCTTGAATCTGGAAAAGCCATCGTAGATTCGACTTTTCGCTTGCCGAACTTGCAGAGTTTCTTGAACCACCCCAGTTTTCCGTCCTCTTGGGGATTTCTTGGCTGTCGATCTTCACGGCGGGCACTAGTTAGGGTTTTGAGCTTCTTGGCCTCTTTCGTCTTCAGCTTTATCCGGCCAATGCAGGAGACGTCCGGCGAGCCCGGTTCATAAGTCTTGAAGCTATTGATGCCCCCGCCCTTATTACCAGAAATACGACTATCCCCTAACGCTTCCCTAGGAATAAAGGAAAATGAGGGCTTCTTGCAGCCTTTCCCCGTAAGCCTGCATCGAATTCTGGCAGCAAAATCTTGACTCCTGAATCTCGTATCAGGAACCTTTGGCAAGCCAATTATGAAGCCCTTTCTGGATAAACAGCTGAACCTACAACTTGCCGAACGGACATTTTCTTTGGCCGCTGTCTTCTTCTTCCCTTTGCCGGAATCGGGCGAGGAATTGGCCCCCCGTCTCCAATTCCACTCGCTCTTATCATCCTCTTCATCGGCAAAAGATTCAGAGCCTAACGAGGAACTGGTATGAATTGATTCCGATGGTGTCATCACAAACAGAGCAAATACAGAGAACTATATTTTATGAATGGCAGAGTTCAAGATCTTTGCGACTTTTATCCAACGCTGCGTAGACTGTTACTGTCACGGAACATTAAAGAAGGTAATTGAGTATTAAATTAAAACATCTAATAAATTTAATCACATAATCTCTCCTCGCCGTGTGTACGTGGATTCTGGCTTTCGCCAACCATGACTGGATTGAGCCTACAGTATTTTGAAATAAGAATAAGCGACAGCCAGCAGTTTTTTTTGTGTCAAAGTTACCAGCGCTGGAATTCCTACTCCTACCTTCTAGAAGACTCTAGAAGAAAACTAGTTACGAGCCACGTGGCACCTTTACATCTGAAAGAAGCCGGATAGTTCAGGGAACTTGCAAGTTCAAACTCAAGCTCTAGAAGGCAGCCCCATATCGCAAAATTGTCAAGCATGCTTTTTATTTGATTAAGATGGGCCAACTTATTTATATTATTATTTGATGTTAATATTGTAATTTGGCAACAATTTTCTTACCTGGACTCTGATTGTGCTCTTCTTTTCAAACGTGTGATGCAATTTGATGTAAAATATATTCAGAAAATTGTACTCTGGTTTGAGTAATGTTCACACATGTGATGCAATTTGATGTAAAATATATTCATAAAATTGTACTTTGGTTTGAGTAATGTTCAATTTTTATTTGGGAAGTTTAAATAATAATGTTTTTGGTTTTCGTTCTTGGTTGAAAATTAATTAGCTGGTTTATTTTCTCAGTTTAAAATGGGATTTATATCATTGTTTGGTCGCTGTGAAATAAGCAGATATTTCTTAATTATATATAGAGATGTGGTGAAGTCGGAGGTGATTTTATTTATATTATTTTATTTATAGATTTTAAAGTTATTATTGATTTAAAAAGAAATAAATTCTTTGTTATCCACCACTTTGATATTATTTGATATTATTATATAAAATTTAAATTAATTAATAGAAAATATTTTATTATTTATTTAATTTTTTTTATTATTATTATTAGTTAAAAATATTTATATGTAATTTTTTTAATAATATAATTTTTATTTTTATTTTTGAAAGTTTGTTTGGATTAATTAGTATATGAATGTATTTTATAAAAGAGTTTTTAAGTTTATGGGGTTTTGGATAGAGGGTGATTGGGTGTTCTGTTAAGGCACTTCTTGATGTGAAGTCACCAATGTAATCTTTTTAATAATATAATTTTTATTATTTTTTTTCAAAATTTGTTTGGATTAATTATTATACAGAATGTATTTCATAAAAGAGTTTTCAAGTACAAGAGGTTTTGGATAGAGGGTGATCGGGTGAAGTCACCTCTGTGAAATCACGGAATATTTTTAATAGTAGTTAGGGATAGAGGATTTAGAATTATCTCAAATATAGTTATATCTCTTTTGCTTTTCAATTTAATTAAAAAAAAAAAATACAATGTCTATACCTTTCAAATTTGAATTCCATTCAGTTTAAAAAAATATATATCATGTTAGATTCGATTTCCATTTTGCTTTGTCTCTTATTAGTCCCTGTCAAGGTAGAATTATAACATTTTTTTTTGTTGACCACTTTTAGTTTAACATTGACCAATGCAAGTTATAGTGTTTAACTTTCAAAAATAAATAATTTTTTTCAATATTATTAAAAAAAAAAAAATTCAAACAATTGATTGGACCATAATTTAGAGATCTTATTGTAGCTTTTTCACAATATAATGACATGTAGATATTATCTTATAAATAACCAATATTTTGAACTTGGATGACAAACATGACAACCATTCCACTCAACACCTAAGATAATCTCATCCCAAGCTACTATTTATAATTGAGTCCAACCTGGTATGAAAGAGATATTATAATGTCATGTCTTGTTCTGTTATGCAAACATTTTGACTACTTCAAATTACATAAAAATTAAATTAAAATAAAATAATTATAACTATAATTATTAATTAAAACATTTTGATTTTGTCAAATTACATAAAAATAAAAGTAAAATTATTAATAATAATAATATCTGAATTCAGACTTCTTTGATCCATTTTAGTTTTAGTTTTGATTAAAATAATATTATTAATAGAATTAAATTTTTTTTTTATTTAGAGCTAATTTCCATCCATTACTTTATTTTAATTCAAAATTGTTTATTAATTAATTATAATTTTGTAGTCAAAACTAGTTGATATATTATGACCACTAGAAAACATCTCTCTTCATCTATTTAATCTAATGTCATGATCTTGTTCTTCATGTCCTGCCTTGTTATGTTATGTAAACATTTTAACTATGTCAAATTACATAAAAATAAATAAAATAAAACAATTATAATTATAATTATTAATTAAAACTTTTTGACTTTGTCAAATAACATAAAAATAAAAGTAAAAAAAAAAAAAAAAAATCTGCATCTATTTAAACCTAGTCCTGATGATGAATTACACTGGTTGGTTTGAAACGTGTCAACAAAGTTCATATGAATGTGATTATTACTGAAAGAATTCTATACAATCCATATTTGTTTTGATTAAAATAATAATATTAATAGAATTTTATTTATTTATTTAAAACTAATTTCCATCCATTACTTTATTTTAATTAAAATTTGTTTATTAATCAATGATAATTTTTTAGTCAAAATTAGTTGTTATATTATAACAACTAGAAAACGTCTCTCTTATCTATTTAATCTAATGCCATGATCTTGTTCATGAATCACACTAGATGGTTCGAAATTAATCTACTAAAAGCTTTTTTATGTGAATTTTATAAAAAGGTCTCTCAACATTCATAATAATAATAATTATAATTTAGATAAAAATTCTTTCGGAAAAAATATGACTTTTCCAAAAGTACTTTTATCTACATTATGGATCACAAAAGTCTTAGATCTAAAATAATTATAATTATTAATAATTAAACCAAATTAGATCTATCTTCTAATTCTAGAAGAAATTTGCACCTTAAAAGATTTATCCTTCTCCACTTTTAATTAATCCCAAAATATAAATCTAGACTAATATTATTTACAATAACATTAAACAATAGTAATAGTAATTTAATCTTATAATCAATCTTTTTTATTTTTATTTTAACTATATTATATATATATATATATATATATATATATATATATATATATATATTACTGATGATCTTAATTATTCCATTCCATTGTTGCCCATGAATATAGCAACGTGTGAAGAAATGGAATTTCAAAGGGAATAGAGGTGGTTAAATTGTTCTTTTTTCCTTTTATGTTTTGTTGATACAATTTAAATAAACATTAAAAATTTTGGTTTAAAGAGATCAATATACCACATTGCACCATGGACAATAAGATATAGTAGGTTCGGAAATCTTAATATCTATGAAGTATCGAATAAAATTCAAATTCATGTTTTCACATCGAGGACGAAATTATTGAAACCCATCAAAAAAAGTTCTTTACAAAGATAAAAAGGTTTATATGTTTTTTTGAATTAGTTATGCACAATACAAAATTATAATTAATCTGGAGAGAAAAGGTTTACAATAAAATGTCTACACCACACCTCTGACTTGGTGACCCACACATGCATAGCACACAATCATATGTGTGCACATAAATGCGTTGATATACATTGATTTTTCAAATGGAAAGACAATTTCCTTTTAGCTCCATGGAATCTAGATTGAGGTGTTGAGATTGGGGTTATTCATAGTATTGTTGTTTGGGGTTTCCAACTTTGGTGTTTGGGTTGATCTACCAAGTTTTTTAAGTTTGCATAATTTATTAGTGCATGTTCACATATTTTAAGCATCATGATTGTGTATTTTGGCTTTCACTTTGTCAAGAAAGAGTAGATATAAGTTTACATAAAATTATTAAAAAAAAAAGTTATCTTGTTGTTTATATTTTAGATTTTTTTTGAGCTGATGTTTTGAGTGCATTATAATTTATATGGTGTTGATTTATGCAGATAGGTTTTTCTGTTTTGAAATAAAGTTTTATTTTTTTATTTTAATTATCAATAATTATTTGATAGATGGTAGAGATTTAACTTTTATAGTATATTCTAAAATATTCTTAATAGTATACACAAATTAAAAGCTGAGATTTATTTTCAAAATAGTTGGGTAATTTTTGTCCTTTTAATTAAAAAAATGTCATATGAAAAAGTGTCATAGGAAATGAGTTCCATTTTTTGGGCACGTGGTATTGATAAGCTAGGGTATTTTCCCATGGTATTGTAACAAAGCCTATTTACTCCATGATAAAGTGGAGGTGAGTCTCCATGGTTAAGAATCATGTTACATGGTTTTTTTAAATGTAGATATTTTAACTTACATATTGTTTTTTTATCATTAATAATAATTATTATTTTAAATAAAGTTATAATTTATCTAATTCTTATGATTTGTTTAATTTTACCAACTTCAGATATTTGATGTAGTAAGTGTTTTGATGCTTATTATAGATTGGGCTTATTGGCATTTACCAACCCTTTAATTTATATGGTTGAACTAGTATAAGATTTAATTATAAAAACATAGGTACAACCTTTAAACTCTAACAGGCCTCAAGCATCCATAAAATCATATTTTTTGTTGGACTATAGATTCACCCTTGGATAACTATGATCTTGCAACATCATCAACATCTAATGTCTTTGATTAAGGAGAGGAAATTTGTGAAAGTTCAACAATGTGTATTTCTATAGATTATGACATCAAAACCTAGACTTAGTGACAATTATCCTAATTGATGACCCATGTTGATAGAATAAAACTTGGCGCTGAAGAGGGAATTGCTATAGAGGGTAGTGAACATGGCAGTATGGAAAGTCAAAGGGATTAAGTTGTTCAAAAATTTCAACCCAAGATGATTTCAAATACATCATTATATAATTTTCCATCTGTTTTGGTACTTTTCAGTTGGAAAATTTGGAACTATCAGTCTATAGGGCCCATTATAGGGGAAAATTATGTTTTGGTGTTTTAGGGTCCAAAACACTCCATAGCCCATTTGAGATCTTCAAGGGTCATTTTCCAATTCCAAACTTTGTAAGCATTTCTCCCAGTCTCTCAACATTGTTTTACAGTATGAGAGTTTTCCAATGCTATGAAGATCACCTTAATCAGAGTTAATATATGAAAGTTATGCCTGTAGCAGCGCCAGTTAGCCTCTCCTACAGTCCAGAAAGCACCCTCCACCTCATTTAGACCCGCCACAACCATCAAAACACCTTCAACCCTGCATCCATGAGTCCAAGACCTTCCTAAGCCACCTTAGCGCCTTCTTCTTTTGTTGCAAAACAACATATTTACAAGCATAGTTATGTCATGACTAGATGCATGGTAAAATCATGGTAGTTAAGCATGAAATAGTTAGAGTTTATTTGGCCATTTGGCCTAGAAATGTGTGATTATATTAGCCTTTCCTTCTGCAATTTCAATTCAACAATTTGCTTGCTTCATGAATGTTGCCTAGTTTACTTATATTTCTTGCAATAGCCTAAATTGTAGATTTCATTCCTTGCAAAATAGCTAGATGTATCTTCTTGCTTCATAATAGCCCTTTGATTGTTGATAGAGTAATGGTTTTTAGTCACCTGTATTTCTAGCTCCAATTCAGAAGTGTGACAGAATTCACTCAGAAACCCTAGCAATAGCACCCTTTCGTAGGACTCAGAAGAGGATGGCATGAGTAGAATACATCTATTGTTTATATATCACTGTCACCTCCAAGTTTGTATGAACCCCAGGTTGATAAAGTAAAGTAGAGTCGCCTCTGGGAGTTGCATCACCCTTGGTGCAATACCAAGGATCACCACAACCTAAGAGGGAAGTGAAGCACAAGAGACAATGATTTTCTAACTGAAAATTACAAAACATTGGGTTGTATAAAAAATCCATCTTAGAAGTAGACGAAGTGAAGACACAGGTACACAAATTATTAGAGTAAGGATTAATTCAACCAAAAATATTATAATGTGGGTCACCTATCATCATATTACCGAAAAGGAATGGAACCTAGATAATGTGAATCGAATATAACAACTTTGAATAAGATCACCCTCAAGAATAAACACCCTTTGCATCACGTCAATGACTTGATAGATCAATTGTGGCATATCAAGTACCTCACCAAATTGGATCTTAAATTAGGATACCACCAAATATGAGTTAGAGAATATGACACCTAGAAGACCATATTCAAGGAAAGTTAATGGCTATATGAATCAATAGTAATGCCTTTTGGTTTATGTAATACACTAACTACATGTATGTCTTTGATGAATGATGTATTTTTTCCCTTTTCATGTTCATTTGTAGTAGTGTACTTAGATGAAATATTGGTTTAAGTCCCTACCTGGGAAGACTATATCTCACATCTCATGCAAGTGTTAGAGAATTTGAAAGAACATGAATTGTTGCAAAAACTTAAGACAAGTGAATTTTTTGAATAGTTATTAGTGTATTTGGGGTATTTCATTGGTGGAGGGGAACTCAAGATATATATGTAACATCCTTGGTGAAAATTCCATGTAATAAAAGATAAAAATAATAACCATGGCTGATGGGATACTTATTCCAAGCCAAATGTTGGGAAAACAATCCTAGGGGGTGTTGATTTGGTTTATTATGGCTAAAGAAATTGGAAAAGGCAAAGGAAAAAGGAATTAAAGAGGAAAAGATAATTGAAATTAGGATAAAATCGAAGTAAAAGGTCACATGTTGCATGTGAGAAGGAAATTAAAGGAAAATAAGGAAAATGAAGAAAATAGAGGCATATTTTATAAAAAGGCTTCTGAGAATTAGTTGGTACCTTTTGCCAGTTCAGTTTCAAAGCTCTCTCATTATTCTCTCTCTCTCTCTCTCTCTCTTTCTCTCTCTCTCTCTCTTTCTGTGGGACACATAGATTTTTTGGAGCACTTTGGCATTTGAGCAAGAAAGGCAGGAAAGCAAGAAAAATGAGGAAGAAGGAAAGGAGGAGCAAGAATCAAGTAGCTACAATAGGATTCTTGGTAGGTATCAGTTTGCGTGTGTATTTTCCTTGCTAGATTTGGGATGCATGATGTTGCATGTGGTTCTTTGCTATCTTGGCATGGGTTTTTCCAGGTGTAACAATGTTTTCAGCCTAGCCTTGCCACTTTTGTCGGTTGAGCTGGATGGATAAATTGAATTTGAAGCTGAGTGGGGTGGATCTATGAAATGACAAACACATGGCCTAGTGGTTCCTGAACCAGACTGTGGGTCACAGTAAAGCCACTGGCCTAGTAACCCCTGAGTCAGACTGTGGGTTGCAGTAAATACAGATTGTGTGCCTCAGTGGGCCAAGGAATCCTTGTCGGTGAATGGAAAGATATATGGTAAAGCCAAGAGGTGGATTTCTCTTCGTTGGGTCCAGTAGTCCCAGGATGGGATGTATGGTAAATCCTGGAGAGATTGTATCGGTATAGAGCCTAGTGACCCCTGGATCGGACTGTGGGTTACGGTAAACCCTGAGAGACTAGGAGGCACTCATATTCCTCATGGTGTAGGCGAAGAATTCCAGTAGAATTCATGCTTGTTTGGTTCTTTTTCGGTTGGTTATGAGTCCCACATTCATGCTTGGAATATGGCACATAGGATATTGGCTGAAGTAGTTGTGGCTCAGCCAATCTATGGTCGGGTGGAACATGAAAGTCCCATCTCTAGTTGGTTTTATAGTCAATATTGAAGAGCTCATTTCTCTGGTATTCGGTATGAAAACATACTATATAATATATGGATTTTATTGCTATTGTATTCATTGTATTTTTGTTGTTAATATGTTGGTTATGAGCATGTATTCGATCATTGATGATGTATGGATCTATTCATGTTTTTTATTGTAAATGATTATCCCTATATCTATGGTGAAATTGATTGTAGGATATATTATGATGTAGGGGATCAATGCTTCTTAGCCATTCTTAGATAAGAAAGAGACTCTTTGGTATAAATATGTTGTTTATGCATGTAGATGCTATGTTTGTGACATGTTTGACGAAATTCCTATTATGACTGGATGGGGTTAGATGATTTCATAATGATTTTATTTCTTCCATATGTTTGTTTATATGTTATTTACCCTTTCTTGGAGTTACAGGAAGTTCTAGGGCGTGACCTGGGCACATGGCCTGAATCTGTGGCACAAATCCCGGAGGTGGGCCCAGAGCTTGGGCCACTACCATAACAAGCTTAATCTACTGCTCAAGACCCTTGGGCCACTAGCTTGCCCTCTTGTGCTTACGACTCAACCTTAAAGGGGCTAAAAATTAGTCCCCAGTCAGGGAACATGGCCCTGGGAGCTTGGGTTAACCCCTAGGGGAGTCAATGATGTAGTTTGGGGTGTGTTTTGGGTGTTTCCATCGGTTCAACTTCATTAAAGTCATCTAGGAGGTTGAATCTCATATTAGTGGCCTATCTTCACATGTTTACCCCAGTTGGCTAGTTACTTGGGTAGATGTGGGAAGAGGGTGTTACAGACTAGTATCAGAGTATGGTTGCACTCTCTTTGGGCTGTGTGTGTTTGTCGTGCATACATGTTAATTTCATATGTGTTTGGTGTGCTTGTTTTCTATATGTTATTGTTGCATCCATGTTTTTTTAGCTGTGGTGGCAGTGGTGTCGCCATGGAAGTGCTGATGATGTTATTGTCAACATGTTATCATGAGTGTATGACTAATTATGTGTTGTTCTTGCTTATGTATTGTATGTGCATTCTTGCGTACATGTTCCTACATATTGTACATGCATGGCTTGCTTATGCTAGGGTTACATATTGGTCATGCTTCAGTGTTATTCGTGTATGCTTTCTTGTGATATGTCATATGTTGAACACAAATTGGTCATTCATGATTGGTTATACATGTCAAGTGGGTGCATGTGGTCAAGTTTGCATTGGTTTGATTGAGGTTGTTGTGATTAAGGTCATTGTATGAAATTAGGTCATCATGATGATATTGGTATGGAATGATTCTAATTTTTTGGCTAATATAGAGCATGAGAAGCAGACCATCAAAGTGAAGTTGCAACATTGGAATTTGGGGTAAGAGTAGACTGTCATACAAGTTTGTATTCTTGGAATGCAAGTATGTGATTCATGGTTGTTATAATAATTAGGGTTACTTATATGTTTGTCATTCTATTATTATTATGGTTACATATGTGATACATGTTGGTTGATTAGTGTATTCATATGCATTATTGTTATGTGTACGCCTTTCATTCTATTGATGTTATGGTTACATGCATTGTAGATGCTAGTCGATTAGTGTGGTTATTAGTACATGTGTTGGTTAGTTAGGCATAATATTAACTTGATCATTATGTTATATTTTGTTGATGAGTATGTGTTAGTTAAGTTGATGATTATGGTTACTGCATTAAGATTTTGATGTTATATGTATTATGCTAAAAAATAGACTATCCCATGCAACTAGTTAGGAATTTCAGCTACATCAACGTCCATAAGAACATTCTTAGCTGGAATTTGATCTAAGGACACCACTAAATATTTGATGAGACCAAAATGCTTAATCCTTCCCGAGTCAAAAGAATAAAGGTCATGGTATGGCCTGGTAATATCCAATCCTAGTTTGTCTATGATGGTTTTAGGCATGATATTATGTGAGGACTCGTAGTCTAACATGGCATTATGGAGGATGAATTCATGAATTCTAAGATTGAGGTAAAAAGGTGGAACTTCATTTTCTTCTAAGTTACCATCTACAACAGGGCCAGACAAAATCTTGGGGTGGTCATCACTAACATTTACCATCCCAGACATTTGGTCAACCTTGAGCATTTTTGGCTACTAAAAATTTGTATTGGTCATTCTTGATTAATTCAGTCAATGGAATTGAGACTTTAAGCTTTTAAATTTCATTCTCAAGACTGAATAAAGAAGAATGTTGTTCTACCTCTTTAGATGGTAAGTCCTTCATTTCAGGCTGTTCTATGATTGGGATCTCCTTTTTTTTTCCTCCAGCTTGAATTTCTTTGTCTTTCTTCAAATTTCTAGTGGAATCTTCATTACTTTTTCCATGATCCGTAACAATAGGTCATTTTTCTTTATTCTGATTTGATGTTATGAGCACATTCCTATTTCTAAGACCATATTGCCTTTGCACTTGACTAATGGCATTTTGGTAACCTCTTTAATAATCCTCTATTTTTACTGCCAACATATCATCATTAGAAAGAAAATATTGCTGATCATCAGGTGCATAAGGTTCTTTAGAAAATTCATCCTCCTCAGTCAAGAAAATGGATTGTCGGTTTTCCTCAAAAAGATTATTTTCTACTGAGATTTATTCTTCTTCATCAGGGCCCTTTGTATAATTTTGCTGAAAAAGAGCACAAATATGTTGCTGACCTTGTTGATCTTGACCCCTCTGCTCTCTTTGTTTGATCCTATATTGAGTTTCCTGTTGTTGACCTCTAAAGCTGGGATTTATTATTTGTGGTCTTGCTTGTCTATCTGTGATGGTCATCTTGTCCATCATCTTCTCCATTGTCTTAATCAAAGTATCAAGTTTACCCTCAGATGAAGTGGATGGCTCCTCCTTTATAGTAACCCTATATTATGATCTCATTTTTGAATTTTTGATAAGTAGATTTTCCTCAACATTTACTGCATTCCTTTGCATGTCTTCAAGGGCAGTAGGATTTCTCTCCCTCAATTAGTATGCCATATCTGGATGAAAACGATATGGATAATGAAGAAGCGCTAGGCCAGGAGGTGTCTTAATGTTTTCTGGGATAGAATCATATATCCTATTAAATTAGTCTATGAAATCTTGCACATATTCATTAGTATTTCTCTTGAAAGAATTATACTCAGCCAGAATTTAAAGAGGGTTCTTTTTCTCTACCCACTTTGCTAGGAATATATCTAATAAGTTTTGTGGATTGGCTATAGAAGAAAATATTAGGGAACACAACCATTTCTTAACTTACCCTCAAAAAATTTGTGCTATTATGCACATTTTGGTATCATCATTATCAATTTCTTCAAGATAAATAAAATCAATCACTTTAACTATATTTTGTTGAGAAGTGACCTCTGTTGTCCCATATAAAAAGGAAATATTTGACCATAATTTTGAGGCAAAGCAGTAAGTTGTGGTGGTAAAATCAAAGGATAAAATCCTGCCATGATTACTGTAGAACGTTGTATGGAAATCACAACAGGAGGTGTTGAATGAGGGAATAATTGTAGAGGAAGTGATAGATTGAAAGTGGCAGATGATGGAGTAGCTGTATGAGGAGGTGTAACAGTAGGTGTAGTGGAAAAAAAGTCTCTTGTTGGTACTGGATATATGCCTTTTCAAAGGTTATTTAGAGTTGATCAACCAAACTCTGAAGTTTGTAAAAATATGACCATACCCTACTATCACCCTCAAAAGATGAAGACTAAAAAATGGAAAATATTTTTCAACTTAAATGGGATCATAAAATGTTTCTAAGAGGAAATATTATGAGTTAGAATTGAATAAAGATGACTCAAATTTGAGGTCAAAAGGTAAATCTTTAGGAGAAACCAACCTTGCAGGCAAAGAGGCAGATCTTACAAGTGAAGGTGTACCATTTTTAACTTCTTAAGACTGTGACCTCTGCTTTCTCAGCAACCCCTTAGGGTCATTAACTATTGGTGAAGGATTACGACTAGGATTGGACCTCGTATTCCTTTTGGGAGCCAATGTTATTCTGATTCAGCACTTTGGCTCAAAATGACTAAATCAACCTTCTTTGAGTGCTAGAACCTATCACCCACAAGTCTAGCCTCAAAAAAACTATAATAAATATCCCCAGGGAATATTTGACGCTCATTCCTCGGTAGTGGAACCAAAATTTTAGTACTCCTTAGTTTCCCAAGGCTGAGAAAGGAAACCAAAGAGGTAACCACAAACCAAATTTCGATTTGGCAGCTAGCCCTACCAAATCAGAGAGGGCTCTCTCTATTTCAAGCTCACATTCAATGGAAATAACTAGAGAATAATGATTTTAGGCTAGTTATAAGCTCAATAGGTTTTTTTATTTAGGTTTGATTAGGTTTTTCTGGACAAAGAAGCTACAGGTTTGGAAACTAGGCAAGATATCCCAAAAAGATCAGCTGCGGACATAGTATGAGGCAAGGTAGACGTGTTACAGTGACACAATTGGTTTTTAATTGTAGTGTTGTAAGGAGGAAAACATATAAGAATTTAAGTGAGCATAATGAATTCACTTATTTCAGAGGATGAAACACTTAGATGCTTATCTTAAACAAAAACAGAGCATAAAATAATGATTTACGTTTCAAAACTTAACAGATAAATCATAGGAAGAAAGTAGATGGATGCTTGAAAAAATTGATCATCAAATGCATAGTAAAAATAGATAAAAACACTATCACTAACCGCATCACAAGAATCCCATAAAATAACTGCAATTGCCTATAAATTTCTTCTGCAAATTGTCAAATACACTAGTGCCAAAAGAGCATGAAATTCAGATATCCAACCCTCTCAATGACTTAATTATAAGTAAATATAGAAAATAAAACAATATTCCACCTCTAGGGGTCAAATCCTGATCCAAAACAACTAATTAATGAACCTAATGACTCATAGCCTAATTATAGGGAAATTAGAAACAACTTTCCCCCTTTTTAGCTAACAAGTTGAGATTTTCTCTCAAGTCATTAAACATAATATTATTTTAAAAAGATGCCCATAAATAGGCCTATTAACCATCAAAAAACTCATGAGACAGTTGTTACATTGACCATTTTTACCTTTCACATCCACGTGTCAAAAAAAGCTTCAAACCTAGAAACATAGCAAAATTTCTCAGAAACACAGCAAAAGCGCAACACAACTTTAGAGGATGGTTTGGAGGACTTCCCGGATGCATTTTTGGTTTAAAAATGGTATGGTTGGAAATATGGAGATGTCTACTACACCATGGAATCATCAAGCACTATAAAACACTGCTCCAAACCTCTTAAAAGTTGCCTTGAAATCAAGTTGTCCCAGAAACATAGCGAGTGGTCTGAAATAGTGGTAGAAAGGTAAAAAATGGGCACTATTTTGTCCTTTTCTGAAAATATATAAACTTTCAATCTTCCCAAAGTGATTTTCTATTATACTTACATCATTATCCATCTCCACATGCTTTCCAATATTCATTTGAAGCCTCTGGGAAAACCTTTTAATTTATGTATGTTAAAACCTTTGAAAAAGGGTTTGATGTTCATTTATTAAATTGATATATATGCACATATGATTTTATTATAAGGTTCCTAACAACAAAGAAGTCAAATCACTGGAGATAAAGCGCTTGAAATTTTTTACGGCAGATCTTGAGCTCCCCTTAGATCTATGACAGAGATCAACTTCGCACCCCCAACCCCCACCCACCCCCCCCGACAACCGTCCATAGTGAGCCTTACTTCCACTCGATATATTCAAATGCAATTGATTACATGTTTGCAATAGATGAACTGCTAGTCATTCTATGGACGAGCTCCCATCTACCGAGATACATGGGTGCCAACAACTGTATTCGCTAGTTATATAGAAGAGAAGTCTAAATACAGGATGTATCTAGATTCAGCTACTACATCATGACCTTTTTATCTAAAATTCATCCTCACTTAATTTATAAAAAAATTATAATGCTACTTAACCACAAATATTTCAATGTGAAAAACCAGTCCACAAAGAGACTTTGATTCATCCAAGAAAAAACTCCAGTGGGAAGAGTTGAAGTGGCCTGCTTACTCACTTGAGGTAGACCTGATACGAAGAAGGTAAAGTTGTTAATTGGATTCTCGGCTATTTCCATTTTCTCCATTGGGAAAATCATATTTGATATAGCAATCATTGTGTTGGCAACAAAATTGTATAGACATCTAGAAAGCGCATGTATCAAACTGAGAGATAATTCACGTTTATGTATATAAACTAACACACTACAATGCAGCAAAAAATCACACTCTCTCTGCAACAAATTACATTTTCTCTCAATCCCAGTACAAGTCTAAAGCTCTGATACTATGATAAAACTAACTAAAATACACTCATATATTACACACAATAGTGTATGTGTAAACACACACACAGATTACATTCAGATTACTCTATTAAATAGAGTTTTCCAGAACTCTGGTATTAATGGCCACCCTTTTCCACAACGTGGAAACACCGTATAACTTCACACCCCCTCTGCTTAAAATAAGAAACTAGGAAGTACCCCCTCGAAATCCACCTCCGGTTTTCATCCCTTACGACCGTTTTTCCCACGCCAAATTCGTTGGTCCACCAATCAATCATATCCCTCCACGTCACTTGTCCATTATCCACTCCACGATAAAATTATACCCGTTAATCATCCCGTTGGCTAATAAATTCACTCTTTTATTGTTAATCACATCGTTATGCAATTAAAACTCATTAGACTGTTAGCTACAACCATTAAACCCGAAGTGTAGCCTATAAAATTACCAACAGCCTCTCGTTCTTTACTTTACCTCCTTGTCCAAATTCCTTTCATCCTTCACTTCATTTCACAGCAAAATGTCATTTATGAAATCGCCTTTCATATTCCTGAAACCCTGTCATCGTTTCTGTAACCCGAGCTTCAAAGTCCTGTACTAGTCTATACTAGTCAAGCATGGCACTTAAGGCCAAAATCAAGAAAAAAATGAATCCTAAGGGTAAAGGTAAGGAAAGAGTGGTAGAATAAATCAAAAATGTCGACAATGTGTTGAGATTCAACAATATGATGAGCTTAGTGAAAAGAGTCGCCTTCACTAAGTGGGCCCGCAGGCTATTTTTGGCGCAAGTCTATTTTTAGACATGGTGATCATATTTCAGAAGTTCCAGGATGCTATTTGTGAATGGTTGATCAAGTTGGAAAAATAGATGAAATTCTATTTTTAGAATATTGGGAGAAGTCTATTTATAAATCGTCGATCTAAAAATAGAGGTGTTGATTATTATTAGCTCTTAATAATAATCCGACATAAACAACAACTTATTCTCTTGGAGCACTTAGTTTCAGTGCACAGATTTGGAAAATCAGTGGGTTGAGGTAATTACGCAATTCCCAAGGGAAGCTGGTGGTTCATGCATGGAGGACTCAGTTAGAACTCAAGTGGCAAAGTTATGACAGAGTTGGAAGAGTAGTTCATGGAGTTGTATTCAGTTTAACTCAGTTAGACTCAGTTGAGCTAGTTGTATCTAGTCTAATTGAATGATGCACTAGTGAGGGTGGAGTGAATTAATTAGTTAATTAATTCACAAATAATAACTCATTAATCAACTGAACAATACAGCAGTTAAATACAATGCATGTCAGTTCCAGTGGAGACCCAGTGGAGAGATAGGTGAAAGGGCAAGATGGACTATCTGTTGTGACTATAGTGATGCATTGATTGCATCACACACACATTGGAGTTGCCAATGAGGATTGCGCGGTAAATTTAAGGGTAATTTGAATTCATTCAAAGCTATTCTTCAGCAGGGATTGTGGAGTGGAGGCAGGCTAGCAGGAGGGCAAAGATTGGTGCATGGATTTGCAGATTTTTCCTGATTAGTGTGTGACGATTGATTATACTGAGAGCTTGATGTACTAATCTTTGTATGAGATTGTTACATGATCTCCATGATACATAATATATGATAGTTGGGGTTTTCAGCTTTAGGCTTTCCCGTTAAACAACTGTGTTATGTGAGATTGTTTTTATTTCTGCTTCACATGTGTGTACAATTAATTTTCCACAAAAGATTAACAGTGGAATGATTCTGTATTTTGCAAGAAGTTAAATATTGTGAGATCAGGGGAATCTAGATGTATGCATGCTTAATTTATACTAATTTCTACATGGTATCAGAGCATTGTTAATTCTTGAAGATTGCAATTGTGAAGAATTGGTGAGTTTGTATTGGTGGACAATTCGAATTTGCTACAGAAGATTCTTGGTGCAAAAGTTGAGTATACATTGGAATGTCTTTCAGTGGGTTGCAATTGGAGTATGCCCTTTATGGAAACTCGAATTACATAGCTTGGAAGGAAAGGATGGAGGCGGTGCTAGAGGATAATGGATTGAAGGAGTTCATCAATAGCGATGTTCCTAAGCCAGGAACTATTGATGCTGCATTACTTGACGCATGGCAAAAGAAGACAACAAAGACAAGAAGAATTATGTTGGAAGGTGTGAAGGACCATATTGTGTCCAAACTTCATGGGAAAGCCACTCCATTCTTAATGTGGAAGGATTTGATAGATTTGTTCCAAAGTAGAAGAAACCAAAGGAATTTGGCGCTTAAAGACAAGCTTAGAAAAATAAAAATGGAGAAGGGCAAAAATATTCCAAAATACCTCACGAAGTTTGTCCACTGCAAGGATGAACTGGGAAGTGTGGGGGTTACTGTTGATGATGAAGACTGGGTGAGCTTGAATTTCCTTGGGATTCTGAAGAGTTGGCATAGCTATGAAGACTCTATCAATGGATAGGAGAAACTGACGGGATGGGAGCGACTTTGGTCAGATCTTGTGCAGGAGGAGATAAGGCTGGGTACCAGGGATGGCTCTTCATCGAAGAATGAAGATAAATAGAATTTCACTTTGGCTACCAAAGAAAGGAAAGGGAAGGGGAAGAAATTTCCTTCAAAATCCGAAGCTAAAGGCAAGAAGCAGGATTTGTCCAAAGTGAAGTGTTTTCACTGTCACAAACATGGGAATTTCGCCACTAACTACCCATAGAAGAAGAAGAACAAGAAGGCTGCTAGAGCTGTAGCTGGAGAGGCCTTAACCTTGCAATTTGAACTTGATTTCTCTTTGATCACATGCTTGGTTTCAAGTGTAATGGGATCAGTGTGGTATCTTGATAGTGGCGTGTCTTTCCATATGACAGGAGACAAGGAGTTGTTTAGTGACTTGGAGGAGGACCTCCAGATGCATATAGAGATGGGCGACGATGGTCGGTACAGTGCGACTGGAATTGGGACCATTACCTTTGAGGGAGTCTGGTAATCCATTCTTGTTGAAGGATGTTATGCATGTTCCAGGTCTGAAGAAGAACTTGGTATCAGTCGCAATGCTGGCAGACAAAGGTTATGATGTTGTTTTCAGTGAGGGAAAAGCCTTCCTTCGACATAAAATAACGGGTCAAACCAAGAAGATAGGGGTTCAAATTAAGAATCTCTACAAGCTGGAGGTAGATGGCTGCACTGCAATTGTGGGAAAAGCAGAAGAAGTGGTGAGCCGAGATGGGGGCGAATTATGGCACATGAGATTGGGCCATATTCACCATGGTGCCTTGAAGATTTTGCAGCAGATTTCTACTAGACTTCCCAAGGGTACTCTTGCGCAGTCAGATCTGTAATGTTCCAAATTTTATGGAACATTAATTTTTGTTAAGGAGATGAATAAAATGCATAGGGGACCTATTCTTTGCATGTTTAAAGAATAAAAATCCTCTAAATATGAGAGGGGATCACTTTAGAGCTGGATTTCACACCTCCATGTGTGAAATGAGTTTTTGCATACACGCTTGGCCAAGGTTGACCAAGTCAAACTGCGTTGGCATGAGTTGGAAAGCATTATGTGGGAAAACGTAGGAGGGAAGATTCTAGAGGGAGGAACTATAATTTGAAGTAGGGCCCATGGAGGGAAGGCTCATTGTTTAAAAGAGGAGCAAGGTAGCCATTGTGCACATCTTTGATCATTTTTACATCCAAATCTTAGAGAATTTTTGTTGCCTCTTGCTGTTCAGCAAAGCTGTAGTGCCTTCAGGGACGAGGGAGTCCTGTTTAGGAATTCCTCTCCTTATTGAGTAGCTCATGAAGGATTGCACTCCATTCCCCATATTCATGCATTCAGGCCATAGCTTTAGCCATCTACATCAACGCAATTTCTGCAGCAGATATTGTGTAGTGTTGCTAGGGAGGTTTCCACACACCATCCAGAGTTTGTTTTTCAGTGGAGAGAAGTTCTATTCATTGGGAGATCAGAAATGGTGGTCCTTGAGCATATCCCACCATCTTTGGCATCAGGTCAACCACTTTCCATCAAAGGAAGTGCAGTCCCTCTCTTAGACAACGTTCTCATGGGTGATTATTTTTTGTGAGGGATTGACATCCATTTGGAGGAGAAGTCTTGGGTGAAAGGATCAGCCTTTCACTTCAAATTTCCATTGGAGGAGGATTCTTTAATTGTTGTATACATTTCACCCTTCTCTATGTATTTCCAGTTCTTGAGTAGTTGCTACCCAGCTACTCCAGCATTTCTGCAAAATTCCATTTTTGTATAGATTTCAGCCAATCCTTTTAGAGGATTGATGTATTGTATTTTCAGGGGTTGAGATCATGTTCCCCCACTTTATTTGAGCCTCATATTGCTATAACCTTGTATTATTATATTTTATGCAACAATACCTCTATAAACTGCGCAGTCATGGCCTAGGGCTTGTTTATGCAGCTATGTATTTCATGTTTACATGTACAGGTTTCTTGAGGCTTCTAGTGCTTTTCTTGAGTGATCATTCTTCCTCAACATTTGTATACTAATTACTGCTATGTCATAATATATGATGGCCATTTGATTCTCTGGAATTTTATGTGTTCATGAGTCACTGCTATTTCCATTTGATGTATTTGATTATTGTTGTAGCTGCAATGTTGGGGTTATCTTAAGAGATTCCCAATCTTGTTGTGTTTCCCTCTTGGGGATATTTTCCCTTGAAAAATATCTATAGAAAGAGTCTGATAGTGGGCCAGGAATCCTCTAGAGCTCATCCTTCTTTATGAAGGTGACAAATCCAGTAAATTCCCCTTCAGTCTATCTCTAGAATATATTTTCTTGTCGATTGACAATGTTTCTGAAAAAGGAACATTATAGTGGTATCAGAGCATCGAACTGGAACAACCTGTGAGTTCGATTTCAGAGGAGGATGATGAAGAAGATGAGCTTGAACTCATCTACTTTTGGAATAAAGAAGAGCCTCCCTAAGGAGGAGGAGAAGAAAAGAGTAGAAGAGGAAGGTCCATGCACTTCCTACTTTGTTGAAGACCAGCATGGGAGATGCTTGGATTTCCAGATCTTAAGCAAGTACCTGGGTGACTATAAACCCCATTCTGCAGCATTCAGGGGAGCTACAATGTTCCCACAGTCTATTCAGTAGATGGAGGAGAGAAGGCCCTATGTAAAAGAAGAAATCATAGGCAATGGGTTTCTATTGTCTACATTTGATGGGGTTACTTCAGCTTGAGCTTGGGAGAAGAAGCTGGAGGCATTTTTTATTGCTTCATCCAGTGGCAGAGAAAGAACCAGTGGAGATGGTAGCGCTGCACATGGAGGATAAAACCTCAGTTTGGTGGTTCAAACCCTTGGTCCATTCAAGGGTGATTTCTTTTGGAGACTTTGCTCAATGGTTGATCCAAACCTTTGATGGAGGGAGGACAAAGGAAGAAAAAGCCATTCCACCATGGGAGGAGGATTGCACCAACGCTGCTACAGCTTTGGAGGAGCAGCCTTCTACATCTATGGATGAGGCAGCCATTGCATTAGAAGAAGAAACCATTGCAGCCACACAAGAATGTCCCAAGATCCACCAAGGTATGAGTTAAGTTCCACTTTCTATTCCAACAAATAATCTTAAGGATGGTGGAATTTCATATGAAGAGGTCCAAGGATAAAACCACATGGCCACTTTAGGGCCTCATGTTTGCACTGCACTGTGCAAAGGGGGTCAAGGAGGAAAAGAACCCTCATCCTCACACATCTTTGATGAATTTCATTCAGCCTTCAAGGTGGGAATGTAAACTTTTGGAGGATGAAGTGAACCATGACACCTCCATGGAGAATCATGAAGCAAATTGTAAAACCGGAGGAAGAGATAGCTGCTACATCATTGGAGGAATCAACAACGCTGTTGAACATGGGTGGAGAGGAGACATCACCTCCATCACACTTGGATCCTCATAGATCTAACATGGTCATGGGAGAGAGGCCTTTCTTAAGGGGTCTCCAAGGAGCTGCATTTCAAACCCTCATGAAATGCAAAGAGCCAGAATTGATGGTAGCCCTCATGGGAGGAGTACCAAAGGAATGGAAGAGGACATGGTAGGATACTTGCATCATTGAGAAGCATAGAGTATGGATGCATGATGTTGATTCTCATATCATTCATTGTGTCTTCATCACATGGATTGTATGATGGAAGTATGGGAAGGCAGTAAAATACTTTGTTGCTTTGCTTGAGAGAGCAAGGGAAAAATTGCTCTCATACTTTGCATAATGTTGCAGGAGGAGGAAATGGCATCCTCTCCTTGGATTTAGATGGTAGAGAGGTACTTCCACTTTGGGAGGGGCCTCTTATGCATTGCAGCATTATGAAAGATATCTTTGACAAGAGCATGTCAAAGAATGGAGTTTGGTATTGATGGGAGCCTATGGGTATAGGCCAACAATGTTCTCTCTTTGGAGCAGTAACCGATGGATGAGGTGTGCCCAGCAGAAGTGTGGTGGATCCATAACCCACAAGTCCCAGGAAAATTTCATATTTTTTGCACTTGATAGACAAAGAGGAGGTGAGATGGATGAGGTAGTGGAAGAATTCATCTATGATACATTCTTCTTGTCTTGGATTGCCAAGCATGAGAAGAAGGGTCTTCTTGCTGCAACTAGTTCATTCCTCTTCATGGGAGCATGCCAAAAAACTATGGAGGGTTCATTCATGGATCCATACATCATCTTACTCCCAGTATATGGCACGAAATCTATTCTTACATTGGCTGATTTGTATACTCTTACCATTATTTTGCAGTGCATGGCTCTACAGGAGGGCAAGCTTTTCAGATTGCTCCATGGATCAAAATTGGGCCAATTTGTATGATGGAGACAACCATCTTTTATATGGCCTTGGGCAAGTGTTACCTTCCATGTATGTTAAAAATTCATATTCATCCACTCACCATGCATTATCAGATGTAAGAACATACATTGTCATTCATGAGCTAAAAACAACTTGCCATATCATTTCTCAAAGCAACAGTTTGGGAAACTGCGCTGTGACTACTTGGGAGACTGTTGGTACATCTTGCATAACATGAAACCTTCAGTACTTACCTCATTTTATTGTTGAGTATGGTCTCCTTGGCTAATATTTCTATTATCTCAGTGAAGGACATGATTAGAGGAGAGACACATGGGATGAATGTGTCATGGATGAGGGAAGACTCCCATATTTTCTGCAGTACATGTTCTAAGGTGAACATGAGAGGAGACATGGCTACAGTCACTTATTTTCTCATTTGTGGGGAGAGCCATGGGCTTGGTAATGTTATCCATCCATTGTATGTATATGGGCAGGTTTTTGACTTTATGTTGCTGATTCACTCATCTATTTACTATCTAGTAGTAGATGTGATATTTGTTGTGCAATACTTGCCATGTTATTTTCTACAGCTGCAGTGGATGAGGTTGCATTATAACCCTATGAGGAATTGTTTGCAATTGCTTCACATGGTATAACCTACAAAAAACATGTCATGGGGGGCATTCTATGGTGATCTTGTCCTATTCATCATAGATGACATGTCTTGGGCCAACTGATTTTTCATTGAAGGAGGGGAGATTCTTGGGGAATTACTCTTCATTTTGCCATTTGAGGGCAATATATTTGTAGCCCAGGATTAGCATACACTCCACACTTGTCATAAGTGGGGGATGGGACAACATGGGGCAAGTTATAGTGCTTTCCATGATTATATTTCAACCTACCTTCATTACTGGAGCTCGAGGTGGAGGGTGATTTTTTTCCCATGAGTTGTCTTGTTGGAAGGCAGCTTATTTTCATGATTGATGGCATGGAGATGAGAGATTCATACGAGGGATGATGAGTCCCATTATATATCAGATCTCATGCCTCAAGGAGGCCCTTATATAGCTATTGTTCCTTCATGGATACTTGTTTCTACATGATAGCTATTTGGGAATGTTCACCCCAAGGCTAGATTGCATTTGTTGGAGGGACAGTTTGGAGACTTGATTAGTGATGTTGTTCACTATCCTCTCTTTATGAAAATCTCCATGAGCCAGCTGATTTAAATCATCACATTCCCTCGCCCTGTCTTGCAAAACCCTTTGGTTGTCTATCATTGCCCTCTCGCTGCTTTAAAATTGTATTTTTAATTGCCAGAATCCATATTTGAAATTATATTGGGCCCAGCCCCTTCTCTGCTAGCCCCGCGCCTTTTTCTCTCCACGTGACCTGACGCCGTGACTGAAGCGTTTCCCCTACGGGGGCTTTACTCTATCCGTAGGGTCAAACCTTAGTGCCCATGTAGTTGACTCCTCGGGATGGGTGAAGACTTAATCTAACGGCTGCCATTCACTAAAGGGCGTCGCTCCAAAAGTCTCGTGTCCGTACACCTTGGCCCCTCGCAATTCATCTCTGCCGTCCGATCAAAAACCAATCAACGAAGCGGAACTGTTTCCCGTGGTGGTCCCCGCGCCTGCATTCATTGTGTGAAAACCAGTGGTTTCATTCCGCACCACCCATCCATAGCCGGTGGTATTTCCCGCGGACCCAGCGATTCCATATGCTGGGTGACGCGTGACCGAGTGTACTATTTCGAAAACCGCCCATTTCGCGCATTATCTCCTGAACAAAAGCCGGGAAGCGGAATTCACCTGGGTCATTTGATCTTGGGGTTCACATCTAATGGCTATGGTCCTCCAAAGTCGCACACGCGATAATCTTTGTCCACAGCGCCCTTGGCCCACTGCCTATTGCCCCCAGCGCATTTCTAACCGTAGATCTTCCCTGGAGATCTAACGGTCACGATTTATCCACTCGGTCATTGACTCAGTTCACTTCCACATCATCCTTCCACCTGTCTTTCGTACATCCTCGACATTTGTTTCACGTGTTCACTGCGTCATACCTCCACCTTTCATATATCCGATTCATTCATAGTATTTGAACATTTTTTACGTTACAAACCTCCGCCAGTTCATTCTTCACTATTCTATTACGTTTTATTCACCCTACTGTAATTTCTCCGCCAACCTGCACTGTTTTACCTCTTTGTAAACCTGCTCCACCATCTCCATTAACCCCACCATGTCCGCCATCCCTGTGATTGGTTTTATTTAACGGGTTTTTGTTTTTGCAGGATCACCATGGCTAAAATTATCATGATTCTTCATTGCCATTACAGAGGCCAAGAATGCACGACAGGACCATGTTTCAGGAGCAGAATTGGTGGGAAAAGATCCGGGAGCTGCTATGATGTGACCACCATTAAAGAAAGCAAGGATTTGAATCTATAGAACCCTCCAGAGAAAATCAAGAGAAAGATTTGGGTAGGCGAGAACATTAATGGGGCAGCATGAAATATCAGCGAAAGATCAAGAGACACAGTGCCCTGCATTAAAGATCTGGGGTTTAAATTCAAAGTTAGAGGGCCGAGAGTACTATGCACAATCACAAGCAATCTCAAGGTTTCATGGCAGCAGATTTTTCCCTTTCATCAAAGGGAAAAACATTTGTATATTTTATTATTTGTGTCTTGTTTATAAGGAGATTTTCATCCTCAACATTTATTTCTGGAGGTAGATTACAAAGTACAGTTAACTATATTTAGTCATTCACAGTGTGAGCGCGAATGTTTTCGGCCATTTTATTCAAATCAGATCATTAAATGTATCACCTACCTCATTCTCTAGAGTTTTCTCCTTCTCCTATAAAAACTAGAAAGAAAGACATTGTAAGGGTTCCAGATTTCTATCAGAAAACTATGCAGTGAAAGGCTTTTGTATACATCTTGTAAAGTTTCTGTATGAAGGCTCAGAGCCCATAGGGTTTCAGTGAGGAGGATTTATAACTGTAATGAGGATTCTGGTCTTTGGTATCCCACAGTATGTAATCTCTTCTTATGTGTTGATATAATATCTCATTTCATGCTATTTATCTTCTTGTATCATGTTCTAGAATGCGAGTGGCTCACTGGTCTTAGGTAAGGATTCATCCTAGTTGGTGCCCATACTTGGATTAGTCAAGCACTTTAAATAGGCCTAGTCATGATATACTGTTCCATGTTCATTTAATCCATATTTTCTGCTATATTAGTTACTTGAGGAGGGTGCTTATAAAACGCCATTGTCATGTATGGATTATTAGTTGGATAAGCCCATATGTGGTTTTGTTGTGTATCTGGGTATTAGCCTCATGCTAACTAGTATCTTCTCCATGTTTCTTCAGTGCATCCACTTTCTGATATTTGATTTCTGTGGCATATTATTTGAACTGGCCCTCTTTGCAGTAAGTTGTCTCTTAACTGTCTGATGCTTTTGTATTGGAATTTTGCATGATGTTCCTACATTATTCTTATCTTTGTATCAACTTCTGAGAGAGTTTGGTTCCATTCAAAATCACTTCCCTTGTTTTAAGAGAGATAGCAGGAGAGATTTTGGCTGACACCCAAGTTATATTATTATGAGCTCCTTGCTATGATAAGATGTCCTAGGCACTGGTCTATGGCAACTCTAGACTGTCTCTAGGAGAGACAATAATTGTTGACAACATATTTTTGGCACCGTTGCCGGGGACGAATTTGAGAATATCAGTTTCCCTGGGCCTCGAAAAATCATATTCACTCTCTAATCAGGTGAGCACAGAGAGTTGAAGAGTTTCATATCTCTCACCTTGGCGACTCCACTGTTCTTTATTTGATAAATCTATTGGTAGTCCTGGCTCCTCGAAAGCCACATTTGAGGTCAGATTCCTCTAAGATAAAGACATCCTCTGTATCTGACCCAGAGAAGATTATTCATAGAAGAAGTTGGAAAGAACGACAATCAGCTTGTGCTAAAGTCCCTGAATTTTCTCAAGAAGATTATCCATCCTCTTCTTCTCAAGAAATTCCAGTAGAAAATCCTAAATATTACTCAGATAGCCCACCCAGGGGAAGTGCTAGAACCAAAGAAAACCTTCATCTCACCCCTGAGGCCGAAGAAGTTAAAGAAATCACAGAAGTAGCTGCTATTAACCGCGAATTGTTTCCATCTACACCTCAGGCAGCTGTACAATATATTCCTATTGTTATTCATACCCCACTTCCACCTCCTCCTCTTCCTCCATTTTTACATCAGATCGTTGCACAACCCCCACCTCCTCCAATGGCTAATGTTCTAGCTTTCCTACTGAACAAATATGCTCCACTGGCCTTACCACAAGTGCTAAATGATATGCCACAGGATTATTTGAAGATTATGCCCATATTCAATGGAGAAAAGGAGATTGATGCACAAAAATATCTTGAGGTCTTCTGCGCTTTTGTAGAAAACTTAAATGTTGAACATTTGGATGTAGTCTTAAGATTGTTTGTTCAATCTCTTGACGGTGAAGCCAGAAAATGGTTTAAAACATTGGCAGACCGCTCAGTCAACACTTGGGAAAGAATGGAAGAAGTTTTTCTCAGGAAATGGGGAGAAAATAAAGATCATGGAATGTGCCTCACTGAATTCAATACTCTAAAGAAGAAACATAATGAGGGAGTGGCAGAGTTTATCAAAATATTTAATAAGCTATATTTGAGTCTGCCTCTTGAGATGAAGCCTCACCAAACTGCTGCTAAGGTGGTTTTCATAGCAGCCTTTGATTCATATTTTGGCTTCTCTCCGAGGGAAAGGAAACCTGCTACTTTAGATGATGCTCAGTCAGATGCTCTTGAGATGGAAGCAAACTTTGCCTCCACTGGAAAATTAAAAGGAAAAGCTGAACAGGAAACTAGGAGGAGAGGCAAAGAAGAGGTTTCCACCTCTAATCAAGATAAGGATGCAGATAAGATGGATGAAATAAGTAAGATGGTTAAGAAGATGGTCAAGTTTGAGTTGGAGGCTAAGAATTCAGCCCCCAAGAATTTCTACAATGCTCCAAACAGAGGTTACAATCCCCAGTACAAGAGACCACCATTGCAAATATTGCCAAGGGAAGCAAAGGAGCAGCAAGATCAGGTACCACATCCCTTGTACCTGGAAGGTCCAGCAGATGACTCCACTGAAGATGCTGCTTATGAACTAGAAGATTCAAATCTTGCTTTCTCAAACCATGATGAAATGGAACGCCCATTGCAAGAAGAAGAAGAAGAAGCATAAATTGACCATTATTGTAAACAATTTAATGATTTCATGCAATCACATTTCAATAGAAGATACGATCTGAAATCTTCAAGGAAGTGGAACAGAACTCAAGATCGAAATGAAGAGTCCAAAGAAGTCTCAATAGAAAAGTCCCCTTTTGCTTTCAATTTGCAAAAAGAACTTGAGAAGATCAAAATTCCAGTCCCCTTGACTGAACTGTTGAAACAACCAGCATATCAATCTCAGGTCACCTCTTTCATACTTCCTCCAGAAGCACCACTCACCGCAGATAATATCAAGCACTGCCAGGTCTTTGAGGATGAAGAACAGATGACGGGATTCCTAGAAATAGAAGGTGAATTCTCCAACATAGAGATTGATGCTGATGAAAGAAATTTGATACCATTTGATAGTCAAAGAAAGGAGGAAGGAAATTCGGTGGAAGATTTTAACCCATGGAATGAAGAAATCAGGTTGCTGGAGATTATTTTGAATAAATATGATTCAATACAGGAAGAAGAGGAGGAGAGCAAAGAAGAGATTCTTGAGCAAGATGAAAACAACAAGCTTTCTCTTGAAAAAGAGGAAATAATGGAGCAAGCCCCTGCTCAAGAATTCATGGATCTTTTCACAGAGCTCAGCACAGCAGAGCATAATATACCAGAGCTCCAAAAGGACTCAACTCCAATATACGATGAGTCCTCCAGTTTAGAGAATGAAGGAGATGAAGGAGATTCTCTCTCTCAAGAGAGTCTTCTTCTTGATCCAGTGAAAGGAGATAATATCCTGGTTGAAGCCTACCTGCTAGATACTCTTAACCAGGTATCATTTCATGATCCTTATGTGCATTTCCTGCAAACATTTGAAGAAGGATCAAGGGTCCTTTCTAGTAGCATGTTGCCAGTAGAGAGAAAAATTTTCAAAGCTGCTATTGTGGAACAAAAAGAAGAGATCCCATTGCCTTTCAAAATACAAGAAGAAGGCGATCAGGCTTTCAAGAGCCATATTGAAGACAACAGTGGGCAAAGTAAGTTCCAGACAAAAGAAAATCTAGACATGGAAATTGACAGCATCAGAAGACTGATGATGAAGGTGTCTCAGAAACAGCAGATAGCAGCAAGAAAGCAGAGAAAATTTGGCAATGGAAGAAAAAGAACAGAAAGTGAAAGCATAGCTGGAGGGAAGTTGCAGAACAAAATATGGAAACATAGAAGGGTACAGTTGAAGAATAATGCAACTAATGGATACCAGCAAAGCAAAGTATGGGACCCAGGAGGCAAAGACAACCTGGTGTATTATATTGTACATTAGTCTTCTTTTTTGTTTCATCATTCTTTTAATAATGTGTGTGTGCTGATGAATTATAAAATGAAAACTAGAGGTGTCGAAGAGCAGAATTCGCACAAAATGATCAGATGGTCTGCAGGTTCTCGACATGTCCAAGGATGAACATGCCGTCCCCATATGGAGCCAATGTTGTTCACTATCCTCTCTTTATGAAAATCTCCATGAGCCAGTTGATTTAAATCATCACATTCCCTCGCCCTGTCTTGCAAAACCCTTTGGTTGTCTATCGTTGCCCTCTCGCTGCTTTAAAATTGTATTTTTAATTTCTAGAATCCATATTTGAAATTATATTGGGCCCAGCCCCTTCTCCACTAGCCCCGCGCATTTTTCTCTCCATGTGACCTGACACCGTGACTAAAGCGTTTCCCCTGCGGGGCTTTACTCTATCCATAGGGTCAAACCTTGGTGCCCCCGTAGTTGACTCCTCGGGATGGGTGAAGACTTAATATAACGGCTACCATTCACTACGGGGGGTCGCTCCAAAAGTCTCATGTCCGTACACCTTGGCCCCCCGCAGTTCATCTCCGCCGTCCGATCAAAAACCAATCAACGAAGCAGAACTGTTTCCCGTGGTGGTCCCCGCGCCCACGTTCATTGTGTGAAAACTGGTGGTTTCATTCCGCACCACCCATCCATAGCCGGCGGTATTTCCCGTGGACCCAGCGATTCCATATGCTGGGTGACGCGTGTCCGAGTGTACTATTTCGAAAACCGCCCATTTCGCGCATTATCTCCCGGACAAAAGCCGGGCAGCGGAATTCACCTGGGCCATTCGATCTTGGGGTTCACATCTAACGGCTATGGTCCTCCAAAGTCACACACGCGATAATCTTTGTCCACGGCGCCCCTGGCCCACTGCCTATCGCCCCCAGCGCATTTCTAACCGTAGATCTTCCCTGGAGATCTAACGGTCACGATTTATCCACCCGGTCATTGACTCAGTTCACTTCCACATCATCCTTCCACCCGTCTTTCGTACATCCTCGACATTTGTTTCACGTGTTCACTGTGTCATACCTCCACCTTTCATATATCTGATTCATTCATAGTATTTGAACATTTTTTACGTTACAAACCTCCACCAGTTCATTCTTCACTATTCTATTACGTTTTCTTCACCCTACTGTAATTTCTCCGCCACCCTGCACTGTTTTACCTCTTTGTAAACCTGCTCCACCATATCCATTAACCCCACCATGTCCGCCATCCCTGTGATTGGTTTTATTTAACGGGTTTTTGTTTTTGCAGGATCACCATGGATAAAATTATCATGATTCGTCATTGCCATTACAGAGGCCGAGAATGCACGACATGACCATGTTTCAGGAGCAGAATTGGTGGGAAAAGATCCGGGAGATGCTATGATGTGACCACCATTAAAGAAAGCAAGGATTTGAATCTATAGAACCCTCCAGAGAAAATCAAGAGACAGATTTGGGTAGGCGAGAACATTAATGGGGCAGCATGAAATATCAGCGAAAGATCAAGAGACACAACACCCTGCATTAAAGATCTGGGGTTTAAATTCAAAGTTAGAGGGCCGAGAGTACTATGCACAATCACAAGCAATCTCAAGGTTTCATGGTAGTAGATTTTTCCCTTTCATCAAAGGGCAAAACATTTGTATATTTTATTATTTGTGTCTTGTTTATAAGGAGATTTTCATCCTCAGCATTTATTTCTAGAGGTAGATTACAAAGTACAGTTAATTATATTTAGTCATTCACAGTGTAGGCGTGAATGTTTTCGGCCATTTTATTCAAATCAGATCATTAAATGTGTATCACCTTCCTCCTTTCTCTAGATTTTTCTGCTTCTCCTTTAAAAACTATGAAAAAACACATTGTAAGGGTTCCAGATTTCTATCAGCAAATTGTGTAGTGAAAGGCTTTTGTATACATCTTGTAAAGTTTCTGTATGAAGGCTCAGAGCCCGTAGGGTTTCAGTGAGGAGGAGTTATAACTGTAATGAGGATTATGGTCTTTGGTATCCCACAGTATGTAATCTTTTCTTATGTGTTAATATAACATCTCATTTCATGCTATTTATCTTCTTGTATCATGTTCTAGAATGCGAGTGGCTCACTGGTCTTAAGTAAGGATTCATCCTAGTTGGTGCCCATACTTGGATTAGTCAAGCACTTTAAATAGGCCTAGTCATGATATACTGTTCCATGTTCTTTTCATCCATATTTTCTGCTATATTAGTTACTTGAGGAGGGTGCTTTTAAAACGCCATTGTCATGTATGGATTCTTAGTTGGATAAGCCCATATGTGGTTTTGTTGTGTATCTGGGTATCAGCCTCATGCTAACTAGTATCTTCTCCATGTTTCTTCATTGCATCCACTTTCTGATATTTGATTTATGTGGCATATTATTTGAACTGGCCCTCTTTGCAGTAAGCTGTCTCTTAACTGTCTGATGCTTTTGTATTGGAATTTTGCATGCTGTTCCTACATTATTCTTATCTTTGTATCAGCTTCTGAGAGAGTTTGGTTCCATTCAAAATCACTTCCCTTGTTTTAAGAGAGATAGTAGGAGAGCTTTTGGCTGACACCCAAGTTATATTATTATGAGCTCCTTGCTATGATAAGATGTCCTAGGCACTGGTCTATGGCAACTCTAGACTGTCTCTAGGAGAGACAATAATTGTCGACAACAGGTGATATGGCATAATTTTCTTGAGGAGATTATCACATAGGGATGCTACAGGAGGAAGGGCAGAAATAAACTCATTTCATCCTTGCAATTGCTTGAGGGCAAGCAATATTTTGAGAGGGGAGGACTGTAATGTTCCAAATATTATGAAATTTTTTGTTAAGGAGATGAATAAAATGGGTAGGGGACCCATTATTTGCATGGTTAAAGAATAAAAATCCTCTAAATATGAGAGGGGATCACTCTAGAGCTGGATTTCACACCTCCATGTGTGAAAGGAGGTTTTTTCATACATTCTTGGCCAAGGTTGACCAAGTCAAACTGCGTTGGCATGAGTTGGAAAGCATTATGTGGGACAACGTAGGAGGGAATATTCTAGAGGGAGGAAACCCTAATTCAAAGTAGGGCCCATGCGGGGAAGGCTCATTGTTTAAAAGAGGATCAAGGCAGCCATTGTGCACATCTTTGATCATTTTTACATCCAAGTCTTGGAGACTTGTTGCTGCCTCTTGCTGTTCAGCAGAGCTGCAGTGCCTTCGGGCACAAGGGAGTCCTGTTTAGGAATTCCTCTCCTTCTTGAGTAGCTCATGAAGGATTGCACTCCATTCCCCATATTCAGGCATTCAGACCGTAGCTTTAGCCATCTACATCAGCACAATTTCTGCAACAGATATTGTGCAGTGTTGCTGGGGAGGTTTCCACACACCATCCAGAGCTTGTTTTTCAGTGGAGAGAATTTATATTCATTGGGAGATCAGCAATGGTGGTCCTTGAGCATAACCCACCATATTTGGCATCAGTCCAACCACTTTCCATCAGAGGCAGCACAGTCCCTCTCTTAGACAACGTTCTCATGGGTGATTATTTTCTATGAGGGATTGACATCCATTTGGAGGAGAAGTCTTGGGTGAAAGGATCAGCCTTTCACTTCAGATTTCCATTGGAGGAGTATTCTTCAGTTGTTGTAGACATTTCAGCCTTCTCCATGTATTTCCAGTTCTTGAGTAGCTGCTACCTAGCTACTCCAACATTTCTACAAAATGCCATTTTTGTATAGATTTTAGCCAATCCTTTTAGAGGATTGATGTATTGTATTTTCAGGGGTTGAGATCATGCTCCCCCACTTTGTTTGAGCCTCATATTTATATATCATTGTATTATTATATTTTATGCAGCAGTACCTCTATAAACTGTGCAGTCATGGCCTAAGGCTTGTTTATGCAGCTATGTATTTCATGTTTACTTGTACAGGTTTCTTGAGGCTTCTAGTGCTTTGCTTGAGTGATCATTCTTCCTCAATATTTGTATACTTATTGTTGCTATGTCATAATATATGATGGCCATTAGATTCTCTGGCATTTTATGTGTTCATGAGTCACTTCTATTTCCATTTTATGTATTTGATTATTGCTGTAGCTGCAATGTTAGGGTTATCTTAATAGATTCCCAATCTTGTTGTGTTTCCCTCTTGGGGATATTGTCCCTTGGCAACACTCTATAGACAGAGTCTGATAGTGGGCCAGGAAGCCTCTGGAGCTCATCCTTCTTTATGAAGGTGAGAAATCCAGTAAATGCCCCTTCAGTCTATCTCTAGAATAGATTTGCTTGTCGATTGACAATGTTTCTGAAAAAGGAACATTACGAGATCAATGCAAGGGATGTACTATGGGTAAGTTTGTGAAGACCAAATTTCATGAGAAGGATAACCGTGCTTCAGTGAACTCGGAGAGAATTCACATAGACGTTTGTGGACCTTTCTCGGTTGCTTCAACAACAAAACACAGGTATTATGTTATATTTGTTGATGATTATTCTCGTAGATGTTGGATCTTCTTCATGCAAAAGAAGAGTGAAACATTCTCAAAGTTCTGTGAGTTCAAAGCATTGGTGGAGAAGGAGTCAAAAAAGTAAGTGAAAGCTCTACGAAGCGATAATGGTGGTGAATACATCTCAGGCGAATTCAAATACTTCTGTAGCAAAGAAGGAATTCGAAGAGAACTCATAGAGCTTCATAACACACAACAGATTGGGGTCACGGAGAGGAAGAATAGAACGATCGTGGGTGCTGCACGATCTATGCTTGAGAGGGAGCTACACTTGCATGCATAAAAGGAACTTCTTGTTCCCAAATATGAGCCTCTAGATGTGGATCAGCCACAGGAGGAGATTCATGGAGTGGAGGAGTCCACTCATGCAGAACCAAACATCAGACAAGGCAGAAAGCGTACCACAGAAGTTGAGAGACTGAAGGTTGATGTGGCACATAATGTAGGAGTCCCTAGATCACAGTGCAGACAAAGAGAGTCACCTGACCGATTTAATGGATACATGGCTCTTATGAGAAAGTGTATCGTGAGAGAGCCATCTTATTTTGAAGAAGCAGTGCAGGAGCCCACATGCGTATATTCCATGGTGGAGGAGTATGACTCCATTGTTAGAAACAATGCTTGTTAGATTGTTCCAAGGCCAGTGGGAAAATCAGTTGTAGGATCAATATAGATCTACAAGGTAAAGAAAGTTGCTGATGGGAGCGTTGAGAAGTATAAGGCAAGATTTTTTGCCTGGGGGTTCTCACAGATCGAGGGGATTGAATATGTAGAAAACTTTGCACCTATCGCACGGTATTATTCCATACGGACCATCCTTGTTCTCTCAGCACAGATGGGTTGGCACATTCATCAGATGGATGTGAAGATTGTGTTCCTTATTGGGATCAGTGAGGAAGAGGTGTACATTGAGCATCCTGAAGGATTTGAGATCTTTAGCAACGAGTCGCATGTGTGCAGGCTCAAAAGAGCACTATATGGGCTGAAACAAGCACCACGTGCTTGGTACACTTGGATCAACAACTATTTCACTGGACTTGGCTTCATCAAGAGTGAGGCGGATGCAAACCTGTACCAAATTGTGGTGGAGGGTAAGATTTTAATCATTGTTCTTTATGTTGATGATTTAATACTAGTGGGTGATGAGCAGTTGATACAATCATGCAAGGCAGATCTTGCAAAGGAGTTTGAGATGAAGGATTTGGGCCTCCTTAATTATTTCCTTGGATTGGAAATATGGTAGCGAGAAGGTGAAATTTTGTGTCTCAAGGCAAGTATGCCCGAGAGATACTGGAGAAGTTTCACATGCAAGGCTGCAAGCCTATCGACACTCCTCTTCTAGGAAATTGGAGGAAAGAGGATGCTACATCGACAGAGGTAGTGGATGCCACTGTTTATCGACAGTTGGTAGGTTTTCTCATGTATTTAGTCAATACAAGACCAGACATATGCTATGCAGTGAACCAGCTTTCACAAGTGATGGTTAAACCTACCAAGATCTTTTGGAAGGCAGGCAAGCATGTCCTGAGATATCTCAGGGGCACATCTGAGTATGGTTTATGGTACAGATAGATGGATGAAGTGAAGTTTCATGGATTCACAAATGCAGATTGGGTAGGAAGCCCAACAGACAGAAAGAGGAGGGATTTTTAGTATCGGATCCACGACAGTTTCTTGGTACAACAGGAAACAAAGATCCGTGGCACTCAGTTCAACGGAAGCAGAATACATGGAAGCAAGTCAAGCTGCATGTGAGGCTATCTGGATGAGGAAGATCTTGGTTGGTTTGTTCGGTTCACATTTAGATCCTACAATGATACATTGTGATAATCAGAGTTGCATTAAACTCTCAGTTAATCCCGTGTTTCATGATACATCTAAAAATATTGATATTCGGTATCATCATATCACAGATTGTGTGCAGTGGAAGATCATGTTGCTTCAGTACATTCCTACAGAGGATCAGGATGCAGATATTCTGACGAAGGCGCTCACCAGGAGCAAATTCGAATACCATAGAGGTAGGATCGGGGTAAAGGATAATCCCTATCTTATTGAGAGGGAGTGTTAAGATTCAACAAGATGATGAGCTTAGTGAAAATATTCGCCTTCACTAAGTGGGCTCGCAGGCTATTTTTGGTGCAAGTCTATTTTTAGAATATGTCTATTTTTAGACATGGTGATCATATTTCAGAAGTTGCAAGATGTTATTTATGAATGGTTGATCAAGTTGGAAAAATATATGAAATTCTATTTTTAGAATATTGGGCGAAGTCTATTTATAGATCGTCGATCTAAAAATAGAGGTGTCGATTATTATTAGCTCTTAATAATATTCGACAATAAACATAAACTTATTCTCTTGGAGCACTTAGTTTCATTGCACATATTTGGAAAATCAGTGGGCTAAGGGAATTGTGAAATTCCCAAGGGAAACTGGTGGTTCATGCATGGAGGAGTTAGTTAGAACTCAAGTGGCAAAGTTATGACAGAGTTGAAAGAGTAGTTCATGGAGTTGTATTCAATTTAACTCAGTTAGACTTAGTTGAGCTAGTTGTATCTAGTCTAACTGAATGATACACTAGTGAGGGTGGAGTGAATTAATTAGTTAATTAATTCACAAATAATAACTCATTAATCAACTAAACAACACAATAGTTAACTACAGTGCATGTCAGTTCCAGTGGGGACCCAGTGGAGAGATAGGTGAAAGGGAAAGATGGACTATCTATTGTGACTCTAGTGATGCATTGATTGCATCACACACACATTGGAGTTGTCAATGAGGATTGCATAGTCAAGGCAAGGGTAATTCGAATTCATTCAGAGCTATTCTTCAGCAGGGATTGCACAGTGGAGGTAGACTAGCAGGAGGGCAAAGATCGGTGCATGGATTTGCAAATTTTTCCTGATTAGTGTATGCCGATTGATTTTACTGAGAGATTGATGTACTAAGATTTGTATTAGATTGTTACATGATCTCCATGATACATAATATATGATAGTTGGGGTTTTCAACTTCAGGCTTTCCCGTTAAATAACTATGTTATGTGCGATTATTTTTATTTATGCTTCACATGTGTGTGCAATTAATTTTCCACAAAAGATTAACAGTGGAATGATTCTGTATTTTGAAAGAAGTTAAATATTGTGAGATCAGGGGAATCCAGATGTATGCATGCTTAATGTATACTAATTTATACACAGTGTTTCACAGGTCGTCTCCGAGGTCACTCATTCAGCTATTGAGGTCATTCCTAAAGCTACCAAATCCGTTGCAGAAGACATTCCTGCAACTCTACAAATTAATCTTGACCTCATACCCCTAGCCAATGCCTACTTCAAAATCACATATTGCCACTGTGAATTAAATTTCTATGAGCTACATTTGTGTCTAAAACAGAAGCACATGGATAACCAAGACCCTAGCAGGTTTTGGGAATCTATGTTGCCTTTGTTTTCATTCCTTCAAACTCACCCACTTCCATATCTAATTGCCTGGTGTCAAAAGCAGTATGAACCTATAACCAAGTCAGTGGTGGCTCAAAATGGAAACGTTCTGATCACCATATCCCCTGAAACCATTAACCAAATGCTTCTTATCCCTTCGTATGATTCCTTATCCTATTTCTCTCCTGCTTCCCTCATGGACCTTTATCATAAATTATCTTTCCCTCATAGAGTTCAAATATTTGACATTTTATTACCGAGGATGTAGATTTACCAAAGAGAAATCCACCATATGCATCCTCCATTTTTCCTATAGCTTCCAAACACTGCATCTCCCTTCTTTCTTACGTGTTAGGATACCCAAATGATGAAACCGTTGATGAACCTATCCTAGGTTTATTATCTATCTTCAGTCTTGACAAATCACCATTGTTTATGTACAATTACAACCATTTCTTGGTTGATATTATACATGAACAATTCATGAACTTCACCACACAAGGAGCATTTAATTACTCTTTTATGATTATTCATATGATTTTGTTTTAGCAGGCAGATTTGTTGCCTATCAAATTCAACAAGCATGACGTGTAGGGAGTGAATCAATCAGTGATTTACTAGACATAATTGGTCATAGTTTTTTCAACAACCACTTCTTTCTCAGAATTCATAGACTCATTCATTCATCCAGTAAGGAAACTCCTTACCAATCAATCAGAGCCTAGAATTGGAGAAGACATTAAAATAATTCTGCACCTCAGTGAACAAGAAAATATAGGTGAGTTGTATCTGTATAAAAATTACACAGAGATCAGGGTGTATGGAAAAATTCCACCATACAAACTTCCAAGATATATTACTATGAGAATTTTCTCCTTAGAGTACATAAGACAAATTTTAAATATGGATGAACTGAATTTTGTTTCAAGAAAGAGGAAAACCCATTTTAAAATCAAGGCCAGTGTTGGATCATTCATCTACAATACCAGGGTAGCTGGTGCTGATGCAGATGCTTTATTAAAGAAGATGGGTTTCAATCAAGTTATGCTTGGTCATATGACCCCCATGGAATTATTTCTTCTTTGAGGGTTGAACTCAAGACAACCTCTTACACTCATACCTGCAGAGAAGAAATAGAAAAATACATGAACCAGGATGAATGGGTAGAAGGAAATTTACAAGAAGCAGATGAACAATTCATTTATACTTAAAATGTACAAACACCAGTGCCTAACATTAAGTAGAAAAGAAGTTTCATAGAGGAGACACCACATTCCAAGGAGATTATGAAAGGATTCATCTTACAGCATAAGAAGGAAAATCTCACTTCCTCCTTGCTTTCAGAATAGAAACAACTAGAGATCATTGATTTGGGAGATACTAAAGTCTCCACATGTACCAGTGTTCTTGAGACTCCTCCATCAGCATCACCTGCAAGAGAGCCACTAGAAATCATCCAATATTCAAAGGCCAATGCTCCTGAAGAGAAAAATATTTTCTCTAGATTTCTAGACATCAAGCACAAGAATGAAGCATTGAAATCATATGTTTACAACTAATCCTTGAAACAAACATATACATCAAAACACAAACTTCTCACTGCCTTTGACAGTGAAAAAGGAAGGATGCAGATGGCCTTTCCGCAACCAACAGTGCCAGTTCCAAAGACATATGCTGAATATAATAAGACTGTCTTCTCATTTGAAACAAAATAGACACATCCAATTGACCAGATGGACATGCATAGGCAGTTAGGAGAAATGTTATTTTCGACAATGACTACAACAGCTATGTCTATTTCCAAATTGAAAGTAGCACTGTCAAATATGCAATCCCATTTGAAGATTGAGAAATTACCTTCAGTGGATAAAGACAATAGGATGAAGACATTGGAAGAACTTGTAGTAAAAGTAGGATATGATCCTAAAGACTGCAAGGCATCTGAAGAAATCATTAAGAAGAAAAATGCAAATATTGCTGCTCTGCAAAAACAACTCAAGCTACCCTTGACTGAAGACCCACAGACTAAAGATATGGCAAAAAATTAATGTGACAAGAAGAAAATTCTTAAATTGATCATTGATCAAAATCTGCGGATTAGAAAAATGGAAGAACAAATTGAAGAATTGCTGCTGAAAGAGAAATCAACACTCCAAGTGAATACTGATCCGACTTTAACAACTCAAACATCTTTTGTAGGTATAGAACCTTTAGCAGCCTTAACCATAACTGATGCACCACAATTGGAAAAATATTTGGTCATTTAGAAGCAAGCACATGAGAAATTACATCAGAAGTTTCAACTGCTTGAGTCACAAAACATTAAAAATGATACTTTATATCTAGAGGAAATGCAGAAGACTCATCAGATGGAACTTAAAATCAAAGAACTGGAAAGTGAATCTCTAATGGCAACAACTCTTGGAGAAGCCAAGCAGAGTATCTGGGAAGACATCAACAAGTCCATTACTGAAATAT
This sequence comes from Pinus albicaulis, assembly GCA_034641835.2. Lineage (NCBI taxonomy): Eukaryota > Viridiplantae > Streptophyta > Pinopsida > Pinales > Pinaceae > Pinus > Pinus albicaulis. The sequence continues at coordinate 662,155,805 of CM076584.1, read as the reverse complement.
GGCCATCTATATAGATCATCTTCAAGCAGCAGGAAATCATCAATAAATGCAGAACAACAATTCAAGAGCAGAAAGATCAACTAAAAAAGAAGCCAAGTGAAGCTTCTGATATGATCAAGGTTCTTAATTCAAAGGACAGAGAGGAGTTGGAAGCAATCAATATCTCAGAAAGGACAACAACCATTTTGGAGATAAAGAAGGTTTTGCAGAAAAGAAACTTGATCAACCAATTGCAAACCAAGTGTGAAGATTTAAATGTTATTTTTCAAAGGTTTCATACTAAATTTAATGTTTTAAATCATAAAAGGTTGCCAGGTCTAGTAGAAATAGATGATAAGTTGGTCAGGTTAGATGATTCTTGCACAAAGTTATATACAATTGCAATAGACAAATCAAAGTTTGCAGGTATCAAAGGTCACATTACTGGGAGAGATTTTCTTGAAGCTGTGCAGTATGATTTGATTATTCAACATCAAATCAAACAACTATTCATTCAAAGACCAACTTTTGACATATTTACTAAAGCAGATGAAATCTTCAGGAAAATGATGAATGTAGAAATCCCGAGTGAAGATCAGTGGAATAAGTTTTGTGAAACCATCGAGTAAAAGATTAATTTTGCAACATACCAACACATCAGATTTTTGAAGGGCCAAGTCAGCAATAGTTTCCAACAAAAGAGGCCAAGTCAGCAACAAATTTCACCAATAGAGGCCGAATCATCAACAACTCTCAGAAAAACAGAGACACTCCATCTATCTGTCTCCTTCGTTTATTCTTCTTTCCTATTATTGTAAATCAGTTAAGGTATTTCTAAAGTTTTGTTATTTAGGATAAATAACTCTCAGTTCGAGTTATTAGGGGTTGCACCCTTGGATGAGCAGATTTTTGTAAACATAAATTGTACAAGTATTTTTTTATCATCAATAATACAAGAAGGATTCTGAACTTATCTCATACAACTTTGTTTTCTCTGTGAGTTTTTCCAATTTTCAGCGTTTTTGTTTCTTCATATATTTAATTATTATCAAGATAACTAGGTGAGGTGGACTGTGTTTCAACAATCTTATAATTTCTCATGAAGTTATTATTATTACAAAGAATGATTTACTTGGAAATTTGTTGATGTAAGTCCCTTTTATTTAATAATTGTCAGCATCTTGATAACGTTAGATATATTGTGTTGAACTTTTAGACATTGTTTAAAGGTTTTCCAGCTTATGATTTATTGAATAATTCAATCTGACTAATTAATAATCATATTCTCTTACATAAGTCTACTTAATTGAATTATAAAATTTTAATCACGTGTGAGATGAACCAGCAACCCTTAATGATCTTAGTTATTCCATTGTTGCCCATGAATATAGTAAAGTCGAAGAAATGGAATTTCAAAGAGAATAAAGGTGGTTACATCAGTATTTTTCAGTTTTATGTTTTGTTGATACAATTTAAATAAACATTAAAAAAAATTGGTTTAAAGAGATCAATATGCCACATTCCACCACACACAATCACAATCACATCGGGATGATAATTGTATCGTCGTGTAAGGGTGAAAACCATGTATATAATTTGAAAGAAAACATTTTTAAGAATAAGATATATCTATGAAGAATCGAATGCAATTCAAATTCATGTTTTCACATCGAGGACGAAATTATTGGAACCCATGAAAAAGGTCTTTACAAGTTTTTCGAGAATTAGTTATGCACAATAAAAACTTATAATTAATCTTTACAATGGGGAGAAAAGGTTTACAATAAAATGTCTACACCACACCTCTAACTTGGTGACCCACACGTGCATAGCACACAATCATTTGTGTGCACACATAAATGCGTTTATATACATTGATTTTTCAAATGGAAAGACAATTTCTTTTTAGTTCCATGGAATCTAGATTGAGCTATTGAGATTGGGGTTATCCATAGTATTGTCGTTTGGGGTTTCCAACTTTGGTGTTTGGGTTGGGGGCACTATCCTGTACGACCTACCAAGTTTTTTAAGTTGGCATAATTTATTAGTGTATGTTCACACATTTTAAGCATCATGATTGTGTAATTTGGCTTTCACTTTGTCAAGAAAAGGTGAGTATAAGTTTACATAAAATTATTAAAAAATAAAAAATTATCTAGTAGTTTATGTCTTAGATTTTTTTGGAGTTTATGTTGTGAGTGCACTATAATTTATATGGTGTTGAATTATTTTGATAGGCTTTTCCATTTTGGAATAAAGTTTTAGATTTTTATTTTAATTATTAATAATTATTAGATAGATGGTAGAGATTTAACTTCTATAGTATATTATAAAATATTCTTAATAGTATACACAAATTAAAAGTTGAGATTTATTTTCAAAATAGTTAGGTAATTTCTGTCCTTTTAATTAAATTTATTAATTAAAAAAATGTCATATGAAAAAGTGCCATAGGAAGTGAGTTATGATATTTTGGGCACGTGGTATTGTTAAGCTAGGGTATTGACCCATTGTATTGTAACAAAGCCTATTTACTCCATGACAAAGTGGAGGTGAGTCTCCATGGTTAAGAATCTCTTTACAAGTTTTTTAAATGGATATATGTTTAACTTAGATATTGTTTTTTTTTAATCATTAATAATAATAATTATTTTAAATATATAGTCTCGATGGGCTACACGGGGCGGCCATGTGGCTCACCACACAGCGTGCCCATGTGCCATGGCCTGGGGATACCCGAAGCCTTAATTTCTCGCATGGGTTGGGCTTTAAATTCCCATGCGCCACCCTTCCCTCAACGTACTTAGCGTCATGTTTATTTACTCCTTCCTACGCTATGAGGCTCGCCATTCCCTCTCCTCCCTCGGCTCTTCAGCCTGCTCTGCTTGCCTTCCCTGTGCTTGTGTGGCTTCGGCCCCCCTTGACTCTGGCTAGAAGCCTATGGGCTCCGTCTTCTGTCTTGAATCTGCAAAAATACTGCGCCTTACCCAGGATCGCTAAGATGCCACGGCGCCATCGGCAGCGTTGCAGGCGAGCGGGGGGAAGGGGCTTCCCTGTGCGGCCCCCTCTGCCACATGCTCTCCACATGGACTTGAATCTTCCTGTCGACTGGGATATGGTGGACTTGTCACCCTCCATCCTTGCTCTGGCCTTGCCTCCCGCTGTGTTTTCCGACCCTTTGGCTCCTCCTGCGCAGCTCTCTGATTCGTATGCTCCGCCCTCCTCCTCCCGTTGCAAGAAGAGGGCTCATAAATACACCATTGCTGCTGAGCCCGCCTTCCTCCCCTGCAAACTTAAAGCCCTCCCTGTGCAGCCTGCTTCCAGCTTTAATTCAGATGACAATGATTTTGAACTAGCTGCGGAGAAGCGACTAAAGGAGTTGAGCCATTCAAGCACCCCCTCAAAGAAAGACGACCACAATGTGATGGACTCTTTGGAAAATCCAACCTTCTTGTAGGATATCGCCTCTGCGGACTCACCGGAGGAGCACCTCGGTCTTCCTTATTCTCCACATGAACCGCTTGAGGACGCGAACCAAGGTCTGGACACTCTGGATTATAGATATATCTACTGCATTCTCGAAGAATCGCCTCCCCCCAGCGACTCGCATGAAGGTTCTCCATAGAGTTCACTCTTCGAATTTCTCCATTTACTGGTTTATCTGCTATCTTTGTTTAGCTCTGTTTATCTCATTTTGTACTACTACTAAGGCTGGTTTCCCGCTATGGGCAGCATATTATGGTTGGATTTTCAAGGTTGGTTTTTCCTCTAGGGGCTGTCTAGCTTTGGATAGTAGCGTTTTTCCTATTCCCTCTGTCATGGATTCATCCATTTCCAACAATGAGAATTGTAACTCTGGTTTGACTGCTTAATAGATATAGTTTTACTTAGAAAAATAATAATTATTATTTTAAATAAAGTTATTATTTAGCTAATTCTCATGATTTGTTTAATTTTACCACCTTGAGATATATGATGTAGTAAGTTTTTTGGTGATTATTATAGATTGGGCTTATCGACATTTATCAAACCTTTAATTTATATGGTTGCACTAGTATATGATTTAATTATAAAAACATATGTACAACCTTTAAACTCTAACAAGCCTCAAGCATCCATTAAATCATATTTCTTGTTAGACTATAGATTCACCCTTGGAGAATTATGACCTTGCAACATCATCAACATCTAATGTCTTTGATTAAGGAGAAGAAATTTGTGAAAGTTCAACAATGTGTATTTCTATAAATAATGACATCGAAACCTAGACTTAGTGACAATTCTCCTAATTGATGCTCCATGTTGATAGAAGAAAACTTGGCGGTGAAGAGGGAATTGCTATAGAGGGTAGTGAACATGACAGTATGGAAAGTCAAAGGGATTAATTTGTTCAAAAATTTCAACCCAAGATGATTTAAAATACATCATTATATACTTTTCCATCTATTTTAGTACTTTTTAGTTGGAAAAATTGGAGCTATTAGTCTATAGGGCCCATTATAGGGGAAAATTATGTTTTGGTGTTTTGGGGTCCAAAACATTCCATAGCCCATTTGAGATCTTCAAGGGTCCTTTTCAAATTCCAAACTTTGTAAGAAATGCTCCCAGTCTCTCAACATTGTTTTACACTATGAGAGTTTTCCAACAATATGAAGATCACCTTAATCAGAGTTCATATATGAAAGTTATGCCTCTTGCAAGTTGACCTATCATGTTAACCACCATGGTACCGAGCGGATTCAATGTCAACTTCCATTGCTCACACATATGCAACTAGTCAAATGTTGACTTTCAAGAAAATTCTAAAGGGTTCAAAACCCTAGCATTAATTGGGGTTTCCTATTCATAATCATATATGGCTATCAAGCTATGTCATAGTGAAATACCTGGCCACTAGGAAACAAAGTGGCTTCATTCTTATTATATTGTGTATTGTTCCATTGTTTTACAAAGAATATAGGATTGGGATATTGATTGATGCAGGATAAAGAGAGTAAAATATATTGGAGTAGTCATTTTGGCCAAAGTGTCCATGGAAACTCCATAACGAGTGCCATTTTCTTTTTATTTTCATTTAATAACTAAGAAGAGTAGAGTTGAGCATAGGCTTCATCTTCTAGCTAGTTTTTTCTTCTATTGGGTTTTTGTAGGGTGCTTCTCATGCTCATTGTGTGGGTGGTGAGTTACTTATTTGTCTCTTTCATTTTAATTTAATGTATTTAGTGTTTCATGCATTAAGCTAGTATCATTAAATCTAGAATCTAGGTAAAACACAATCTAATAAGACATTTTATAATTTTGTAAGATTTGTTACAATAAAATGATCTGGCATAATATCCATGATAGTTTACAAATCATACTAGTATCAAAGTATCTTTCTTTAGGGTTTTTGTGGGAAGCTAATAGGATTTGGAGCAATGTTTGAAAACCCTAGCCGTAATGGATGAGAACTATAGTGAAAATCAATTGGATGAGTTGTAAAAGAGATTTTCAAATTTGGAAGCACAAGTCAGTGACATCTCTTGCAACATCGCCATTCTCATGGAGGCTCTAGAGAATATTTCTACCTTTTGGGGAGTTATGTAGCTCTAAATAAGAAGCAAGTTTGAATGAGAAATATGGAGATAACAAAGACCCTAAAAATGAGTGAAGAAAAGGGTTAGAGAAAGAGACCATTTCTAATTCCATCACTTCTTCCTAATTTCCATTTAAAGTGGAAGAATAAGTGGACATCAAACCCTACTTGATGTTGTTAAGCTAAATCTATATTGCAATGGTTATAATAATTATTTGGATCCTTACACTGAAGTGTAAGGTTATTGTCTTCTTTTCCTTTCCTTTCCTTGTCTAGTTGTTGAATTGATGGTTGCAATAGGTAGAAGTTTATTTCACTACTCATAACATATTAGAAGAGTAAAATATTTTATTTTCTCAACTAAAGTTAGAGAGTCATGCCAAAACTTTGTGGGAAGGTCACACAAAGATGTTTAGGCTAGAAGGCGATCCCAAGTAATTAAGTGGGAGGTGTTTAAAACCTTCATTAGGTCTTAGTTATACCCTATTGGATACAAAAAGGACCAATGGATCAATTGGAATTGGTTCCAGTACAATCCAAAGAAATGTGTGGAAGAGTAGACCATTTAGTTCAAATAAATGGCCATTATGGTGGGCATATCTCCTAAGAAACAAGATGTACTTCTCAATTATTTAGGTGTAATACATAAATATTCATAAATTTAATTTATTCTCTTAAACCTAAGACAACTAATTAGGCCTATGTACAAGCATAGTATCTTGAGAATATGGGAAAGAATAAAGGCTAACCAAGTGGTTCCCAGTAGAAATACCACCAAGATTCTTCTAGGGAGGGAAAGAAGAAAAAACCCACTACAAACAAGTTGAAGGATCCAAAAAAACACTATAAACATTGTAATATTTATATAGATAAGTGTTGTAAACTACATATATGTTCTTATTCCTAAAGAAACATGTACTAGCTCAAACCGCATCATCACAGCTAAAGTGATTGACTACTCAAAGTTGTGGCCCTATTTTGATGGATCCACAAATCAAAATAGTAGTGGAGGGGTGTTATCATTTACCTGAGTAATGATCATTTCTACAAGATGAGTTTTGGTTTTGGACCAGGCTCAAATACTTATGTCGAATTATTCTATTTGAAGCTCATTCTTATATTTGCCTTGGAAAAATGGTGTCAATAGCTACATGTACTCAGTGACTCAAAAATAGTTATTGTTTGGTTCAATCAGACAAAAAAATGTCACACACACACACACTCATAAATTTGATAGAAGATAATTTAATGATAAAATAAAATTTTCATGATATTTCCCGTTTACTTATATACAAGGAAATGAATTCCATTTCTCATCAGTTATCCAAATAGGGTGCGCAACAGTGTCCGGGCACATGGATGATTCACGAGAAAAATGGGACAAAAAACTACCAGTATTTCCACCGTCCCTTCATGGATATCTCTGACAGGCTGGATGGCAAGATATAGCTTGATATATGAGGCAATTTTTAAGTTACTATTGCGGATTCATAAGATACTTCAGCTCATGTACTCTTTTTTAGTTTTGGATTCTATGTTTATGTTTCATATAATCTATTGGCACACATGTATATAATGACACATATGATCGATGGCATTTAGATAATGTATGATTGTAATATTTTTGTAACATAATATGCAAATATGAATACTCAGAACCAATGGAAAAATTCAGCTATCTAATCAGCTACATAATTTATCTGGATATTCTTTATAGCATATGCTACATGGAATTTTCATGTTATCATTAATGGAAATTACGATTTATCCTTTGGGGAAAAAAAGTGTTATGAATTACACTAAAATATTAATCCAAAGGACCAAAAGAATGATGTCAATAAGAAGAACATGCTAGCCTTAGATTCACGCAACTAGGCAGAGAGAAACTTAGATGTAGATAAAAATGTTGTCTGCACTACAATGTAGAAGGAGGTGTCCCTAAGTAGCTTCCATCCCAAGGAAGAGACGTAAATGCTTAAACCCTTCCATGTTAATATCTAGGCCAAAAAGACAAATGTGGATGCTCTATTTGGTTCTATTTCACATGCTAATATAATAGCAGAATATTTGTTCAAGAATCCTAGATTGAAGTTCATGGCCATCCTCACCCATATCCATTAGGATGGGTAAATAAGGATGTAGAGCTCAACATGATTAAGTAGTGTAGGATAAAATTTAATATAAGTGAAAAATATACCAATGAAGTGGAGGTAGATGTAGTACTACTTAATGTGTGTGGTATAGTGTTTGGAAGTCCCTATGTACACCTGAAGAGTGTGATCTTCATGAGGAAATAAGACCGATAATACATGATCATGGATGGGAAGTACTTCATCAACAATGCACACAAAGGTAAATCCAAGATATATCTTGTGTGTTAACCAAGCCAAGAAATTGATTAGTTCAAGTAAGAAGCTTGCATTATTATTCTAAAGAGAGAATTATCTAGAAGATGAATGAATAAAAGTAAAGGCATTTATAGAGGGCCATACACAAGAGAAAAATGCTATTTGGAGAATATTTTACAAGCATAAAAAGAAGATTTAAGGGAACCAAAAGGGTTAAAACCTGATGAGTCCCATAATTATATATAATTGGATGGGTTAATTGTCACATTTTTAGCCTTATTAGTCTCTCTTTCTCACATTTAAATCACATTATGATCATATGTTGCTTAGTGTAGATGGTGATTAAGGCTTGTCATACTTCGAATGCCTAATATGGGTTAAATACAGGCTAATCATGAAGATGTTCTATTTTTGTTGAATATTGTGTAATCAAAGCTCAGAGAAGACAACAAGGAGAGATTATAGGAGGGTTTTCCACCTCCTTAACTCCTAAAGGCAGCTAAGGGATCCTCGAGATTCCCTCCAACAACTCGAAATCAAAGGTAACCAAGCAAGTGGAAGATCAAGTGCACCAAAGCTACACTTATCTTGCTGTCAAAGGGGACACATCACCTAATTTTTAGGGATCTGTTGGTAGCTATCATTTAGGTTAAATAGGGTAGAGCAAGAGCTCATTAGGATTCGAATTTTGGAGAAAGCTAGTAGACTCTTAGTTCTTGTGATAGACTTTTGAGACTTTCATGGTTATGTAATGATACTATTTCTGCAATAAAATGAGTATTCAATTTTTCCTTCACTGATTTAGTTTCATAGATCTAGGCTTATGGGTTAGGGCCCAATCCATTGGCTTTAGTCTCTCTCTCTCTCTTGTTTTTTATGTTTATTTTTATGCCATTGTAGCTAGTTTTCTTCATTAGTGTTAGCTAGTTTGCTTACATTTCATTCTACTGTTTTTAGTTTGCTTCCATTTTATCTTGTTGTAGTTAGGCTTGCATAGATCTTGGTATAATAGCATATAAACTCAAAAATTTGTGTGTCAAAGCCTCCTTCTCTCATCTCTTTCATTAGAGCTTGAGGAGCGCAGATCTTCACCACATACCCAAATCTACTTTCAGTTTATGATTTCTTGGAAATAAGAGATAGGTTGTTGTAGTTTTCATAAACATGTTGAGAACATTGAGTTAGATCTCTACTTGAATGCTTAAGTAGGTTTTCTTATCAAATTCAACTACTATTTTCCATCTTCTTCATCATATATTTTCCAATGTTTATTGCATGAACATGTAGTTTTCTTGTAGGTTAAAGTAGTGTAGCAGAGGAAGACTTCACCAACACCCCTAGATTAATTTCTCACCCTTCATCAGCCTACTTTCAACCAAATCGCCTTCAGCCCTGTTTTGGAGATTTTCACCTCCATCCCCGTGAGCAACCCTAGAAGTGCAAGATGGGATTTGCAAGAGGTTCTGAGCTTGGCCAAGGGGTTTGAAATCTTTCATCCATCTAGGTTCACCTTAATTTCACCTACCCTACACTTTTTCCCATCATTTTGGCCTCAGACTGCCCTCGGCCTGTTTCTTGTAGCATTTCAGGCCTTTCCTGTAGCATTATAGGAAACCTATAACAGACCCTATAGCAGAACAGGTTAGCCTCTCCTACAACCCAAAAAACACCCTCCACCTCATCTAGATCCACCAAAACCATCAAGACACCTTCAACCCTGCATCCATGAGTCCAAGACCTTCCTAAGACACCTTAGCACATTCTTGTTTTGCTGCAAAACAAAGTATTTACAAGCATAGTTAGATCATGAATAGATGCATGGTTAAAGCATGGTAGTTAAGCATGAAATAGTTATAGTTTATTGAGACATTTTGCCTAGAAATGTGTGATTATATTATCCTTTCCTTCTGCGATTTAAATTCAGAAATTTGCTTCATGAATGTTGCCTAGTTTACTTCTATTTTTTGCAATAGCCTAAATTATATATTTCCTTCCTTGGAAAATAGCTAGATGTATATTATTTCTTCAGAATAGCAATTTTATTGTTGATAGAGTAATGGTTTTGAGTCATATGGAGTTCTAGGTCTAATTCAGAAGTGTGACAGACTTCACTCAGAAACCCTAGCAATAGCACCCTTTCGTAGGACTCAGAAGAGGATGGCATGAGTAGAATGCGTCTATTGTGTATATAACACTATCACCTCCAAGTTTGTATGAACCTTGGGTTGATAAAGTAAAGTAGAGTAGCCTCTGGGAGTTGCAACACTCTTTGTGCAATACCAGGGATCACCACAACCTAAGAGGGAAGTGAAGCACAAGATACAATGATTTCCTAAATCACAATTACAAAACATTGGGTTGTATAGAAAATCCATCATAGAAGTATATGAAGTGAAGACACGGGCACAAAAATTATTGGAGTTGTTAGCCACCTATAAAAATTTGTCATATCAAATTGTGGCTAGATCATTTTTTCAAGCCTTAAAGAAACAATTTTATGGCCAAATTGTTAGTTCCTAAAGTCTTATGAAGATAACTTATCCTTGAGTTAATCTTCACTGCAATTTCCCTCATAAACCTGAAAAATATTCTATTTGCAAGGAGAAAGACTGCCCAAAAAACCCATTTTTCCCTTCGTTTTACCCCTCCTTTTACTCATAATAAATCTCCATTTTCATCCCCTTTTTCCTCATGAAATTCCTCCATTCCCCTCATTTTCCTTCCTTTCCTTCATAAATTCCCTTTAATAAGGTTTAAAACTCCTTTTTAAACCTTATCGGAACTCTCAAAATCATCAAAAGATCCTTCAAAAATCATAAAAAATAGTATTTTTGCACTAAGGCCTTAAGCCCCTTTGGCCTTAGCCCCAACCCCTTTTTTTCTCATAAAACCAGCACCGAGACCAGGTGCTAAGGCCCAATCGTGCAATCGTAATCGAATTTTTCCTTTTTCCTTGTTACCTTTTGCTGTTGAAAACTCCGATTGCGACTAGACCCTTTTCTTATAAAAATCCGACTTTTCGTTTGGTTTTTATAAACCCGACAATTTAATGTTTCAGTGAATATTAGCCATTGATCTAAACCAATCAATGATCATTGATTAATTGCATCGCAAGTTTTTAACTTACCCTTTGCTCTTGCCTCCCTCCGATTGTGGCCCTGCGATTGTTTCCCGACCGTTGATCTGATCTACCATGCCCAGATCTAATGGTCCATATCGCTTCCCGTTCAAAACCCGCCATTCTGCCTTTGACCTTCACGAATTAATCTCCGCCGTCGATCTGGTTCTAAGATCAACGGTCCTTGCTCCATCGCATGGCAAAAAAGCCTCTGTTCATTTCCCTCTCCCTTCAATTGTGATCCTGCGATTCAATCTAGACCGTCGAATCCACAAGAACCGACAACCCAGATTTGATCACACTCCACCATAGTCCTCTAATATTAAAAACCACCGATTCATCCTGACCGTTGATCTCTCTAAGATCTAATGGCCCACGCTTAATCGCATCGGACCATTCCCTTTGTGCTTTCCCCTTGCCTCTGCTAGTTTGCATGCTTGCGATCAGATCTGGGCCGTCCATTTCATAGATTCGACGGTCTAGATCAAACCCAAATCCCTTTGTTATGTTATAAACCCTGCAGCATAAATTCCTCAGTAAAGATCCATCGTTGATCTCTGTAGATTAACAACCCACATTGCACTTGATCTCTGCCCGAACCCTCTGCATCATATTCCTTTCGATGCTCCATCATTCAATCTGGGCTGTTCATTATGAACATCTAACGGTCTAGATTAAACCCAATAGGCCCAACTCCTTTGGGACCTACCTCCGTCATTCTTAGATCTCAACTGTCCATTCCTAGATCCGACGGTCTACATCTAAAACCGCCTTTACCCTACCCACCTTTTTCTGCTCGTGATCTTACCTCCATCGCGCTCTCCTCACAATTGCTCGATATGATGCCCCAGATCTGATGGCCAGTGCGCAGTTTCGTGTGATTTCACGTCCGAAGGTTAATTTTTCAAATTTACGCGATATGGGTGGTTTGAAAAAGCCACGTGTAGGCTAGAGACACATATCACGTTCAAAAAGGCAATACCGCCTTTCCCCCTTAGCCCCGCGTGAAAACTGCTGCCAGTTTTTCGCTTACCACCCTTCTCCATTGCATTAAATTTTCACCTTTTGATCGTAGCCGTCCGTCGTTTCAGATCAACGACTCTTATCTTATCCCGCATCCAAACTTCATTTTGACCACATTTCGTTTCCGCCAAAGGTTTTCTTCCATTTCTTTTGCAAATTTCTCCATTTCGTTATAATATGACCTCTACATTATAAGCTCCCGATTGATCTCGACCGTTGATCTTTGCAGATCAATGGCCCGGACTTAATCTCCACCACCGTTTATCCAACCACCTCCCCATCTGACCCCAGCGAGAAATCCTCGCTGTTGGTGGATTTCATCCAACGGTCACGATCTAGCCTAAACCTCTGAAGTAGTTTAAACCCATCCATGCAGGATTTCTATAATTTTTGGTTGTTTGTGCAGGTTTTAAAGGTTTTCCATTGTTTTTAAAAGGAAATCAAGGGTCGGGGATGACAATCCCCCAGAACTTTATTCAACAAGGGGATCATTCTGTAGAGTTTCACATCATGATTTATCTGTGCCTCATGAGCACTGATAACACTATAAAACCCTCTGTGTGCCTGCAAAACCAACAAAACACAGTAAACCTTGATTCGATAAAGAGTATCAGTATCCAGGGATAAAATCAAAGCAGAAATGAATGTTTAAATATTTTAAACACAATTTTGAGGGATTACGGCTTAAACTCGATTTTCAAAAGCCTAATCCACACAATTGAAGACAGTTGAAGACTTGAAGATAGAGATTAAGCCAAATTAAGCCTAAAACATGGGATTAAAGCAAATTAACAGTGTTTTAGGTTAAAACAATGAGATCTATCAGTCCGAGAAGCCTCCACTGCCACATCAGAGGCTAATTGAATCCTCTCTAGCTACCAAAAGCCACCTGCACCCTCAAAAGAAATCAAAGAAGGCCAGAGTTATTACCTCAGTCAGTGATATTTTGCTTAAAGTGGCCAGAGTTATTGCAAATACTACCTGAAAGAGTTCTAAAGTCAAAAAACTCTGCTAAGCTGCTTAAATACTTAATGTAAACCAATTAATGCAGAGAAAAATCAGAAATATTCTTCATTGAGCCCCTCAAAGGTCGAGAAGCATTAAACTATATTAATTGAACCTAGAAGATATTTTCTCCCATCCCACCTCCTCATTCCTTCTATAAATACTTTTGTAGAAGATGAGATAAGGTTGGTCATTGCATATCTGTTGCCTGTAAATAGTTTTCTGAAGCTGCTGTAAGCACTGTGTGTAATTGAAGATACTTAAGTTGAGATGAGAAGTTTGAAGCTGTAGAGAACCACTAGACATGATGATTGTAACTGGTTTGAACATCAAATACAAGATTATTTATGGGATCCTGGTCTATGTCAACGGTGATGTGTTTCTTATTGTAAATTGTTATTTTCTTTTTGTTTCTATTCTGTCCACTTTCTCTGATAAAGAACAACAAATATAGAGTTAGGATTTACTGTCAAAAGTACCCTGCTCTCACTGATAAGCTTTATCTTTATGTTTTCCTCCAATTGTGTATTTAGGAATGATTTAATACAACCCAAGCAGTTAAGGAATGTTGGTGTTCCCACGTCTTACTGTTTGAACTTGAAACCTTATTCTTGAATGTTATTTTCAGTTTATGCTAAGTAAAGTTGAGCTAGGGAAGTCTACGGTTAGCCCTGTCCTCTAGTTTTATCTACAAAAGTTGTCTGAAAGTTTCCCTAAGAGTATGTTGAAAGCAGGCTAGGTTCAAAGTCCTTACCTGATCTTATACTATTCTTTTTTTATCTTAAGTGTTGTCTTGAAAAGTTTGCTAATTAAAGTTGAGCTAGGGAAGTCTATGGTTAGCCATGTCCTCTAGTTTCTTCTCCAACAGTTGCTTTGAAAAGTTTCCCTTTGAATATGCTGAAAGAAGGATAGGTTCAAAGTCCTTACTTGATCTTAAGCTATTCTTTATGTTTTAAATGTTTTCTATTGAAAGTTCATCAAAAGCAGGCTAGTTTCAAAGTACTTACCTGATATTAGATTACTTTTATGTTTGTCCTTAAGTGCATGCCAAAAGCAAGATAGTTTCAAAGTAATTATTTGATCTTAGGCTACCCTTTGTTCTTCATTTTTTTGATTCCCCTTCTTATTGTTTCATTCCATTCCATAAAATCAACTTAAAAGAGATCTTATGACATAGATGACTTTCCCCATAGACCACTCTTGAACCTTGATGTTTCAATTAAATCCTATTATGACTCCATAGCCCAATGGATTGAAGTTTCTTTTCACCTATATTGTTAGCTAAATCATTCCTTCACTTGCATACACCTTCACCCTTCATTTAGACTTCCTTCACCTTCACATATATTTGTCCAACCAAAACCAAACAAAACCTTGTTCTTCATAACTAGCCTAACATCATATTTCAAAACCTTAAAATATAAATCAATCTTTGCACTTATAGAGAGATCCTCTCTAGATTTAGGAGGGCTAGATCCTAGAATCCCAAAGCGGTTCAAATGTTCTCCCTGCAGCTTTAGTCTTGCCAATCTGCTGAAATTACAGGGAGTCAACATTTCTGGTGACTCCACTGGGGATTTTGAGTAAAATCCTTAAAAAAACAGACTCAGTTTTCAGTGCATCACAAGTAGGCCCCCTTCAGGCACTACCAAGCTAATGGTAATCATGACAGAACATATTTGAGTCAGTGACAAACTAAGGAACTCTTAGGATTCTCATAAGAGCTTATCAAACCTTGAAGGAATCAACTAGATTAGCCATAAAAGTAAACTTTTCTTTGTCTCATCACCGTAGCTAAGTGTTGAAATAGGTTTAGCACACTTTTAGAACCCATAGGATTGAAAAAACTTAGAAAACCAAAAAATATTTCAGATTTGTATTCGAATAAACATGGTGGTGGACCATAAAACATTTTACCTCCAAAGGAGCTAAAAATTTCCACCTGGTGACTCCACAATCCAAAACAGACCAAAAACTCCACTGGGAAACCCATTATCATCATAACATCATTTAAAATCAGTTAAGAAGGATTTAAAGATTAAAGTTTTCTTGTTTAAAGATCAGTTAGCCTCCTAAAGACTGTCATATTTGGTTAAAATTTTCTTGTAAGTTGGGTCTGAAAATCATAGCATAGTGATTCCTAGAAGGATTCATATTAGAGCCTATCCTGACCCGAAACCTCCTGAGATAGTTGATAACCTTGAAAGAATTCTTAGGAAATCTCCTAAGACCAAATCTTCAACTATTGTCAGATCACTCCATAGAGCTAATTCTGTTCCTGAAAACCTTACAGCTCTACAAGAATCACAAGTTGACTTAAGAAACCCATTTAGAACTAGGTCACTTGATGATATAGATCAGATAGATTTATAGCCTTCACTTTCATCCCAAGATAGAAGTGAACATCCTAGTAGCAGAGAAACTACCCCACTTGATTTACATTTCCTTCATAATTTTGGTTTCTCTCATCCTAGATCTACTCAACAGTCTCATGCTGGTCCATCCACTTCTGTTATCCACACATCCACTGTTCAAACTACACCATTCCATCAACAACCTCCACTTGTAAACCCCCCACTTTTCCCACAACCTCCTATCATGGCAACATGGTATGCCCCTCTAGTCCTTCCTTTACCTTTAGTCAATCTTCCACAGAACTATCAGTCCAGGATACCATTGTATGATTCCAGTGGTGCTACTACTGCTTCACAACATGTGGATAAGATGAATGACTACTTTGACAGAAATGAGATTGATGATGAAACTGTCAAACTTAGATTATTTGCTCAAAGTTTAGGAGGAGAAGTAAGAAAATGGTTCAAAGGCTTAACCCCTCATAGTATTAATGATCTCTAAGCCTTCCATCGGTTATTCCTAAACAAATGGGAAGTCAAGAAAAACCCTCTCCAAATACTTTCAGAGTACAAGAATCTCCACAGAAACACTGGGGAAAGTGTACAAGCTTATTGCACTAGGTTTAGCAGTGTTTATAATGCCCTTCCCCCAGACTTAAAACCTCCACAATGATCAACTTTAAGAAAGTTTCCTGAAGGGTTTGATCCTGAAATGGCCTATCAGCTGAGAGAGAGAGATCCAGTGACTCCTGAAGATATGCAAAAAGGATCTCTTGTTGTGGAAGTTAATTTAATGGAGAAAAGAGCAAGAATGAGGAATGAGAAGAAAGTGTCCTTTAGAGAGGAATTTGCACCTTCCACATCTAGCTCTAAGATGGAAAGAATGATGGAGGAGATGATGAAAAAGATGAGCATACTTGAGAGAGCACAACATAGTCAAAACCAATCAGCTCCTCAAAACATAAATCAAAATCAAAATCAGAATTTTAGGAGAAAACAACCTCAAAACAGACCAAGGGAGGATGATCAACATATTACTCCTCCTTTTCACCAAAACTATGTAACTGAGGTTGAAGAAACAAGTGAAAAAACATAGGAAGATGGCATAAACATGTTGGGAGTAGAAAATGATGATTTTGAAGTTCATTATAATAGAAAACAAGGTCTATACACACCCTATGATGATAAAAGACCAGAGGAGGAATATTACTATCAAGAGTTGGAAAGTGTCATCATAGAGAATCCAAAAGAATATGAACTTAGGAGTAAAAGAAATCAGGAAACTCCCAAGCCTAAAACCTCTGAAAATTTTGCAAAAAATAGCCCTATGAATAAACCCAAAGTTACAAAATAGAAAGACAAAACGGTGGCTGGAAATTCTGATAAGAACAAAGAAAAGGGCACTCAAATTAATGAAAAACAGAGTGCAGACCTTAGTAGCGTTAGCACCTAAGCTAGTGCTCGTATTAAAACAATTTTGACCAATGCAAATAGAGGGAATCAACAAACTGATTTTGTTGATAGGGTGGTAGTTAATAAGGTTGAAACAAGCATTTTAAGAAATCAAATGCCTTTTAGTTTAGAGCAGGAAATTGCCAGAATCAAAATCCCTGTTCCTCTCACTAAATTAGCTTCCCAAGATGTATATAGATCACAAATTTTGAAGGCTTTTAACATAGAAGAGAACAATGACACTGTCAATCTTAACGATGACCAACCAGAGCTCATATTCGGTCCTAAGATTGAGGGTAGATATCAAGAAGGACCAGTTCCTCCTTTTTATGTTAGCTTAAATATTCATGACAAAATTTTACACAACGCTATGCATGATTCAGGGGCCTCTCATAACTTAATGCCCAAAGCTGTAATGGAGAGCCTAGGTCTTGAAATCACTAGACCATACAAAGATATTTACTCCTTTGACTCCAGTAGAGTGAAATGCCTAGGTTTGATCAAAGACCTCTGTGTGAACTTAGCACAAATTCTAGCCAAGTGTTTAGTAATGGATATCGTAGTTGCTGATGTACCCCCCAAGTATGGTATTTTGTTATCAAGACTAAGTTACAAGGAACAATGCAAATGGATATGACATATGCTACCATCCCTGTTTTTAATCAAATTAGAAGACTTTACAGGGAATCTCATATGCAATACATGGTTACTCTGTACATATAGGCCTTGATTCATTTATCCTTTTCAATGATGAAACATTCAACAAACAAGAAACCTTAGCTGAATTAGTGGCAGATATAGAAAAAGAGGAAGACAAGACAAAAGCGTCAAAACAATTTGTTAGATTTGAAAATCACAGCAAACAAATCACAGGTCTAGAGCTGAAAATCAATCATCCATTGCTTTTCAACCTTGAGAGTCAAGAAATGAATTCTCAATACAATGAAAAACATGAGGAAATAAAACAAAGTCAACATAGTGCTGATCTCCAAGAACAATCCAAAAGCACACTCGATGAAGAGGATAGTAGTCAAACTAGTGAATCTAAAACTAGTCCTCTTTGGAGTATGAACTTTGATGGGTCTTGCACTGAGAACGATGTAGGTGTGGGAGTGTGGCTTCAAAATACAATGAACAATCATACTAAAGGGCATTCCTGCAAATTAAACTTTCAGTGCACCAATAACATAGCTGAGTATGAAGCCCTCCTTTTAGGCCTGCACTTATTGAAGAAATTAGGGGCCAAAAGAATAAAGGTTCATGGTGATTATGAACTAATAATTAGGCAAGTGAATAGGGAATATACTTTGAAACATCCCAGACTTAGAGCCTATCGAAACGATGTCATGGATTTGTTGAAAACATTTGAGGAATTCAAACTAATTTTTGTCCCAAGAAACCAAAATATCCAAGCTAATGGTTTAGTTTTTGCTGCTAGAACATGCCTAACTCCTTATGAAACCAAAAAATGCACAACTCAAATCAAATTTCGACCAGCTGTTCCTGATAATGAAAAATATTGGCAAGTGTTTGATGGAGACAAACAAACAGAAGACTTCATACAGTCCAGAAATGAATTTGAACTACCAAGTTCATATTCAGATTATGAATCAGACTGTCTTGTGGAAGAAAATCTTCTTGATGAAGAAGTAAATTCTCCAGAGATTTCTGTTATAATTCTGTTAGCTAATAAATCTAAACATAACACAGAGATTGGTGTAGATTTACAAAAAGAAGACTTAGAAACACTGCAATCTAACACCCAAAGTTTTCTAAAAGGTCTGATCCCCCTAGAAGATTTGTTTGATTTCAATGATTTTGCCAAGAAACCAAAGCTGGAGCCTATTGAAACTAAGGTAGAAGAGTGTAACATAGGCAGTGAACTAAAACAAAAAATGATCAAACTATCTAAAACTTTACTAGCTCACATCAAATTTAAATACATAGAGCTATTTAAAGAATTTTTTGATGTTTTTGCATGGAGTTATGAGGATTTGAAGTCCTATGACACAGAGATAATCCAGTACAAGATACCTCTCAAAGAAAACCAAAAGCCCTTTAAACAAATATTGTGCAGAATCAACCTTGTTCAATTACCTTTGGTTGAAAAGGAAATCAAGAAAATGTATGAAGCTGGGATTATTGTTCCTATTAGAAATTTAGAATGGGTGTCTAATTTAGTGTCAGTTAGGAAGAAAACAAGAGAGATTAGGCTTTGTATTGACTTTAGGGACTTAAACAAAGCCTCATTAAAGGAAAACTACCCTTTACCCAAGATGGATCATATTTTACAAAGGGTAGTTGGTTCTAAAAGAATTTCTTTGCTAGATGGCTTCTCAGGATACAATCAAATTTTAGTACATCCTGATGATCAACTCAAGACAAATTTTACCACACCTTGGGGCACTTTCATGTATGTGAAAATGCCCTTTGGTTTAATGAATGCTGGTGTTACATTTCAGAGAGCCATGGATATTGCATTCTTGGAAGAATTAGGCTACTTCATCATCATTTACCTGGATGATATCACTGTTTTCTCCAAAACAGATGAAGAACACCTAAAACACTTGAGAATAGTCTTTGAGAAATGCAAAAAATTTGGGTTATCTTTGAATCCCAAGAAAACAATGTTTGGTCTCTAAGAAGGTAAACTACTCGGACACATCATATCAAAAGAGGGGATAAAGATAGACCCAAAACGGATTTAGGCTATATTGCAAATCACTCATCCTCGAAACATCAAGGAACTTCAATCTTTCATTGGAAAGATTAATTTCTTGAGAAGGTTCATACCCAACTTAGCTGAACTCCTTAGAAATAAAACAAACATGCTGAAAAAGGAACAAGGAGTTAAATGGACCTTAGAGGCAAAGAAATCTTTTGAGCTGGTAAAACAAGCATTAACCAAAACACCAGTTCTCATAAGTCCCGATTTTTCAAAAGATTTTTTCATTTTTTCATTCACATCAGAACATACAGTGGCTGCTGTTCTATTGCAGAGAAATCCGTAGGGAAAAGAGCATCCAATTGCATGATTTAGCAAGGCATTGCGAGATGCTCCTCTGAAGTACAAAATCATGGAAAAATAAGCCTTTTCCTTAGTAAAAGCCTTAAAAGACTTCAGAGTTTACATTCTACACTCTCACATAATTGCCTTTGTCCCAAACTCAGATGTGAAAGACATTCTAACACAGGACCTAGATGGCAAGAGAGGAAAGTGGATATCTGTGATACTTGAATATGATTTAGAAATCAAGCCCACTAAACTCATTAAAGGCCAAGGACTAGCAAGATTAATGTCTGAGTCTAATTTTGAAGCTCTTGATATAAACATGATAAATGCTTTAGATGAACAAGATGAATTACCTTCTCCCATTATTGAAGATAATTTTATGAATTCCTCTTGGTATGCTGATATTTTATATGTTTTTCTCAATTTGAATACACCTCCTAGTTTTTCTAAGACGAAGGCAAGATTTTTAAAGTTAAAAGCTGTAAATTACTGCATTTTAGATAAATGTCTTTATTGGAAAAATTCTAGTGGATTATTGCTTCAATGTTTTCCTGAGAATTATGCAGATAAAATCAAGCATGAATTCCACGAAGGAGAATGTGGAGGCCACCTCTATTGGAAGACAACTGCCAACAAAATCCGTAGAGCTGGTTACTATTGGCCCACCCTCTTCCATGATGTCCATAAAATGATTATTTCCTGTCATAAATGCCAACTCTTTGAAGGAAAAAGAAAATTTCTTCCTTTACCCTTTCATCCAATCATTGTTGAAGCTCCTTTTCAACAGTGGGGTCTAGACTTCATATGAGAAATCCATCCACCATCATCTGCCCAACATAGATGGATCCTCACTATAACAGACTACTTTACCAAACGGATAGAATCCATCCCTTCTAGACAAGCCAATGACTCTGTTATCATAAAATTTATTGAAAATCATATCCTATCTAGATTTGGCTGCCCTAGGAAGATTATCACTGACAATGCTGCTGCATTTGGATCCAAAAAGATGGTTGAATTCTGTCACAAATATCAGATTACATTAGGTCATTCTACTGCTTATTACCCTCAAGCTAATGGGCTAGCAAAATCCTCAAACAAAAATTTGGTGAACATAATCAAGAAGTTGCTGGAGGAAAATAAGAAATCTTGGCACACAAAGCTAGGACATGCATTATGGGCTGACAGATTAACACATAAAAAATCAATTGGAATGTAACCCTACCAACTTGTTTATGGAGTAGATGCAATTTTTCCAACCAGCTTAGGAGTGCCAGTCATGACGCTGATCCAAGAAGTACATTCTGAAGACAATGACATGATCAGAAGAATAAATCAGACCATACATCTTCAGCAAACCAGAGAGGAGGTCTACAACAGAGCATTACACAAGCAAGAAAGCATCAAGAAGCTTTTTGATAGAAGGACAAAGGCTAGTGATTTCAGCATTGGTGACAAAGTTTTAAAGTGGGATTCAAGGAGAGAAGATAAGGGCAAGCATGGGATTTTTGATAAATTATGGCTTGGTCCTTATCTTATTCATTTTTCTACTGGCAAAAATGCCTATTTTCTGCAAGAATTGAATGGAGCTGAACTTTTTGGGGGTCCTGTCAATGGCAGGATGCTCAAAATTTTTTTTTTTTAACCATATCAGTTTGGAAGCCTTTTTATTTTTTCTCATTGTAAATATTACATCCATCATTGCATTCATAGTTAGAAAAATAAAAAATACAAAAAAAATAGAAAGAGAAAAGAGGGCAGATTATAAAAACAAGAAAGGTACAACCCCATACCAAAAAAGAGAAACAAAGTCTGAAAGTGTGCAAGCTCAAACACCACTCCTAAGAAACGCACTCCTAGTTATTCATATATCCTAATCATGACTAATAAGTTTTCAATTTACTGCTGATAGGTTAGTGAAATAAATTTGCCAAACAACTTAATCTTGGCTTATCAGTTAGGTAGATTAGGATAGAAAAATAAAGGTTCAAACAAGCTAAAAATCCGAACCTATAAATTCCAAAAGAAAGAATGGCTCTAACTAGATCAAATCTTGAGCCAAGGATAGAAGTAAACTAGTTCTGATATGCTCAAAAATTGAACTAGATAACAAAGAAAAATAGCTCAAACAAGCTTAAAAATAGAGATGAAGAAAAGAGAAGGATGTTCTTAAAACTTTCAGATCTTAAGCCTTCACCATTTTGATTTAAATTTTCTGCAAATAATAATCTTTGTGCAACTTGTTTTTATGCCATAGATCAGCAACAAGTTAGACTGTTCAATCCTGACTTGTCTGCTTTTAAATTTCTTGCTTTGGAACTTAGAGAATAAAAAATTGTTAGATAGTCTAATCCTAACAGATAGTAGTTAGGTAGAGAAGCTTATGAACTCAACTGCTTAATCTGAGTTCATGGAGAAATAAGGGTAGAAATAGACTAGTTTTATGCTTTCAAAAGAATAAATTGTTTGTAAAAAGAGTTGCCAATACAAATTCAGTCTGAAAGAAGAAAACATGTTAGATAATTAGGATTGGGTAGGTAGAAAGCTTGTTTTGATAGAATTCCATTGTTTTTAATGGCTTCTAACATTGTCAAAGCAAAAGAAGATAAAAAAAGTAAAGAAAGTTGCAGCCCAATGGATGAGGCATTGATCAGCTTCCAGAGAAGACATGTCTGAGGTTCTTGGCACCTCCAAGGAGCTGCCATCCCAAGTTTGAGCCGCTGTTAGCCACCTATAAAAATTTGTCATATCAAATGGTGACTAGATCATTTTTTTAAGCCTTCAAGAAACAATTTTATGGCCAAATTGTTAGTTCTTGAAGTGTTATGAAGAAAACTTATCCTTGAGTTAATCTTCACTGTTGTTTCCGTCATAAACCTGAAAAATCTGTTGTTGGCAAGGAGAAAGACTGTTCAAAAAACCCATTTTTCCCTTCGTTTTACCCCTCCTTTTACTCTTAATTAACCTCAATTTTCATCCCCTTTTTCCTCATGAAATTCCTCCATTCCCCTCATTTTCCTTCCTTTCGTTCATAAATTCCCTTTAATAAGGTTTAAAAATCCTTTTTAAACCTTATTAGAACTCTTAAAATCCTCAAAATATCCTTCAAAAATTATTAAAAATAGACTTTTTGCACTAAGGCCTTAAGCCCCTTTGGCCTTAGCCCTAGCCCCTTTTTTCTGCATAAAACTAACATCGAGACCAGGTGCTAAGGCCCAATCGTGCAATCGCACTTGGGTTTTTCCTTTTTCCTTGTTACCTTTTGCTGTTGAAAACTTCGATTGCGACTAGACCCTTTTCTTATAAAAATTCGACTTTTCCTTTGGTTTTTATAAACCCGACAATTTAATGTTTCAGCGAATATTAGCCGTTGATATAAACCGATCAAAAATCATTGATAAATCGCATCACAAGTTTTTAACTTACCCTTTGCTCTTGCCTCCCTCCGATTGTGGCACTGCGATTGTTTCCC
This sequence comes from Pinus albicaulis, assembly GCA_034641835.2. NCBI lineage: Eukaryota > Viridiplantae > Streptophyta > Pinopsida > Pinales > Pinaceae > Pinus > Pinus albicaulis. The sequence goes on along the minus strand of CM076584.1, from coordinate 662,132,466 downwards.
GACCGTTGATCTGCTCTACCGTGCCCAGATCTGACGGTCCATATCGCTTCCCGTTCAAAACCCGCCCTTCCACCTTTGGCCTTCACGACTTAATCTCCGACGTTGATCTAGTTCTAAGATCAATGGTCCTCGCTCCATCACATCGCAAAAAAGCCTCTGTTCATTTCCCTCTCCCTCCTCCGATTGTGATCCTGCGATTTAATCTGGACCTTCGAATCCACAAAAACCGACGGCCTAGATTTGATCACCCTCCACCATAGTCCTCCGATATTAAAACCCGCCAATTCATCCTGATCGTTGATCTCTCTAAGATCTAACGGCCCACGCTTAATCACATCGGCCCATTCCCTTTGTGCTTTCCCCTTGCCTCTGCTGATTTGCGTGCTTGCAATCAGATCTGGGCCATCCATTTCATATATCTGACGGTCCAGATCAAACCCGAATCCCTTTGTTATTTTATAAAACCTGGAGCGTAAATTCCTCAATAAAGATACACTGTTGATATCTGTAGATCAACGGCCCACATTGCACCTGATCTCCGCCCGAACCCCCTGCATCATATTCCTTTCGATGCTCCATCTTTCAATCTGGGCCATTCATTCTAAACATCTAACGGTCTAGATTAAATCCGATAGGCCCAACTCCTTTGGGACCTGCCTCTGTCATTCTTAGATCTCGACCGTCCATTCCCAGATCCGACAGTCTACATCTAAAACTGCCTTTACCCTACCCACCTTTTTCCGCCTGTGCATCTTACCTCCATCGCGCTCTCCTCACAACCGTCCAATTTGATGCCCTAGATCTGATGTCCAGTGCACGGTTTCGCGTGATTTCACGTCTGAAGGTTAATTTTTCAAATTTACGCAATATGGGTGGTTTTAAAAAGCCACATGTAGGCCAGAGACACATATCGTGTTCAAAAAGGAAATACCGCCTTTCCCCCTCAGCCCCGCGTGAAAACCATTGCCGGTTTTCTGCTTACCACCCTTCTCCATTGCATTAACTTTCCACCTTTTGATCGTAGCCGTCTGTCATTTCAGATCAATGGCTCTTATCTTATCCCGCATCCAAACTTAGTTTTAACCACATTTCGTTTCCACCAAAGGTTTTCTTCCATTTCTTTTGCAAATTTCTCCATTCCGCTATAATATGACTTCCTCTGCATTATAAGCTCTTGATTGATCTCGACCGTTGATATTTGTAGATAAACGGCCCGGACTTAATCTCCACTACCGTTTATCCAACCGCCTCCCCATCTGACCTTAGTGAGAAATCCTCATCGTTGGTGGATTTCATCCAATGGTCATGATCTAGGCTAAACCTCTGAAACATTTTAAACCCATCCATGCAGGATTTCTATAATTTTTTCTTGTTTGTGCAGGTTTTAAAGGTTTTCCATTGTTTTTAAAAGGAAATCAAGGGTTGGGGATGACGATCGCCAGAACTTTATTCAACAAGGGGATCTTCTGCAGAGTTTCACATCATGATTTATCTATGCCTCATGAGCACTGATAACACTATAAAATCCTCTGCGTGCCTGCAAAACCAACAAAACACAGTAAACCTTGATCCGATAAAGAGTATCAGTATCCAAGGATAAAATCAAAGCAGAAATGAATGTTTAAAGATTTTAAACACAGTTTTGAGGGATTACGGCCTAAAATCGATTATCAAAAGCCTAATCCACACAATTGAAGACAATTGAAGACCTGAAGACACACATTAAGCCAAATTAGGCCTAGAACATGGGATTAAAGCAAATTAACAGTGTTTTAGGTTAAAAAAATGAGATCTATCAGTCCGAGAAGCATCCACTGCCACATTAGAGGCTAATTAAATCCTCTCTAGCTACCAAAAGCCACCTGAACCCTCAAAAGAAATCAAAGAAGGCCAGAGTTATTACCTCAGTCGATGATATTTTGCTTAAAGTGGCCAGAGTTATTGCAAATCCTGCCTGAAAGAGTTCTAACGTCAACAAACTCTGCTAAGCTGCTTAAATACTTAATGTAAACCAATTAATGCAGAGAAATATCAGAAATCTTCTCCATTGAGCCCCTCAAAGGTCGAGAACCATTAAATTGTATTAATTGAACCTAGAAGACCTTTTCTCCCATCCCACCTCCTCATTCCTTCTATAAATACTTTTGTAGAATATGAGATAAGGTTGGTCACTACATATCTGTTGCCTATAAATAGTTTTTTGAAGCTGCTGTAAGAACTGTGTGTAATTGAAGATACCTAAGTTGAGATGAGAAGTTTGAAGCTGTAGAGAGTCACTGGACTTGATGATTTTAACTGGGTTGAACATCAAATACAATCTGATTTATGGGATCCCCGTCTATGTCAACGGTGATGTGTTTCTTATTGTAAATTGTTTTTTTTTTTTTTTTCCATTCTGCCCACTTTCTCTGATAAAGAACAAAAAATATAGAGTTAGGATTTACTGTCAAAAGTACCCTGCTCTCATTGATAAGCTTTATCTTTATGTTTTCCTCCAATTGTGTATTTAGGAATTATTTAATACAACCCAAGTAGTTAAGGAATGTTGTTGTTCCCACGTCTTACTGTCTAAACTTGAAACATTGTTCTTGAATGTTATTTTTAGTTTATGCTAATTAAAGTTGAGCTAGGGAAGTCTACGGTTAGCCTTGTCCTCTAGTTTTATCTCCAAAAGTTGTCTAAAATTTTCCCTAAGAGTATGTTGAAAGCAGGCTAGGTTCAAAGTCCTTACCTGATCTTAGAATATTCTTTGTTTATCTTAAGTTATGTCTTGAAAATTTTGCTAATTAAAGTCGAGCTAGGGAAGTCTATGGTTAGCCCTATCCTCTAGTTTCTTTTCCAACAGTTTCTTTGAAAAGTTTCCCTTTGAATATGCTGAAAGCAGGATAGGTTCAAAGTCCTTACTTAATCTTAAGCTATTCTTTATGTTTTAAATGTTTTCTATTGAAATTGCATCAAAAGCAGACTAGTTTCAAAGTATGTACCTGATCTTAGATTACTTTTATGTTTCTCCTTAAGTGCATGCCAAAAGCAGGATAGTTTCAAAGTACTTATTTGATATTAGGCTGCCCTTTGTTCTTCATTTGTTTGATTCCCCTTCTTATTGTTTCATTCCATTCCATAAAATCAACTTAAAAGAGATCCTATGACATAGATGACTTGCCCCATAGACCACTCTTGAACCTTGTTGTTTCAATTAAATCTTATTATGACTCTGTAGCCCAATGGATTGAAGCTGCTTTTTACCTATCTTGTTAGCTGAATCATTCCTTCACTTGCATACACCTTCACCCTTCATTTAGACTTCCTTCACCTTCACATATCTTTGTCCAACCAAAACCAAACAAAACCTTGTTCTTAATAACTAGCCTAACATCACATTTCAAAACCTTAAAAGATAAATCAATCTTTGCACTTATAGAGAGATCCCTCTCTGGATTCAGGAGGGCTAGATCCTAGAATCCCAAAGTGGTTCAAATGTTCTCCCTGTAGCTTTAATCTTTCCAATCTGCTGAAATTACAGGGAGCCAACAGGAGTAAGGGTTAATTCAACCAAATATATTACCTCATGGGTAACCTATCATTATATTATTGAAAAAGAATGGAACCAAGATAATGTGAATTGAATATAACAACTTTGAATAAGATCACCCTCAAGAATCAACACCCTTTGCATCACGTCAATTACTTGATAGATCAATTGTGGCATACCAAGTACTTCACCAAATTGGATCTTAAATTAGGATACCATCAAATATGAGTTAAATAATATGACACCTAGAAGACCACATTCAAGGAAAATAAATGGCTATTTGAATCAATAGTAATTCCTTTTGGTTTATGTAATGCACTAACTACATGTATGTCTTTGATGAATGATGTATTTTGTTCCTTTTCATATTCATTTTTAGTAGTGTACTTTGATGATATATTGGTTTAAGGCCCTACGTGGGAAGAGCGTATCTCAAATCTCATGAAAGTGTTGGATAATTTGAAAGAACATGAATTCTTGGAAAACCTTAAGACAAGTGAATTTTTTGAATAGTTATTAGTGTATTTGGGGTATGTCATTTTTGGAGGGGAATTCAAGATAGATATGAAACATCCCCGGTGAAAATTCCATGTAATAAAAGATAAAATAATAACCACGGTTGATGGGACACTTATTCCAAGCTGAATGTTGGACAAAACATCCTAGGGGGCGTTGATTTGGTTTATTATGGCTAAGGAAATTGGAAAAGACAAATAAAAAAGGCGTTAAAGAGGGAAAAAGAATTTTTGGCACATTTATTTATGAAAATAATGGAAATTAGGAGAAAAGGGAGGTAAAAAGTCACAAGTTACATGTGAGGAGGAAATTGAAGGAAAATAATGGAAAATGAAGAAAATAGAGGCCTATTCTATAAAAAGGCTTCTGAGAATCAGTTAGTACCTTTTATTAGTTCATTTTTGGAGCTCTCTCATTATTCTCTCTCTCTCTCTCACTCTTGAACACTAATATTTTTTGGAGCACTTTGGCATTTGAGCAACAAAGGCAAGAAAGCAGGAAAAATGAGGAAGCAAGCAAGGAGGAGAAGGAATCAAGCAGCTACAGTAGGATTCTTGGTAGGTATCGGTTTGCATGTGTATTTTCCTTGCTATGTTTTGGAGGCATGGTATTACATGTGGTTCTTTGCTATATTGGCATGGGTTTTGCTAGGTGTGAAAATGATTTTAGCCTAGCCTTGAAATTTCCATATAACCTTGATGAGATGGGTTCTCATACTTTGGCTGAGTTGGATGGCCAGATTGGATTCAAAGCTGAGTGGGGTGGATCTCCAAAATGAAAAACACATGGCCTAATGTTTCTTGAACCAGACTGTGGATCATAGTAAAGTCACTGGCCTAGTAACCCATGAGTCAAACTATGGGTTTTGGTAAAGCAGATTGTGTGCCTTGGTGGGCCAAGGAATCCTTGCTGGTGAATGACCGGATATACGACAAAGCTAGGAGGTGGATTTATCTTTGCTGGGACCAGTAGTCCTGGGATGGGATATATGGTAAATTTTGGAGAGATGGTATCGATGTAGGGCCTAGTGACCCCTGGATCAGACTGTGGGTTACGGTAAAGCCTGAGAGACTAGGAGGCACTCAAATTCCTCATGGTGTAGGAGAATAATTCCGGTAGCATTCATGCTTGTTTGGTTCTTTTTTGGTTGGTTATGAGTCCCATATTCATGCTTGGAATATGGCATGGGGGAGATTGGCTGAAGTAGATTTGGCTCAGCCAATCTATGGTCGGGTGGAATGTGGAAGTCCCATATCCGATTGGTTTTATAGTCAATATTGAAGAGGTAATTTATTTGGTATTCGATATGAAAATATACTAGTTCATGGATGAATTTAATTGCTATTGTATTCATTGTATTTCTATTATTAATATGTTGGTTATGACCATGTATTCAATTAATGATGATGTATGGCTCTATTCATGTTTTTTACTATAAATTATTATCCCTGTATCTATGGTGAAATTGATTGTAGGATAGCTTATGATGTAGGGGATAAATGCGTCTCTGCCATTCTCGGATAATAAAGAGACCCCTTGGTATAAATCAATTGTTTATTCCTATAGATGTTATGTTTGTGACATGTTTGACGAAATTCCTGTTATGGCCGGATGGGGTCAGATGATTTCATAATGATTTTATTTCTTCCATATGTTTGGTTCTATGATATTTACCCTTTCTTGGAGTTAGAAGAAGTTCTGGGTAGTGGCCTGGGCACAGGGCCTGAATTTTTGGCAGAAATCCTAGAGTTGGGCCCAGAAAGTTGCTTTTTGAGCTTGGACCATTACCATAACAAGCTTAGCCTATGGCTCAGGACCCTTGGGCTGCTAGCTTTCCCTCTTTTCCCTGCAACTCAGCCTCAAAGGGGCTAAAATTAGTCCCTAGTTAGGGAACATGGCCCTGGGAGGTTGGGTTAACCCCTAGGGGAGTCAATGATGCAGTTTGGGGTGTGTTTTGGGTGTTTTAATTGGTTAAAATTCCTTAAAGTCATCTAGGAGGTTAAATCTCATATTAATAGCCTCTTGTCACATCTTTACCCTGGTTGGACGGTTACTTGGGTAGATGTGGGAAGTGGGTGTTACAGAATGGTATCAGAGCATGGTTGCACTCTGCTTGGGTTGTGTGCATTTGTCGTGCACACATGTCAATTTCATATGTGTTTAGTGTGCTTGTGGTCTATATGTGCTTGTTTCATCCATGTTGTGTTAGCCATGGTGGAAGTGGTGTCACCATGGAAGTGCTGATGATGTTATTTTCAACATGTTGTCATGAGTGTATGAATGGTTATGTGTTGTTCTTGCTTATGTATTATATGTGCACGCTTGCGTATATGTTGCTACATATTGTACATGCATGGAATTCTTATGCTAGGGTAACATATTGGTCATGCTTCAGTGTTATCTGTGTATGATTTCTTGTGATATGTCATACGTTGAACATGCATTGGTCATTCATGATTGGTTATACATGTCAAGTGGGTGCATGTGGTCAAGTTTGCATTGGTTTGATTGAGGTTTTTGTGCTTAAGGTCATTGTATGAAATTAAGTCATCATGATGATATTGGTATGTTATGATGCTAATGTTTTGGCTAATATAGAGCATGAGATGCAGACCATCAAAGTGAAGTTGCAACAATGTACTTTGGGGTAAGAGAAGATCGTCACACAAGTTTGTAAGCCTGGAATTCAGGTATGTGATTCATGGTTTTTATAAGCATTAGGGTTGCTTATATGTTTGTCATTCTATTATTATTATGGTTACATATGTGATACATGTTGGTTGATTAGTGTAGTCATATGCGTTATGGTTACGTGTATGCCTTTCATTCTATTGATGTTATGGTTACATACATTGTAGATGCTAGTTGATTAGTGTGGTTATACGTACATGTGCTGGTTAGTTAGGCATGATATTAGCTTGATAATTATGTTATATGTTGTTTATGATTATGTTACATGATTAACTTGTTGTTTTTTATGATTTGTTAACTTGATGATTATGTCATGTGTCATTGATGATCATGTTATATATTAACTTGTAGTTAGCTCAATGATTATGTTATATGTTGTTGATGAGTATGTGTTAGGTAACTTGATTATTAGGGTTACTAATTTAATATTTTGATGTTATATGTATTATGCTAAAAACTAGACTGTCCCATGCAACTGGTTAGGGTTATGACATTTAGGTATGATTCATTAAAATTTTTATTCCATATCTCAGAGGAATGTCAGAAACAACAATGTCCATAAGAACATTCTTAGCTAGAATTTGATGTAAGGACACCACTAAATCTTTGATGAGACCAAGACACTTAACCCTTCCTGAGTCAAAAGAATAAAGGTGATGGTGTTGTGAAGATAAATTCCCTCCGCGGACAGAGGCAATCTCTCTAGCCATAGAGTGGGTCTAGCAACACAAGATTTCTTCTAACATAATCTTTCTTAACTAATGCTTACAATGCAAAGAGGAAATAGACATAAATACCTTTTTCCAACTAATATCCTTGGATCCGTTAATGGTGACATTGATCCATGATCCTTTTATGCTCACTTCCTGCTACTGATGGCACGCGAATACCTATGGATGATCGTGAGACAAAAAAAAAAGGTGATACAATATATAATCAACATAAATACTCACTATCTAGCAGATTAAGGAGTACAAGAATATTTGCATAATCATGTAGAAAAATATAGAAAGAAAACATCAAATGTTATTATTGATAAATTACAAAAGGAAATCTTACAACTAGGCCTTGATGTTGGAGGCGTCCTTAGGTGAAAATCTGATTCCTTCACCTAGCTCAAAAGAATTCCTTCTCGTGTGCACTTCGGCTTAATCACAGTGCATGCATGCAAAGGGATTAGAGTTCAAACGAGTCTGAAAATGATCAACCAAGCTCTAAACTTGGGGGAATGAGGGATGTGAATTTATAGCAAGGAGAAGGAGTTTGGGAGCCCATGAAAGAAGAATGAACTCCCACTTTCTAAGGGATGATTTCCCATTGATGATATCAAAGCTCAAAAATGAAAGATCTTGACCATATCATTCTGTTCAACAACCGTACTTGTCGCCCTTGAGATTCTAGAGGTAAAAGCTTCTCCTCCATTTGAGGAAGTACTGCCAGAAAGAGATCAACATGGTTTTCCAATAAATTAGGGCACTGACAACATTGGAAAAAAACTGGGATAAGGACATCAGCGTGGTCATGTCACCAGGAAGAACACTAACCCAAGAAACTAGGAATTTGACCAAGTTTCTCCAGTAAGCTTTCAAGGAAGTATTATTTGGATATTCAAGGGGATATGTCAACATATTTCTTGATGATGGAAACATTACAAAGGATTCGTCATGGGGAATTTCAGGATCACGGACAGGAAAATGAGCATGGTGACAAATTACTGTGTAATAGATGCCCCTTAAATCATGAAGGCAGAACAAGTAGTGATGGATGAAATGATTTATGAAACAAGGTAAAGAACGTAGACAACCTTTGGAGAACCTGCCGAATCAAACACTTAAAATATATGCCATATCTAGTATAAATATTCCTTACCACATAATGTTTCACTAGGCATAAAATGACACATGAGCCCATGGTATGGTCATAGCCATCTGTCGAAAAGAGATCATATAAATGGATCCACGGTATGGATGCATCCATTTGTATAGATAGGATCATGTATACAATCATGCATACTCAATAAATCCACGCTGCTTGGACCAAAAATTAGATGTGACCTAGGTTCTTCACCGTGATCTCAATCGACCCAATGTACAAATCTAGCCATGTGAATGAATGTGTTGGTGTTGAACTTGGTAGAAACAACCTGATTACCAGTCAATGATGAGAACTGGTAACATGCACGAGAGAGACCACCAATAATGACGATCTACCTCAAGGTACAACAACATAATCTACAAGTGTGAATAGATATATATATATATATATATATATATATATATATATATATATATTGAAGTCGAACACTTGCAGAATCATTCAATTGAACGCCAATGATGTGAAATTGTCGTCGAACACGAAGAACTTGTCATTGAGGCATGCAATATCCAATGTACTGAAAGAAGTCTCTAAACCACTTTCTTGGGTAATGCGCTAAAGTCGACAGGAAGTGATTCTTTGAAGGAGGGCCATAAGGATTCCCACATCATTGACACAAAATAACAGATATCTTAAGATGATAGGAGTGTTTCAAGATTGTATTAGATGAGGTAAAATATGCATAAGGTGTTTAACAAAAAGGAATTTTCTTGAACATATTGGCGACACGACTCCGAAGGGTGGCATCATTTGACTCAAATAGGATCAAAGGTCATGTTGAAAAAATTAATAATCAGATGAGAGGAAAACAGATTTCCAAAACCATGGAGGCAAAGTGACAATTGTAGGATGTCCCCAATCTGACACGAACTGCAGATGAGTGTCATGTTTAAGAGCGACAAGCTGCCCAAAATACATAAGACGTTCACTTTTAATTTTCCCCCGTTATTGCTAACGAGTACCTCTTTATTTTTTATAGCCAACGTGAAGAGGATATAATATGCTGAGCATATAAGTTCATTCTTCGAATGAATCCATCTTAGTAAGTTTAACGAGCCCTAGGAAGGAGGAACTCGGTCTCGTCGTGGTGACAAGTCTTTCATCATTTAATATTTAAAGATTCCAACGAAAGGTAAACTGGTAACTTTTCATGTTTATGGAGTTTGAAAAGAAACAAAAAGTAAAATTCATCATGTCCCTTTTCGTAAGTCGTCTCTCGAATCCAAAAAGGTAGAAAACTATGTCTGAGAGAACCTCTTGACCATGTTCGACCAAGGTATTCCTATTTTGTAAATAGTAAATCCCAGCCCGAAAAAGGGGTAAACGTATACTAAGATCATGTCAATTCATTCACTTTAACGAGTTCGAAATGACAATTAATGGAAAATATTTTCATTTTTTTGAGAGTCAGAAAAGAGTTGAAAGTTGACTCTACGGGGGTTCCTTTTTTGCAAACGTTTAATGAGACCGAAAAAGAGATAAAGCTCTACTCGTTTGCATCAGAGACATTAATCAGTAGTGTGAAAGTCCTATACTACACATAAAAAACAAACATCATGAATATCGAGGAAAACTATTAAAATATTGGCGAAGTTTTTTCAAAAATTTATAAATAGACCAAAAAACAAAATCATTTTCACCTTTCCATATTTAGAAGAGAATTTTGTCCATTTTCCCTCCAAATTTCAAATCAGTGGTGCGAATGATCCAGGACACCATTCGTCGATCTATCTCTACAATGTAAGAGCTCTAAACCTCCTTTTGAATTTTATCCTGTTCAATTAGCATTTATTTTTAGAATTAGGGAGTTTAGGGAGGTTATTTCAAATTTAAAATTGCCTGTGACCAGCGTGATTTTGAGCTATCGGGGTTGTGTTGGTTGCACTGAGCCCGTTAGGGCAGCGCGATACCAGTACATAATTATTTCAAACAGTCGTGCTGGTCATGGGGAGGATTTCAAGTTGGAAAAATCCCCCAACTCCACCATTAAATTCTAAAAATTCTTCCATGAATTCTCCTAATAGACCATTTGGACATGTTTTGTAGGTTCTTTCAGAGTCTGTCGAATGGAAAGAATGAGGCCATGAGGTCGAGGACCACCAAGCCTTGCATGACCAAGATTGTGTCAATGATTTTCATAATTGCGGATTGCTGAAATTCTTTCAAACATCCATCTTGAGAGCTCAATTGGAGCTTCTCAAGGACTTGATTAGTATCTAGGATGTGTACCGACAACTGTTCATTATTGGGGACCAAGAACTTGAGCTAGATGTCATGGAAATCTATTTTATCACCAGATTGTCTAGGCGAGGAGAGAGAATCAAAATATTTGGAGCTCACCCAGGGGGTCAGAGCACGAGCACGCTCATCTAGAGACACTGTCCTAGGGCATGGAAGACAGAGAGTGGGAAGGTAGATATATCTTCCATTAGAGTGCTCCCCCTATGCATGATATAGCATTGTATCACTAGAGTGGCAAGATCCCAGGCGTTGCATGAGGCAACGAAATCACAGTTCCAATATGCAATGGATTTCTTGGCATCAACAATGTTCAATTGGTGTGTGGGGTTGCTAGCTAACATAAAGAGCCAGCTAACCAAGTGCAAGGCCGGAAGTCTGAAACAGTTCAAGTATGGGTTAATTCAGGTAGAGTACCCCTGTTCCAATATCAGTGGTTGAAGATCCATGATCCAACCCTGAGGGTGTGAGTCTGATTTGATGGTGCGAAAAAATGCCCAGATAGGGAGGAGGGTAACAAATGCACTTCCCCACAAGCTTCTTCAGTTGGCTCCAAGCTGATCATAGTCGAGGAATATGCCTATGCCAACATCGAATTCAGAGGATATATAGATATTCCGATCCCCTAGAGACACAGTGGACTGATGCCAGTAAAAAGTTTTTTTTAGAAATTTTTTACTTTTAATTTTTTTTAATTATATGTTCTGACACGTAAACTTATGATTTTTTTACAGATATGGGTCCACATAGACCTCTGGGCATGTCCCCGATTACATGACAGGTACCATGTCCAGCAGAGGATGCTCCTTATGAGGATGGAGCAGACACATTGGCTGAGCTGGAGCGGAACCTGGTCGGCCTCATGCGAGGCATCCTAGAGTATCCCACATTTGATGGGATCCCACTACATTTTCAGAGACACACTGTAGGAGTTCTGGGTAGACTGCATCGATTACTCTTGTGATTAATTCGAGTAGTCACCTGCTATCATGAGCACCATGTGGGTGGATATAAGCCCTATTTATACATTTTTGTACTGATGTAGGCTTGAAGAGCCATTTTCTTAACAAAACATAATTTTTTTGAGATTTTGGATGTAACACACTTATAGAACGATATATATATATATATATATATGTGTGTGTGTGTGTGTGTGTGTGTGTGTGCATGTTTCCACGGATACTTGTGTATCATGATGATGTCTTGATTTACATATTGCGCAAATTTCTATCTAATACATGGTTTGCTAATGAATATGTTAAAGTATTTAAATGACGTGGAATGTGTTGATATGTGATAAAATAAAAATTCCTTTCCAATAATCTAACATGTAAATACATATGCCATATTTTAGGATTGCACATAGAGTAACGCCCATTCAGTTGTAAGACAATGAACTATAAGTCAAACTTAACAACCAAATCTATTATCCCAAGATCAATGGAATCCGATAATAGTTCGATCACCACAATATACTCAGAAACATTTTTAGTTTCCCAACCCAAACAAATTTCTTGTAAATTAATCAACTTTCCATCAGGAGTAAAGATTGCCCATGCTGCGGAAGAAAAGTTCTGTGTGTTACGACAAGCGCCATCACCAAAACTAACGTAGTGATTTGAAGACATTTGAAAACCAAGTGGAACAAAAGGTGAGCAGAGGAAACACGTATGCAAGGCAAACAATCACACCAAAAATCAACTCAAATCACACTAATGAATAACACCGTATTGTACAAATTATCACACTTAATATTAAGCGAAATATTTCTTCAGATAGAGCTCGTTTCAAGGCTCATCCAAAAAATTTCCTTCATAATCATCTAGCTCATAGACTCCACATTCCAAAACACGTTGAATAATATAGGGCTCATGCCACATAGGTTCGAGCTTTCCAACTCCCAAATTTTCATGGGCTTGGTCGTACAGCAGGACCAAGTCACCTTCAGAGAACACGCAAGGTGTGAAAGATTTGTCAAATTTCACCTTAACTCATTGTTTCCACACTTCAAGAACTAAAACATCAAGCCTTTTGGGCTCATTGAGATGCTCAAGGTACAATAGACATTCCTCTTCTGGGGAAGTACTAGGAAGGAGTTCGATAGCCAGCTTCAGGGTAGGAATCTCACACTTGATCGGGAGTGTGGCCTCTAGACCGTACACTAATGGAAAAGGTGTGAATCCAATGGAAATATTAGCGGAAGTTCGATACGTCCATAGAGAAAAGAAAATCACGAGGTTCTAGTCTCTCTTGTGCTTTCCAAAGATTCGTTGGAGCATAGTCATCAAGACTTTTTTGACAACTTCAACTTGGCCATTAGCCTGTGGATAGTAAGGAGTGGAGTTATCATGACGTAACCCCAATCGAGAAGAGAGATCTGTCATCATATGATTATGAAAATGAGTGCCATGATTAGTGAAAATCGCTTTCAGGACACCAATCTGAGCTACGACATGATTTAATAATAATTTCGCCACAATGAGACCTTCATTATCATATGTAGGCATCACCTCAGCCCATTTAGTGAAATAGTCAACCACAATGGTGATATAGCCATGAACATGGGCCGAGCAAGGGTTATAGGTCATAAAGTCAATGCCCCTTCTCACAAAAGGATCGACGGTTACAACTAGGTGCAAGGGTGAGGGTGGGGCGCGCTATTCTAGAGAGTAAATCTGGAAATCATGGCATTTTTAGACCGCGATAATGTAGTCTTTAAAAATAGATGACCAAAAGTAACCTGCATAAAGGATCTTTTGAGCAGTAGCATAACCATACATGTGACCACCACAAGCCCCAAAGTGGCAGTCATTCAGAGCTTGCTCAGCTTCCTCGAGAGTTAGACAATGGCGGAGGAAAGAGTCAACAATAGTACAATAGAGGGTGTCCCCAACGATGTGATATGGTTGGGACTAGCAGTGAATCCATATTTAAATAGAGTATGATAGATATAGCCGATAAGTTTGGGTTTGGAGATATATGATGATGTCTCCATACCATGGATCATGAGTACTAATGAGAAAGAGAGTCTCATCGGGTATGGACTCATCAAAAGGAGTGGGATCATCCGTAGTAGGAAGATCATAGATCAACTCGTCAAAGACTAGTGATTTCTTCCACTTAGCAGTAGTGAATTCTAAATTGAACTCTTGTAGGATAACGATCCATCTTGAGTATTTTCCCCTAAGTAATTGATGTGTGAGAATGTAAGTCATGGGGTTGCAATCATAAATCACTAGGGTTTTGCACAGGAGAATTTAGTGCTAGAAAGGTTGAACGACATGAACGAAATCCAATGCAATTTTCTCTACATGAGCATACCAGGTCTTAGTATCAAAGATATTACAACTCAAGTAGTACACTACATGTTCCTGACCAGTGTCATCATCCTAAATCGACACCATGCCAATAGTGCTGTCGGTGGCGGCCAAATAGAAGAAATAGTCGTAGTGATAATTGGGAGGATGTAGTAATGAAGCTATGATGAGGGCTTGCTTTACTGCATCAAAGAGATCTAGGAAATTTCCTCCCACAAGACAAGATTCCATTTTTCAACAAACACGTAAAACATTTGGCAAGCTCAGTGTAATTCAGTACGAATTGGTGGAGAAAATTAGCTTTCCCCTGCAAACTTTGTAGTTGATGAATGGAAGAAGGAGGAGGCAAATTAATGATTTACTCAACTTTCAAAGGATCGATGCACATGCCTTCTTTAGACACCATGAAGCCTAGGATTTTTCTACATTCGACGCAGAAGATACACTTATGAGGAATTAACCTGATATTATAGTGTCGACAACATAGGAATATGGCTCTAAGGTGCTCCAGATGATCTCGATGTTTCACAAAATGAATAGGAAGGTTTTCAAGATATGGCTGAACTATATGCTTGATGTCATGGAATGCATAAGACATAGCTCATTGGAAGGTTGCTTCGGCAGTCTTCAAGCCAAAAGTGAGCTTCTTATAGGAAAAAGTGCCCCCCATGGACAGATAAAAGTAGTTTTGCGTTGATCAACAGGAGCGATGTTGATCTGGTTGTCGCCAAAGAAACCGTCCATAAAGGAAAATATCTCATTCTCGGTAGATTCATCAATGATCTGATCGATAAAAAGAGTGGGGTAACTCTATTTAGGACAAGCTCGATTGATATCTTGGTAATCAACAAAACCCTAATGGTCCCTTGCTTCTTATTGATAGGAACAATTTTGGAGACCCAATATGTTAATGGTATGTGGTAGGTAAAACCAGCTTTAAGATTTTTCTCAACTCCACCCTTAATAGCGGCAGCCTTTCGTGGATGCATAGGATGAAGCCGTTGGCGAATGAGATTTGACTCTGGATAAGTAAGAATTTCATGCATCATGATACTTGGATAAATTCCGAGCATTTCTTTATAGGACCATGCAAAGACATCACAGAACTTTTGAAAAAGTTCCTTATAGATATTGACCTCATCGAGAGAACAAGATGTAATGATAT
The DNA here is from genome assembly GCA_034641835.2 of Pinus albicaulis. Lineage (NCBI taxonomy): Eukaryota > Viridiplantae > Streptophyta > Pinopsida > Pinales > Pinaceae > Pinus > Pinus albicaulis. Next base: position 662,117,132 of record CM076584.1, on the reverse strand, counting down.
GCACATTCTCGACAATCCACAGTTTAATAGAGATGTTGATTGGAATGGTTGGAGTGATATTTCCCATGTTTCCCTTGGACAACAATTCATGAATCAAACCTGGATTATGAAGTGGGTCAGTCAGTACTAGCAAAGCATGGGAACCTAGACAGGTAGAGATGTCATCTGGCATTGGGAGAAATGAGGAATGATGATGTCCATCATTCCATGGAGTTTATTCGAGAGACATGACCTCCATGATACTCTCATAAATGGGGAAAGTCTCATTCAAGGGATCATCAGAGTCCTAAGAACCAAATCAAGGAGAATGCGCATAAGTGTTTAGGGATGAAACCAAATCAGTATTGGTCTCAAATGCAGCCTCGAAAATGATGAGGATGTCTTGATACATCTTCTCAACTGGGCTAAGAGGCATGGTGTCACCAAAACTCTAAATTTGGTCAGGAAAGAGACGAGTCCTTGAAAATACCTAGCCCAATGTTATCATAAGGAGTAGAGGCCTTCCCAACATATGGAATGTTGCTTGCTAAAGAATCGGAGGGGAAGAAATCCAATTGATCCATAGTTACTATCTTCCCTTTATGTGGGAAACAGAGGAGATGAAAGAGGGTGGAGACCACACAAACCATGGAATTTTTCCAACTGCGTCCAAGAAGGAGATTGTAGTTTAAGTTGGCGTCTACTACATTAACTTCCATGTTCACCATTTTCCCCTCCAACAGGATGGGCAATGCCTTGAGAATGTCTTATGGCCGAGAACCTCGACCATCGAAAGCTTCTAAGGTATTGGGGGACTGACTCAATGGGGGAGAGTCGATGGCTTTCCAACATGCGACGAGCATGATGCAGGTTGAAGCGCTTTCATCAACGACAGTCCAATGAATATCATTTCTCATAATGGTATCTTGAATCAAAAAATATACTTGATATGGAAGGCGAGGAACGAAATTCTTGAGATCGAAAATAATTATATTGAAATTTGAAGGATCAATCCCTCCAATGGCGGTGAGTAATGCCTTCCTTTGTGATGGGCATGAAAAAAGGACCTGCAAAGCCAACATCGCCGAAGGTGCCTGAGCCAGATATTCTACAATATTTTAGTGATGTGCTGCTCTCGCATTCAGATTGTAAGACAATTTCTGAAGAACACCTTTTTCAAGTGGTTAAATGATGGAGTCATTACTCGGTCTCTCGATCTGGAGAGGACCAATGGTAGGAGGCATGGAAGAGAGAGTGATTTAGGACATTTGGTTCCATAGGAGCCTTGGATGGATTGGGATAATCCTTCGTTCTCATGGTGATGGCAACATATTGTGTTCCAGCCATGAACACTTGAAAGTTAGCAGATTATTGACCTTGGTCTACCATTTGCGTCTGCTGGGAAGGAAATAGTTCTTTCAACACTACTAGGGTCCTAGGTGCACGCTTCAGAAGATGGGAAAATTTGGCATACCGAGGACAATCCTTAGTGTAATGATGATCATCACATGTTAGACAAGGATATTTGGGCTTATGTGATTAAGAATCACCGACATACGACTTATTTGAATCCTGTTTAGGGTTCTCGAATTTAGAATTTCCTTTACAGTTTTTCTTACCCTTTGAGGATTTTTCTGCTATGGTAGACTGAACAAGATTTATGTATGAGGTTTTACCAGGATTCTTCTAATGATGAGAAGGAGAGGGTGCAATGGTAGCAGTGGATTTGGACTTCAAAGAAGCCTTAGGCACACTACTATCAGTATGGGCCATTGTCCCAATAACACCATCCACTGGAGGCAGAACATGAGACTAAAATGACCAAGGTTTGGTCAAAGGATACAGCACATCAGGTAACAACTCGTATAGAGTCTTGTACTAGGAATAAACCAAGTCAAAGTATTAATCTCTAGCGATGACATCCTTTTCAGTTACACACCCTCCCATTACAAGATCTTTTTAAATTTTGGGAACGAATGATTTTGTAAACCATTCGGTCAAAAAATGATCTGGGATATCAAATTTGATAAGGCAACGATGACGCCGCCATTCGTGGATGTGATCTGATATATGTGTAGCAGTTGACTACTTCAACGAAGTGATAAAATGGGTGTCATTTTCATACTAGAAAGGCAACTGGAAATGAGTGAGGAAGGCCATGGCTAAGGAATCAAAATCGAAGAAAATTTTGTGAGGGAGCTCAATGTACCATTTGGTTGTAGCACATGTCAAAGTGTGTTGGAAGAGATGAATAAAAATAGAATCATCAACCCAAGAATTATAGGAACACCACAAATGGTATGTCATAACGTGGGTCTTCCCCAGATTTACCTTCAAACTTCGGACAATCTCCTGCAATCTTAGTTCGAATCAACGACAAGTGTAGCTGATGCTGGATGGGGTCATTTGTGAGATTTTACACATCCAAGAATTCCATTGTAGCCAACAACGTGTTGAAGCCTCAGATTTCCGTTGCAACAACATGGGGAAAAACCACTTGGTCTAGACTTTAGAGCAAGTCCTTTTTCGTTTGGTATAGTGGCTCCGACTAGAGATAAATGGACCAGTTTCCCAATAAGGATAATGAAGGTGTGTTTGTTTATAACATGCAAATGGAGGAATGATTTTAATCTACTTATGAAAATAATTAAATATCTATTCTACTATATACCTGGGAGTATTCATTCTTTAATGTGATCTATAAGGATATCTTTCAACAATTGGTAATGAAGATTATTCAATAGTTGAAAGAGATAAAAATTATGTACAAATGATTATTTTGACTAAGTAGTTAATCAAAACAATTGTGAGATATATATCACATTCATAAGTTTGATTGTATATTAGATAAGTAAACATAGATAAAAATTAGTACAAAGTGCATTTAACATTTAACTATAATAACATCTTTCATATATAATACAGATAAAAGATGGTTGTCCATTCAAGAAATAAAAATTAACATAATTAAATATCTAAATATCTATTCTACTATATACCTGGGAGTATTCATTCTTTAATGTGATCTAGAAGGATATCTTTCAACAATTGGTAATGAAGATTATTCAATAGTTGAAAGAGATAAAAATTATGTACAAATGATTATTTTGACTAAGTAGTTAATCAAAACAATTGTGAGATATATATCGCATTCATAAGTTTGATTGTATATTAGATAAGTAAACATAGATAAAAATTAGTACAAAGTGCATTTAACATTTAACTATAATAACATATTTCATATATAATACAAATAAAAGATGGTTGTCCATTCAAGAAATAAAAATTAACATAACGTGTAGAGATACCATATATGCGAGGTTCTACTCATTTAAATCGATAGTAATATCTAGTCCTCTTCAAGTCAAAGAAATTCAATAAGTACAAAAATGCAACTTCAGTTAAACAGCTTCAATATCAAAATAAATAGACTTTGTTCCATTAATTCATCAATGAATTCACAAACATACAAAAGTGCATTCCTTTGTAAATGTTTTTGAAAAATTTCTCGACCCCTCTCTAAATGCATGGGAGGAGTTTAAATAGTATCTAATATTACTAAAATAGGTTACATAAAATTTAGAGGAGGTTTCAAACAAAATTCCTCTTAATAAGCAACTTAAAATATAAATATATATAAAAAAATCTAATGACTCAATACTATGTGGAAGCTTCCTTGTTTTCCATCTGAGCTTGAAGTTTGCAAATATCAACCATAGGCTTTACTTGAGGTGGGGTGCCGATTCTGGTTTTGATTTGTCCAGCAAATATGGCTTTGGTAAGTGGTGTCAACATATTTTCTGTTGAATTTGTTAAACAATTCAATGCCATAATTTGAATGTGTGGTTTGACGAGATACTGCCAATAGGCCTCCCAATCCGTCTTTGAAATCTTCTTTATTGATTCCCTTTGAACTTGAGCTTTCTCCTTCCAAATTTCATTTAATTGTTTTATATTTGGCAGTGTCTCTTAATCACCTCCTCTAATTAAGTTGGTGGTATGAAGTGTATGCATTACTGCCTCTGTAATATTCCTGGCTGTCTCTGATGCTCTTGTCACTGTCTACTTTGCATGTTTAATCTGTACATTCCAATCAGTAAACATGATGTCTTTGAGAGTCTCCTCAATTTCAAGTAGATTTTCCTTTCTTCCTTCATCTGACTCTTGCCATGTGATGTGATCTGAAATTTTAGTGTTTAAATCTTCATATCCAGTCCTCTGATCAATTACCTGATTTGTTAATTGCTTACTAGTATCTAAATAAGGGCTAATATTAAACATCCTTTGATAGAATAGACCTTGTTGTACAAATAGTTGGGAGTTCAGCTCTAAAGCCTCCTTGATAAATTCATCTTTGCTCGGTAAATATTTGAATTTGGTAATTGATTCCTGCATTTCATCAATTTGTACATTCTTGGCAATGATATCTGCTTCATACTTTATTTTCATTGCTTCCATATCTTTTGGAAATTGAGAGAGATGTAACTCATCTTGTTTATTAACATTAAGTTTCTCCATCTCTAACTGTTTCACTAGCTGCAATATTCTTTCTTCTTTCTCCTTCAACAAAACTGATACTTCGGCTGCTTTATCAATTGTAGCCATGGTGTAGGCTCCTACAAATTGTGACAACTTTTTCATATTTCTTGTTGGAGCAGTGGTTGTGTCTTTCTAGACCACTTCCATTGATTCATTTACTAGTAATATTTCAGCAGGAGTTGTCACTCTCCTTCTTTTTCTCTGTCGCCTTACTACAAAATTATGCTCAGGACCATAGAACACATATAGAGGAGGAATTTCTTCTATTTTTAAGGTGATATCAGCTGTAGGGAATGCAGGGATAATCTCTACTTCTTGCGAGCTTGTTTCTTGAGTATCTCTTGTCTCTAGATTTGGTATCCTCTTGAGTTAGATGAGGTGTATAAAATTCTGAAGTTCCTTGAACTTTCGTTATCTCTTTTCTATTATTTAGGGTTTGATTAAATTCATCCCATTGATGTTCCATATCATTTCCATTTTCTCTATCAGTATCACTTTGATTTGGATCAATTTCCATCTGTTAATGTTTTGTTGATTTCTGACTAGTCTCAGTTGTGGCTTTTGTTTTCTTCTGTGGTTGTTCTGCATTGTGAATTGATCTTGCTTCAGAATTGTGCTCATCTATATTTCTACTAATACTGTTGTAGCCTTATGTTGGGTTCTTAACAAATTCAATGGAATTTGTTCAAGTCTTTTGCTTCTGAATTCTTGAAATTTGTGAAAATAAATTGGATCCAATTTCACCTTTGCGCAATTTATAACTTGCTCAAAAGGCTGAGCATATTCAAATAGATCTTCAAATTTATCATCTTCATGAATAAATGCTTTAACTTTCACTGACACAGTAAAATTGTAAGCTACCTTATCATGATCATATTGCCTGCATGGCATGGTGGCTAGTTTCAGAATTTCTATATTATGAATCTCTTTTATTGCATGACCAAAATCATTTAGTGTAAAAACACCACACTGTACTAGGAAAACTAGCATAAATATTTCTTTGAATCTTTGAGGTTCTTCGCAAGGCCGCATCGTGCTGTCTGATAAGAAATTTCCCTTGCTGGCAGTTTATCAGGGAGTACGTATAGAGGAAGAACATGAGGTTTTTCAAGACTCCTGAAAACTCTAATGTAGGTAAACAATTGTTTAGTAAAATACTTCCCAATTGGGAGAAAATCTACACTTGCCTCTTCGAAAAACCTTGGGGCGTTCTTTTCAAAAATAAGTTTGTGCATGGGCATCATAACACCATGAAAAATCTGGTAAAAATGAGATGTGAAATAAGAATATCATAGCTCTTTATGACTGAGGTGAATAGGGTTTGGGTCCTGACTGGTCCATTTCCAACCCATGATTGGAAATTTAGTGCAAAAACAAATAGCGTCCATAATATATGTGCTCATATAGAATGGGGGAAAATTCTCATGGAGGTATTTCTTTTATGAAAATAGTCTAAGATAACCATAGCTAGGTTGTCAGATACGATGGTGGCCCAGTTCATTATAATGGAATTGACACGTGCATTTATCAAGGGTACCCATTGTATTGAAAACTTGGTACTGTTAGGTTTTCCTATAACCTACATAACATAGTGACCGCATAGTTATGAGGAGATGATAAAGGATCAATACGGTACATACCAATTTTTTTTCTTGTTTGAATTTGTTACCCTCGGACCTCCAACTCTAAATAATTTTGAACGGTTCATCATTTTATTTGGAGAATTGCGATAGGAATGGTAAATCATAAGTTTTCTGATGCTCTGGAAGATGGTACATTTTCCTCAAGTCTTTCACTGTGAAAGATCCCATGAGTTCCATCTTTGAATTTCTAAATTGTCTATCTTCAATGTTGATGTTGTGGATTACCCATTTGACTGTATCTGTGTATGGTAAAATTTTAGGCCTTTCTGCTATCCTATGCAGGAAAGAGCAGGCTACATCACTTATTTGAGCTGTCGATGACATTGAGGAATCAACTGTTGGTTTGATTTTAGTAATTTAGGGTTGTTCATCTTTGAGGAGATTATAAATAACCTCCCATGCCATTGCTCCTGCATCGTTGTTGCATGTGGTATCTGAGAATAGGGGTATAATTTCTATAGTCTCAGATTCAATAGTACTCTAATTCTTGTTCTTCTGCATTATCTTCTTGAGAGAAATTTCGCTAGAAGACTTCCTGAAATTCAGAGATGTGATAATAGAGTGAAAAACACAGAGTAGTGAGACAAGAGAATTCAAAAACTAATTAACGATAACAAAAGATTTTCAAATATATGTTTTTTAACTCATCATAAGTGAAAGTAGTTATTTATTTTCTCTAGCCACTAAAACAACGAAATTCCTTTAAGTTTCGTTTGACTTTTCATTTAATGCTTATCAATTTCACGTACTTCACATCTAATCAAGAAATATCGCATCACAGAAATTACGTTGCGCAAAATAGTTCTGTTAAACATTTATACGATATTGCGATTGCGAAATCGCAATATTGCATGTCGGGCTTTAACTTAGCTTTTCATTTCGGTGGTTAACCTCGACGACTTTTATTGCGATATGATTGCTGCGGGGAAAAATGATTTGCTACATTATGTTTTGCATTTCACATTTCACATTTCACTTTTGCATATGCATTATAGTTATAAATTCTTTCACTTTTCGCGATCTGCGATGGGCGGTAGCTTATAAGCGATTTCAATTTTAGCCTTATAACCAAGTTTTCTAAGGTAAATGTTTTAACCTTTATAAAAAGGGTTGGCTATCACATTTCGGGATTGGTTTATGATATTTAGCATTTGTTCAAAAAGGTTCACGATATGAGACTTGCGAGATTCCTAAAGTGGAAGGGGTGTTGAAATTATTATTTCACCAATTTTCAGATTTTATGATAATTTTTTAGAGTTAAGATCCATTTATTTAACGGAAAGAAAATTTAAAAGGGTCCACATATATTAAAATAAATGGGGGTTGTTGCATAGTACAAAAATTGGCGATTCACTTGGGAGAACCAATTATCTCTGATTAGTTTTTTGAAATTTCTAAAACTTTCAAAATAAAAATAGTTGTAGGAAATAATTTCAATAAATAATATTTTACTAAGTAATAAAATCTCACTTTATTATAATTCATAATATTTCCTCTTTAAAATGAAAATATGAGTGTTTATATCTATCTTTACTAAGTTCAAAAAGATAAAGTAGGTGTCTCATTCAGATTAGCTTTATATATATATATATACTCATTTATCACAGGTAGAGCCTCTGATACCAGTAGAAATTTATAGCCTCGGAAGGGTTACCTTTTACCCATCAATGATTCATTGTCCCATCTAGCTACTATTATAATCTTCCAAAATAAGTTCAATATTATATACTTTATCTCTTTGGAAACTTGTTTTTTTTTTGTAAATATTTTCTATATATTTTTTATCACTTAAAAGCCATTTTCTTGGCTTGGTAACTAAATATTGACAATGCCATTCACTAGTTATAACTAAACTAATCAAGCCGGCTCTTGATGAGACCCCTTGCCTTTTGATATAATCTCAAGCCATTACCCTGTTTTGGTAGGTAGTATTGGTAATGTTAGTTTAACTATTTTCCTATGAACATGGTAAACAAGTTCGTGATGAGACTTATTATATTCTAAGCTTTAGCCTATTTTTTTGAATTACATCCCGAAAATTGAAAATTTTGCTAGATGGGGTGAATCATTGGACCTTTTGAGGATTCTGGATGATAATTTTAGAGTTTAAGATTTCTTATCTATAAAGATTCTTTACTATGTTAAAGATTCTTTTCTTGACTGATAGTAGAGTAACCATACTTTATAAAAGTGAGAGTTTATCAAAGAATAAATAACTTCAGTGAAATCAAATTTTTTAGCGAAATAAAATCTATTTGAGATTCCAATTTTACAATTATTTTCTTAACAATTCTTATTTATAGAAGCGATAAATAAAAAAAAATTCTATGAGATCTTTATTTGAAAAGCCAAAAAATAAATACCATTCAACTTTTCTTTTCATAAGAAAAGAAAAGACAATAATATACAGGGAATAGAAGGGGTTACCTCTTATGAAAAAAAATTATTTCAAAATTTCCCATTAACAGGAAAGGAATCCCTTTTGCTTGATAGATCTTGTAATAAAAACGTTGATGGGCCTATTTTTTCTATGATTTGAAATGGTCCAAGTCACAATCTTTGGAATTTGGTACGTTTACCTTTTTCCTTGTGTGCCTTATCCCATTTTAGTACCATATCACCAATTTGAAATGTTGTTGGAGTGATATAAGTTGCATCAAATAAAGCTTTAACTGACTGTTGATGATGTGCATGAGTAAATTTAGCTTTTTCTCTTTCCTCTTCAAGTTTAAGGATTTGGAATTGTCTTACTTGTAAAGAAGAAGAGGGTGATTCATCAATAAAATGGACCAGGGCAAGATAAGGAATAACTACATTAGTAGGAAGGAAAAATTATTTCCCATAAACAAGATTAAATGGAGAAGTGCCAATGGAGGCCTTTTGAGTTATTCGATTTGCCCAAAGAGAAAATGTTAATGATTTGTTCCAATTTATTTGATTTTGGTCAACAATTCGTTTAATGATTCTAATAAGGTTTTTATTTGTTGATTCTGCTAAACCATTTCCATAAGGATAATAATTAGTAGAATATTTGAGTTTAAAAATTCTTTTAATGGAAAATTCTATCATAACAGCTCCTGAGAAATAAGATGCATTGTCAAACATCAAAGAAGTTGGTAAACCAAATCTAGTCATGATAAACTGATAAATGAATTCAATAATATTCTCAGAGCTCGCTACTTTTAGTGGAATTTCTTCCACCCATTTAGTAAAATAATTGGTAGCTGTGAGGATGTATTTATGTTGTTTGGAAGAGTTAGGAACGATCTCATCAATTATATCTAAACCCCATTGCTCAAATGGTTGTTCAATATTAAGTGGTTGTAATGGAAAAGCTAGTTTCCTTTGTCTTCCAGATGCACTTTGGCAGACTTTGCATTTTATCGCATAATCATAAGCGTATTTAAATAGTGTTGGCCAATATTAACTTGCATGCATGATTTTATGTGTTGTTGTATTGCCTCCAAAATGTCCTCCAGCTAGTCCATCGTGGAGTTCCTACAAAACTTTCTCTGCTTCAGTTTTCTCTAAGCATTGTAATAACACGGAATTGAAGTTCCTTCTAAACAATACATCATTGATCATTTCATATTTCTTAGCTTTCAATCTTAAAGCACGATTTTTTTTATAATTGAGATGCATGGGGGCATATCCATTTTTCAGATAAAACTTAAGATCAACATATCGAGACTGAGCATCGTTGAGGCTTACCTCAGATACTTGTACATCATGACCTGGATCTGTTTCTGATGGTAAATAGGATGCTTCTATTATCATTATGCAAAAACATTGACCTCTAATAATTTTAGAAGGTCTAATTTCTATATCATATTCTTGTAAAGTAGTTACCCCGTTAGCCCTTTTCTCTCCTACTTCTCTTTGCATAAAAAATTTCCTTACTGCGGAGAATGGAACTATTATATTGGTGTGAGTTTTTAGGATAAATTCCCTAAAATTATTTATAGATTTGAAGACAGAAAATGCTTGTTTCTCAACAGATGAATAGTTTATTTCTTCACCTTGTAAACTGGAACTGGAAAATGATATTGGTGCTTCAATTTGATGGTCATTGAGCCATGTTAAAACGACAACATATGATGTATCTGATGTGAATGTGTATAAAGTGAAAGGATTAAGAAAATTAGCAGTAGTTAAGAATGGAGCATTGACAATAGATTGTTTGATTAAATTGAAAGCTCCCCTTTCATTATTCCCCCACTTGAAGATTGAATTTTTCTTAATCATTGTTTGTAAAGGTAAAACTATCTGCGAAAAGTCAGGGACAAATCTCTTTACAAAATTTATCTATCCAAGGAGTGATTGCATGGTTTTCTTATTATGAGGGAAAGAAATCCTTTTAATTTTTTCAATTATTTTAGGATCGATATAAATACCCTTTTTGGACACAATGAATCCTAAAAGTTTTCCTTCATCTAAAGCAAAATAAGAATTTTTTCAGGTTAAGTGAGATTCCATACTTTTTTCATCGCTCAAAGACTTGTTTTATGTCATTCAAATGATTGATTCTTTGTTTAGAAAATATTGTGATGTCATCTAGATAAATAAACAATGATTTGTTAATGAGTCCTATAAAAGCTATGTCGTCTGGGTGTACTAGGATTTGCTTCTATCCTAAAAACCCCTCTAGAAAAGACATAAGTTCAGAACCAACTACAATTTGAAATACTTGTTCCATGGTTGGTAATGGAAAATTTTCTTTCTGACATGCTTTATTTAAATTTCTAAAATCAATGCAAATCATAATGTCACCATTTTTATTCTCGCGAGGAACTAAGTTTGATACCCACTTTGAATGTCTAATGGGAAAGATAATTTTAGCTTTAAGGAGCTTATTCAACTCTGATTTGATCTGAATTTCAATATTAGGATGAATCTTACTTAAATTATGTTGCTCGGGTTTCTCGTTTGATATCATAGGGATAGTATGTTGAATAAAAAAAGTGTCATATGTTTTGAGATCAGTATAATCCCAAGCAAAAACACTTTTGTAGGTCTTTAATAACTTGAAAAATGATACTCTTTCTTCAGAGGATAGACCAAGACCTAAGTTGAAATTTTGTGGTTTATCATTGGTTCCAATATTTACTAGCTCAAATATTAAAGTTGAACTTTAGAGTTCTAGAATTAGTAACTCTCTTGAACCTATCTTTTAAATCATAAAGGTCTTCAAGTTTGACAACTCACTTTGGTATTGGATTTTCATCATTTTATTTCTTTATCTGAATATCATGTTCATGCTCATTTATAATTTGATTATCATAAGATCCTTCATGTTGGGGTTCCCATGTTTTGGCCAGGATGACAAGACCAAAAGATGAGACAACATAGAACCACTTTCAGACCTTAGGATCTAGCCCTCCTAGGTCTAGAGAGGGATCTCTCTATATGAGTCAAAGTGTATGTCTTTGAAGCTCTAAGTTGTGATTTTAGGCTAGTTATAGGCTCAGGGTCATTTGTTTAATTGTTTGTGTTTGGTTGCTGGGAATCAGGAAAAGAAGGTCCAATATGAGGCAAGGATGAGCACAGAGGAAACTTAGGCAAAGGTAGGTAATTAAGAGAACATAAAGGCCATTGGGAAATGGAGTCAAGAAAGGATTTATTTGTGATCAATGTGCAAGCTTTCAGTTGGGCTAGTCATCTAGAGCATTTGGATCTCGCAAAATGATTGGTGAAATGGAACATTAAGGACTGAAAATGAAGGAAGGAGAACCAACCAACTATGTCTATAGATCAGGTCAGAGGTCATTTAACTCCAGACCTGCTTGGACAAAATCAGAGGTAGGACAAGAGATCTTAGAAAGGCTTAATCGGGGTGGAAAGATCCTAGAGGGGCAGAGACAAGGTTCTAGACCTCCCGGTGTTCTCAACACATCCAACTAAATCCTAACAAGAACATCTAAACATAGATTTCATTAATTAATACATCAGAGAGCAGGAAATAACATCCACTACACTGGTTAAATCAATTGAAATAAATATTCAGATACACATATAAGCAGAAAACATAAAGGGCTGGGAGAGCAGCAACATAAGGTACCTATCAAGGGTAAATCTTATGCCAAACTTCTGATGCGAGCCAGTAGAAATGAGATCAGACACAGAGGTAAGAAAACATCACCAGCTGCTTTAGATCAGGATCCAAAGAAATATGCTTGTTATATTAAAAACAACACCAATCAGGTACATCATAGCCCATAGCTTGAACATTCAGTCCGAATACATCATATCTCAGCCTATATTACAATGTTACACAAAGAGCTTGTCTCAAGAGGAAAATACTTGCGTTTCACTGATATCTCATCAACAACCAACAACAACTTTCTTTCTGTGCTTTATAGCAGAGGATGAACAGAAGATCGACTGAGGAGGTAGGTGAACACTAAATGTAACATTAAACACAAAAATGAATGCAGGGCTGAGACCCATTGTGTTTAATTGCTGTGTATTTAATCTCTTCCACCTTCCTTGTGAGAGAGTGATCTTCTCTGGATATGATTTTGACATGTTTCGGCTGTGGTACTTCTGGTGATTTCGAACTACTGCTAGGGTGGAAATTCCTTCAGGGACACGGTGCGTAGTAAAAGATGTATGGACACCCTGTACTTGATGAAGAAAAACATTCTGCTGATGAACAAACCCTGATGTTACCTTTCGCTTGCGCTCAGGACCTCTGATCGGTCCTTAGGGTCTTCAATCTGATTCTTTGCCTTCTAAACCACTGATTTAAGGCTCAAGATCTTCATTAGCGTGCCTTAATCTCCTTTTCTTTGTACTGAAATCCTTTGCTGCTCCATTGTCGCTTCTGACAGGTTAGCTCGAGCTTTAATGGCACTGGGAGTTTTCTACAAAGTTTAAACCCTGTTCTCTTTAATGCATGTCCTGTGTTCATCTTCCCGGGTCATTTTTCATAAATTCCAGCCACTGAAGATGATCTTTCTTGGTTTCATTGTCGTTGTGTGGAGGCTGCGAATTATGGCGGTCAATTACCATTAACAATCCTGCAAAACACGAAAGCTGTGGAGAAAACAATGGACAGAGGTGGTGGACACGACGGGAATGACGATGATGGACGTATGTTGGATGTGGATGGGGGTGAGGACTGCGGAGGCAACAATGGAGGAAGATATGACACTGTGGAGAATTCATGGGAGAACGTCGGGGCAGACGTTTGAACGAAAAAAAAACAATAAACTTTGACCTTGGAATGAACATATATGAACAGATGGGTAAATTTACGGTGGGACGTGTGGAATTACAACGTGGCGGGGCCGGGAGCAATGGAATAGTCAACGACGTGCGGATGGATCTGGACCGTCGATCTTGAGGGAAATCAACGATAGACAATGTGGCGGGGGGGACGATGATGGTGGGCCAGTGTACGGTGGTTGGAACTTAAACAACACGCGGCTTCGAGGAGCGAAGACCGTCGGATGAGGCGCTCAGGATCGGACGGCCTGCGTGGATTTCGCTGCGAGGTTTGGAATGAACGATAACGCGCGAGAGATGGGCGGTTTCAGAGTCATACAGAAGACACACATCGAGAGGTAAGTGGAATCACTAGCCGATGGGGAAAAACCACGCCCAAAGGCGGTGCGAAATAAACCGGCGGTTTCAGAACAGTGCACGCGGGGACCACAGGGCGGGGAGGCTCCGGACCGTTAGATCAATCGTGAAATAGACGACGATGGCCCGGTGTAGGAAATGAACAGGAAACACGGGGAACTATGGATTAGATGGTGGCCATGCAATTAAACAATATAGACGGATGGAAATTCGCCCGAAAAACCAATGGGACCAGCGCCTTCGGGGTTAATGCTTTGGTCACGGCGCTGGGTCGCATGGACGGTCAGGGTGCGGGGTGCTTAGTGGGAAAGGGGCTAGGGCCCAAATTCATGAAATATATCATTTTAACTCATTTTTAATGCACTTTTAGATCTAGGGAGGGCAACGATAGGGAGGTAGAGGGGAATTTGAGAAAACAAAAGGTGTGGGAAGAATTTGGAGGGGGTTTTGGAGGGGTTTATGGGACTGATAGGGGAAATAAGAAAGGGAAAGAGGGGTTTTGTCAGAGGGGAAAGGAGGTAAAAAGTGGTGTCTTGCAGGAGTATGAGGGGTGATGTAGGCCTTTTAGAAATGGGGCAGCAGATAGGATTTATACAAGGCAAAGCACTAAGAGACTTCAAGGAGAATGGGTTTTCAGGGGAAAAGGCATTCCTTGAAGGCTCCACAACAATCTAGCCCCCAGCTTGCTAGTCAAGAATTTCATAGGGGGGCTAACAGTGGCTCCACATGGGGATGGCTTCTTCTTGAAGGAGTCAAGAAACCAAAAATGATCTTTGGAGTAGGCCAGATGCCTACTGCTTGGTACATCCCTTTCTTTCTTCAATTTTTAGCTGCCACAATATGATAGAAACATCAGCAGAAAAAATTTTCCCAATCAAATCTACCTACCCGAACTATAGTCCTAGCATTTTTTCTTCTTTAGGGTGCATTTGAGCTAGCAAACCCTTTAAATTTTATTCTCAAAACAAGAAACAACCTATTCTAAATCTACCCTTATTGCTCCATGAGATCAGATTAGACAGTTGGCCTCGTATGCTTCTCTACCTAATCTAACATCTGTTGGGATTAAACCGTCCAACAGATTTCTTCTCCTACATTCTAAGACAGGAAATTGAAAAACAGTCAAGCCAGGATTAGCCTATCTGACTTGCTGGAGTGAAGACTTGCAGAAAACTGAAAGCAAAACCGTGAAGGCGTGAAATCTGTAGTTTTGGAGTATCCTTCCTTTTCTGTGACTCAGGTTTTGAGCGAATTAGAGTCACTTCCTTTGTTCCTTGAAGCTCTGGTTTTGGGCATGTTAGAGATGATTCTTCTTTTCACTGCTGGTCCAAATTTTGAGCATTTTAGGACCATCCGTTCTGCTTATTTTGGCTCAGATTTTGATCGTGTTTGAGCCACCCTCTTTAAAAAAAAAAAAAAAACATTTTCTCCTTTTCTTTGAAAATGGAAACTGCAATGGTATGTACAATGGAAATGAAAATTAGCAGAAGTAGTGTTTGAGCATCCTGCCATTGATAGGACCCCCAAACAGCTCCGTACCATCATGTTCTTGTAAGAAAAATGCATTAGGACCCACAGTGGCTTGGATGAGATATGGACCTTGCCACAAGCTGTCAAACTTTCCATGTTTACCTTTGTCCTCCCTCCTTGAATCCCATTTCATAACCTTGTCCCCAACTTTGAAATCTGAAGCTTTGGCTCTTTTTTCAAACCGCCTCTTTATGTTTTCCTGCATTCTGACAGCTCTGCCATGAACCTGCTCCCTTGTTTGCTGTAGATGGATAGTTTCATTGATCCTTCTCACCATACTGTTTTCCTCTGACTGAATCTCTTGGACAAGTTTGATTACTAGAACTCCAAGGCTTGTAGGAAAGACTGCTTCTGTTCCATAAACCAGTTGGAATGGTGACATGCCAATGGATTTCTTTGTTGTGAGCCTGTTTGCCCACAAAGCATGCACCAATTTTTTATGCCATGACTTTTTGTTCTCTTCCAGCAGTTTCTTGAGGATTGTAACCAAGCTTTTGTTGGATGATTCAGCTAGTCCATTACCGTGAGGGTAGTAGGCAGTTGAATGACCAAGTGCTATTCCATACCTGTGACAGAAATCATCCATTCTCTTCGATCCGAAAGCAGCATCATTGTCAGTGATTATTTTCCTTGGACAACCAAACCAGGATAGGATGAAGTCCTCTAGGAACCTAATGATGACAGAATCAGTGGCATTCCTAGTGGGTATCGCTTCTATCCATTTGGTGAAGTAATCTGTAACGATTATTGTTACACCATTTTTTAGTCATCTAACCTTTCATCATTAGATGGACCCAAGTACACCATGTAAGACCAGTTTTACCCCAAGTAAAACTGCTTTCACTATGTTAATTAGGAAACCCCAAAAGGAATAATTAATTAAACCATAATTTAATTATTATTCCCAGTCATGTTTAACCCAAAAACAAAGAAATTAATGAGATAAACCCATAGTTATCTTGTTATTTTCTAGGAATAATTATTTAAATAATATTCCTTGTTAAATATGACCAAATCAACCACCATTAATTAAATAAATCATTATTTATTTGATTATATCCCAACCACTTCCTTAAAAGGATAAATAAATCATTTATTTATTTGTTCTTCACTAATCAAGGGATTTGACCCAAGTCAAACACCCTTTCCCTCCAACAAATAATAATAAAATATTCCATAGAGGTGGATCTAGATTTGGTTAACATTATTTTAATCATGCACCAAGATCTAGAATGACCCAATATTTTATTATAAATAGGAGGGTTTTCCCCTTCATTCTTCACCTTTTGTTGCATATTAGATCACTCTGGATCTATACACTTGGTCTCATTTCTGCCATTTTGCTCCCATTGAGCTCTACCTTCTACATTGGGTTTTTCTACATCTACAAGAGAGAGAAAGCTTAGATCTGAAGTGCTGAGGACTACAAAGAACCCATCCCATTGAGGAGATCTGGATACACCTTCTTGTTTCCTCCCCGGTGCCCTGTAATATAAAAATTCATTCAAAAATCGTGTTCTTGTCTTGTCTGTTGGATGCATGGAGCAAACTCTTTACTTTACTGCTTAATGTCTTTCCATTTATAGATCTGTTTGTTGCGGCACTTTAACTACTAATTGCAGATCTGAAGATGTTTTGCAGCCATTATTGTTGTTAGGGCTATTAGTTATGCGTAGCTAAAGTGGTTCCTTTTCGTACACTTCGACGAAGAATTCATACTAACGGAGTTAGGATCCATTTGTGTTGCCCAGAAGAAGAAGGGTGAATTTCCCCAATAAAGTCTAGGCCCCATTGCATGAAGGGACCTTCTACGGTGATAGGTTGTAAAGGGAGGGGACAGAGCTTTTTCCCGCCCTCAAAGATTTGGCATTTATGACAGGCAGTTATCATTTTATGGACATCACTGAAAAGTGTAGGCCAATAGTAACCAACCTTGAGTATCTTATTTGCAGTGGCTTTCCAGCTCAGGTGGCCTCCACACTCCCCAGCATGGAATTCTTGTTTGATTCTTTCAGCTTTAGTTTCAGACAAACATTTCAACAATAGGCCATTGGGATTTTTCCAGTATAGATTCTTATTTAAAATGCAGTAGTTTTTAGCTTTGAGTTTTATGAATCTTGCCTTGGTTTTGGATAGTTCTGGAGGGGCATTGAGATTGGTGAGTACATAAAGGATATCAGAGTACCAAGGAGAGTTCTGAAACTGTTCCTCAACAGTTGGATGGGGCAATCCTTCCTGCTCATCTAAGACATTTATCATGTTAATGTCAAGGGCCTGCAAGTTTGATTCAGCCATTAGTTGGGCTAGGCCTTGACCTTTGATCAGCTTGGTGGGTTTTATTTCAAGGTTGTATTCTAAGATTGTAGCAATCCATTTGCCCCTTTTCCCATAAGGGTCCTGGGACAAAATATCTTTAACCACTGTATTTGGAACATAGGCTATGGTGTGAGAATGCAGAATGTATACCCTAAAGTATTTTAAGGCCTTTACCAGGGCATAGGCCTGCTTTTCCATAATGCTGTACTTTAAGGGTGCATCTCTTAGCGCTTTGCTGAAGAAGGCGATTGGCTGTTCTTTACCTTCTGAATTCTTTTGCAGTAATACTGCATCTATTGTGTGTTCAGAGGCAAAGGAAAAGATCAGAAAATATTTTGAGAAGTCTGGGCTGATAAGGACAGGGGCCTGAGTGAGTGCAAATTTTACTGACTCAAAATATTTCTTAGCTTCAACAGTCCACTTAATTCCCGCATCTTTCTTTAGCATGTTGGTCATTTTCCTAAGGTGCTCAACAAGATTTGGAATGAATCTCCTAAGGAAATTGATCTTCCCTATGAAGGACTGTAACTCCTAGATGTTTCTTGGATGTTTAATTTGAAGTATTCCCTCAACTCGCTGTGGGTCTATCCTAATCCCTTTCTCAGATATAATGTGACCAAGAAGTCTACCTTCTTGCAGCCCAAAATTTTTTTTCTTAGGATTTAGGGACAGAATGTACCTTCTACATTTTTCAAAGACTTTCCTCAGATGTTTCAAGTGTTCTTATTCAGGTTTAGAAAAGACAGTCAAGTCATCCAAGTAGATAACTATGAAGTGTCCTATCTCATCTGAGAAAGCAATATCCATCGCTCTCTGGAAGGTAGCTCCAACATTCATCAATCCAAAAGGAATTTTCACGTACATGAAGGTGCCCCATGGAGTGGTAAAGGATGTTTTGAGTTGGCCTTCTAGGAGTACTAGAACTTGGTTGTATCCTGAAAATCCATCAAGCAGGGAGATTCTCTTAGAGCCCACTACCTTTTGTAGGATATGTTCCATTCTAGGCAAAGGGTAGTTGTCTTTTAGGGAGGCTTTGTTGAGGTTTCTGAAGTCTATGCATAGTCTGATCTCTCCTGTTTTATTTCTTACAACCACTAAGTTTGACACCCGATCATAAAACCTTACAGGGACTATTATGCCCGCATCATACATCTTCTTAATTTCCTTTTCCACTGCAGGCAATTGTTTTGGATTGATCCTGCAAAGTTTTTGTCTGAAAGGCTTCTTATTTTCCTTTAGTGGTATCTTGTGTTGTATGATGTTGGTGTCATAGGCCTTTAATTCTTCATAGCTCCATGAAAACACATCAATGAATTCCTTAAACAGGTCAATGTATCTCTTCTTCATGTCTGCAGGTATATACTTCGCCAGTTTAATCATTTTGGGCTTATATTTAGTGCCTATGTCACATTATTCTACGTCTGATTTTGCATGTTCTATAGTGGGCTTTTTTGCTACGTCATCAAAGTCAAAAAGGTCCTCTAGGGGTGCTAGGCCTCTGGGTATGCTCTTATCTTTGGCCTGCAACACCTCCATTACCTCATTTTCCGCATTTTCACATTTTTCGGTTGTGTTTCCAGTTTCCTAAGAAAAGGTGTTTATTTCTATGTTACAGGGTGTTTCTTGTTCATCTGGGAGATCCTCACTTGGGCACCTGTCATCAGATTTTGAGTCCGAATCAGAAAATTCAAACTCATTCCTACCCACTAGGAAATCTTCGATCTGTTTATCTCCTTCAAAGACCTGCCAATATTTTTCATTGTCTGGCACTGCAGGTCTGAACTTGGTTTGAATGATGATTTGTTGGTCAGGAGGAGTTTTAGGATATGCACTAGCCAGGCAAGCTAATCCATTAGCAATAACGTTTTGACTCCTGGGCACAAATACCAACTTATATTCAACAAAGGTTTTCAATAGATCTATTGCATCATTCTGGTACGCTCTCAACCTGGGATGTTTTTCTGTATATTCACCATTCACTTGTTTGATTACTAACTCTAAGTCTCCTCTCACAGCTATCCTATGGGCTCCTAACATTTTCAATAGGTTCAGACCCAGGATGAGAGCCTCATATTCTGCAATATTATTTGTGCATTTGAAGTGCAGATTCACATCATGGCTCTCTGTGTGGTCATTTTATGTGTTACGTAGCCACACTCGAGATCCAACATTTTTCCTAGTACAGGACCCATCGAAGTTCATTTCCCACAGGGGCTCGCCATTATGTTGTGTTGGGGAGCCCGTACTAAGTTGTGGGTTATCTTATTCTCCATGACATGTGTGGAGCTCAGCGAGTTGGCTATCTTGCTGTTTACGTTCTGTTTCTGTTTCAGGTCCATTCAGAGTTTCTTTTTTAGTATTTTGCCCATGGTCGTCTTCATTGTATTCTTCCAGGGTAGCCATTATGTTGAAGTCCATGGGCTCTGTGTCCTTGCTTGTATTTATGCAATCAGAATCTGGCTCTCCTAAGGATTGGTCATTATAAAGAATGAAAGAATCCAGATCTGTATGCACAGAGTATAATGGTGAATTTTCAGGTTTATTGGGGCTACTGACTAATAATTTCATCTGAGACTCTCTATACAGTCTCCTAAGTTGGCCAAATATAGGGATAGTGGCATATGAGCCATCCATCTGCATTGTTCCTTGCAGTTTGGCTCCCCATGATCTTGACAATAGCATGCCATACTTGGGTGGCACATCTGCCACCACCACATCCATGACCATACATTTAGCTGGGATCTGGGTCAAGCTCACACATAAGTCTTTGATTAGGCCTAGGCATTTTACTCTGCTAGAGTCAAACGAATATAGATCTTTGTAAGGTCGTGTTATCTCTAGACCAAGTCTTTCCATGAATACCTTAGGCATTAAATTGTGTGACGCTCTAGAATCATGCATGGCATTGTGGAGTATTTTGTCATGAATGTTGAGACTGATATAAAAAGGTGGAACTACCCCTTCCTGAAAATTTCCCTCAATATTTGGACCGAACAGCAGGGCAGGTTGATCATCATTCAAATTTACAGTATCATTGTTTTCCCCTAGATTCAATGCTCTCAAAATTTGGCCTTTATATACATTTTGAGTGGCCAGCTCAGATAATGGTACAGAGATTTTGATTTTGGCAATCTCACTTTCCATATTGAAAGTGGATTGACTCTTGGAAATGCTTGACTCTGTTTTATTTGCTACTGCCTTAGTAGCTAAATCAGTTTGTGATTTCTCACTATGTACAAGGTCAGGAATCGTTTTATCAGGAGCACTAACTGCAATGCTAGTGTTGCTGGTTGGTTGGTTTTGTTTTCCAGTGTCTTGGTTGTCCTTTCCCTTGTGTTTACCAAAACTTACAGCTGCTGATTTGTCATTTGCAGTAGATTTTTTAGAAGTTCTATCAAGTCTTTTCTTGATGGTAACATTAGGAGTATTTGTTTTGGAATTTTCTTGGTTCTTTTTGCTCCTAAGTTCGTATTTCTCTCTGACCTGTAACATGGAATTTTCAAATCCTAATCTGTAATCTTCAGATTCTAACCATTCCTCATCCCAATATGAAGGTGAGGGCTCATCTTCCCCTAAATCACAGTTAAGGGCTGAGTCTTCTGTTTCAAAATGTTTATTCCATTCCCTTCAGACTCTTCTATGATTCCCTCATCTTCATCTAAAATTTTTTCTTGAAATGGGGGAATAATTTTTTGATCTGACTCTCTTTGTCTGTTGGGAGCAGTATTGTTTCTTCTAACGTTATGGTTCTGGTTTTTGTTTTGGAAAACCATCCTTTTTCTCATTTGTCGTAGCTCTTCCACGTTTTTGGATAGTCTGTCATATTTGGGATCAGATGTGGAAGCTACATTGTCATCCCTATATGTTACCCTTTTTTCAGCTTTTAATCTTGCCCTTTTCTCCATCAAGTTTGCTTCTATGGTTATGGCTCCTTTCTACATGTCTTCCAATGTGTTATACTCTTTAGCCCTAAGCTCGCAGGCCATGTCAGCATCAAATCCATCAGGATATTTTTCTAGGGCCATTCCTTGTGGAGGTTTCATGTGTGGGGGGAGGGAATTGTAAATGCTGTTGAATCTAGTGGTGTAATCGTGGACGCTCTCTCCTACGTTCCTCTTAAGGGAAATGTAGTCTGCCAGGAGCTGGCGAGGGTTTTCTCTTACCTCCCATTTGTCTATGAAGTTCTGATATGGCACAGGGAGATCTTGAATACTGCCAGGGGTAAACCTTTAAACCATTTCTTTACATCACCCCCAGGATTTGGGAAAATATTCTCATTTTGATTGTTTCATCATCAATTTCCATATAATCAAAAGAATCCTCCATTTTATCTACATGTTGCTGAGCTGTAATAGATTCTTTGGCAGTGAAGTGCGGGATTTTTTACTGATAATCATTGGGTAGGGGTAACAAGGGCTGTGGTAAAACCAAAGGTGCATACCAAGCTGCCATGATAATGTTCTGATGAGGTATAGGGTTGGCTTGAGCAGCTGGTATTTGGATGATAGGTATATTAGGACCAGCAGAAGTTTGTTGGGAAGATCTAGGGTGAGAGAGCCCCAAGTTTTGAATGAAGTGGATATCAAGTGGTGTATATGGAGGGGTCTCTCTGTCCCTAGTGTGTTGACCACTATGATATGGTGAACTGTGAAACTCGAGGTCTGGCTGGTCTAGGTGATTGAATGACCTAGTTCTTGGTAATCTATCAGGTATGTCTAGGTCAGGAAGAAAATGTGACAGAGCTACTAGATCTTCAGGTGCAGAATTAGCTCTATGAATGTGGCTGGAAATAGTCGGTCTTTTGGGTGCAGGAGATCCTTTGAGGATACTCCCGGATTGTCAACTATTTCAGGTGGGTCAGGGTTGGGATAATCTCTTGTGTGAATGGTTTTGAAAGCCAGAATTATGTTTCCAAGCTAAGCAGCTTAACCCTACTTGTTGCTTCTACTATGGTTAATGTTGTCTCAGGGGCTGGTCTCCCAGTGGAGTCTATTGTGAAACTAAGATAATCAGCAGGCCTACTGATCACCAGTGGAGTCTTTTCATTTAGGAACAATGGAGTCGCCAGGTGGAGGGTTTCAGGGTATATCTAAGGGGTTACACTGTCCACCACAGTGCTCAGGCACTATTACCTTTCAGGAATCTCCTCAAAAAGAGCAAACTCCAACCAGAGATTGACTGGGACAGCGTTTAACAGATATGTCACCTCCAAAGAGTGTGAGATCCGAAGGCTACCTGGCCCTTTCCAGGCTCTGTCTAAGAGTGTGGTGGATATTCAATAATGGAGGTCGATTCAAGAAAGGAGTGACTTACTGTCAACCTAACCAGAATTCTAAGTTTCTGAGTCTTGGAAATGTATAAGGTGTAATGCACTCAGATTCTCCCCAGTGGAGTCGCCATTATGTTGGTGACGAGAGTGGGACACAAACCAACGATGCTTTCGGTTATAAGCTCCTCAGATTCCCCAGTGGAGTCGCCATTATGTTAGGGTTCCCATGTTTTGGCCAGGTTGATAAGACCAAAAGATGAGACAACATAGAACCACTTTCAGACCTTAGGATCTAGCCCTCCTAGGTCTAGAGAGGGATCTCTCTATATGAGTCAAAGTGTATGTCTTTGAAGCTCTAAGTTGTGATTTTAGGCTAGTTATAGGCTTAGGGTCGTTTGTTTAATTGTTTGTGTTTGGTTGCTGGGAATCAGGAAAAGAAGGTCCAATATGAGACAAGGATGAGCACAGAGGAAACTTAGGCAAAGGTAGGTAATTCAGAGAACATAAAGGACATTGGGAAATGGAGTCAAGAAAGGATTGATTTTTGATCAATGTGCAAGCTTTCAGTTGGGCTAGTCATCTAGAGCATTTGGATCTCGCAAAATGATTGGTGAAATGGAACATTAAGGACTGAAAATGAAGGAAGGAGAACCAACCAATTCTGTCTATAGATCAGGTCAGAGGTCATTTAACTCCAGACCTACTTGGACAAAATCAGAGGTAGGACAAGAGATCTTAGAAATGCTTAATTGGGGTGGAAAGATCCTAGAGGGGCAGAGACAAGGTTCTAGACCTCCCGGTGTTCTCAACACATCCAACTAAATCCTAACAAGAACATCTAAACATAGATTTCAGAAGCTGAGTTAATACATGGAGAAGCGAGGAAATAACATCACCACCTTTGGATGCCTCAATTGAAATCAATATTCGAGATACACATATAAGCGAAGAGAAAACATAAAGGGATGGGAGAGCGACAACATGAGTACCTATCGAGGGTAAATCTTATGCCAAAAACTTCCACGATGCGAACGATGCAAAATGGAATGAAATGAGATCGGACACGAGTGAAAACATCCTCGGTACACTTTAGATCGGGATCCAAAGAAAAATGCTTGTTATATTAAAAACAACACCAATCGGGTACATCATAGCCCATAGCTTGAACATTCGGTCAAGATACATCCTTTACGACCCATCTTACAATATTACCCGAAGAACTTGTCTCGAGAGGAAAATACTTGCGTTTCAACGATATCTCCTTGACAACCAACAACAACTTTCTTTACGTATTGTGCTTTATAGCGAGAGGGATAGACAGATCGGCGGGGAGGTAGGTGAACACTAAATGTTGTATTAAACATCTGAAAGAAAGAGGGTCGAGGCCCATTCTTCTTGTATGTTGAGTATTTAATCTCTTTCACCCCTTTTATGAAAGAGTGATCTTCTTCAGATATGATTTTGACATGTTTAAGTTGTGTGGTACTTCGGTGATTTTGAACTGCTGTTAGGGTGGAAATTCCTTCAGGGACATTGTGCATAATAAAAGCTGTATGGACACCACAGCAACATTGAAGAAAACGATGGCAGTGAACAAACCACGATGTTACCTTTTCTTGCACTCGGTAGCTGCGATCGGTCCTCGGGGTCTTCAATCTGATTCTTTGCCTTCTAAACCACTAATTTAAGGCTCAAGATCTTCATTAGCGTGCCCTAATCTCCTTTGCTTTGTACTGAAATCCTTTGCCGCTCCATTGTCGCTTCTGACATGTTAGCTCGAGCTTTAATGGCGATGGGAGTTTTCTACAAAGTTTAAACCCTGTTCTCTTTAATGCATGTCCTGTGTTCATCTTCCCGAGTCATTTTTCATAAATTCCAGCCGCTGAAGATGATCTTTCTTGGTTTCATTGTCATTGTGCAAAGGCTACAAATTATGGCGGTCAATTACCATTGACAATCCTGCAAAACATGAAAGATGTGGAGAAAACAATGGACAGAGGTGGTGGACACAATGGGAACGATGATGATAGACGTATGTTGGACGTGGACGGGGGTGAGGACTATCGGAGACGCCGTGGAGAATACGACAACGCCAAAATGCATGAGAGAACGTCGGGGCAGACGTTTGAATGAAAAAAAAACAATAACCTTTGACCTTGGAATGAACATATATGAACGGATGGGAAAATGTATGGTGGGATGCATGGAATTAAAACGTGGCGGGGCCGAGAGCAATGGAATAGTCAACGACGTGTGGACGGATCTAGACCGTCGATCTTGAGGGAAATCAACGATAGACAATGCGGCGGGGGGGGGATGATGACGGTGGGCCAGGGTACGGCGGTTGGAACTTAAACAATATGCGGCTTCGAGGAGTGAAGACCGTCGGATGAGGCGCTCAGGATTGGACGGCCTACGTGGATTTCGCTACGAGGTTTGGACCGAACGATAATGCGACAATCTAGCCCCCAGCGAGATGGGCGGTTTCGGAGTCGTACAAAAGACACGCGTTGAGAGGTAAGTGGAATCGCTGGCCGATGGGGAAAAGCCACCCTCCGCCCAAAGGCGGTGTGAAATAAACCGACGGTTTCATAACAGTGCACGCAGGGACCACTGGGCAGGGAGGCTCTGGACCGTGTGATCAATCGTGAAATGGACGGCGATGGCCCGGTGTAGGAAATGAATGGGAAACATGGGGAACTGTGGATTAAATGGTGGCCATGCGATTAAACAAGATCAACGGATGGAAATTCGCCCGAAAAACCCATGGGACTAGCGCCTTTAGGGTTAATGCTTTGGTCATGGCGCTGGGTCGCATGGACGGTCAGGGTGCGGGGCGCTTAGTGGGAAAGGGGCTAGGGCCCAAATTCATGAAATATATCATTTTATCTCATTTTTAATGCACTTTTAGGCCCAGGGAGGGCAACGATAGGGAGGTAGAGGGGAATTCGGGAAAACAAAAGGTGTGGGCAGAATTTGGAGGGGGTTTTGGAGGGGTTTATGGGACTGATAGGGGAAATAAGAAAGGGAAAGAGGGGTTTTGTCAGAGGGGAAAGGAGGTAAAAAGTGGTGTCTTGGAGGAGTATGAGGGGCGATGTAGGCCTTTTATAAATGGGGCAGCAGATAGGATTTATACAAGGCAAAGCCCTCAGAGACTTCAAGGAGAATGGGTTTTCAGGGGAAAAGGCATTCCTTGAAGGCTCCACAACAATCTAGCCCCCAGCTTGCTTGTCAAGAATTTCATAGGGGGGCTAACACTTCATATTTAAGGAAATACATATTATCAGAATCATGATTAAAGACTCTGCAATTAGTAATATTATCAGGAATAGATGGTCTAAAAATCAAGTCAATAGAGAACCTATCAGGACTAAATTCTTGAGATGGAATTAATTTCGATGCTACATTGGCCAATACATCTGCACTAGCATTTTGTATTCTGGGCATAGAGGAAATGTTTAAAGATAAGAATTGAAAATTCAAATCCTGGACTAATGAATGATAATTTTTAAGATGTCCAGAATGACAATGGATAGAATTTCTTACTTGTTTGATAATGATTTTTGAATCTCCAAATACTTGCAGATATTTAATGCCAAGGTCGATTGCTTTATACAAACCTTGAATTAGTGCTTCATATTATGTTATATTGTTTTTGCAATTGAATTCAAGTCTGCAGGATAACATGGTATTTTCTTCTTATCAAAATACAGCTAGCTCCTGCACCATCTTCTGATTTAGAACCATCAAAATAAATAATCCAAAATAAATAATTAATTACCAGTTTATTTCCAAAATCTTTACATTTAGAAGCGTCTGTTTGGGAAAAATTTTCAATTTGACAGATAACCACATTATCCAAGAAGGGTGATGGTTGTGCATTAAATTTTCCAAGAAATGATTATGTCGAGTAATTTCCAATAATAATATTATTGAATGCTACTAGCTCATTCATTCCTTCAAGATCAGTAACTGTATGTTTCATGAATTTCTCACGGTCTACTCGAATTTGGTTTGGATTTCATTGTAGGGCAGCCACATGTGTGACCAGTCTGTTGCAAAATATCCATGAAGTTTCTCAGACTAGTCCCTGCTCAATGCTAAACCATAAAATTCAGGAATATCATCTACCAAAATATCAATTATCAGGGCAACTTTAGGGTTTGATGATAATCTAATGGAAACATAATTTATTTCTCCTACAACCTCTACTTTTGTCCTATCGATTTTTACTATATGAACATGATAATTTTTAGGATTTATGTTGAATTTAGCACATACTAATTTTGGCATGATATTAGAGGGAGCCCCTGAATCAATTAAGAAATTATGGAAATTTTATTAAAGGTTTCATAGGTCAAGAGGAATGGAGGAGTATGAGAAATGGATCGGTCACCTATCATAATAATATCTGTGGCATCTATTTTAGTTGAAGGATAAGGAGTTTTACCCATATGATTATCATCTTGAACTACTACTGGAGCAGGTAAGGATGAAGCAGGAACTGCATTCAAATATCTAAGTAAAATATTATGTTGTTGTTACAATTTAGTAAGTTCATGGATTGAGATATTGGCCCTGGTATTTTTCATATCTTACTCTATATTATATTCAATGGTGTCAGAGACTACCATTTTCTTTGATGTAGATGAAACATCTGAAGGAGAAGGGTTATTATGTGTAGAATTAGATGTAGACTTCTTACTTACTATTTTTTTTTTAGCAGGAGTTGAGTTCTTCTATTTTTATTAGGTTGCATTGCATCAGTTGTATTCTTACTTCTTGTACTAACGAGTATTAAAGCTTCATGTTGTTCATCATTTGGTAGGATAAAATCCCACATGCCATTTTGTTCAACTTCTTCATCGGCTTTAGTTTCTTCTTCCTCTATTTGATCCTCTTCTGTGTCTTGATCAGACTCATTATTAGATATAATGTTGAGTGGATGAGAAGTAGAAGACTGATTTTTCTTGAAAGGCCTCAAATTCTTCTTAGTACTGGAACTTTCAACAACTTGTTTTTTGATGTCTGCCATTTCATTTTTCATGTTTTTTAGTGCTTTCTGGAGACCTTCAACATCAAAAGGATATTTTGGTGGCTTTTTATTTGAATCATGTTTGAAAGAGACTTTATTGGATTTCTTGTCTTCTTGAGAACTCTTCTTTTCAAGGGCAATAATATGTTTCTCTACAGACAAATCTTCCTTCATGTTTTCTGCTAATTTATCTAACTTCGCCCTATCAAAAAAAATGGCTATGTTAGAGGGAAGAGAAGAAATATACCACTCAATTTGAACCTCAGCACCAAGAATTGATGTAGTAGGGATTTGATTGAGTAATTTATCAAATCTAGAATTGAAGTCTTTTATTTTCTCTCATGTTTTAGCCTTGAGATTTGATAAATCGTTGATGAGCAATGCAATGGTTCTGTCATCTCCAAATTTAGCTAGGAATTTTTCTTCGAACATATCCCAGCTAGTTATAGAGCGAGAAGGTAACGAAAAATACCAGGATCGTACAACTCCTATAAGGGTATATGGGAATAATCCATCCACACAATATTCTTCAACTTCCCCATTTAGATTGATGGCTAGCATATAATTGTGGAGATGTTCCTCAGCCGGGAGGCCATCATCTGGATTATATTTAGGTAACCATATTTCGGGGTGTTTAGGGAGAGCATGAAGAGGGGCTGCCATTTATACAACACCTAGATTATTCCATGGATGCACACGTGGTGGGTATTGGGTATTGTTGGTGTTGACCTACCATTGGACCTTGAGTGGAGATGATGAGTGGATTTTGAGTTGAATAAGAGGTAGAATAAGTGCTTGAACTAGTCGATGGTGAAGGGTTTTGAGAACTAGACCTAGTTAGAATGGCACTAATGGTTGGAATAGAAGTTATATGAGAGGAGGGAATGAAGGTGTATGAGGTGTATTATTGGAAAAAAACTCGCTGGTGGATGACTCTGATTCAGTCTTCTTTTTTTTCTTTCGAAAAGTACCAATAAGAAATTCAAAAGGAGGGATTCTTGTCTTCTATGTTTCTGATCGAGTTAATATTCGTCTTGGGTGTAAAGAAGATGAAACACTTATTTTAGATGATTGAGAAGTTTCAGGATTTTATGTAGAAATGGATACTCTCTCTAATTTTTCAATCAAACACTGAACTTTTGGGGAGTTAGGGTGATAATCTGAAGACAATATTGGCTGAGTTTCACTAGGAGAGTTTGGAGAAGGGTGTCCAACCTCAGATCTTAATGATATATATCTAGATAGTAATATTGAAGTTGGAGGGGATCTAGAGGGAGAGTGACTCTTAGATTGGATTTTAGATTGATCATACCTTCTTTCCATTCATGTAGGTTCAACCCCTCCTTATATCAGTTAAGTGAGTTAATATTTAATTCACTAGATCTAAAACTAGTGTATCTTTAGTTACAACTAGCACAATTGAGTTTAACTCACTTAATTGAGTTAAACTGTTTACAAATTGCACCAACTCATGCATCACTGCACTTCAAACTCTGTTACAACTAGAATTACTCTGCATGTCCCACTTGTTAGCCACCAATAAAATTTGTCATATCAAATGGTGGCTAAATCATTTTTGAAGCCTTCAAGAAACAAGTTTTATCGCTCAAAATTGTTAATTCTTGAAGTCTTGTGAATATATCATGCCCTTTGTTAAATATTCAATACTGTTTCCCATTAAAACTCAGAAATTTTGATGTTTTCCATGAATAAAAGACTGCTGCAAAACTCCATTTTTCCCCTCCCTCCACTCAAACTAACCTTCATTTTATTCCCTTTCCCCCCCTGTGAAATTCCTCTATTTTCCATTTATTTCCCTTTCCCCTTCATGAAAATCCCTTTATAAGGTTTGAAAATTCTTTTTGAACCTTATCGAAACCCCCAAATCTATCAAAAAAACTTGAAAAAATCATAAAAATACACATTTTTGTATTAAGACTTAAGCCCATTTGGGCTAAGTCCTAACCACTTCCCCACATGTGGCCACGCCCTTGAACCAGGTGCTAGACCCATCAGGCGCTTATCGCACTGGAAATGATCAGAGCGCACAAGTCTATTTTTTGTGTTAAGACCTCCGATCCGATTAGCCCATTTATACTTAACCCCCGATCCTTTTACCACTTCGCGTAACCTTGGGCCCGCAATCGAGCACTTAAAAATTGTAAATAAACCTTCCCAATTTGATTTTTCCTTTGTAAAATTCGGCAAAACCCACTTATCCTATGTTTATATTAAAACCCTCTGGTTCATGTTTTTAATGAAAAATAACCGTTGATCTTTTCTTGATCAAATAGACAATATAATCTCGCATTGGAGATTTTCTAAATGGGTAGATTGAAAAGACCTGCACCATTGCTCCAATGTGATTGGCACCTTTTGCATATAAAACCCCGGTCCCTTTATCCTTCTCATGTATCCAAATGGCCCAGTAATCGGGTGCCAAGAATTTTATAATAAACCCTCCCCCAATGAATTTTACTTTGTATTTCGTTTAAAAATTCATTTTTCATAAATATAAAGGGGCCCGCTATTCATTGGTCAAACTTGTTCTCGACCGTTAATCTTGAACTAGATCAACGGCCTGTGCAATCTTGCATCGGAGATTTTCTATCGGGCCCGTTAATATGTTATTTCCCCCCTCCGATTGGCAAACCCCCGATGAGTCCTCAGCCATTGGATCTACCCACCAGATCCACATCCGACGACCCTTATCACTCCTTCAAAAAGCCCCTTACTCCACCCTTCAAACTCCCGATTCATCTTCCACCGTCGATCTGATCTGCAAATCGATGGTCCACATCTAATCACATCAGCACTCATTTGTCTATGACCCCGCCGATCGCATCCTCCGATTACATCAGGGTCGTCCATCGTATGAGATCTGACGGTCCAGATTGAACCCCTCGACCTTTGTTAATTTTCATTAACCCGCTGTATAAAGTCTTAAATGAGATCTCCGTTGTTGATCTCTGAAGATCAACGGTCCACACTAACCTTTTCCCCTACCTCATATTTTATTCGTTTGACCTCGAGATTTGATCTGGACAGTTCATTCCTTCATCCAACGGTCCAGATTCATCCTGACAGGCCCAATCCCTATGGTTCCTCCCTTCATCAGATTTGATCTCAGCCATCCAATCCTTGATCCAATGACTCAGATTGAAACCAACCAACTTGCTTCCACCTGTGCATCTATCCAATATCGTGCTCACTCTCCACCGTCCAATTTGATGCCCTAGATCTAACAGTTGATGCGCGTTTTCGCGTAAATTTAAGCGCGAAGGTTAATTTCCCAAGGGCTACGCGATATAGGTGGTATTGAAATGCCACGTGTCGCTTGATAACTCATATCGCGTTCGAAAAGTGAAAACTGCCTTTTCCCCTTTTGGCCGCACGATACTACCAGTTTTCTCACCCAAAATTGCTTTTCCCATTTTCGTTGTGTTTTATCATGTTCGTCTTTTGCCGTTGATCTCCGCAGATCAACGGCTAGCATTCGATCCTGTCATTACACTATCGCCCTTTGCCTATCACCAAGGGACTTATAAAAGTGATCTCCGCTGTTGATCTTAGGGGCCAATATGATCCAACGGCCCACGATTGTTCAGAAACCCCAATTTTCCTCAATATATTTCTTCCGCCAAAGGATTTTGTCCCCTATTTTCTTTGTATTTCGTCCATTTCTTTATAAATGGCCATTCTCCATTATAATTCCTTGGTCACTCCTGACCATTGATCTTTGCAAGATCAACAGCCCTAACTTAAAATATCCACCATTTTCTCCCACCGCTCTCCTTTTGACCCCCGTGAACAAATCTCCACCGTTGGATGCTCTCATCCAACGGCCATGCTCCTAACCGCAACCTCTGAACAAATTTTACCCAATATGGAGGATTTTCTAATTTTTATTGTATTGTGTAGGATTTAAAAGGTTTTCTAAATAATTTTAAAGGAAAATAAAAGCCAAGGATGATGATCCTCCAGGATTTTTTTTGTCAAAGAGATTGTTCCACAGGGTTGCAACACCACGTTTGCCGGTGTCTCATGAATGCTGGCAGCCCTATAAAGCCCCTGTCGTACCTGCACATCAACAAGACACAGTAAAATTTAAAAAAGTATCAGTGTTGAAGACCTAATCATAGCAGAATTGAAGATTGAAGATTGTTTTCACAAGTTTTGGTGGATTACGGCTAAGATAAAAAATCAAAAGTCTAATCCACTGAATTAAAATACAATTAAAGACAAATCATAAATGTTTATCAGACAGGGGATGCATCCACTGCCACATCAGAGGCTAATTGATTCCTCTCAGCTACTAGATTTCCACCTATAGCCTCAAAGCATTCAACAGAGGGCCGAGTTATGATTAGAGCAGAAGATATTTTCCCAATATAGCCGAATAGTTAATTCAGCCAAAAGGATTTATTACAAAAATATCAGCAGAGTTATTACAAGATGACACAGAGCCTTAAAGTCAACAAAAGCTCCCCACCGAGCTTAATTATTAATATAAAACAATTAATACAGAGGAAATATCTGTAAACTTCTCCATCGAGCCCCTCAAAGGTCGAGATGCATTTATCTGTATTAATTGAACCTTGAAGATCTTTTATCCCATCTCACCCCCTCATATCTTCTATAAATAATTTTGTAGAAGATGAGACAATGTTGGTTGCAGAACTTTGAAATATACTTGTGCTCGAAAATTTCTATCTGTAAATAGTATTCAAAGGCTCTTGAAGCTCTATTTGTGATCGAATAGTTAGGCTGAGAAGTGAAGATGATTGCTGAACTGAAACATTGGACTTAAAGACTGTAACTGGTTTGACATCAGTAACAAGCTTTTTCTTGGTATCCTGGTCTATATCACTGGTGAAGTGCTCCTTTCTGTGTAATTGTTTTCCTTTTGTGTATTCCATATTATCCATTTATTCTCTGATAAAGAACAACAAGCATAGAGTTAGGATTTACTGTTTACAGTACCCTTTTCTGAATGATAAGATTTATCTCAATATTTTCCTCTAAATTGTTTATTTAAGAATGATTCATTATAGTCCAGGCAGTTAGGAATGTTGGCGTTCCCTCATCCTACTATTTGCTTTAAACATTATTCTTGATTGTTATTTTCATTGTTTGCTTATTAAATTTAGACTAGAAAAGTGATGGTGTGCCCTGTTTTCTAGCTTCTTTCTCCAAAAGGTAAATTCTGAAAGTTTCCCTAAGTGCATGCTGAAAGCAGACTAGATTTAAAAGTATCTTATCTGATCTTAAGCTGCGCTTTGTTTCTCTTATGTGTTTTCATACTTTCTGAAGGTAATTATGTGGATTACTGGATTGTTTGTCTATTGAGTTGCTTTAATATGAACTTGCCCAAGAAATTTATGGTTAGCCCTGTTCTTGGTTGGTTTTAAATAGTTACCTTAAAAGGCTTTTCTTGTTTGGACAGACTATAAATCCTAGTTGAAATTATTATTTGTTTCCACCCCTCCAACACTTTATTGTTTCCATTCCATATTTTTAATCTCAATGATCTTGTGATATAGATGAATTTCCCCTTGGATCACTCTTGAATTGTTTGCTCAATTAAAGCCCTATTATGACTCCATAGCCCAATGGACTAAAAACCAGCGTTATATCTATCTTTTTAGCCAAAGCTTGTTTTGATTGCTTGCAACTTCACACCTTTGAAGCTCTTTCATTTAGGACTTTCCACTCAACTAATAATCATGCTCAACCATCCAAAAAAAAAAAAAAACCCTTGGTCTTCATAACTAGCCTAATATCATTTCCCAAAAGCCTTAAAAGATAAATAGATTTTTGCACTTATTGGAGAGATCCCTCTTTGGATTCAGGAGGGCTAGATCCTAGAATCCAAAAGTGGTTTAAGTGTTCTCTCTGAATTTTTGGTCTTACCAATCTGCTGAAATTAGAGGGAGCTAACATTTCTGGCGACTCTGCTGGGGACTGAGTCAAATTTCATCTTAGGTTCCCTTAAGACTTCATAAAAAACCCTTGAGTACAAGCAACCCTTTTCAAGCACTACCAAACAATGGTAATCTTGGTAAAACTTGTTTGAATCAGTGAAAAACTAAGGACACCTTAGGATTCTCATAAGACCTTATCAAACCCTGAAGGATCAGCTAGCTTAGCCATAAGAGTAGACTGTATTTGTCTCATGATCGTAGCTAAGTTTTGAAACAGATTTAGGACACTCTTAGAACCCATCGGACTGAAAAATAACTCAGAAAACCCAAAAATATTTCATATTGGTATTCAATAAACATGGCGGTGGACCATAAAACCTTTTACCTCTAAAAGATCTTAAAAATTCCACTTGGCGACTCCACAATCCTAAACAGACCTTAAGACTCCACTGGGAAGACCCATAATCATTTTAATATCATTTAAACTTAGTGAGAGGATTTTAGGATTAAAGTTTGTGTAAAATAGATCAGTTAACCTCTTAAAGACTGTCATATCTGGTTAAAATTTTCGTGTTTACTTGGGTCTAAAAAACACAGCATAGTGGCTCCTAGAAATATTCATACTAGAGCCTATCCTGACCCAGACCCACTTGAGATAGTTGATAACCTTGAAAGTATGCTTAGGAAGTCTCCTAAGGTTAAATCTTCAACTGTTTTCAGATCACCCTTGAGAGCTAATTCAGTTCCTGAAAACCGTGCAGCTCTACAACAATCACAAGTTTACTTAAGAAATCAATTTAGAACTAGGTCGCTTGATGATTTAGATCAACTAGATTCGGAGTCTTCACTTTCATCTCCTGAAACAAGTGAACATCTTGGTAGCAGAGAAATAACACCACTTGATTTACATTTCCTTCACAATTTAGGTGTCTCTCATCTAAGATCAGCTCAACAATATATTCTCGGTCCATCCACATCTGTTCATCCTACATCCGCTATTCAAACCACTTCACTTCAGACCACTTTCCCTCTTGTTAATCCACCTCTTGTAAATCCACCTCCACCTCATATCATGGCAACATGGTATGCCCCCTTAGTCCTTCCTGTGCCCTTAGTCAATCTTCCACAAGACTATCAGTCCAAAATACCATTGTATGATGCCAGTAATGCTATTACTGCATCACAACATGTGGATAAGATGAATGACTACTTTGACAGAAATGAAATTGATGATGAATCTGTCAAGCTTAGACTATTTGATCAGAGCTTAGGGGGAGAAGTAAGAAAATGGTTTAAAGGCTTAGCCCCTCATAGTATTAATGATCTCCAAGCCTTCCATCAGACATTCTTAAACAAATGGGAAGTAAGGAAAAACCCTCTTCAAATAATTTCTTATTACAAGAACCTCCACAGAAACACTGGGGAAAGTGTACAAGATTACTGCACTAGGTTTAACAGTGTTTATAATGCCCTTCCCCCAGATCTAAAACCTCCACAAGGCTCAGCTATAAACTAGTTTCCTGAAGGGTTTGACCCTTCGATGGCTTATTAGCTGAGAGAGAGAGATCCTTTAACCCTTGAAGATATTCAAAAAGGGGCTCTTGTTGTGGAAGTTAACTTGATGGAGAAAAGAGCAAGAATGAGAAATGAGAAGAAAGTGTCCTTTAAAGAGGAATCCACACCTTCCACATCTAGCTCAAAGGTGGAGAGAATGATGGAGGAGATGATGAAGAAAATGAGCATCCTTGAGAGAGCGCAAGCAAGTAAAAATCAAACTGCTCCTCAAAAAGAAATCAAAACCAGAATCAGGATTTTAGGAGAAATCAACCTCAAAACAGACCAAGGGAGGATGATCAACAAATCACCCCTCCTTTTCATCAAAACTATGTAAGCGAGGTTGAAGAAACAGATGAGCAAACAGAGGAAGATGATATCAACATGTTGGGAGTAGATAATGATGAATTTGAGGTTCATTATGATAGAAAACAAGGTCTATACACACCTTATGATGACAAAAGAGATCAGGATGAAAGTTATTATCAAGACATGGAAAATGTTATCATAGAGTCTCAAAAAGAATATGAACTTAGAAGTAAAACCAATCAAGAAACTCCCAAAATCAAAACCTATGAAAAATCTTCACAAAACAGCACTGTAAATAAACCCAAAATTGTAAAACTGAAGGACAAAACATCGGCTGGAAATTCTAATAAAGGTAAAGAGAAATGCACTCAAAACAATGCAAAACAGAATGTAGACCTTAGTAGTGTTAGCATCTCAGCTAATACTCCTATTAAAACAATTTTGTCAAATATAAATAGAGCAAATCAGAAAACAGAGTTTGCTGATAGAGTGGCAGTTAATAAGGCTGAGACAAGCACTTCAAAGAATCAGATCCCTTTCAGTTTGGAGCAGAAAATTTCAAGAATTAAAATCTCTGTTCCTCTTACTGAGTTAGCTGCCCAGAGTGTATATAGATCTCAAATTTTGAAGGCTTTTAACATAGAAGAGAATAATGACACTATCAATCTTAACGATGACCATCCAAAGCTTATATTCGGTCCTAAGATTGAAGGTAGATATTAAGAGGGACCTGTTCCTTCCTTTTACATTAGTTTAAATGTTCATGAAAAGATTTTGCACAATGCTATGCATGATTCTGGGGCCTCTCACAATTTATTTCCCAAAGCTGTAATGGAGAGCCTAGTCCTTGAAATCACCCGACCTTACAAAGACCTTTACTACTTTGACTCAAGTAGAGTAAAAGGTTTAGGTTTAATTAAATACCTTTGTGTTAACTTAGCACAGATTCCAGCCAAATGTTTAGTCATGGATATTGTTGTGGCTGATGTGCCCCCAAAGTATGGTATGCTATTATCTAGGTCTTGGGGAGCTAAGTTACAAGGGACTATGCAGATGGACATGACATATGCGACCATCCCTATGTTCAATCAGAAAAGAAGACTTTACAGGGAATCACATATGCAGTACATGGTTACTAGCCAAGACAGACCACAAAACTCTCCTCTGTATTCTGTAAATACAGGCCTCAATTCTTTTATCCTGTTTAACGATGAAACATTCAGTGAACAAGTCACTTTAACTGAATTAATGGCCGAAAGAGAGGAGGAGGTAGACACCACAGAAGTATAAAAACAGTTTGCTGAACCTATAAACCACAACAAACAATACATAGGTCTTGAGCTACAAATCATGTGTCCTTTGCTTTTAAACCTTGACAGTTAAGAAAGCATTCCTCAACGCAACAAAAAATCTGAGGAATAAAAAAAAATTCAACAGAGTGCTGATACTCAAGAACAACCTGAAAGCACTTTAGTTGAAGAGGATAGTGACCAAGGTGAACCTGAAACTATCCCTATGTGGAGTATGAACTTTTATGGGTCGTGCACTAGAAGCAATGCTGGTGCAGGTGTCTAGATTTGCAACACTGAAAACAACCACACAGAAACCCTTTCATGTAGACTAAACTTTCAGTGTTCGAATAACATAGCGGAATATGAATCCCTGCTTTTAGGCTTACATTTGTTGAAAAAGTTAAGAGCCAAAAGAATTAAAGTCCATGGGGATTCAGAATTGATCATTAGACAGGTCAACGGGGAATACAACGCTAATCACCCTAGACTTAGAGCCTATCAAAATGATGTTGTGGATTTACTAAAAACTTTTGAGGAGTCCCAATTGATTTTTGTCCCAAGAAGAAATAATGACATGGCCCACAGTTTGGCCTTTGTTGCTCGAACATGTTTAATACCATATGAAACCAAATAATGTACAACTCAAATTAAATTCAGATCAGCTGTCCCTGATAATGAGAAATATTGGCAAGTGTTTGACGCAGAAAAAAAAGTAGAAGACTTCATGCAATTCATAAATGAGTTTGAACTACACAGTTCAGATTCAGATTATGAAACAGACTGCCCTAATGAAGAAAATTTTCTTGATGAAGAAGAAAATTCTCCTGAGCTTGCTAATGTAAATCTTTTGTCTAGCAAACTTGATAATACAACAGAAATGGTTGTAGGGTTGGAAACATAGGACTTAGAAACCTTGCAGTCTAAAGATCAGAGTTTGCCAAAGGGTCTGGCCCCTTTAGAAGAGTTGTTTGATTTCAACGATGTGGCCAAGAAGCCGAAGCTGGAGCCTGTAGAAACTGAAGTTGAAGAGTGTAATATAGGCAGTGAATAGAAACCATTGATGATCAAATTGTCTAAGACTTTACTAGCTCACATTAAACTCAAATACATAGAGCTGTTTAAAGAATTTTTTGATGTTTCTGCCTGGAGTTATGAGGGTATTAAATCCTATGACACTGAAATAATTCAGCACAAAATTCCTCTCATGGAAAACCAAAAGCCATTCAGACACAAGCTGTGCAGAATTAACCCTGTTCAGTTACCTTTGGTTGAGAAGGAACTCAAGAAGATGTATGAAGCTAGTATTATTGTCCCTATTAGATATTCTGAGTGGGTGTCTAATCTATTGTCAGTTAGGAAGAAACCAGGAGAGATTAGGCTTTGTATAGACTTTAGAGACTTAAACAAAGCTTCATTGAAGGACAACTACCCTTTACCCAAGATGGACCATATTTTACAAAGGGTAGTTGGTTCTAAAAGAATTTCTTTGCTTGATGGATATTCAGGATATAATCAGATTTAGTTCATCCAGATGATCAATTAACGACAACTTTTACTACACCTTGGGGCACTTTCATGTACGTGAAAATGCCCTTTGGTTTAATGAATGCTGGTGCAAATTTCAGAGAGCCATGGACATCGCATTCTTGGAAGAATTAGGCTACTTCGTCATTATTTACCTTGATGATGTCACTGTGTTTTCAAAGACAAATGAAGAGCACTTAGAACATTTGAGAAAATTATTCGAGAGATGCAGAAAGTTTAGGATATCTTTAAACCCAAAGAAAACAATATTCGGTATCCAAGAAGGTAAACTTCTTGGGCACATCATTTCAGAAGAGGGTATTAAGATAGATCCAAATAGGATTGAGGCCATATTGCAAATCTCTCATCCTAGAAACATCAAAGAACTACAATATTTCATTGGAAAGATTAATTTCTTGAGAAGGGTCATAACCAACTTGGCTGAGCTCCTTAGAAATATTACAAACATGCTGAAAAATGAGCAAGGGGTTAAATGGACCTTGGAAGAAAAGAAGTCCTTTGAGTTGGTGAAACAAGCGTTAACCAAAACACTAGTCCTAATAAGTCCTGATTTTTCAAAATATTTTTATATTTTTTCATTTGCATCAGAACATACAATAGCTCCTGTCCTTTTACAGAAAAATTCACAGGGACAAGAGCAACCTATTGCATTCTTTAGCAAGGCTTTGAGGGATGCTCCTCTGAAGTACAACATTATGGAAAAGCAAGATTTTTCTTTGGTTAAGGCTTTAAAGGATTTCATAGTATACATCTTGCACTCACACATCATTTCCTTTGTCCTGAATTCAGTTGTGAAAGACATTCTAACACAAGACCCAGATGGTAAGAGAGGTAAATGGATTGCGGTAATACTTGAATATGACTTAGAGATCAAACCCACTAAACTCATCAAAGGCCAAGGTCTAGCTAGATTAATGGCTGAATCCAATTTTGAAGTTCTTTATATTAATATGATAAATTCTTTAGATGAACAAGAGGAAATCTCAACTCCCATTATTGAAGATAATTTTATGAATTCCTCTTGGTACGCTGATATTCTTTATGCTTTGCTTAATTTGAACACACCTCCCAGTTTATCAAAAACAAAGGAAAGGTTTTTAAAATTAAAAGCTGTAAACTATTGCATTATAGATAAATGTCTTTATTGGAAAAATTTCAAGTGGGATATTGCTTAAATGTTTTCCTGAGTATGATGCAGAAAAGGTTAAGCACGAGTTCCATGAAGGAGAATGTGGAGGCCACCTATACTGGAAGACAACATCCAACAAAATCCTAAGGGCTGGTTACTATTGGCCTAATCTCTTTCTTGATGTACACAAGATGATCATTGCCTATCATAAATGCCAAATTTTTGATGGCAAAAGGAAGCTGCTACCTTTACCTCTGCATCCAATCACTATTGAAGCTCCATTTCAACAGTGGGGACTTGAATTCATAGGAGAAATCCATCCACCCTCATATGCCCAGCATAGATGGATTCTCACTACCGCAGACTACTTCATCAAATGGATAGAAGCCATCCCTTCTAGGCAAGTCAATGATTCAGTCATCATCAAATTTATGGAGACTAATATCCTCTCTAGATTTGGCTGTCCTAGGAAGATCATCACTGATAATGCAACAGCATTTGGATCCAAGAAGATGGTTGAATTCTGTCACAAATATCAGATAACATTGGGTCATTCTACTTCTTGTTACCCTCAAGGTAATGGGTTAGCAGAATCCTCAAACAAAATTTTGGTGAACATAATCAAGAAGCTATTGGAGGATAACAAGAAGTCTTGGCACACAAAGCTAGTGCATGCACTATGGGCTGATAGATTGACATTGAAGAAATATATTGGAATGTCACCCTACCAGCTTGTGTATGGCACATATGAAAATTTTCCAACCAGCCTTGGTGTACCAGTTATGAAGTTGATTCAAGAGGTTTAGTCTGAAGATAATGACATGATAAGAAGGATAAATCAGACTATTCATCTTCAATAAACCAGAGAGGAGGTTTACAACAAAGGCTTGCAAAAGAAAGACAACATCAAAAATCTTTTTGAAAAAAGAAAAAAGGCCAACAATTTCAATGTTGGGGACAAAGTTTTAAAGTGGGACTCAAGGAGAGAAGACAACGAAAAGCATGGAAAAATCGATAAATTATGGCTTGGCCCTTATCTCATTCATTCTGCTTCTGGTAATAATGCTTATTTTTTGCAGGAGTTGAATGGATCTGAACTGTTTGGGGGTCCTGTT
Source organism: Pinus albicaulis (assembly GCA_034641835.2). NCBI lineage: Eukaryota > Viridiplantae > Streptophyta > Pinopsida > Pinales > Pinaceae > Pinus > Pinus albicaulis. The sequence continues at coordinate 662,076,369 of CM076584.1, read as the reverse complement.
AATTGCAGGATTCTTAAACATTACTTCTCTTGATCCTATCATGTTTTGAAAGAATTTTTATCTTTTTTATCATTATAAGTATTTCACCCCCATTGCATTAAAAGTTAGAAAAAATAAAAAATACAAAAACAATAGAAGAAATAAAAGAGGGTAGATTGTAAAAACAATAGACATACAACCCCATACCAAAAAGAGAAAAACAAATCTGAAAGTGTGCATGCTTAAATGCCACTCCTAGAAACACACTTCTAGTTAGTCATACAACCTAATCATGACTAATTAGTTTTAAATTTACTGCTGATAGGTTAGTGAATTCGATTTTCCAAACAACTTAATCTTGGCTTATCAGTTAGGCAGATTAGGATAGAAATTAAAGGTTCAAACAAGCTCAAAATCTGAACCTGAGTATCCAAAAGAAAGAATGACTCATATCTATTTTAAATTTCTGAGTCAAAACAGAGGTAAACTGGTTCTAATAATTTCAAAATATGAACCAGATATCAAGGAAAAACAACTCAAATTAACTCAAAAACAGAGCTGAAGAAAAGAGAAGGCCGTGCTTAGAACTTTCAGATCTTAAGCCTTCCATTTTGATTTAATTTTCTATACAATAATATCTATGTGCAGCTTTTTTTTTGTGCCATAGATTAGCAACAAGTTAGACTGTTCAATCTTGACTTGTATGCTTTTAAATTTCTGTTTTAGAAATTGGAGAATAAAATATGTTAGACTGTTTAATCCTAACAGATAGTAGATTAGGTAGAGAAGCATATGAACTCAAATGTTTAATCTGAGTTCATGGAGAAATAAGAAGTAGAATTATATTAGTTTTATGCTTTCAAAAGAATAAAATGTTGTAAGAGAGTTTTCCAATCCAAGTGCACTCTAAAGAAGAAAAAATGTTAGATCAGTAGGATTAGCTAGGTAGAAAGCTTGTGTTGATGAAGTTCCATTGTTTTTCATGGCTGCTAATATTTTCAGAACAAAAGAAGATCATCCAAGTAAAGAAAGTTACAACCCAATGGATAAGGCACTGATCAACATCCCAGAGAATGCAAGTCTGAAGTTCTTGATGCCTTCAAGAAGGCACCATCCCCCAGTGGAGCCACTGTTAGCCACCAATAAAATTTTTCATATCAAATGGTGGCTAAATCATTTTTGAAGCCTTCAAGAAACAAGTTTTATCGCTGAAAATTGTTAATTCTTGAAGTTTTGTGAAGATATCATGCCCTTTGTTTAATATTCACTATTGTTTCCCTTTAAAACTTAGAAATTTTGTTGTTTTCCATGAAGAAAAGACTACTGCAAAACTCCATTTTTCCCCTCCCTCCACTCAAACTAACCTTCATTTTATTCCCTTTTTCCCCCATGAAATTCCTCTATTTTCCATTTATTTCCCTTTCCCCTTCATGAAAATCCCTAAGGTTTGCAAATCCTTTTTGAACCTTACCGGAACCCCCAAATCCATCAAAAAACCTTGAAAAAATCATAAAAATACAAATTTTTGTATTAAGACTTAAGCACATTTGGGCTAAGTCCTAACCACTTCCCCACATGTGACCACGCCCTAGAACCAGGCGCTAGACCCATCAGGTGCTTATCGCATCGGAAATGATTAGAGCGCGCAAGTCTATTTTTTGTGTTAAGACCTCCAATCCAATTAGCCCATTTATACTTAACCCCTGATCCTTTTACCGCTTTGCGTAACCTTAGGCCCACAATCGGGCACTTAAAACTTGTAAATAAACCTTCCCAATTTGATTTTTCCTTTGTAAAATTTGGCAAAACCCACTTCTCCTATGTTTATATTGAAACCCACTGGTTCATGTTTTTAATGAAAAAGAACCATTGATCTTTTCCCGATCAAACGGACAATATAATCTCACATCAGAGATTTTCTAACTGGGTAGATTGAAAAGGCCTGCACCATTTCTCTGATGTGATTGGAACCTTTTGCATATAAAACCCCAATCCCTTTATCCTTCTCATGTATCCAAATGGCCCCGCAATCGGGCACCAAGCCTTTTATAATAAACCCTCCCCCAATGAATTTTACTTTGTATTTCGTTTAAAAATTCATTTTTCATAAATATAAAGGGGCCCTCAGTTCATTGTTCAAAATCGTTATCGACCATTAATATTGAACCAGATCAACGACCCGCACAATCTCACATCGGAGATTTTCTATCGGGCGTGTTAATATGTTATTTTCCCCCTCCGATTGGCAAACCCCTGATGAATCCTCAGCCGTTGGATCTACCCACCAGATCCACATCTGACGACCCTTATCAGTCCTTCCCAAAGCCCCTTCCTCCGCCTTTCAAAATCCCGATTAATCTTCCACCATTGATCTGATCTGCAGATCGACGGTCCATGTCTAATCGCATTGGCACTCCTCTGTCTATGACCCCACCGATCGCATCCTCCGATTACATCAGGGCCGTCCATCATATGAGATCCGATGGTCCAGATTGAACCCCTCAACCTTTGTTAATTTTCATTAACCCACGGTATAAATTATTAAATGATATCTCCGTCATTGATCTATGAAGATCAACAGTCCACACTGACCTTTTCCCTTGCCTCATATTTTATTCGTTTGATCCCAAGATTTGATCTAGACCATTCATTCCTTCATCCAACGGTCCAGATTCATCTCCACAGGTCCGACTGCTGTGGGTCCTGCCTTCCTCAGATTTGATCTTAGCCATCCAATCCTTGATGCAATGGCTCAGAATGAAACTGCCCAACCTGCTTTTGCCCGTGCATCTATCCAATATCGCGGTCACTCTCCATCGTCTGATCTGACACCCCAGATCTAACAGTTGACACGCGTTTTCACGTAAATTTAATCGCGAAGGTTAATTTCCCAAGGGCTATGCCATATAGGCGGTATTGAAATGCCATGTGTCGCCTGATAATGCATATCATTTTCGAAAAGTGAAAACTGCCTTTTCCCAGTTTTCCCAATCAAAACTGCTTTTCCCATTTTCATTGCGTTTTATCGCGCTCGTCTTCCGCCGTTGATCTCTGCAAATCAATGGCCAGCATTCGATCCTGTCATTACACTATCGCCCTCCGCCTATCACCAAGGGAATTCTAAAAGAAATCTCCGCCGTTGATCTCAGGGGAGAATATGATCCAATGGCCCATGATTGTTCAGAAACCCCAATTTTCCTCAATATATTTCTTCCACCAAAGGATTTTATCGCCTATTTTCTTTGTATTTCATCCATTTCTTTATAAAGCGACCATTCTCCATTATAATTCCCCAGTCACTCCTAACCATTGATCTTTGCAAGATCAACGAACCTAACTTAAAATCTCTACCATTTTCTCCCACTGCCCTCCTTTTGACCCTAATTATGCGGATTACTGGATTTTTTTTCTATTGAGTTGCTTTAATACAAAATTGCCCAAGAAATTTATGGTTAGCCCTGTTCTTGGTTGGTTTTGAACAGTTACCTTAAAAGGATTTTCTTGTTTGGACAGACTATAAATCCTAGTTGAAATTATTATCTGTTTCCACCCCTCCAACACTTTATTGTTTCCATTCCATCTTTTTAATCTCAATGATCTTGTGATATAGATGACTTTCCCCTTGGATCAATCTTGAAGTTGTTGCTCAATTAAGGCCCTATTATGACTCCATAGCCCAATGGACTAAAAACCAGTGTTATATCTATCTTTTTAGCCAAAGCTTGTTCTGATTTCTTGCAACTTCACGCCTTTGAAACTCTTTCATTTAGGACTTTCAACTCAACTAATAATCATGCTCAACCATCCAAAACAAAAAAACCCTCTATCTTCATAACTAGCCTAATATCATTTCCCAAAAGCCTTAAAAGATAAATCGATATTTGCACTTATTGGAATGATCCCTCTCCAGATTCAGGAGGGCTAGATCCTAGAATCCCAAAGTGGTTCAAGTGTTCTCTCTACATTTTTGGTCTTACCAATCTGCTGAAATTATAGGGAGCTAACACCACCAACCAACCTCTAACTCGAAATTCACTAGCTAACTGATTTTTAAGTCAACATTGAGAATATATTATAGTTTAATGTCTGTGTAAATTAAGGGATAATAAAATAGAAATGCACCCAAAAATAGCCCCATGGGCCCCACCCTAGTGTAGGTGCTTAATGCAGCCAGGTGCTAAATGTAACCAGGTGCTTAATGCACTAGTGTGGGTGCTGAATATTAATGTTGAATCTCAACACTCCCTCTCAACAAGAAAGGGATTATTATTCACCCCGATCCTATCTCTATGGTATTCAAATTTTCTCCTGTTAAGTGCCTTTGTCAGAATATCTGCATCTTGATCTTCCATGGGAATGTACTGAAGCAACATGATCCTCCTCTACACACAATCTCCGAGATGATGGTACCAGATATCTATATGCTTGGACCTATCATGAAACACAAGATTAATCGAGAGTTTAATGCAACTCTAATTATCACAACTATCGGATTCATCTGAGAACCAAACAAACCAACCAAGATATTTCTCATCTAGATAGTCTCACATGCAAATTGAATTGTTTCCATGTATTCTGCTTCCATTGAACTGAGTGCCACTAATCGTTATTTCTTGATGTACTAGGAAAGTGTTGTCAATCTAATGCTAAATATCCCCCTTGATGTTCTCTTTCTGTCCGATGGACTTCCAGCCCAATCTACATCCGTGAAGCCATGAAAATTCCCTCCCTCTATCCTTCTGTACCATACACCATACTCTAATGTTCCCCTCAGGTATCTCAGGACATGCTTCCCTGCCTTCCAAAAGAGCTTGGTAGGCTTAACCATAGCTTGACTCAGCTGGTTAACTGTGTAGCAAATGTCTGGTCCCGTGTTCACTAGATACATTAGTGAACCCACTAACTGTCGATAGATAGTAGCACCCACTACCTCTCCAGAAGTAGCATCCTCTTTCCTCCAGTTTCCTGGAAGAGGAGTATCCATGGGTTTGCAGCTCTCCATGTTAAACTTATCTAGTATCTCCTTTGCATACTTTCCTTGAGACACAAAAATTTCACCTTTCCGCTGCCATATTTCCAATCCAAGGAAATAATGGAGTCCCATGTCTTTCATTTTGAACTCCCTTGCAAGATCCTCCTTGCATGAGTGTATCAGCTGCTCATCACCAGTAAAAACTAAATCATCAACATAAAGAAAAATGATCAATAGCTTACCCTCAACCACAATCCAGTCCAGGTTTGCATCTGCTTCACTTTTGGTGAAGACCAGTATGGTGAAATAGCTGTCTATCTGAGTGCACTAAGCACGAGGTGCTTGCTTCATCCCATACAATGCTCTTTTGAGTCTGCACACATGTGACTCATTTTTGAAGATCTCAAAACCTTCAAGATGCTATATGTACATCTCTTCCTCAATTATCCCGTTGATAAACACAATTTCCGCATCCATCTGATGAATGCGCCAACCCATCTGCGTCGATAGTGCAAGGATGGATCTTATGGAAGAGTACCTTGCGACAGGTACAAAAGTATCATCATAATCTATCCCCTTGATTTGTCAGAAACCCCAGGCCACAAATATTGCCTTGTATTTCTCCACACTCCCATCAGTAGCTTGCTTTTCCTTGTAGATCTATCTCGAACCTACCACTGATTTGTCAACTGGTCTTAGGACATTTTCCCATGCATTGTTTTTGGCAATGGAGTCATACTTCTCCACCATTGCATCAACCCAAGTAGGCTGCTACACTAATTTCTGAAAGGAAGATGGTTCAGTACAATACATTTGCTCATAAGAGACATGTATCCAGTAAATCGGCTAGGAGACTGTCTTTGTCTGCATTGTGAAATAGGGGCTCCTACATTCTGTGCAGCATTAAGTCTTAGCCTATCAGCTTCCGTGGTGCACCTTCTACTATTTATGATGGATGGCTCTACATGAGTGATTTCCTCCACTCCATGAACCTCCTCATATGGCTGATCCAAATCTTGAGACTCATCTTTGGGAACTAGTAGTTCCTCCTCTACATGAAAGTACATCTCCCTCTCAAGGGACAATTGCATGGCTTTCACCTCATCAAATTTTATATCCTGTCGCACAAAAATCATTCTACTATTTGGAAAATACACACAATAATTATGGGGTGTTTCTGTGTACCCCACAAATATCCCAACTTCAGTAGTGGGTTCCAGCTTCTTCTTAGCGTCCTTGGTCACATGCACATAATCAAATGAGCCAAAAATCTTAAAGTGTGAAACATCAGGTTTCTTACTGGTGAAGGCCTCTTCAGGTTTACTCATGCCAAGTAATCTATGAGGACAATTGTTTTTCACATAAACCGCAGTGTTTCACGCTTCTTCCCACAAATGCATTGATAGGCCCTGATCATGCAACATCGCTCGTGCTACACCCACGATCATTCTGTTCTTCCTCTCCACACCCGATTCTATTGTGGGTTATGAGGTGCTATGAGTTCTCTTCAAATTCCTTCTTTGTTGCATGAGTTATTGAATTATTTAGAGATGTATTCTCCACCATTATTGCTTCTATGAGCCTTCACTTTCTTCCCCAACTCCTTCTCCACCAATGCATTAAACTCATAGAACTTAGAGAATGTTTGATCTTTCTTCTGCATGAAGAATATCCAACATTTATGAGAAAAGTCATCAACAAAGATTACATAGTACTTATGTTTTTCTGTTGAAGCAACTGAGAATGGTCCACACACGTATGTGTGAACTCTCTCAAGGATCCCCGAAGCTCGGTTCTCCTTCTCATGAAAGGTGGACTTTACATACTTCCCCATGGTGCAACCCTTGCACTGATATAACTGAGCAAGTGTTCCCATTGGAAGTCTAGTAGAAATTTGTTGCATGACTTTCAAGGCTCCATCGTCCAATCGCTTGTGCCATAATTCTCCTTCATTCAGATCACCACTTTTTCGGCCTTGCCCATCATGGCAGCGCAACACCTCTAGCTTGTGGATATTATTAACTTGAATCAATATCCTCTTGGCTTGACCCATTTTTTTATGTCGCAGGAAAGCTTTTCCATCACTAAAAACATTGTCATAGCCTTTGTCCTCCAGCATCGCGACTAAGACCAAATTTTTCTTCAGACCTGGTACATGCATTACATATTTTAATTGAAATGGTTTACCTAAATCCCTCTGAAAGGTAATGGTACCAATCTTGGTAGCACTGTACCGTCTGTCTTCACCCATCTCAATATGCATCTGGAGATCTTTCTCCTCCAAGTCACTAAAAAGTTCCTTATCTCCCTTCATATGAAAGGAAGTGCCACTATCCAAATACCACACCGATCCCAATGCATTTGACACCATGCATGCAATCAAGGAGAAGTCAAGATTACATTGCGAGGCAAGGGCCTCAACAACTGCATATCCAACATCCTTCCTGTTCTTCTTCTTTTGTGGATAGTTAGTAGAAAAATTCCCATGTTTGTGACAGTGAAAACACTTCACCTTAGACATGTCCTAATTCTTTCCTTTAGACTCAAATTTAGAATGGAATTTCTTCCCCTTCCCCTTATTTTCTTTGGAAGCCAAAAAAAAATCCTCTTCATCATCATGATTATATGAAGAGCCATCTTTGGTGTTCCATGTGAACTCCTCCTGCACCAAATCCGACCACAGTCGTTCCCAATATGGAAAATTTTCCCGTCCGTTGATAGAGTCTTCATAACTGTGCCAACTCTTAGGAAGTCCTAGAAGAGCCAAACTCACCAAATCATCATCAATGACTGTTATTACAATTAGTCATCAATCTTTTTTCCTTCAAAGATGACTAAATGTTTTCCCTAGATTTATAGAAACAAATTTCTTGAACATTGTGAGTTTTAGAAATCTCATTGCCTTCATCATCCTTAAATATATTTTTTCAATACTTCATCTTTCCACCATGTCTAGCATTATCTACCAGTCCCAAAAAACCCATCAGTGGCTTATGTCACTATCCCTACCTATATTCTTTCCACCTGTGGTCCAAATCCTCTGTCTTGTTTTGCCTAAAACCCCCCACTGCTTCTTAAACCCACCAAACAAACAACCTTGTTGTGTCTCCCAAAGTACTCTCAAACACTGATAGTCTCAAACTATCTCTATAGACTCTTTAGATAAATCAATTTACATTGGATTTTAGATCTTCAATACATCAGTTTATCCTAAAATCTATCTTGCGCTTGATAAGCCTAAGTTCTAGGTCCCAATCCAAAAACCAAGTCCAAAAAGGCCTCCACTAGGTTACCTAGAGTTTCACAAAGTCATAGGATGGATTTGGTGCCCTACAGACTCTGTTTTTCCTATATGAAGAAAATACATTTAAAGGAGGGGACAAGTCAGTTTTTCCAATATTCACCAAAGAGATCATTCAAGGAAGGTTTTTAGCCCAAAGCATAAATCTTGCAAGTGGACAGCTGCCCTTTGCTCACATTTCTGCAAGAGGGTCAATAAGCCACCAGATTAGCAATGAGGTAAGGTAAAAAATAATATCATCATAAGAATACCATTCATAGAAAGAAGAAAGAAACAAGCATATATTTGATGAAAATTAAGGTTTGAAATAGTTTTTACCAAACAAGGAATCAATCCTAGGGTTACAAAGGCAAAGGCCTCCTCTACTCCTTCAAGTGCACATTGAAGGACTTTAGGAATGATTAGTGAGTTTTGTGAAGTTTTTGAGAACTTATAAGACAACACTAGTTGCTTTTTCCTAAGCAGCCCTAAAACCAAATAGTTTGGCAAGATGGAAAAATATGGTCACATGGTGACAAAGAAGCCTCCTTCATCACAAAATATGGCTTCAAAGGGTTTCAAACTATCCACAAGGGTTTGGCCTAGAAACCCTAACCCCACCTCATCAAAGGGTTAATATCAGATAGCTAAAGGGATCTAAGAAGGTAGACCCAAACATCAGTACTCCACTACACCCAAGGAGGGATGATGATGAAGAGTATTAGCAGAAGAGACAATGATCAAAAGAAGAAATTGTGTGGGCACCTGCAAGAATAGAAGTGGCCAGAAAAAGCACAAGAATGGTTTATAAAGCTCACTTCACTCACTAGACATCCATCATTTGCAAAAATGATCAAAGGAAATGAACATATAGCTGTTTTGAGGGAAGTATAGCCATCCAAAATGTCTTCTTTATCAAGGTATATTCTGCAAAATATAGGTGAGTCATAAAATGACATTTCTGCAGGATTTCCAAAATGGCTACCTAAGGGAAAATTGATAAAGAGGAGCAGGCTAAATGTCTGTCACCATGACTGCCCCCATAGAAAATAAAGGGACTGATGATACTTGATGCTAAGGGTTTTCATACTAAGAGTTTGTTTACTATTTTTTGAAGAGAAAACCAAGACAAAATGTGAATCATAGGAAAAGAGTCAAATTGATTAGAATCTGTTTGTTGCAAAGTAATAAACATCATAAGAAAGTTTCATTTTCCAAGGAGATTTGAAGGCACATGCTTAAACTTATTTGAAGGGTTGGTGAACACAAGGAAGACATCAAGAGGCCTCCACCAGTGAAAAGAAGAAGGCTTTTGTCAAATTTCCATCTCCAGGACCAAAAACAGTCAAAAGGACAGTGGGAAAAAGGCAAAGGGAACAAACCTTATGAAGGGATTTTTTGACGTAAAATCATTGTTTAAAGGGACTATAAGGTCTCCTTAACCTCTTCCACACCTAATTTTACCTTGCATAAAAGAAGAAAACCATTGGAGAGAATGTTTTAGGGTTCTTGTGTAAATTTGAAGAAAGGTTGCAGGCACTGCGAACCGAGGCCGGCGCTACGCACCTGGCCCTGGGCGCTGTGCACAGACAGGGTAGCTGCAGTGTTAGTTAACACTGCGCTACGCACCTAGTGCCTGGCACTACACACCTGGGCAGGCGCTGCGCATAGGCCTAGAATGGCCCAACTGCCCACCTACACGTTGGCGCCGCACTCCAACAGGCTTGACAAGCTTGACCCGACCTGAACGAGAAATCGGGCAGGTGCTACGCACAACCGGCCTTTCACCCAATTTGCTCAAAAAGGCTTAAAACTGAAAATTATTACCTCCAAAGCTACCCTTTCAATCAAACAAGGTTGGTTGACTCTCTTCCTCACCTTTGAAGAAATGTTTTCATAAACAAGGAAGACATTTAAGGCTTAAAATGACCAAACCCTAATCTCAGTTAAGATCAAATATTTAACCCTTCCAAGGAAAATTCACAAGTTATAGGTTGTCCTTAGCCTAAAGATACTTAGTGCATATAACCCTCCTCTTAAAAATCTAAATTTGTCCCAGATTATTTTCATTTGGCCCTCATTTGCAAAATCTATCCTTACATCACTCATTGTCATCCCTTGACCTGGAGGGTCTCAAACAAAGTTTAAAAAACCTTTGCCTCTAAACTAGCCACCCTTTCTAAAGAAGAGTCATTCAGTCAAAGAAAAGGTTAAATGAAGAACAAAGGAGATGACATCAGCAAGGAAGAGGTAGAGCCTAATAAGAAAGATCAATGGGTTGATGATATCATGGAAGAAAGTGGTGAAAATAATGAAAAGGACGAAAACAGAAAGGCTACTACAAAGCCTAATCAAGAAGATGAAAATAATGAAAATGATAGAGACAGTAGGGCAAAAACAGAGTCTAAAGAGGAACAGCAATAGAATGATGATGACTAATAAGGTTTACATGATAGCCATGAGGAAAGAGGACTTGTGCATAACAGTGAGCAAAATGATGGTGCAAATAATAACAACATGACGATGATGAAGAAATAGAAGATCAAGAACAGGTAGATGATAAAGCTGGGACTAATTTTGTAGAGGAAGGACAGTGCCAAAGTGAAACAGATGCAGGGGCTAATGATCAACTCCAAAACCAAGGAAAAAACACTAAGGATAGCAAGCTAAAAGGTGAAGGGATGGTGAAAAAAAGAAGAGGGTGGTTTTCATGCCAAGTAAGGTGATAGTAAGAGAAGTGCAACAGGTAATTCAAAAAGAGGAACAAATTAAAATGAAGAAATCAACAAAAACAATTCATTGAAAATAAAAAACACTCAAAAAGAGTAAAAGACCAAAAAAACTTGGAGACATAACTCAAGATTTTTCATACACTTATCTAAACCCTTGAAGGACCTCTCCACCAAGTTTGAGACAATTTGGACAACTTTTGGTCTTTTCCAAATTTTGATCCCTAGGAGCGCAGCACCCTAGGTGCTACTCACAAAATGGGTGCATCCTCAGCTGTCCAATTTTTCATTTTTGGACTTCTCACAACACTAATAGTCTTCTCACCAATTTTCAGATCATTTGGAACATTTTTACCCCCTCAAAATGTCAAAAAACATCAAAAATTTGACCTTTCTGCCTCAATTTGAGACCAGGTGCTGCACACAGAATAGTGTTGGGACATTTGATTTTTGGACAGGAAAATGGCATCCAATCATCACAAATCAAGAATTTCTGGATATTCGTGTCACCAAGCTTTCCAACAGGCCATCACAGATCCAAATCCGGTGTTAGGAAGGGGTCCAAAACTCACCTGCAAGAGACCCTATTTTCCTCGAATTATGGAGGAATTTCACGTGTAGAGATTCGCAGAAAGATCGACTTGATTTAGGTCAAAATCTATATTGGATTTCCCAACTTGTTGTTAATAGAAGGTAGGGGTCAAGGAATTTAAAAATTAAGAAACGATGTACTAAATATGCTCGATTCCGTGGACCGAAAACTTCACATTGCTATAGAAAAAGTTGCGAAACCCTATAGAAAACCTAATAGTGCTATGCACAAAGGCTGCCTAGTGTGTTTTGGACCAAAAGTCAACAAAACACACTCATTTATTGAAAACATATATTTTTGAGTTTTTTGAGGCAAATTAAGCTAGAATTAGGTGAAAATATTTATTTTAGCATTTATTTCTTGGGATATTATTTTCCTTGGGCCTTGCATGGTCTCTTGGCCATAAATGATATTTATGACTATATTTGAAATTTTCCTAACAAATTTAGGGTTTTAGTCCTCATTTTCTCCATAAATAGAGCATGAGGCCCCTATGTATTTTGTTGGAATTTGATGAGTTTGAAGAGAAATATACATGGTTTCATGAGCTTAGAGAAGAAATTGGTTTTGTCAAGTGGATGAATGGCTTGTTTGCTTGGATGATGGAGAAGCTTTTTTGCAAGATTCCATAGCTTGGTGAATGGTGATTTTTTCCTAATTTGTCTATTGTTTTCTTTTTTATCATATGTTTCATGCTTCTTAGCTACTATTAAACAGAAAAGTATAGGTTGAGACATGTTCTTTGAGGTACCTCAGTCCTCCTGTTTGTTATAGCCTTTATGTTTTCTCTTTTGGCCATCTTAAGGAATTATTTACTGCTCCGTAGGTCCACCAAAAAATGTTTTTTTTTCATGCATGGTTAGTATGTTAGCTTACAAGTAAGATTTATGGTATGCCCTGCTTATTTGAATTTCTCAAAACCCTATCTTGAAGCCTTTCTGTGGAATATTGATTGATTAGGTTAAGCCAAAGAGGTCTCGTTCGATCTTGCCCTTTTTCCATGCTTGTCAACTTGTTTTAGAGTTCCTAATAGCTTTAAATATGATGTTTAGGAGTTCCCTCTTCATAAATTAAGTTATATGTTTAAATCTTGTATGTTTTCCCAAAATCTGAAGGTGAATTTCTAAAGTTAGGAGATCTAATGCTTCTATGTTTCACTGGAATGTTCATCTTATATGTTTATCAATTTGAGTATTTTTTAATGAGATCAATGGTTTTCCATACCTCATGAGTTATGCTTCAAATTATATATGTGTATGACCTCTTAGTCTTTTCCCAAACTTAATGTTCATTGCATCATCATACATCACTTTAAGGATCATTTCACCCTCCTAAATTGGCCCTGCAACTCACTCTATTTCATCATTTAGACACTCTTGACTTTCACTTGAATCCACAGCCCAATGGCTTTGACATACTCTCACTCCTCTTATTACATTTGACAATCTTACCCATCCAAAAAAAATCAAAAAATTCTATACCTAATAACTAGCCTAAAATCAAAACCCTAGAGCAAAAATAATACATCCTTTGCACCTAATAGAGAGATCCATATCTGAGTCCAGGAAGGCTAGGTCCTCAAACTCCAAATATTGGTTCTATGTTACCCTGTCATTTGGCCTGCCAATCTTCCAAATCATGGGACCCTAACATTATGGCGATCACGGTGGGACCTTCTGAGTATATAGTTGCTTAGCAAACACCTATAGAATCATTTGATCCTTCTATTGAGCTTATAAAATTGACTGATAGTATCTTGTGATCATTTTTCCACATCATCACCACACTAACACAATGATGATCATGATGGACCTCCTGAGTTAGTGACAAACTAAGTTACCCTTAGAACTTCAGATACCCTCGTTAAAATCATTAAGAACACACACTATCAGCCAAAGAGTAGACTCTATTTTCTTTATCATCCTTGAAAAATGATGACTCAGTTATAGGACACTCTCACAAACTTTAAGAGACTCAGAAAACCCCAAAACTCCCTTAGATTGGTTTTTATTACTTATTGGTGGTGGACCATAATACATTTTACCTTCAAGAAAGCTAAAAATTTCCACCTGGCGACTCCACTAGCCTCCAGTAGGCCTATTACTTCATTAGCACTCATTTGAATTCTTAAAAGTTATTTCACACCAATCGTAAGAAGTTTATAAACTCATTCATATAATGTATTAATACCAAGCCTTAAGAGAGGTCACCCTTAGAAAACAGTCCTAAAAACTTCCAACCTCTCTAAATTTTGAAAATTAAAATCTGGCTTCACATAGGATTAGTACTAGATCTCATCCGAACCCAAACCCTCCCAACATAGTTGATGACCTAGAGAAGATTTTGTGGAAAAATTCTAGATCTGGAAACTTAACCACTATTAGGATCATCCATAGAAGAAGCTCTGTACCTGAAAATCTCACAGCTTTGCAAGATCCCCAGTTTGACTTGCACCATACCAGGAACCTCTTCAGAAGCATGTATCAAACTAATATTGACCAAACTGAACTTGAGCCCTTAAATTTGCACCAGAGTTTGAGTAGAGAAGCTTCTCCTTCCACACCACCTGAATTTTAGCTTCTCCATCACTTCAACTCTTTCCATACCAAATCTACTCAAAACCAGTTTGTTGGTCCAAGTACTTCCACCACACCCATCCATACCACCACTGTGAAAACCACTTCACTTCATCCTACACCCCCTATCACAAACCCACCTCTTTTAAACCCTCAAGCTCCCATCATGGTAGCTTAGTATGCACCTTTGGTCTTACCCCAACCCCTAGTGCCTTTTCCAAATGGCTATCAACCTAAGATCCCTCATTTCACTAGGGTTGAATCCATCACTGCCCAACAACATGTGGATAGAATCAATGATGCTTTTGATTACATGGAGATAGAGGAAGAAACCCTTAAAATGAGAACCTTTGCACAAAGCCTAGGAGGAGAGGCCAAAAAATGGTTCAAAGTACTAACTCCTAATTCAATACATGACCTCCCTTCCCTCTACCAAACTTTTATAAACAAATGGGAAATCAAGAAAAAGCCCCTCCAAATCCTCTCTGAATACAACAACCTTAAAAGCAATGTAGGGGAAAGTGTGCAAGACTATTTCACAAGGTTTAACATTGTTTACAACTCCATCCCACCTCACATGAAACCTTTACTAGGCCTAGCACTAGTGAAATTCCCTGAAGGTTTTGATCTTGACACGACTTTCCAATTAAGAGAAAGAGACTCTAAAACCTTAGAAGAAATGCAAAAGGCAGATATTAGTGTAGAGGTAAACCTAATTGAAAAGAGGTCTAGGTTGAAATTAGAAAGGAGGGTAACCTACAAGGATGAAACCATGCCCTCAGCCTCCTCTACTGATACCAAAATAGACAGCCTAATGAGGACTATGGAGAGAATGATAGAGAAGATAAAATTAAATGAGAGGGCACCTCCTAGGGACAACAAAGTCAACTCCAAAAACTGAAATAGAACTCAAAACTTCAGAAGAGATACCCCTCAAATAAAACAAAGGGAAAATGACCAACAAATCAAACATCCCTTTCAACAAAATTGTGTAGATGAAGATGAAGGAGAAATTATAGAACCTAAAGAAAGCCATATAAATTTAATAGGTTCTGATAATGAAGAGGATGTTTTTATCACTGAAGAAGAACAATTTTTCTTCTCTTTAGATCAAACTGACACAAACTATGAGGAATCTGAAGACTACTGCTTGGGGTTTGAAAATGCCATCATGGAAATCCATAAAAAATATGACCTTAGGAGCAAAAAGTACCTAGATTCAACCAAGAAAGACCAAATAGAGGTTGTTGTCCATAAAGTACTTGAAAACACCCCTAAGAAAACAACAGATAATATCAACACTATGGTTCAAAAAGCTGAAGCAAACAAAGGGAAAATTAGTCAGCCAAACAATGACCTTAGCTACCCAAGTACCTCCACCAATGATCCTAAGAAAACCATTCTGAATAAAACTACAAATCAGGATCAACTAATCAAGAATGTAGAGAAGATCATGGTTGATAAAGCTGATGTTAATATGTCCAAAACATTAGTGCCTTTTAGTTTTGAGGGAGAGATTGCCAAAATTAAGATAAATATGCCCCTCATTGAACTAGTTACTTAACCCATATATAGATCTTAGATGTTGAAGGTAATAAACATATGCAATGATGCTGACACTTTACACTTGGCTGATGACACACCTGAGTTGTTGTTTGGACCCAAAATAGAATGAAAGTATCAGGAAGGAGCCATTCCACCTTTTATATCAGCCTAAACATACATGAAAATATATTACATAATGCCATGCTGGATTCCGGTGCCTTTCACAATATCATTCCCAAAGTTGTGATGGAGAGATTAGGCCTAGAAATAACTAAACCCTACAAAGACTTGTACTCCTTTGATTCAAGTAGGGTCAAATGTTTGGGCCTCATCAAGGACCTTTGTGTTAACCTGGCATAAGTGCCTGCAAAGAATCTAGTCATGGACATAGTAGTGGCAGATATTCCTCCCAAGTATGGCATGCTATTATCCAGATCTTGGGGAGCCAAGATTCGGGGGAACCTTCAACTAGATATGTCTTATGCAACCATCCCTGTTTTCAACCAGACAAGAAGATTATATCAAGAATCACATATGAAATATATGGTTAGCCGTAAAGACAGACCAGACAACACTCCTCTCTATTCTATTCACTCAAATCTTGATTCTTTCATTCTATGTAATGAGGAAGAAAATGTTGAGCAACTATATGAAGTTGAAACACATCAAGACACACTACAATAGTCGAATCCATCCTTGCATAGAGAACTAAGTATTCAGACCTTTAGAAATCTTGAACAAGCACATCATGAAAAAATCAAACTCGACTCTCTATAGACTAACAATGAAACCTCAAAACCAATGGTCAATTTTACATATGGATCAGGTTGCTCAAAGGGAGGGAAAAAATCAGAAACCCAACCCTTCCCTTTTACCTATTCCAAAATGCTAAGATCCCCTCATAGAAAAAAAATCCTAGGTGATCCTAAAAAAATAAATTTTATGTTCTTACCTTATTTTGACACCTTACTATCAGAGAGTCTTGTTCCTCCTAAAAAGATGTTGACCCTCACTGATGTGGCCATAAATCCTAAAGGGATGTTTGTTGAAACTGATATAGAGGGATACAATATAGGCAATCTAAGAAGGCCCAAGGTGATTAACTTATTCAAAACCTTTCCATTACACACAAAGATCAAATATTTGAGGTTATGCAAGAAGTTTCAAGATGCTCTTGTTTATAGAAGTAAAGGCTCAAAACCTGATAACATAGAAATTTTTCGAAAGAGACCTCTTTCCAAGAAGAACTATGAAACCTTTGGAAAAATCCCGTTACTAACTAAGAAAACCAAAGGATGTAGTCTGTGTATGGAATTTAGGCACTTAGGAAAACCCTCCATGGGATATAAACACCCTTTTACCAAAACAAGTTATCCTATGCCAAAAATAGAAATTTCTAACAAGGTGACTTTGATTGGTAGTGTTTCAGGTTTTAATGAGATGATACCACTTCAAATCAATCAACACAAAGACATTTTCAAAGTTCCTTGGGATGACTACATGCTTGACCAAATTTTTCCTGGAATAGGGAAAGTTAAAAACACCTCCCAGGAGGCCATATCTCTCATTACCAACTTCTTCACTATGATTTACATTGATGACTTTGTCATTAGTTTAAGAGTTGATGAAGATGGCTATTGGGTGAAACTATTTTCGTTTAATTCTGTTGTAGTACTTGCCCAACCATTTAATTTGTCAATCCGAGGTTCGTAGGCTTACGAAGCACATGCAATATATATGCAAGACCGAAGTGGAACTATCTAATCTAATCTGATCTAAATTACTGAAATCAAATTAATCTAGGAAGGCATTGAAACATTAACTATGAAAGTAGGAAATTGCATAAGATAAAATCAATACAACATGTGAAGATTTGAATGACAAACAATAAATGTGAGCTCACAACAATAAAGCTATTTCAAATTATGTTACAAGAATCAAATGAAAAATCATGAAAGCATACAATAAAAGAATATGAATCACAGTTAAGAATCCCCTTCTCCTAATTACAAGACTATCTCTGAAAACTCCAAGACTAATCTAATGAACTAATGAATTCTCCATTCTCCCAAATGAAGAGAGAGCACTCTCTTATATACATGAAAAAGTTAACCATCTCATTCAACCACTCTCAACTACTTTCCCATTATTACAAGACATGATCCCTTTGAATCCTCCACACATCTCTCACATATCTTGAATAAGATATGCCAACAAAATCCTCCATGATCTTCTCCTTAGGAATAGGCTTGAATAATTATCTCCTTAATATGGTGGAGGAGATATTCTAGAAGTCTCTTAGAATTAATCCTTCACATTTCTCCTACACATTCTTGAGATATATATAAAAACATGTATATTTTCTAATATTTAATCATAAATTCACTTATAATACAAAAATGAATAAAGTGGAAAATAAGAAGGTGAAACCCAAATGTATTTATGAAAATGATATAATGAAAGGTTAATGGGATGATGAGATGTAAGGAATAGTGAAGGGAAAGGTGGATGGAAATACGACATTTCTAAGTCCCAACATCCCCCCCAACTGAACTTGTTGCATGTCCTCATGCAACCATGCATGGATCTCTTTTAAGAATGTTTGGCATCTGAACTTTGGATTTACATGATGATGAATGTTTCCAGGATATGTGAAGGACATGAGTAACAACTTACATTTTCTTATGGTTGGTTCTTGTGTGACAACCATGAATACAAAGAAAGTTGGTTCTTTTGTTAACAACATTCATTTCATTTTCTGTTCTCTTTTCTTATGGTTGGTTGTTGTGTGACAACCATGAATACAAAGAATGTTGGTTCTTGTGTTAACAACATTCATTTCGCTTCTTGTTCTCTTGCTGCAATAATAATGTAAACACTCACTGGAAATCATAAGCTATCAATGTACATAAGAAAGCCCTTTTGTAATATTCATGAAATATGCCAATATGTATATTAATGCGTATGAAGCGAAGTGCAACAAAGTATCGTTGGAAAATAAATGTTGGTGAATGGGAAAAAAAAAAGGAGTGATAGTGGTGGAGAAATGGAATCATGGTAGTGAATATGTAGTGAATATAGTTCCCCCGCAACTGAATTGGTTGCATGTCCTCATGCAACTTGGCATGGGTCATGAAAGGAAATGGAGCATGATGAGGAAATTTTCCAAAATATTCAAGTCAGCATATAAGGAATTGCATGATTAAATATTAGAAAACAACATACTTCCACTTACCCAAGAATGATGAAATATGCAATAGGAATGATGTAGCTGCTGCTGCTACTGAATCACGAAAACGTGACTGGTGTCATAGCTGCAACTGCTGTAACTGAAATTGATGTAACTGCTAGAACATGGAAGGTTTTACTATAGCAGGATCATGAAAATGTAACTGTGAATGCTGATGTTGTTGTAATTGGATCCTGGGAAATGAAGGAATCTGAACTGCTGATGCTGAATCATGGAAAAGATAAAGGCTGAAAGTGGAACTATGGTACTCTCATTGATCATAATTCATGCTGCGATAACTGTTGAGGGAGTCATGAAAAAGTGTATAGTCTTCGTCTGCTACAAAAATGATGGTACAAGTATAATTATGCGAAAGAATGTGTTGATGTCGAGCATGAAGAGAGATCATTGGATTACCAGCCATTGATGCATGTCGTTAACCAATGCGAGGCAAACTCACCATTGATGTCAATGAGTGCCAAGGTACCCGAGTACATCTTGCGAAATGCGAATAGAGGGGTTGACATCGAGCCATTTGCAAGATCTGACGATCAAGGGACTTTGATGTATTCCCATGATTGTCAGCGAGAGAACTTTTCCATTAAGGCATGCAAGTCTCAAGGTACCCAAAAGGAACTCTAGTCTATTTCCCAGATAAGGTACTGAGGTCGATGGGGCAAGACTTGTTGAAAGGTGGGCCTTAATTAATCCCACAACAGTCAACGCGAGTTTGTACAAAGAGATTTGGTAGGACTATAAATGGAAAGAACTCACGGACAAGCAGTGTGGATCAACATGGTGAGGAAAACAAGGAAATGTAATTATGGAAAGGGAATAGGTTTTATTCAGAAGGCAAACTAGAAGGCAAATAAACTGAAAAGGATAAAGGAATGTATGCGATTCAAAAAAGTAACTGTGCATGAAGTCGTGAAAGATAAGGTAATGTAAAATGGGCTTCAACACAAGGATGGTCAATCGGCTTTGAACGAGAAATGTTACATTGTCATAGCATGGAGAATGGAAAAAGTGGAAATGTTGGTGTATCAGCATGGTCGCTGTGTAACAGAAAACATCAAGAGGTGCAAAAATTTTCTGGATAACAGCAAACGTTATGATGTTTATGATGATTTACAGCTCCTTCAAGCTGTTTATCAAAGCATGTTTCTCAAAAGGTTATGTAATCTCTAAAAATCACTTCAACAACAAAATGCGATCATTTCCGAAACCTGAAAAAAACTTAGTACAAATCCTGTATGAAAACTTCGTGAGAGCATTGTAAAACGTAAGATGTGAGAATAAGTACAAATGCGAGAAAAAGAAAGAAAGTGTGTGTTAACCTCTCGCCTGCGCTGATTTAATCGATGGCTGTCAAAGTGACTTAAAGAAAACAAATTAGTGTTAAGCATAAAAACATGCATTCGTATTGTTTTCAGGAATTTATTAAAAGGTCCATTTGCAATTTTCATGTTGATAATACACACCAAAAGAAAAGGCAAAAAGAAAAACAAAATAGGCAAAATTAAAGTCAGATCTCCATTTCTTAGCATGCTTTGCAAAGTGTAGCAATACTGTCTCGGTGCTAGCAAGTTTTCAGTTTCTTGCTGATTCATGTTACTAAGGCTCTGAAAGTTAAATCAGTTTCTTAAATGCACCATTAAATTGATTCAAGCAATTGGAAGCGATGGCATTGTAGTTGTAGTATAGTGGTGAGTATTCCCGCCTGTCACGCGGGTGACCCGATTTCGATCCCCGACAACGGCGCCAAAATGTTGGGTGAAACTATTGTCGTTTAATTCTGTTGTAGTACTTTCCCAACCATTTAATTTGTCAATCCGAGGTTCGTAGGCTTACAAAGCACATGCACTATATATGTAGGACCGAAGTGGAACTAATCTAATCTAATCTAATCTAAATTACTGAAATCAAATTAATCTAGGAAGGCATTGAAACATTAACTATGAAAGCAGGAAATTGCACAAGAGAAAATCAATACAACATGTGAAGAGTTGAATGACAAACAACATATGTGAGCTCACAAAAATAAAGCTATTTCAAATTACATTACAAGAATCAAATGACAAATCATGAAAGCATACAGTAAAAGAATATGAATCACAGTTAAGAATCCCCTTCTCCTAATTACAAGACTATCTCTGAAAACTCCAAGACTAATCTAATGAACTAATGAATTCTCCATTCTCCCAAATGAAGAGAGATCACTCTCTTATATACATGAAGAAGTTAACCATCTCATTCAACCACTCTCAACTACTTTCCCATTATTACAAGACATGATCCCTTTGAGTCCTCCACACATCTCTCACATATCTTGAATAAGATATGCCAACCAAATCCTCCATGATCTTCTCCTTAAGAATAGGCTTGAATAATTATCTCCTTAATATGGTGGAGGAGATATTCCAGAAGTCTCTTAGAATTAATCCTTCACATTTCTCCTACACATTACAAAGCTCACACATTCTTGATATATATATAAAAACATGTATATTTTCTAATATTTAATCATAAATTCACTTATAATACAAAAATGAATAAAGTGGAAAATAAGAAGGTGAAACCCAAATGTATTTATGAAAATGATATAATGAAAGGTTAATGGGATGATGAGATGTAAGGAACAGTGAAGGGAAAGGTGGATGGAAATATGACATTTCTAAGTCCCAACAATGGCCTTTTTCACCTAGACCGTGTCTTTCACATAAACAAGGGTTGGGAACAGAACTAAAAAATGGAATGTAAAGGAGAACTTGGCATATTTGAAAATTCTTGGCAGAAATATTACACCATGCCCCCAAAAATAGATAGTCATTTTCATTATCTGCAAGAACTGAATGAAAAGGGGTTGGTAGATGATCTTGGGGAAGATAGGCTAATCAAATACCATTTCCATCTAAAGCTTTAGTTAGAATTTCTCATTCATTGTACATATCACTCTTTGATGAAAAGATAATGAGAAAAATCACAAAAAAAAAATTAAAAAAAAAATATGGAAAAGAGGGCAGATTTGAAAAGAGGTAAAGCCCGATACCAAAAAAATAGAATTACTAAAAGTGTGTAAGTATAAATACCATTACTAGTGCTTAAAGGAGTCTTGTTTTAGTCATATAGCCTAATTATGGCTGAATCATGTTTTAAATTTATTTGTTGATAAGTTAGTGAAAGATAATGGGTCAAATTGTTCAAGCTTGACTTGTCAAAACATAGATTAGGTAGAAAGATACTGGTTCCACATGCCTAAAACAGAGCCAAAGAGAAAAATAGGGATGAGTAACCAATAATGTGTCCTACCCATAGTTTTCTAGTCTTGTTTTGTATAAAAATAACATTTGTGTGCAGTTTGTTTTTATGCCACAAACCCATGATAAATCAGATTGTCTAATCCTGATTTAGCCATGTTTTCAATTTCATGTTTGTAGCCTAGTGAATAAATCCTGTCAAATAGTTTAGCCTTGACAATTGAATAGTATAGGTAGTGAATCAAAGGAGTTCATTAGCCTAATCTGAGATCCAGGAAGACATAATGTATAAGTAGGTAGTTATTTTTCTTTCAAAAAACAAAAAGATGTTAAGGTTGCTAGTCCAAATGCACCAGAAGAAGAAAAAATGTTAGGCAAATAAGTTGGGTAGGTAGAGATGGATTTAAGCTAATCATGTCTTTCAGATTTTTGAGATCATAATATTTGAGCAAGCATCAACAAGAGAAAGAGGTAAAATCTGCCCAATGAATGAGGCATTGGTCTTCATAAAGGCAAAAATTTGAAGTTCTGGACACCTTCTGAAAAGGAGCTGCCCTCCCCAAGTGGAGCCACTGTTAGTCATCAATATTTTTTCCTTCATAGATGACTAAATTTTTTCCCTAGATTTCTAGAAACAATTTTCTTGAACATTATGAGTTCTATAAATCTCACCGTCTTCATCATCCTTAAAGATAATTTTTCACTACTTCATCTTTCCACCATGTCTAGCATTGTCTACCAGTCCCAAAAAAACCCATCAGTGACTTATGTAACTATCCCTTCCTGTATGCTTTCCACTTGTGACCCAAATACTCTGTCTTTTTTTTCCTAAAACCCCCCACTACTGCTTAAACCCACCAAACAAACAGCCTTGTTGTGTCTCCCAAAGTACTCTCAAACATTGATAGTCTCAAACTATCTATATAAACTCTTTAGATAAATCAAGTTACATTGGATTTTTGATATTCAGTACATCAGTTTATCCTAAAATCTATCTTGCACTTGATAAGCCTAAGTTCTAGGTCCCAATCCAAAAACCAAGTCCAAGAAGGCCTCCATTAGGTCACCTAGGGTTTCACAAAGTCATAGGATGGATTTGGTGCCATATAGACTCTATTTTTCCTATATGAAGAAAATACATTCAAAGGAGGGGACAAGTCAGTTTGTCCTATATTCACCAAAGAGATCATTCAAGGAAGGTTTTTAGCCCAAATCATAAATCTTGCAAGGGGAAAACTGCCCTTTTCTCACATTTCTAAAAGAGGGTCAATAAGCCATCTGATCAGCAATGAGGCAAGGTAAAAGAGAAAATCATCATAAGAAGACCATTCATAGCAAGAAGAAAGCAACAAGCATATGCTTGATGGAAATCAGGGTTTGAAACAATTTTGACCAAACAAGGAATCAGTCCTAGGGTAGCAAAGGAAAAGGCATCCTCTACTCATTCAAGTGCACATTGAAGGACTTTAGGAATATTGATTAGTGAGTTTTGTGAAGTTTTTGAGAACTTAGAAGACAACACCAGTGACTTTTTCCTAAGAAACCCTAAAACCTAATATTTTTGCAAGATGGACAAAGATGGTCACATGGTGACAAAGAAGCCTCCTTCATCACAACAAATGGCTTCAAAGGGTTTCAAATTATCCACAAGGGTTTGGCCTAGAAACCCTAACTCCACCTCATCAAAGGGTTAAGATTAGACAGCTAAAGGGATCTAAGAAGGTAGACCCAAACAAGAGTACTCCACTACACCCAAGGAGGGATGATGATGAAGAGTATTAGCAGAAGAGACAATGATCAAAAGAAGAAATTGTGTGGGCACCTGCAAGAACAGAAGTGGCCAACAAAAGCACAAGAATGGTTTAGAAAACTCACTTCAATCACTAGACATCCATCATTTGCAAAACTGATGAAAGGAAATAAACATATAGCTGGTTTGAGGGCAGTATAGCCATCCAAAATGTCTTCTTTATCAAGGTATATTCTACAAAAGATAGGTGAGTCATAAAATGAAATTTCTGCAGGATTGTCAGAATAGCTACCTACAAGAAAATTGATAAAGATGAGGAGGCCAAATGTATGTCACCATGACTGCCCACATAGAAACTAAAGGGACTGATGATACTTCATGCTAAGGGTTTTCATACTAAGATCTTGTTTACTATTTTTTGAAGAGAAAACTAGGACATAATGTGAATCACAGGAAAAGAGTCAAATTGATCAGAATCTTCTTGTTGCAAAGTGCTAAACGTCATAAGAAATTTTCATTTTCCAAGGATATTTGAAGGCACATGCTTAAACTTGTTTGAAGGGTTGGTGAACACAAGGAAGACATCAAGAGGCCTCTAGCAGTGAAAATAACAAGGCTTTTCTCAAATTTCCATCTCCAGGACCGAAAGCAATCAAAAGGACAATGGGAAAAAGGAAAAGGGAACAAACATTATGAAGGGAGTTTTTGACATCAAATCATTATTAAAAGGGACTATGAGGTCTCTTTAACGTCTTGCGCACCTCATTTTCCCCTACTGAGAAGAATAAAACTGTTGGAGATAATTTTTTAGGGTTCTTGTGCAAATTTGAAGAAAGGTTGCAGGCGCTGTGCACCGAGGCCGATGCTACGCACCTGGCCCTGGGTGCTACGCATAGATAGGGTAGCCACAGTGTTATTTAACACTGCGCTACACACCTGGGTAGGTGCTGCACACACGCCCAGAATGGCCCAACTGCCCACCTATAGGCTGGTGTTATGCTCCGACAGGCCCAATAGGCCCGACCCAACTTGAACAAGAAATCAGGCAGGTGCTACGCAGAGCCAGCCTTTCACCTAGTTTGCTCAAAAAGGCTTAAAACTCAAAATTCTTGCCTCCAAAGCTACAATTTCAATCAAACAAGGTTGGTTGACTCTCTTCCTCACTTTGCAATCAATATTTTCATTAAAAAGGAGGACATTTAAGGCTTAAAATGACCAAAACCTAATCTCAGTTAAGATCAAATATTTAACCCTTCCAAGGAGAAATTCACAAGTTAGAGGTTGTCCTTAGCCTAAATATACTTAGTGCATATAACCCTCCTCCTAAAAATCTAAATTTTTCCAAGATTTTTTTCCCTTGGTCCTCATTTGCAAAATATGTCCTTACATCACTCATTGTCATCCCTTAACCTAGAGGCTCTCAAAAAAAGTTTAAAAAACCTTTTCCTCTAAACCCACCACCATGTCTAAAGAAGAGTCATTGAGTCAAAGATAAGGTTAAAGGAAGAAAAAATGATATGACATCAGCAAGGAAGAGGCAAAGCCTAATAAGAAAGATCAAAGGGTTGATGATAGCATGGAAGAAAGTGGTGAAAATAAGGCAAAGGTAGAAAACAGTAAGGCTACTACAAAGCCTAATCAAGAAGATGAAAATAACGAAAATGATAAAGACAGTAGGGAAAAAACAGAGTCTAAAGAGGAGCAAAAATAGAATGATGATGACTAAGAAGGTTTACATGACAGCCATGAGGAAAGAGGACTTGTGCATAACAGTGAGAAAAATGATGGTGCAAATAATAACAACATGAAGATGATGAAGAAATAGAAGATCAAGAATAGGTAGATGATAAGGCTGGGACTGATTTTGAAGAGGAAGGACAGGGCCAAAGTGAAAAAAATACAGGGGCTGATGATCAACTCCAAAACCAAGGAAAAAACACTAATGATAGCAGGATAAAAGGTGAAGGGATGTTGAAAAAAAGAAGAGGGTGGTTTTCATGCCAAGTAAGGTGATATTGAGAGAAGTGCAACAAGTAATTCAAAAAGAGGAATAAAGTGAAAATGAAGAAATCAACAAAACAATTCATTGAAAATAAAAAACACTCAAAAATAGTAAAAGAACAAAAAAACTTGGAGACATAACACAATATTTTTCATAGGCTTATCTAAACCCTTGAAGGACCTCTCCACCAAGTTTGAGACAAATTGGACAAATTTTGGGTTTTTCCAAATTTTGATCCCTAGGAGCGCAATGCCCTAGGCTCTACGCACAAAATTGGTGCATCCTCAGCTCTAAAAGTTTTCATTTTTGGAGTTCTCACATCACCAATAGTTTGGTCACCAATTTTCAGATAATTTGGAACATTTTTGCCCCCTCAAAAGGTCCAAAAACATCAAACATTTGACCTTTCTGCCTCATTTTCAGACCAGGCCCTGTGCACAGAGAAGTGTTCAGAGATTTGCTTTTTGGACAGGAAAATGACATCCAATCATCACCAATAAAATTTTTATGGAAAGTAGACTCACCAAGCTTTCCAACGAGCCATCATGGAGCCAAATCCGGTGTCGGGAAGGGGTCCAAAACTCACCTGCAAGAGAACCTATTTTCTGTTGAAGTGGCGCTATGCACAGAGGCTGCCTAGTGTGTTTTGGACCAAAAGTCAACAAAACACACTAATTTATTGCAAAAATATATTTTCGAGTTTTTTGAAGCAAATTAAGCTAGAATTAGGTGCAAATAGTTATTTTAGCATTTATTTCTTGGGATAGTATGTGCCTTGGGCCTTGCATGGTCTCTTGTCCATAAATGATATTTATGACTATATTTGACATTTTCCTACCACATTTAAGGTTTTAGTCCTCATTTGATCCATAAATATAGCATGAGTCCCCTATGTATTTTTTTGGCATTTGATGAGCTTGAAGAGAAATATACATGGTTTCATGAGCTTGGAGAAGAAATTGGTTTTGTGAAGTGGATGAATGGCTTGTTTGCTTGGATGATGGAGAAGTTTGTTTGCAGGATTCCATAGCTTGGTGAATGGTGATGTTTTCCTAATTTTTCTATTGTTTCCCTTGTTATCATTATGTTTCATGTTTCTTAGCTGCTATTAAACAGAAAATTATAGATTGAGACATGTTCTTTGAGGCACCTTAGTCCTCCTGTTTGTTATAGCCTTCATGTTTTCTCTTTTGGTCATATTAAGGAATTCTTTGCCACTCCTTAGGTCCACCAAAAATTGTTTTTGTTTCATGCATGGTTAGTATGTTAGCTTACAAGTAAGATTTATGGTATGCCCTCCTTATTTTAAGTTCTCAAAACCCTATTTTGAAGCCTTTCTGTGGAATATTGATTGATTAGGTTAAGTGAAAGAGGTCTCGTTCAATGTTGCCCTTTGTCCATGCTTGTCAACTTGTTTCAAAGTTCCCAATAGCTTGAAATATGATGTTTAGGAGTTCCCTCTTCATAAATTAAGTTATTTTTTTAAATATTGTATGTTTTCCCAAATTCTGAAGGTGAATTTCTAAAGTTAGGAGTTATAATGCTTCTATGTTTCACTAGAATGTTCATCTTATATGTTTATTAGTTTAAGTATTGTTCAATGAGATCAATGGTTTTCCCTACCTCATGAGTTATGCTTCATATTATATATGTGTAATACCGCTTAGTCTTTTCCCCAACTTAATGTTCATTACACCATCATACATCTCCTTAAGGATCCATTCACCTTGCTAAATCGGCCCTACAACTCACTCTGTTTCATCATTTAGACACCCTTGAATTTCAGTTGACTCCATAGCCCAATGGATTTGACATCCTCTCACTCCTCTTATTACATTTGACCATCTTACCCATCCAAAACAAATCAACAAACCCTACTCCTAATAACTAGCCTAAAATCAAAACCCTAGAGAAAAAAGAACACATCCTTTGCACCCAATAGAGAGATCCCTCTCTGAGTCCAGGAAGGCTAGGTCCTCAGACTCCAAAGCTTGGTTCTATGTTACCCTGTCATTTTTCCTTCCAATCTTCCAAATCACAGAACCCTAACAATTATCACACTCCCCAGTTCATCCCGACATTGGACAAAATTCGTGAGATATTTTGGAATGGTGTCTCCCTTCTCCATCTTTATCTTCCTGATTTTTTCTTTGAGCACCAATTTCCTATGGTTGTTGCTGCTTTGGAATAGATCCATCAAAGCCTTTCGCATAGAATATGGTGTGGCTTTCCCATGGAGGCCTACGACAATGTGGTCTCATACTCCCTCCAACAGGATCACCCTCGTCTTTGCCACTTTCTTTTTCCATGCATCAAGATTGGCAACATCTGCAACATTTGGCTTACGAACATATTTTTCAATGAATTCCTTCAAGCCATTGTCTTCGAGTAATGTCTCCATATTTTCCTTCCAAGAAATTTAGTTCGAGCTACCATCGAGTGCATACTCTAACCTCAAGCCATTGAAATCCATTTCGATCTTGAATCACCTGTAACACCAAGAAAGTCTTTCTGTAAATTCGAATTCTATCTAGTCACAAACTCAGCTCCTGCTTCACTTCTGCAATTTCTCGTGCTCTGATACCATGTAGAAATTATACAACAAGCATGTATATCTTGGATTAACCTGATATGAAAATGTTCTAAAGTTAAATACTGAATTTCTTCTACAATCTTTTGCGGAATTAAAAACACAATTGCTAATCACATGAACATGAAGAAAGATCAATCACACACAACACATATAATTTCTCAGGGAATTCTTATAGCTAAAAACCCCACTATTTTCTATTTTATTTTAAGCATGGATCATGAAAGAATTACATACAAAAATATTCTCACAAGGGCCCTCGATACATCAGCCAATTGTCTCACACTGTTATACAAAAACTGGCAAATTACTTAGCCAATTTACTGCCTCTAGATAGCCTTCCTTGCTTGTGCAATCCATGCTAAATGAAATCCATGAATTGATGCAATCTTGCCTTCCTTGACTGTGTAAGTATCATTGGCACATCCAATGAGTGTTTTCCTACATGTGCGCAAGTGAATAATCCTACAACTGGTAGTCAACTTCCCTTTCACCTATAACTCAATTGGGTCTCCACTGGATCTGACATACATGAAGCTAATAATAGTAAATACTCAATTTCATGTGAGATCAATGATTGTGAATTAATTAATATTTAATTCAGTAGATCTCTCATGAGTGTATCTTCAGTTGCAACTAGCACAACTAAGTTTAACTCACTTAACTGAGTTAAACTGTTTACAACTTGCACCAACTCATGCATCGCTACACTTCGAACACTGTTAAAACTAGAATTACTCTGCATGTCCCACCTATTATCACTCAGTAATTTCTCCAGGTTCGAGAGAAATAGTCCGAGGTAACCACAAACCAAATTTTAGGTACAGAATCTAGCCAATCTGTACCCAGAGAGGGCTCTCTCTTTAAGTTTTAGCTTTGTTTTTGAAAGATATTAGGCTAGTTATGAAAGTTTAGGGATTTTGATTGTGTTTGGGTGATGGAATTCAATAAAAGAGGGGTAGGATTGAATAATTTAGGCCATTGGGCTAATGGAGTCAAAGAAGATGGCTTAACTAGATTTAGTTTCTTAACAAGGGATGGTTTCACAGGGCAAGGTAATCAAATAGGGAACAATTATAGATCTAAAGTGAATGGAATGGAATCAAAATGGATGAAGGGAAATTAAAAATCCTTCAACACATTCGAAAGAGGAAAATTGAGTGATTATTAATAAAGATAAATTAAGTATTCTTTACTAAATAATCAAAATGCATAAACTAGTAAAACAGGAGCAATTAAGAATTCACTGTTTAAACCAGTTCAGAAGAAAACATCTAGAATAACAACGATTAAAAGAAGATTGCACTTAAGCACTTTCTGATTTATTCATTTTCGTTAATTATTCAGATATGAGACACAAATGATATAATAAACAAGTATAACACTTCAAAACATAAGAGATAGATGACTTATTGATCCTTACTCTGATGCAAGAATCTTGTAAAAAGTCTTTTGCATCAATTCCTTATCCAGCTGGCCACACAAAATTTCTCCAACAACAATTTATTCCAAAATAGTCAATATTACAACAAATTCTATGAATTCCCCCAAAAATACTTCCAAGAGTGAAGTATTTATACAAATTCTAAACTAAAATATCTTGAAAAAATATCAAGATTAGTTCACAAATCTCTCCAACTATTTTACATAAATAGAACTTAAGTAAAAGACACTCAAACTAATGCATCTATTTGGAACTATTTTTTATGGATAGGTGATGACAAAGAGGAGAATTTGAATTTGATCCAACTCTTAGTTGATGATGAGGCATCCAAGTCAC
Organism: Pinus albicaulis; assembly: GCA_034641835.2. NCBI lineage: Eukaryota > Viridiplantae > Streptophyta > Pinopsida > Pinales > Pinaceae > Pinus > Pinus albicaulis. The sequence continues at coordinate 662,046,088 of CM076584.1, read as the reverse complement.
TAACTGCTTCCTTTCTTTGTGCATTATGCTCCAACAATTATGCAAACTTGGGGTCCAATGATATATTTGTATTTATAAATCTGTAATATATATGTAAAACGTGAAAGAGGTTATTGTGGATTAAGATGTTGGTGAGATAAACCTCTTTAAGTTTCCTACAATTCCGCTCCAGATGTGCACAGTAGGCTCTGTAAACATATGTATAAAACCGAGTTTTACAGAGTCTGAAAAATATCCTGTAAAGATTTGCATGCATCTTTGATTTTGAAATCACTGTGCAAACAATGAGATAGGTTTTTGTAGATGGTTCTCTTAGGAACAAAAACCTCCTTCATTTTTGTATGATGTATTTCGGATTGGCCACAATATTCTCTGCAAAATGATGACTTAACTGGAATTTTCTGCAAAATGTGCTTTCCAACATTGTTTAATATCTCCAAAACCATAATAGCTGTTAGAAAAGTGAGAGAGGTTTTTTTATATGGTCCTCTTAATAACATAAACCTCCTTTATTTTTTCAAAATTCATCTTGTATTGGTCACAATAGTTTCTGCAAAACAATGACTTTAAATTGGAAATTTGTGCAAAAATATTCCTTCTTGTTCTCTTTTTATCTTTCAACCTTTTTGTTCTTTTAACTATTTTATTTTCACTTTAGACAAAATTCAATGTTGGTGAAAGTATTTTCATTTATTTTTACCATTTTACTGCCTCTGTATTTACTTTTACTATTTACCTTTGACTTCTCTGTAACTTCATTTTAACTTTCACTTTGACTTTTACCTAATACACTTTAACCACTGATACTCTTTAACTGCTATGCTCTCTGTTTATTTTAGGTTTATCCTTTTTACCATTACTTACTGTAGTAAATAACCAAAATTCATCCAAGGATATTTTTTACAAAAGGTCCAACATGTCTTCACACCATTTTTCTTCTGGTATTCTGGTACCTGTGGATTCATAAAGGAATTTGGGTTTTCAGTAGAAAAATGGGCAAAATTATAAGTCTGGGAACTTACGAGGTGAAACAAAGACCGAATTGTACTGTTTTTAGTCTTTTTCTGTGAAACTAAAGTAAAAACCAATACTTGCAGGGTTCGACGGAAATGGGATAAATACCTGTTTCGGAAAGTGAATAATGAGGAAACAGGTGTAGGCAATAACTGACTGGTTCAGGTGAAAATCGTTTGGCAAAGTGGCGGTTGGAAATCTTCAATAACTAATTTTGACATTTTTTGCATGGGAGCACTGGTCACAGTATAAAATTATGAAAATAACATGCATTTGTTTGTTTTATTCACAAAGTCAAGGTTGGCAGGGGTTTTGTTATTTCAGATGGATAACGTATGCGGGAAATGACAGTTTGTCATATGCGGAGGGCGGTAAGCGGTATGTATTGCATCGCTTTTGGGGATAAGTGGTATTCAGCCGGGAGCCAATGATTCCATACATCTTGTGACGCGTGGCGAGGCACTGTTCGTAAAACCACTCCGTGATCACGCGCTATCGTTCAGTCATGGAGGGCCATGCGATATGGATGACAGCGGTTGGTTGTGGAGTGGTTGATCGGACGGTTATCGAGGAAGTGAGATGAGGAGAGTTTAATGAGGGTGGGCCCAATACAATCAACAATCATTTAATCATATCGGGAACGATGTCATTGGTCGGGTAAGTTATTAATTAACCGTGGGTGTTAATTAATCCTTATTTGAATTTAATGCTGTATTATGGTTATATTTCAACCAATGGGCGGGATATGTAATATTTGGGGTTTAATTATAGTAGTACGGGAATGGGTAAATTTTATAAGGAAATAAATAATAAAGTTAAAAGTTAATATGTGAAAATGAATGAAAAGCGCTAAGTATAAAACATTAGGCTTATGTATTTAACTTATGCTTGAATGAAAAAGGGTTTTTATGGAATATTGTGTAATTTTTCTAAGTAAAATAGGATTTTAATTAGGAAAAAGGCTTATGGAAGTAAATGAATGACTTATGGATGGTTTTAAGTACTTAGTTTTTTCCAATTATTGGGCCGAGGGTCCGTTCCCTCCAATAGTCAAGGAAATGCCTTAGTACTTAGGGGAAATTAGTGAATTTTTTAGGGAAAAATGAGAAGGGAAGTTAATAATTTGACTTTTCTTTGCTTGAAATTCTTACAGTGTAGTGTCTGCCTTTGCATTTGTGATGAAATTAAAGATTTAACACATCTACAGTCATTATCTATCACATGTAATTATGCAACATCATCTACCTACCCTACCTACTTTACCCTACCATTTTTTCTTCTTTATTAGGGTGCACTTAGACTGGCAAACCCTTATCACACTTTTTCTTTTACATGTGGAAATCTATCTAAATCTATCCTTATTACATTCAAGGGCTCAGATTAAACTGTTGAGCTCCTTTTATTTACTCTACCTATCTACTTATCTGCCAAGATTAAACAATTTGGTTAGATTTTATTCTTTATCTCTAAAACATAAAATTGAAAGATGAACTAGCCAAGCTTAAACTGTTTGATTGTTCACCAATTGTGGCATAAGATACAAGTTGCACACAACTTTGTTTATTACATAAGAGTAAAAAAATAGTGGAATTTAGACTTGCACACTTTCCTTGGCCTTTCTTTTGGTGGGGTTCATTTTCTTTCACTTTTTTGGCCATTTTATTCTTTTCACCCTTTAATTTTTCTTTTAGGGTATACCCTCTTTACATTTTAATTTTTTTTTGATTTTTTTGACAATATGGAAAAACTTTGCAACAAGGAAAGGTATGAACATATTACATAGCCCATCAAGTCAATCATGATATATGACACCTATTGGTATAGGAACATAACACTGGCTCCACTTGGGGATGGCTTTTCCTAGTGAAAAGTCAAGAATAGCAGGTCAGTTGTCCTCATCCATTGACCTTGGTGATCCTGTAAATGTCTTCTGTCTTCTGCAAACTGAAATTTGATATGACACTAAAACAACACACAAAAATTTTCAAACCAACTTAATGAAAAACTAGTTGAAAACTGAAAACTAAAAAAAATGCTCAAAATTCTGAGCTTATTGGCACTCATCTACCTACTCAATCTACTGTTCAACTGCTGGTTAGGTAAAATGAAATAGCCAATGCAAACATTCAAGAATTATGTACTTTGATAGATTTTGTTGCATTTTCTTGTTAATTATCAAAACTGTACTTCTGCAACCTATTAGAAACTTGTGAACAAATGAGAGGATAAGGAAACCCTTGATTTCCTTTGTTGACTCTAGAAACTGTACAAAAGGATCTTCCAAAATATATTCACTGATGTTTAACTGATCTAAACAACTGTACATATGTTCTGGATGGCCTCCATGCCATGAATCTGAAATGTTATTTTTGTCTTTATCTCCCTGCAAACTTTCAGATAAGATTTGTGATGATATTCCTACTGATTGTAATGTTTGGCTATTGAATCCTTTATCATCTTGATTCTGAAAATCATATTCAGTTAATAGAGGAATGCTTTGAATGCCTTCAATATTCAACATATCTGCTATTGGATCCTAAAAAACTTGGGAAAATGGCTGCAACCTATAGCATATAGGTTTCCATGAGACTTCATAAACTTCAACAAGTTTCTCATCCTTTTCATTAAATATGTTATACCGCATTTCCTTTAAAAGCTGAAATGGTTCAAAACATAGTGGTATGAAACTTTCTTGTGTCATTTGATTATTTATTTCAATGGGAACTGAGAAATGCAATTGTGAAAATGAAAAATCTTGATCAATAGTTTCGTTATCTTCTTTGTTGTCAATAACAATTCCTAAAGATTATTGATTATTGATGGCATAATAGTTGTCTCTAATGAACTGAAATGAAGCAAAACAAAGAGGTAAAGAACCTTCACTTATTTCCAGATTTTCTGCTTTTTCTTCCTCACTCTCATGGTTTATCTGTATTGGTTGATCACTATCTTCAATATGCGGAAATTGAGTTTCTTCATCCCACAAACTAGTTTCTGATTGCTCTGTAAAGTCAGCTTGAGTTTGGAGAACATAACTATCATCATAATGATCATACTTACGAAAATAATCGAAAGAAGGAATGTCATTAAACATACATATTAGATCAGCAGATTCCTCTTCCTCATATTGATCTGTAAATTCATTTTCCGATCTATGATAATTTGAATTAAGAGGAATTTGTTCATGGCTATCAACCTCTTCTATTTCTTCATGGTGATTTTAAATAAAAAAATCATCTTTCATAGTGATCTCCTGTGTTCTTTCATCTAGTTTTCTTACCAAAAGGTTGAGTTTTACCTCTATAATGTTTTTCTTTTCCTCTTCTTCTGCTTTCAACTTTTCCTGTCTGATTTGTAAATTAACTTCTACATCAACTGCAATGTTCTGCATCTGTACAAGTGTTTTTGGATCTCTTTCTCTTAACCGAAATTCTATTTCTAGATCAAAGGCACTTGGATAATGCAAGAGAGCTGAATCATGAGGAGGTCTAATATTTTCTGGCATTGAATAATAAACTTGATTAAATCTGTTAGAAAATTGTTGTATTGTTTCTTTTGGATGTCCTTTTAACTGATTATATTCTTCCATGATCACAAAAAGATTAACTTTGATTATCCATCTATCAAGGAAAATTTTGATAAACTGCTGGAAATTTGAGATGCTAGCATTAGGTAGATTTTTGAACCAACTGTTTATTCTATTTTTCAAAGAAAGAGAAAAAAGTCTGATTTTAACATCATCTTCATCAGTCTCAAATAAATCCAAATAATTCTCAAAAACTTGAATATGTTTTTGGGCAGTGATACCATTCTCTCCATCAAATCTAGGAAGATACTTGTAGTATTTTTTAGGAAAATCATGGAGTATAGGAGGTAAAATAAGGGGCTTATATCTATCTAGAACTTTATATGGCACAAGGATATGTACAGGGATTGCAAGATCAGTCTTGATTATTTGAGGCTTCTTAATTGGAAAATGATCATCATTAGATTCATAAGAAAGCTGCTCAAAGAGATTAGGAGAATTATTACTTACAATCTTCAAAGGAAAATAACTAAAAACTAATCTAAGATCTTTTATAAAATACAATATACATTGAAAAAATTTCTTAATGAGAAAGAACATAATGTCTTGGATTAAGATCCAAGTTGAAAGCCTGATCTTTCCATATTTTTCTTTGAGGTTCATTCCTCTAGTGGAGTCTCGATTGTGAAATTGATTTGGAGTTGCCAGGTGGATGATGTTAACCTTTGTGTGTCTGATCACTATCCACCATCATAGATCAGATCTGAACCTATAAAATATTTTTGAAGAAAAAGGTTAGCCTTCCCCAGTGGAGTCGCCACTATGTTATCACTCAGTGATTTCTCCAGGTTCGAGAGAAATATTCCGAGGTAAATACAAACCAACTTTTAGGTACAGAATCTAGCCAATCTGTACCTAGAGAGGGCTCTCTCTTTAAGTTTTAGCTTTGTTTTTGAAATATATTAGGCTAGTTATGAAATTTTAGGGATTTTGATTGTGTTTGGGTGATGGAATTCAATAACAGAGGGGTAGGACTGAATAATTTAGGCCATTGAGCTAATGGAGTCAAAGAAGATGGCTTAACTGGATTTAGTTTCCTAACAAGGGATGGTTTCACAGGGCAAGGTAATCAAATAGGGAACAATTCTAGATATAAAGTGAATGGAATGGAATCAAAATGGATGAAGGGGAATTAAAAATCCTTCAAAACATTTGAAAGAGGAAAATTGAGTGATTATTAATAAAGAGCAATTAAGTATTCTTTACTAAATAATCAAAATGCATAAACTAGTAAAACATGAGCAATTAAGAATTCACTGTTTAAACCAGTTCAGAAGAAAACATTTAGAATAACAACGATTACAAGCAGATTGCACTTAAGAACTTTCTAATTTATTCCTTTTCGTTAATTATTCATATATGAGACACAAATGATATAATAAACAAGTATAACACTTCAAAACATAAGAGATAGATGACTTATTGATCCTTAGTCTGACGCAAGAATCTTGTAAAAAGTCTTTTGCATCAATTCCTTATCCAGCTGGCCACACAAAATTTCTCCAACAGCACTTTATTCCAAAATAGTCGATATTACAGCAAATTCTATGAATTCCCCCCAAAATACTTCCAAGAGTGAAGTATTTATACAAATTCTAAACTAAAATATCTTGAAAAAATATCAAGATCAGTTCACAAATCTCTCCAACTGTTTTACATAAATAGAACTTAAGTAAAGGACACTCAAACTAATGCATCTATTTGGAACTATTTTTTATGGATAGGTGATTACAAAGAGGATAATTCGAATTTGATCCAACTCTTAGTTGATGATGAGGCATCCAAGTCACTAACTACTTCCTTTCTTTGTGCATTCTGCTCCAACAATTCTGCAAACTTGGGGTCCAATGATATATTTGTATTTCTTAATTTGTAATAGATATGTAAAAAGTGAAAGAGGTTATTGTGGATTAATATGTGGGTGAGATAAACCTTTTTCAGTGTCCTAACATTCCTATCCAGACGTGCACAGTAGGCTCTGTAAAATAATGTGTAAAACAGAGTTTGAAAAATAGCTTGTAACTATGTGCATGTATCTATGATTCTGAAATCACTATGAAAAAAATGAGATAGGTTTTTGTAGATGGGTATCTTAGGAACATAAACCTCCTTCAGTGTTGTATGATGTATTTTTTATTGGCCACAATATTCTCTGCAAAATGATGACTTAACTGGAATTTTATGCAAAAAGTGCTTTCCAACATTGTTTAATATCTCCAAAACCATAATAGCCGTTAGAAAAGTGAGAGAGGTTTTTGTAGATTGCCCTATTAAGAACATAAAACTCCTTCCATTTTGAAAAATTCATCTTGTATTGGTCCCAATATTTTCTTCAAAACAATGACTTTAAATCAGAAATTTGTGCAAAAATATTCCTTCTTGTTCTCTTTTTTATCTTTTAACCTTTTTGTTCTTTTAACTATTTTATTTTCACTTTAGAAAAAATTCAATGTTGGTGAAAGTATTTTCATTTTTTTTTACCATTTTACTGCCTCTGTATTTACTTTTACTGTTTACCTTTGACTGCTGTGTAACTTCATTTTAACTTTCACTCTGACTTTTACCGGATACACTTTAACCACTAATACTCTTTAACTGTTATGCTCTCTGTTTATTTTCTGTTTATCCTTTTTACCATTACTTACTGTATTAACTAACCAAAATTCATCCAAGGATATTTTTTACAAAAGGTCCAACATGCCTTCACACCATTGTGATTCTGGTATTCTGGTTCTTGTGGATTCATAAAGGAATTTGGGTTTTCAATGGAAAAATGGGCAAAATTATAAGTCTGGGAACTTACGGGGTGAAACAAAGACTGAATTGTACTGTTTTTTAGTATTTTTCTATGAAATTAAAGTAAAAACCAAGACTTGTAGGGTTCGACGGAAATTGGATAAATACTTGTTTCGGAAAGTGAATAATGAGGAAACAGGTGCAGGAAATAACTGACTGGTTCAGCTAAAAATCTTTTGGCAAAGTGGCGGTTGGAAATATTCAATAATTGATTTTGAAGTTTTTTGCATGGGAGCATTGGTCGCAAGATAAAATGATGAAAATAACATGCATTTGTTTGTTTTATTCACAAAGTCAAGGTTGGCAGGGGTTTTGTAATTTCAGATGGATGACGTACGCGGGAAATGATAGTTTGTCATATGTGAAGGGCGGTAAGTGGTATGTATCACACCGCTTTTGGAGATGGGTGGTATTCAGCCGGGAGCCAACGATTCCATACATCTTGTGACGCGTGGCGAGGCACTGTTCGCAAAACCACTCCGTGATTGCGCGCTATTGTTCGGTCATGGAGGGCCATGCGATATGGATGACAGCCATTGGCTGTGGAGTGGTTGATCAGACGGTTATCGGGGAAGAGAGATGAGGAGAGTTTAATGAGGGCAGGCCCAATACAATCAACAATCATTTAATCATATCGGGAACGATGTCATTGGTCGGGTAAGTTATTAATTAACCGTGGGGGTTAATTAATCCTTATTTGAATTTAATGTTGTATTATGGTTATATTTCAACCAAGGGGTGGGATATGTAATATTTGGGGTTTAATTATAGTAGTACAGGAATGGGTAGATTTTATAAGGAAATAAATAATAAATTTAAAAGTTGATATGCGAAAATGAATGAAAAGCGCTAAGTATAAAACATTAGGCTTATGTATTTAACTTATGCTTGAATGAAAAAGGGTTTTTATGGAATATTGTGTAATTTTTCTAAGTAAAATAGGATTTTACTTAGGAAAATGACTTATGGAAGTAAATGAATGACTTATGGATGGTTTTAAGTACCTAGGTTTTTCCAATTATTGGGCCGAGGGTCCGGTCCCTGTTACACCATTTTTTGGTCATCTAACCTACTATCATTAGATGGACCCAAGTACACCATGTAAGACAAATTTTACCTTAAGTAAAATTGCTTTCACTATGTAAAATAACTTAATAAAACACATTTATTAGGTTGTTTATGGTCTAAACAGGAAACCCCAAAAGGAAATATTAAACAAACCTATATTTGTTTGATTTTCCTCAAGGAATAATTAATTAAACAATAATTTAATTATTATTCCTGGTCACGTTTAACCCAAAACAAAGAAATTAATGAGATAAATCTTTATTTATCTTATTATTTTCTAGGAATAATTATTTAAATAATATTCCTTGTTAAATATGATTAAATCACCCATAAATAATTATTTATTTGATTATATTTCAACCACTTCCTTAAAATGATAAATAAATCATTTATTTATTTATTATTCACAAATAAAGGGATTTGACCCAAGTCAAATACTTTTTCCCTCCAACAAATATAATAAAATATTCCATAAAAGGTGGATCCAGATTTGGTTAATGTTATTTTAATCATGCACCAAGATCTAGAATGACCCAATATTTTGTTATAAATAGGAGGGTTTCTCCTACCATTCTTCACCTTTTGTTGCCTATTAGATCACTCTCGATCTATACTCTTGGTCTGACTTTGAGCCATTATCATTGTCATATTTTTCATTATTTTCTAGGTGAGCTCCCTTTGAGTTCTATCTTTGTCTGGGTTTTCTACACCAACAGGAGAGAGAAATGCTAGATCTGAAGTGCTGAGGACTTCCAAGAACCCATCCCTTTGAGGAGAATTGGAAACACCTTCTTGTTTTCCTCCCAGGTGCCCTTAATACAAAAATTCTTTCAAAAATATTGTTCTTGTCTTGTCTATTGGATATATGGAGCAAAACCTTATTTTTATTGCTTAATGTCTCTTTATACATAGATCTGGATTTTTGCAGCACCTGTCTTGATCAACTAACTACAGATCTGAAGATATTGGCAACCATATTTGATGGTAGGGCTATAAGTTATGCGTAGCTAAAGTGGTCTTTTTTCGTACACTGCGACAAAAGATTCATACTAACAACTGGTGACTCCACATGGGTTTTCAATTATGACCGCTGTCGTTTTTCATATTCCTGCATATCCAGCTACTTCAGACCCTAGGGTTTCTTTTTAGTTTTTTGTTTTTCCTCTCTTTATGTTGTTATTTACCTATAAAACCCTAAAACATTAAAATTTCTAACTTCCGCGTGTTTCTGGACCTATTGCGTAGGTGACAGACATCAACCGCAACTGAGACGACAACTTTTTCGGAAATCTGCCGCCGGGACACCTGGAGCTTCAGGTCGCACTTTTCAGCCCAGAAACTGTGACCTGGCCTCCAGGTCGCACTTTTCAGCCCATTATCTGCGACCTGCATAGAAAACAGGTCAGAACCTGCGACCTGCCAGTTTTTCTGCTATTTTTCTGCAATTTTTCTGAAGCTTCTGTCAGGGTTTTCTAGCCTTTGTCTCAGCCCGTTTAGACCTATTTCTGATCTATTTTTCTCATCTCAAGTGGGAAAATAGCCCCCCTAGGGCTTCAGTACCCTCTGATTTTGGTGGAAGAGTTTTAACTGTTTCAGGTGTCTGATTTTTCAGAGTTTCAACCTCCCCTTTTTCAGATCTGATACCTCCTTTTCAGATCCCTTTTAATCAGCTCTTCTCCCTTTCAAATCACCTCCTGAAGTTTTGTTTGGATCTACCTTTAGGGCCTCCTCCTTTTCCTTTTTTCTTTTTGCTGATTTCCTCCTTTTTTACAGCCACCTTGCCCCTGCCTCTTGGCTGTGTTCTGCACCTCTTTTCAGCAGTTTTCTCCTTTAGATCCCTGTCCCTCCCGACCTTAGATCTATTGGCCTCTTGTTAGTGTGTTTTGACTAGTTTTTTTCCCCTCTTTTTAGACTAGTTTTGAGAGACCTGCCTTCTTGGGTTAGATCGATGCATTATTAGCTGTTAATTTTCTGTTATTTCAGCATTATATATTGTTCTCTGCAGATTTATTTTCAGTTACACAGCACACTTTTTCTTTTGGTCTCAAAACATCTGGGTTTAAAAATTAAAATTAACGCACGCCACACACTCACCCTGAGCGAAGAAGAGCTTGGTTAACACCGCCAGGCAAAGACCTTAAAACATTGTAAAATCAATTGACACTACACCTTTCTGCCCTTGTTTCGTCATTGTAATCACTTGATTCTGCACCTCCCTGCCTTTGTTCATCATTCTTCTTCCCCTTGTGCCGTGTTTTTGTTGTCACCATTGCGCCCCCCAAGTGCACATCCCGGAGACTTCTTGGCCTTCACCCTCAGTTTCCGGCTGGTCGACCTACTCCTTCTCGCCGTCGTCGAGTTAGTCCTCCTCTGAGTCTGCACTCCGACTCCTCTTCTGATTCATTGGGTTCTCATTTTACTTCTGGTTCTCCCCCTGTCACCTTCCCTATGTCTGGTCCAGGGCCTAACGCTAGCAGTAATCCCGACCCTAATGCCGGGACTACTACTAGTGGAACCGCCACAGGAACTACCTCGGCTGCACCGTTGCTCCCTTATATGGCAGGACTCAGCCTCCCCGATTTCAATCACTTGATTAATGACCCTATCCGCCACGATGTTGGTTGGCCTGCTATGCCGACCAAGCTCCCCTCTGACATTCCCAAGTTCGAAGGCCTTGCTGGAGAAGATCCAAACAACCATATCCGCTCTTTCCACATGTGGTGTTCCTCCAATTCCATTACCGATGACTCCATCCGTCTTCAGTTGTTCCAACACACGCTTATAGGCGAAGCTTCTAAATGGTATGTTGACCAGACCACCTCTTCCCATACCACCTTTGCGACCATTGCCCAAGCCTTTTTATCTTATTTCCAGCTCCCTCTCTGATACGACACTGGTACCGAGCTTTTGACTTCTTTCCGTCAATCCTCTTCAACCCGCCTTTCCACTCATGTCCAGGAATGGCGGAGAAGAAGGAGCTTATGTCGAGCTCCCACCTTTGAAGATCCGGTTGATATGGACTGGTTCCTTCGCACTCTATTACCTCCCATTGGCAAAGATGTCACCTCCCATTTCCCTCAAACCGAAGAAGCCACCCTCCAAATAGCCTTGAAATATGACCTGATCTACGCTCAGTCTGGTTACGTTTATACCGTCCTTCCTGACCTCCCCAGGCCCGGCGGCGCTAATGCCCCGAGGGCATCTCATTCCGCTGATGGTATTGTTGGAGCCCTTTCTCATCCATATGCTCAACCTCCTATGGGCTATGGTCTTCCCCCAGGAGGGGCCAACACCTTTAGCACTTTTCCCCCTCTAGGTAGCATGTATCTAGGATACGGCATGCCTTAGCCTTTTGCCCAGTCTCCTGCTTACCTCAATGTTGCCCAACCTAACCATTATCCTTATCCACAGCCTGGTTCTCCAGCTCCTCCAGCATTTGCACCTCCACCTCCCTTGCCTTCTCAACCCCAGCAACAACACCTACAACCCCCTCCAGGGCAAGTCTTTGCACAACAGGGCGCGACTAATCCCCTTTCCTCTCAAAGAAGGCGAAGAGGCAATCAAAATCAATCTGCCCTTGGTACTCATGGACCCAATCCTCAAGGTCTTGACCCTAACACTGCTAACCAGCAACAGGGCACTTAGCCCAAGCCGGATAGGCCTATTCACACAAATAAGCCTTGTTCATGTTGTGGTGTTTACGGTCATTACACTCACGATTGTCCCCTTCTACCACAAATGCGGCAGATGTGGGAGTCTCAAGCCACATTGCGAGGACAACATGCCTCCCCCATGCTCCCCCTAATGTGCCCACTACTCAATCGGCTGTGTTTACCGATCCTTTCCCCCAGCAAGGATTTGTGGCTGCCCAACCACCTGATGGACAGGTCGCCACTCAACCTTCCCCTTATGGTTCCTCCGATTACCAGATCCTCATGATGAACTTTGATCCATCCCGAACCGTCGACCTTAACCTTCAAACTCGGTCTCACCAGTACCCCAAGTCTCCCGCTCAGTCTGCCTCCGAGTCCCCTTCTTCAGGTTCTACCGAGCCTCTTTCGACATGCAATGGTCCCTTACATATCCCTCAACCCAAAGTTGAGGTTCATACCAAGATTCCTAAGGGACCATTACGCCGAAATGCTGCTCCTGGTCGAGTTGCTCATTCGTATAGCATAGTAGATCATTTGGCGCAGTCTCCTGCTGCTATTTCCACATTGGAACTCCTCCAGTCGTGCCCTTCCCAAAAGAAGGCTCTACTATCTGCCATGGGTGCTGTAGATCCTGTTGATGACCAAATGATTGTTTTCGATGCCCGTCAATCAGAACATCCTCCCCTTCCTGCTTCCGTAGCCTTCCAAATCCCAGTCAAAATCCGGAACACTAACGTTTCTCGGTGTATAATTGATGAGGGGGCATCCACCTATGTGATGTCCACTTCGGTTTGGAAGAAACTCAGATCTCCTGAGTTGGCCCCTTCCACGATCACCCTTCGAGCGTGGGGTGGCCACGTCTCCCAGCCCATTGGCCTCTTCGGTAATTTTCCTATCACTCTTGCGGAAAAGACTATTTGTGTTGACATCGAAGTCATCGACACCCCTCTAGATTACAACATTCTCTTGGGGCGAAGCTACACCTATGCCATGTCTACTGTCCCATCCGCGGTTTTTCGCAAGATGTCTTTTCCTCACAATGGAAATATAGTCACCATCGACCAGTTGAATTACCATGAGCCAAAGTCTCAGACCTCCCCGGAGACGACCATCTCTTCTGTAGCCAATAATCAAACTGTCAATTCCTTGACCAGTGTCTCTCCCTGCATCTACAAAGACTCCTCTTTTCTTGGAAATTTTCCTGGTCTTCCTCCTCCTTTTATCTCTAATCCCAACTTATCGAATGTTTGCATGATGCAATCGTCTCAGCCAACCCTTAAACAACCCACTGCGGCTAGTCAGCAACCTCAACCTCGCCCACCGCAACCCGCTCCTAGCCATTAATCTCAGCCAGCTGGACCTCCTCCTTTTGGCCCCTCTCCTACAACTGGTATCCATGAACCCCTCTATACTCCTGGATCAGTTCCTCCAGGCCTTAGCCACCTTGGAGCCATTCCGCCCAGCCATTACCCCTCCGGTCAGATACCGTTATTCATCCCACCTCCTGGAGTGTACTTGGTACCTGTTATGGCTACCCTCTCTCTCCCCAACCTGACCCTGGGTATCCCTGTTTGGTACCTTGACCCTCTAGCCACTACCCCACCTGGTCATCCCAAACCCTACCTTGCTTTGACTTCGTTTCAACCGATCCCCGTCACTTCTCCCGCGACCACGGTGCCTCACACACCTCAGCCCGCACCATCTCCAGTTGCGGCGGTATCAGGAAAAGGGGGCAAAGCTCACACAAAAACCAATCAGGAACAAGCCGCCCCGACGAACCCTACCCCTCCTCGACCACCAAAGTGCGCTATCCAGTGCACTTTGTGCGATATTGTTGGTCACGCCACCCATACGTATCCTGAACTGCCGCATCTCAAGACCCTGGTCAACGAGACATTTCCCGAATCTGATATCCCTGAAGTCTACGTCACTATCCCGGATTCTATCCCGAAACTCAAAACCTTGCACACAAATCACCCTTGTGCTTTGTGCGATTTCCATGGCCATTACACCCACCTCTGTCCCCGCCTTGACGAGTATTGTTCCTACTTATACACGTACCGCCAATTCAAGGCTACGCATGACAAGATACCTTCTTACTTTTTTGCGAGTTCTACTTCAGTAGCACTAGAGGATCTTCCTACTCCCATTCACATTCCTCCTCCCGCTGTTGAAATGATAGCGCCTTCGACCACCATTTTTTACCTATCATCATCCTTGAGAGATGATTCGCCTACCCTCCTACCTGCGGACACTCTCGGCTCCACCTCAGTAGACCTTGGATCTGCTAATATTGCACATGTGAGCCCTTCTCAACAAGATGACCAGTCAGGCATTACTACATCATCGGGTGATCCTCCTTCCTCCAGTCTTCCCATCTTCCAGTCTGATGAAGAAATTATGGAAGCCATGACCAACCCTGACTTTCCGTGGGATGATATGCACCATCCTGCATACTTCCTCCCACAGCAGTCCCATGACCAATATGCTGTGGAAACTAATGACTTCATTCCCAATGCAGTCGATTGGTTCAAAAATCCCATCCCTGCACCTGATGCTTTTGAAGAAGGAAACATGGCCAATATCTCTCCTACCATTAAAATTGACATTTCGGTCAAACCGGGAATCGAAGAATATATCACCTTGGGCGCCCAATGCACCCCGGAAGAAATTGAAGCTTACACTAAGCTTTTCAAATAATTTTGTGATATTTTCGCCTGGTCCTACTCCGAAATGCCTGGACTTGATCCCACCGTCGTCGAACATCATATCGACAAATGGCCCGATGCCAACCCAGTCCGTCAAAAATTGAGACCCATTAATCCTTCCAGATGTGATGCTATCAAAGCCGAAATCGATAAGCTCAAGCAGGCTAGTTTCATTTATCCCATTGAATACACCACTTGGGTGTCCAACCCAGTTCCCGTCCTCAAGAAACAAGGCACCATTCGTGTCTGCATGGACTTTCGTGACTTGAACAAAGGTTGTCCCAAAGACAACTTCCCCACACCATTTATTGACCAAATCATTGATGAGTGTGCGGGGCATGAGGTTCTATCCTTTATGGATGGTTTCTCCGGATACAACCAAATAGTTATTCGTCCTGCTGATCAACTTAAAACCGCGTTCATCAGTCCGTGGGGAACTTTCGCTTACTGGGTCATGCCATTCGGCCTTAAAAATGCCGGCGCCACTTTTCAACGGGCCATGTCTTATTGTTTCCATGACTTAGCTCATATTATCCTTGCTTATTTAGACGACCTCACTACGTGTTCTAAGCATCGGGCGCAGTACCTCCACGATTTGTGTACCGTCTTTCTCCGATGTTGCAAGTATAATATCTGCCTTAACCCGTTGAAATGCGTCTTCTGCGTTCCCACCGACCGTCTCCTAGGCTTCATAGTGTCTAAGGATGGTATCACTCTTGACCCTTTGAAAGTCCAAGCCATTCTTGAACTTCCCATTCCGTGTACCTTACGCCAGCTACAAAGTCATCAAGGCAAAGCTAATTTTCTTCGTCAGTTCGTTCCTGACTATGCCACCACCGCACATGGGTTCCTTAGACTCCTATGATATAGCATCCCATTTGTATGGGATACCTATGCTCATGAGTCTTTTGATGCCCTCAAGCAGGCTCTCACATCTGCTCCCTTGATCCGCCCTCCCGACTTTGATAGGGACTTTATCCTGTACATCTCCGCTTCCACCAATTCGGTCGCTGGAGTTCTTATCCAGGAAGATGACAACAGTATCGAGCATGTAATCTACTACGTCAGTAAGAACCTCATAGGGCCTCCTGTTTCCTACTCACATGAAGAAAAGCTAGCGCTGGCTGTCGTGTTCTCGGTCCAAAAAATTCGTCATTACATCCTCATGCATTCCACCAAGGTTGTGACTAATTCCAACCCCATGGCTTTCTTATTGAGTCGTCGCATCCTCACTGGGAAGTATGCCCATTGGGTCGTCATCCTTCAAGAATTCAACCTCGAATTTGTCACACCAAAAATCAAGAAAGGTTTAGCCCTTGCTGAACTCATTTCTGAATTACCTACTAGAACACAGGATCCCCCAGTTAATGATGATTTTCCTGATGAGCACTTATTCGCCATTACTTCGGACGATCCTTGGTACGGCGATATCCTCACTTACTTGCGAACCCAAAAGTTCGCCCTTCACCTTGATCGTGACGCTCGATGATGTATCCGACACCAGGATCCCCGCTACCTTCTTATCGGTGACGACCTCTATCGTCGCGGTATAGATACTGTCTTTCGTCGTTGTCTCACACACGCTGAAGCTGAACAAGTCCTCAATGCCTACCATAGCGGCGCTTGCGGTGGCCACCTCTCCGGTCTTTCTACTGCTCAGAAAGTCATGCGCGCTGGGTATTTTTGGCCTTCCCTCTTAAGTGATTGCATTGAGGTAGTCAAACATTGTTCCAATTGCCAACATTTCACCCCTAAGGCGCGAGCTCCCCCAGCTCCCCTCCATCATGTCGTCACAACTGGTCCCTTTTGTAAATGGGCCATCGACTTTATGGAGTGTCGCCCGCCATCCGCTGGTAACCATAAATATATCATCGTGGCGGTTGACTATTTCACAAAATGGGCCGAGGCTATGCCAACATTTAACAACACGGCAGCTACCACATCCCTCTTTTTCTTTAACCACGTTATCGCTCGATTCGGGGTTCCGAAAAAATTGGTCTCTGACCACGGCCGACATTTTGAAGATGAGATATGGCGTGAGCTATCCTCACTGTTGGGTTTTGAACACCAATATTCCTCCTCCTATTACCCCCAAGGTAATGGCCAAGTTGAAGCAGTCAACAAAATCCTCAAGACCATGCTTCAACGAACAGTGAATAAGCACAAAACCAACTGGCACCTTATGCTCTTCCCTGCTTTGTGGGCCTATCGAACTTCTGTTAAAACCACCATCGGGTTTACTCCTTTACACCTCGTTTTTGGAGAGGAGGCAGTCTTACCGATCGAGTGTGAAATCCCTTCCCTTCATCTGGCCGTTGAACTTCTCCCTGATACCCAACCTCTAGAAAAATGACTTATCATGCTTGAGCGCACCTCCGAAGACCGTCGTGTTGCATTGCAAACCATTGAAGCGGCTAAGAAACGCACCAAAGCTCAGTATGACTGAAAATTCCACCCTCGTACTTTTCACGAAGGTGACCTTGTTCTAGTATATGACCAGGCCCATGATGTCCTTGGTCACGGGAAGTTCGACTCATTATGGCTAGGCCCTTACATCATCAATAAGGATCTCGGTAAGGGGGCATACCTCTTAGAGGACTTCGAAGGCAATCCCCTTCCTAATCCTCCCAATGCACTCTATCTTAAGAAATATTACCCTTAGCATTTCCCTTCTGAAATGCATGTTTTATTTTCTTTTAGATAGCCAACATATTTTTTTTGTTTTCATACTTTGATACTTTGCCTGGACAGACTTTGTCCCAGAAGGATCACTTCACCTCTCCTCAAAATCGAATTTCCTCACTTACAACACTTGTACTTGGGGCATCACTTTGCCTCCATACTTGTCCTTGTTCGTGTCGATTTTCGTCATGAGATACCATATTGTACTCATGTTTTCATGGTCCCCCATGGGAAATTTACTGTGTGGTAGCACCATCGAGTCACCCTTGTTTAGAGCATCCAAGTTGAGTCATCATTACATTCATGGAGTCTATGTTGAGTCCCTTTGTATCCCGCTATAGTCCTCCCTCCTTCATTGCTTCGTCTCTCTCTTGTGTCGCACATTATGGCCTTCAGTCCCACTGTCCCCTATCCCTTATGATATTGTGTCAATTGCTGCCATGTCATTGATGCCCTTTATGCTCTAGCAAGGGAAGTCGTCCATTCGCTACTCAGTCCCCTCCATTCCATCATCATCATTGGTATTAGTCTGTCCGTCGCTCCACTATTTTCTCTCATGCCTTAGTTGAGGATCTCTCATTGCCTCACCTATGGCGGACCTCCTTCTATCGACATCAGCTCCTTCATTCCAGAAGACAGGTCTAGAGGGCAGTGTACCTTGGTTCCAGCTTCCACTCTTGTTTGGTGCCTCAGATCAGGCAAAGGGATCTCTCATTTCCCTTTGAATTGATTGTTTCTCCACTCCAGCTCCTTTTAGCATGATCGAGATCCGTATGCTTGATGGTTCAGTGATGCAGCAGTAGCTTTTGGTGATTCCCGGGTGTGTGTGAGATGTCTCAACTCTCATGAGGGGGTGGCCCTGCAGGTAGCCCCCCACATGCTCGAATGACCTCTTCATTGCAGCCTTCGATGCAGCTCCATATATTTGATGATGTAGGCCTTAGCCGCTTGGAGCGCCTATTTGATTTGCATGTATTAGTCAGATTTTGTGAGCCCTTCCCCACTTGTAGGGGGCATTTGGGTTGTATTTGTATCTCATGAACTCAGATATTATTGTATAAGTCCTGGCCGTTATCCTAGGCACAACATGTATATGGGATCCCTCATTGTATTTTTATTTGGCTCATGTTTATGCCGGTTGTACTTTATGGTTCGGTCCCTTGTTTACTGGACACACTATTTTTTTGTACTTTGTCTCGGTGGGCATAGGTATGCCTCCCCCACTGCCTTTAGCACAGTACCCTCTCATAAAAAGAGACTTGTTGCACCTGCAAGTCTCGTCTCCTCAGGGTCTAGTTCTTCAGCACATTAGTCTACCTTACATTTCTCTCTCTGACTTCCCTTATTGATGTCTGGTGATTGAGTTCTTACAACGTACTTCGGTCATACGATTTTCTCCTAACACTCGCACGCTGGGGGGCAATCTGTTACACCATTTTTTGGTCATCTAACCTACTATCATTAGATGGACCCAAGTACACCATGTAAGACCAATTTTACCCTAAGTAAAATTGCTTTCAATATGTAAAATAACTTAATAAAACACATTTATTAGGTTGTTTATGGTCTAAACAGGAAACCCCAAAAGGAAATATTAAACAAACCTATATTTGTTTGATTTTCTTCAAGGAATAATTAATTAAACAATAATTTAATTATTATTCCTGGTCATGTTTAACCCAAAACAAAGAAATTAATTAGATAAATCTTTATTTATCTTATTATTTTTTAGGAATAATTATTTAAATCTTATTTAAATAATATTCCGTGTTAAATATGACTAAATCACCCATAAATAATTAAATAAATCATTATTTATTTGATTATCTTTCAACCACTTCCTTAAAATGATAAATAAATCATTTATTTATTTAGTATTCACAAATAAAGGGATTTGACCCAAGTCAAATACTTTTTCCCCCCAACAAATATAATAAAATATTCCATAAAAGGTGGATCTAGATTTGGTTAATGTTATTTTAATCATGCACCAAGATCTAGAATGACCCAATATTTTGTTATAAATAGGAGGGTTTCTCCTACCATTCTTCACCTTTTGTTGCCTATTAGATCACTCTAAATCTATACTCTTGGTTTGACTTTGAGCCATTATCATTGTCATATTTTCCATTATTTGCTGTGTGAGCTCCCTTTGAGTTCTATCTTTGTCTGGGTTTTCTACACCAACAGGAGAGAGAAATGCTAGATCTGAAGTGCTGAGGACTTCCAAGAACCCATCCCATTGAGGAGAACTAGAAACACCTTCTTGTTTTCCTCCCAGGTGCCCTTAATACAAAAATTATTTCAAAAATATTGTTCTTGTCTTGTCTATTGGATGTATGGAGCAAAACCTTATTTTTACTACTTAATGTCTCTTTATACATAGATCTGGATTTTTGTAGCACTTGTCTTGATCAACTAACTACAAATATGAAGATATTGGCAACCATATTTGATGTTAGGGCTATAAGTTATGCGTAGATAAAGTGGTATTTTTTCGTACACTTTGACAAAATATTCATACTAACAGTCCCTCCAAAATTCAAGGAAATGCCTTAGTACTTAGGGGAAATTAGTGAAATTTTTAGGGAAAAATGAGAAGGGAAGTTAATAATTTGACTTTTCTTTGCTTGAAATTCTTCCAGTGTAGTGTTTTCCTTTGCATTTGTGATCAAAGTAAAGATTTAACACATCTAGAGTCATTATCCATCACATGTAATTATGCAACATCATCTACCTACCCTACCTACTTTACCCTACCATTTTTTCTTCTTTATTATGGTGCACTTAGACTCGAAAACCCTTATCACACTTTTTCTTTTACATGTGGAAATATATCTAAATCTATCCTTATTTTATCCAAGGGCTCAGATTAAACTATTGAGCTCCTTTTATTTACTCTACCTATCTACTTATCTGCCAAGATTAAACAATTTGGTCATATTTTATTCTCTATCTCTAAAACATAAAATTGAAAGATGAACTAGCCAAGCTTAAACTATTTGACTGTTCACCAATTGTGGCATAAGATACAAGTTGCACACAATTTTGTTTATTACATAAGAGCAAAAAAGTAGTGGCATTTAGACTTGCACACTTTCCTTGGCCTTTCTTTTGGTGGGGTTCATTTTCTTTCAATTTTTTGGCCATTTTATTCTTTTCACCCTTTAATTTTTCTTTTAGGGTATACCCTCTTTACATTTTTAAAATTTTTTTTTTTTTTTACAATATGGAAAACCTTTGTAACAAGGAAATGTATGAACATATTACATAGCCCATCAAGTCAATTATGATATATGACACCTATTGGTATAGGAGCATAACACCACCAACCAACCTCTAACTCGAAATTCACTAGCTAATTGAATTTTCGATTTCAGTTAACTATGTCAAGTCCACATTGAGAATGAATTACAGTTTAATGTCCATCAAAATTAAGGGATAATAAAAATTGTCATGCACCCAAAAATAGCCTTGTGGGCCCCACCCTAGTGTAGGTGATTAATGCAACCAAGTGATAAATGCAACCAGGTGCTTAATTCACTAGTGTGGGTGTTGAATCTTCTTGTTGAATATCAACAAAAATCATTAGCACTCCTACATCATATGGGCCACAAAAAGTTGAGCGATCTAGCATACCTTCAGTGACCAAAAGACGGCATAGGGAAGAAGTTTCTCAAACCTACAAGAAGGGGAAAATATTATTTTTTTCCCCTGAGATTGCTAAATACATGCCTACAGATAAACCTTTGACTAGGTGACAATCTAGAAAACTGTCTAAGGAAGTTACAATTGAAGAAGTTTAGGGAGAAGCTATGGAGAAATCACCTAGGCATGGAAATGAGTCACCCCTGCAGCATAATGATGAAGAGATTCCCCATGAAGAAGAAATACTTGACCATGGAGATAAGTCAATTGTAGACATTATCAAGGAGTAGCAAGTAAAAATCAAGGGACTACAGGATGATCTCTCAAAGGAAAACTTTATGGTGGCCTTATTGAAACAAGAAAATAGGCACTTGAAAATGAGTTTGATGCAGCAAAGTACCTCATAGGAGCCTCCATCATCCAGCAAAGAATTTAAAGACAAAGGTAAGGCAATGATATATGTAGAGCGGATTGAAGATAGAGATATTTAGAGGTAGCTAAGGTGACATGCCACAAGAGCATGGGCAAAGAATAAAGAGCAAGAAAAGGAGCCATCTCCTTCACCAACACACAAGGACTCCACTGACCCTATAGCTGCAAGTATAGATAAGGAAAGGGAGTATTTTCTTGATAGAGTGAATGTGTGCTTAGAGAAAATTTTTGGAAAGGAAAATAGAGACACTATCATGCAAAGGTACATGGCAAGGCACTACTACATTAGAAACATCTTTTGCAAGATTAGAGTTAAGAACATGAAGAAAAAGCCCAAGAAGACCCTAAACAAGCTCAAGAAGAAGGATAACCTTGATATTTTGGCTAATGCATCTCTAGTTGTCTAAATTGTGACTGAAAAATGCAAAAGGAGAGAAGTTTGGAAAAAATTGGCATTTTTTGAGTTATTTTGGTAATTCAGGCAATTTTAGTGCACAGAAACGCAGTGTGCCCACGTTGCAATTTTTTCGAGGACCTACAAATGACAAATGGCAAGTATTTTCAGGTGTCATATGACTAGCACATTATAGAAATCCACTTTTTCTCTAATTTCATCTCACAAATTTGTAGGAAAATGTCAAAAACCATCAGTTTTTCACACTTCTCCCACTATTTTGGACCACACACTGCGGTTCTGATGTAGTTGTTGGAGAACGGGTTTTGAGGTGCCTTGGAGGTGAGTTTTTGCTAATTTGATGCTTCATAAGCCTTGTGGAAATCCTCAAATAACTTTACCAACATCCAACCAAGCTTATAAATCCACCTAAGCCATCTAAAATCTCCTTCAAAATTCGTTACACTTCTGCTAAATTTCACTGCATTTCTGAGGGATTTTGTTGCGCTTCTGGGTTTGAGGACTTTTCTAGACACGCAGAGGTCAAAGGTCGAAATTATTATATGTAACAACTATCTCACAAGTTTTTTCATGGTTAATGAGCATATTTATGTTCATCTTTGTTAAAGGATCTTGTGTTTAATGACTTGAGACAAAGACTGAACTCGTTAGCTAAAATAGGGGAAGTTGTTTCTAACTCCGCTAAAAATTAGGTTTTGAGTCATTAGGTGCATTAATTAGTTGTTTTAGATCAGGTTTGTTACAGGTCAATTTTTGCATCACTCCCAAAACCCAGATCAGTATCAACTAGGGTCTATCATACTCTAAATCAGTTGTTACATGCCTTAAAAAACTCAACCCATTGATGGTTTTCCTCCATGAAAGTTTCACTGTTTAGATACCAGTTGAAGTGTTCTATTGAGCCATAAACACACCCCTAGACTACATTAAGTGCTTTACAGAGCATATAATCCCATGAAAATCTGCATCGCAAAGCATCTAGGCCCACTTTATGGTGCGTTGGTCGACTAGGAGCGATTTTTTCATAGGATTTCGGGAATCTTCCCACCTTCTAGTGGCTTCTAGAAGTTGTTCCAGCTATCACATCATCTGATAACTTTAAATATGGACACCATGGAGCCATTGAACCTCTTATCCTCCTATTCCCATGAATAAGGAAACCTCTTCATCCATTTTTGAAAAATCCATTCAATGATTCATTAATGTCAAACTACCTTGACTACTTATAAATTGAGCACTCATCATAGTGAACAGGACAGAAAGAGTTCAAATTAGTAGAGTTATGTTGGTGAGATAACAGCTCTTGGAGGTGTCCTTTGTATGTAATGTTATGCCATTGGAATGATGTTGCTGATGTGATGAGGATAGGACTGAAGTTGGAGCTAGTTGACATTGAATCGATCCAACTGGTTGTAACTTCCCCTTCTACTTCATAATAAAGAGATTGTTCCTTTCCATGTATGATTTAATATGTGTATTTTCAAGTTCAATCGATTAAATTTTTTTAACATGAATAGATAATATGCCTTTATGTCATTTTCTAACTTCTGTTAATCATTGCAGGTACCAATCAAGTGAGTTCAGTTCAATTGAGAGTGACAGAAGCAATGAAAGGGAGGCGAAGAATAGTGAAAGATCACAAGTAGATGTTATTCCCTTATCTATTCATTTTAAGGAAAAGGTCAAATATATTTCTTCTATTGTTCTAAAAGTGACCACCACACTTAGGGAAAACATTTCTATCCGTAGGTTTGGTTTTTGTATAACAAATTGGCAACCATAATGGGGAGCGAAGGATAATCCCTGGTGGTTTTATCCTTGTTTATCAGCCTCTAGTAGACTTTACTTGATTTATTTCAGTCATTTGAATGTGTTTTAGTAAAAAAAGTGTGTTTGATTGCCTATTTTTGAGTTTCCTCTGGAACCAACGCACTATTCGTCTTGACACAGTGCTTTGCATAACATTGTTGGCTTAAAGACAATGCTTTGCAATGCACTGTCTCCCACTCAGGGGTGCATTTCTCTTGTGACCAACCAAAAATCATCATATTTTTGTTTTTTTCCATTCATTTCAGTGTTTTGATTCCTAATTTTTCAAGTGTCTGATTGCCTCTAGAGACCAGATTGCCTCTACTATTCTTGCCTCATTTTTGATATTTGTTTGATCAATGTTTATTTTTATTTTTCTTTATCATTGTCAAATAAATCCAAAGTTTAAATTTGATCAATTCTTTATTTTCAAAAGAGGAATTTTCGTTCAAGTATTTGTTTCTCTGGAAAGTATTGATTGATTGTTTGTGCATTTAGTTTCTTTTTTGTTCATCTACACTTAAAAGAAATGGAAAAGAAAAACATGCATTTTCATATAGGGATTGTGAGTGTTGCATAGGAATAGTTAGGGAATTTGCATTTAGATGTGCTCATTTTTTATTTCTTACAATCTGATTGCTCTATCCCTTGTAGCTAAGTTTTCATTGTGGAAAATTGAATCGAAACAAATACTTATCATCTTTGTTGCATTCTAGGAATGTAAAATACATCTCATGGTGAACCTGAAAGGAAAACTTATAAACAAGATCAACTTAAAATTTATCTAAATTAATCTAAGGGAGCATTGCCACTTAACAATAACATTTAGAGGTCTAGGTTAGAGACGTGTTCCAACGTCGTAAAACATAGAAACTGTCATTAATTGTATGCGATACATTCCAAGTGTGATACCTCATTCAATGTATGTAAGTATATTAGAGCTCATCCATGCACCTTCGGGTATATCAGGTAGTGTTCTAGTACGAAAAGTATAAGGGGATGCTCTCACTATGTGGTTTCACATTAGACAACGCTAATACGGATTGGGCCTCCACGTACCATCAAGTATATTTCAGAGGACAACATTAGTTTTCTTACCATCCATAAGTAACTGAGTCAGTCGCCTTGTACACTATGATACATTGAACACAACATTTAGGGAAATTTCTTGCACGTACATAAGTCCTTGGTTTACTGGGCTGGTATATTGCAGTTCACATTTTCTTTGTAAACCTTTTTCCTAGCATTATCCTCTTTTTGTTTTTTTTTTTTTTGCGTTAAAATCTATTATCAATAGTGGAAGAAGATAAACCCTTTCCCTGTCATTCGTGTAGGACAAAAAATAAACCACCTTTACCACCATAAGCTACACCTAGAAGGTGAAGGTGAGATTATCCTACGAAGTCTGTTACCTCTAGAATCTTTGGTGCTACATCTTCATCTAATTTACCAAAGTCATCTGATACTTTGAGTACCAAGTCTCGAGTCGTTTCGACCGATCTTGGTTTGTCTGCTACTGTTGAGACGAAACCCTGACAATTACCTGAGGACACTGAAATTTATTCGAGTAAAATGGTAAATCTAGAACTTGAATTTGTTCAACCAGAATTCAATTCAAAACCTATTGTTATTTTACTAGAACATCTTGATCCTGAATTTGAACAGAAAGAAGTTTTTCCCGTGCTGGAAGATGATCAACCGGCTCATCCTCAGTCATCCGTAACTATTGAGTCTTCCTCTTTACTGCAGAGTTTACTGCCTAATGTTTATCTTGGGATTGACGGTCAAGTACTTCCAAATGGTTTGATTTTAATAGAGGAAGAAATTCAGGAAGAGACAATGTAATATCCCAAATCTGGAACAGCTAGCAAGGCATGAATGGAAAATGAAATTTCCAGTAATGGCTGCTACAGGAATTGAAACCAAGACCTGTATCCCTTAGAAAAATGTGTCTAAGTGCTAAATCCAAGAGGAGGCTCCAAATAAATCCTTCTATGTGGATTAAACACATCTCCCACACTTAGATGTCCTCAAAAAGTGCCTGATGAAGGGACTGCAACATTATATGAACATACCATGGAAAAACAACATTATTTTAGTAGCTGTGAGGTGAGAAGATATAGATAGCCAAAAAATGATGTTATAGCTGTAAAGAAAGTACAAGTTCTTGAGGAAACATCCACTCAAGAAAGGCAATGCAAGCCTCAACGATACATGTACAAGGAAATGAAAGAACACTGCTTCATATGTGAAACCCTTGTCTATGACAGCGCAGTCTATTATGGAGTACTGCTAAAAAATGATGTCAGTACATGGATATATCAAGATATAGCTCAAATAAAATAGGGGAGCAAAGCTCTAACCATTGGAAACAATAATACATCAATCCTTCGAAGGATTGGCTGAAATATACAAAATGGAAAAAATGTCGGAGTTGCTCGGTAGCAGCTGCAACTCAGAAAATGGAACTGGATGGGGAAGACTGAAGATGATACATTTGATGTCAATGTATCCTCCAATGGATCTCTCAAGTGGAAGGCTGATAATTACACTGAAGATCTTACCCTCCAATCAACACTGCAAAACCCCACAGCAAGTGTTGTATGAAAATAACGCAGTTACTAAAGCAAACTACGCTGTAGCGGAAAAAGAATGAGTTAGCCCAATGCCAAGATCTAAAATAAGCCCTAATGGCTTCCAAAATGATCCTCCAAAGGAAATAAAGACTCTCCTTCTTAAAAACAAGTGATGGAAGAGGTGTTGTGACTCCTCACTGCAACACCCTGCAACACAGAATTATCCTGCTTCAGGAATAACGCTGTCCTGGAGGAGGATGCTTGGCCTCAAGCCTAGATGTGAGGAAAATATGTAAAACTCCTTCAAGAGGCTTCTCAAGAAAGGAGAAGGATTCCTAAGCAGGAAATCCTTGTGCTAAGAAGCACAGCAACTCAGCCGAACAACTAAAGAATGCACAAAGTCTAAACATACAAGAAATCTATAATCATATGCATGAGAAACAATGGCTGCCTTTCCCTCATTTTAAACACATGAGAGCTCCCTCTCCATGGGTCCCACTCTTTTAGGGTTTCCTCCTTCAAGGAATATTCCCTCCTCTTTCTCTGCGCTGTCCTATAAGATGATTTCCACCTTGTACCTCTGCGCTATTTGACTTGGTCAAACTTGACCTAGCCTCTTTGAAAATGTCTCCTTTCACACATGAGGGTGTGAAATTTAGTTCCAAGGTTGATCCCATTTCATACTAGAGGGATTTTATCCATTATTTTATTTTGTTTGGGCCTCCTCACCCAATTATTCAACTTATAAGTGAAATTATCAAAATTTAATATTCCAATTTATTGAAGGAAAAATTTGGAATATTACAGTCCTTCCCTCCCAAATGTTGCTTGTCCTCAAGAAACTACAAGGATAGAACTAGAAGGTCTCCACTCAAGGAATGGCGTCTGAAATGTGATGAGGAATGTCTTCCCCATCTGGATCCTCCATCCCCAAGAAATCATCCAAACAAATGAGTCACCTCCCAACATGACAACTCATGGCAATCTCCTTCCACCTCAAGCTCCAGAAATGAAGGTGGGCTAAAATTTTGAACATGATATGCATCATAGCCTACCTCATGCTATCCTTATATCCACTTATGATAAGTGTAGAGTGTGTGCTGATCCTGGGCTGCAAAATTATTTCCCTCAAATGGAAAAGTGAGGAACAATCCTCCAAAGAGTTCTCCTCCAACATTGAAGAACAAGATGGCCCAAAAAAATCCATCCATGATGAATAGGATATGGTCATCATAGAGTATCCCAATGAGAATTTTGATGTAAGTTTTACATGATGATGCATGATACAAACAATATCTCAAGAGGACACAACGTAGTCTCATCCACTGCAAATTTAGAAAATAGTATGGCAAGTAACATACAAAATCCATCACATCTACTAATGAATAGTAAATGGCTAAATGTGTCAACAATACATGATAAAATACTTGCCATTGGCTGTACAATGGATGGCTTTCCAACTCATGGCACACCTGAAAAGGAAAAAAATAGGTGGCTGTGGTGGCCATATCTCCTCCCATGCTCCCATTAGAACATGTAGTGCAGAAAATGTGGGAATTTTCTCCCCTCAAGGACACATCCAACTCATGTGTCAATCTCACAATCATGCTTCCTATAAAAATCTGATCCATATCAGAAACTGAATTCATGATCGGTGTTTGGTCAATTTAGTGTGTCCTAAATTGCTACATTAATTTGTCAATATAGGATTCGTAAGCTGACGAAGTGTGGCGCACTATATGTGCAAGATAACCTATCTCTTACTTTTTGTCGTTTTTGGTTTTTTTTATTTTTATCCTGGTTGGTTTCCTAATGTGAGATGGAAATTCTAAAAGACAAGTATGGTTATGATTGTTCAAGGCAATGATGTCCTTTATAATGATTTACCAAACTTCAAATTTCAAAAGGATTTTGAAACATACAATGACAAAATTAGTTCTTAAAAGGAAATGAAAATGTGCCACTATTCTAGTTAAACAAACAGTGAACTATTGATCATGAAAACCATTACCCTTGCTGCTGTCTAAACACAAAAGAAACTGTACTCAAAGAAAATATTGCAAGTAAAGAAAAACTAAAATCAAATTACATCAACTCATATTCTGACCCCTCACCATTAGTCTCGCTATGGCTTTCGGAGGTAATCATAAACAACTTGAGCAATCTGATATCTAATTTGCAGAAAAATAAACTAATATCAAATTACACACTCATACTTCAATCCCTCACCATTAGTCTCGCTATGGATTTCGAAGGTAACTGATAATGACATGAACAATTTAATATCTATCTTGTAGAAAAGTAAACTAATATCAAACTATACACTCATACTTCAATCCCTCACCATTAGTCTCGCTATGGCTTTCGGAGGTAACTGAAAATGACATGAACAATTTAATATCTAACTTGCAGAAAAGTAAACTAATATCAAACTACACACTCATACTTCAATCCCTCACCATTAGTCTCACTATGGCTTTCGGAGGTAACTAAAAATGACATGAGAAATTTAATATCTAATCTAACTACTAAAGCAAATGTGCAAGACTGAAATAAACAAAACAGTGCTGGAATTAAACAAAAACTAAGAAAAAGAAATCAGCAGAAGGACAATATTGATTCCATGTCATTAGTCATTGTAAAAAGATGTGCAAATGCCCAGACCGCCTATTGTAATATGGAACAAAACACTGATCAGTTAACAACAACATAAAACATAAAAGATTATGGACAGAAGTAAAATGTAAAGCATGAAAGATTATGGATAGAGATGAAATGTAAATACCATGAAAGATGTAATCTATAAACACGTGAATGACTATGTCACAATGAACATAAATAAATGAAGCATGAAACTATACAGTAATACACAAAACCTCAGCGTGTGCAGGGGCCATCTGCACAAACTTCGGGAAGCAGCTTTCAAGTACGAATTATGCTTATGAACAGAGTCTTCTCATATATTAAAATGTAGTCATAACAGAGAAATAATGTCACAGCACAATGGCGACGCAATTACATTACAGAACGCATTATGCGTATGAGAACGCATTATTTATAACATAGGGTGATATAACTAATTCCCTAAAGTCTGCACTGGTAGAAGACACGTGAACCACCACGTCCAGAGATCTAGCATTATGGCCGCCATGAGGATTAAATCTATGGAGAGTGGATGTTGGATTCGGCTTATGGAGCTGTTTACAGGTGTTGATATGTCTCCCGTGATCTAGAAACGGCCACGCAAATCTCCACGTGATGAGAAACAAAGTTTTGTCACCGTGGGACTCTTCGGTTGACCACCACTTGGCCACCTTTGACCACAACCTTCTTAGGTGAATTTGACTGAGCCAATAGGACACGATCCATGTCCATGTCATTTCTAACTTGCCCATGTGGCTCGATTTGCCTAAAGACACCTGCAACATAGACTTTAACAAAATGGCTGCGGAAAGTTGCAGTAGCTGCGAAAAGTGACAAGATTCCGCAGCTAAATGAGCAAAAATCTAAATCAAACAGCAGACACAAAACATAGTTAAAAACCATTTTAAATGCTCTTTTACAATTAATATGCAATGATATTGATGACTTAGAAGGTCCAGGTGAATGAAAAAGGTCTAGAAAGGTGTACAAGAAAGATGTAGATTTGAGACTCAACATACCCCCACTGTGAAGGTGTTGCATGTCCTCATGCAACCAAAATTTTGATAATCCTTCTTTAATTCATATGCCTTGACACTTCAGCCAGTACATCCAGTCCTCTCCTCCTCTTCCTTGGTGCTGCTAACATCCTGGGCTTCTTCATCAAGCATCTGAATTTGATATTAACCAGTGCTCTACTTAACTTCTGGCATTTCTTCTTCAATTTCCTGTTCTTTTTCTGCCACAGTCCCAGATGTAGCATGGTATTGTCATGAATGATCTTGTCCAATTTTCTTTTTTCCTTCAATGCCTCATTTTCATTTTTAATGTGTCTATTTAAAACCTCCAACTCAAAGACTTCTTGTTTCAATGATTGGACTAGATCTTCTTTTGCTGTGTGAGGCTGAGTGGATGAAGTGCTGGGACCCGTGGCTGCTCTTTCTAAAGATTCTATATAATCATATACTTCTTGCTGCTTTGGGTCTATCTCAGGTGTCGTTTTTATTGGGCTGTCCCCAAAATGCCGTGGAGGAGAATTGACTTCAAAATCTGGCTGAAAAGGACTCATGTCAACATTTGACTGAGAATGCGGTGGACTATGTTCAACGTCTGGCTGAGAATGAGATGGACTATGTTCAATGTCTGACTGAGAATGAGATGGACTATGGCCAGCTGGGGATTGTTCAGGTGTTTCTTCTCCCAAATCAATAAAATGGGGTCCTTTCATTTGTGTTTTCCTCAACTTCCCTTTAAGCCTGGAACTTCTTCTTACACGCTGTGGACCACTATCTTTCCCTTTTTGTTTTTCTTTTCCCCTCTTTTTGGCCATAGATGACTGTTCCTGAAGGTGAACTAGTCTCTCAGATAACACTTGATGATCTTCTTCTGAGGAAGGGGTTTGATGCATAGCCTCAATGCTTTTTCTCTCTTTTGATGTTATTGGCTTTTTACCCTTGGTTTCTTCCTTCCTCCTTTTTGACAGTCTCTTTTCTCCACTAGTTCTTTCAATTGTAGTAGTAGGAGTGCTTTGAGTTTCATCATTTGTTCTCTTTCTCCTACTCCTTCTTGATGTACTACCTTCAGGAATTTCTTGGGGTTCTTCAAAGAAATTTCTAATCAAAAATTGTTCCCATGTGTCCTTTTTCTCTTTTAACTGTTTTTCAATCAAAATTTTCACAAGACCATGGTGATACAAATGTGGTTCTACGTCCCCTAAATGCTTCTGGACGGTCACAGACATCTTCTTCAAACTATTTAATAAAAAGTATGGCAGATTGAGGGTCTGGTTGTCTAGAAAATTCATCAGCAATCGGGTATGATACATATACATGGATCCAAAACGGCCCTCACAGGTGATAAATTTTTGAATGACCAACAGTAAAGTGGCCCACTCTTCTTTCAAAGCATGAACAGGAATTCCCTTTTTAAAAATAGTTACATCCATACCTGGGTTACGTAGGATCATTCTCCAGGCTTCATCACTAATGCTTTTGTTCTTGAACCAACGTTCACCTTCTTGAGGGAGTTCTGTAGTAGATGCTATGGATGCCTCATTCACCGTAAATTTGAGGTCCCCAATTTCTACTTCGAGACCATTGAAAGACCTTGCGAAAGCTTTTGTCACCTCTTTATGGTAGCCTCTAAACTTTTGAATGAACCGAAGCCACTTTGCCTTTTTCAATAAATCTCTGACTTGTGGGTATCCTTGCATGAATTTAGGTCATTTTGGTTCTGTTCTCAACAACTGACCCATCCTTCTTTCTGCTCTTTAAAACTTGTCTGCGTGAGGAGGGTTCAACGGAGGTAAGACGGCTGAATGAGAGGAAATGAGCACGATTTATGGAGGAGACCAGTGACTATAGGCGGATATCAAAGAATGGGTATACGGAATGTAGCGTAACAGAGAAAAAAATGGGGTGAAGCGAAACAGAGAAGGGTTACGTGAGCACGGTGGAAATGCGGCTGTGAGATCAATAGAACAATAGGAGGAGTAGAACACATCCGGCAATATTTAAAATTGGGTGGCTGTAGAGTAAATGTAAGCACGTGTATGAAACGACTACAGATTTTATGCGGCTGAAAGAAGCCGTAGTCAAATCAACCACGTTTCATCATCACAGGTGGAGTATCAGAGTATGAGTGAAGATCGGAGGTTTGATTATGGGACCATTTGAAAATGAATTCAAGGATTGTGGGAGGATCATATAGAGATCATGGAATGGTTACGCAGTTTGTCAACACAATCATTGCATATAATGGAGCTATGGTTTATAACTATGTAAAAATGTGCTTGAATGCCATTTGAAATAAATTTTTACTCATACCTTGCAATTCTTGCCATTTTTCATTGGTCTTCAATTAGTTGCTCCTCATTGATATCTTGAATGCCTCATGTCTTCATAATATGTCTTCATACCTGCATTTGATTTCATGATTGTTGAACTAACATTTGGCTGTACATTTTTTTTTGAAAAACAGAGTGGTAGCTGCAGAATCTGCTTCTGGCTGCGGAAACTGGTGTCAGCTGCGGAAACTGACACAACTATTATTTGGGTGAATGGAAATAGATGGATGATAACTGACTGAATGAAAATGGTCATAAAAGAAAAATTTATTGGTGAAATGAAATGAAACAGATGAAATGAAGTGAAATGGAATTAAGTGGAGTGAAATGAAGTGGAATGGAATGGAGTGGGTGGTCACAAAAATTGTGAAATGAAAGAGAGATTTTTTTTTGGAAAATATAGGATGTCAGGTGTTCCTAATTTTCACCCTACATTTTCTGTATAAGACAGCCAATCAATGATTGGTTTTTAGTCTTATACAATTTTTTTTTTTTTAATTTTTTTTTTTTTTAACTGAAAAGAACAAAGGCTAGGCTGGTGGAGAAGAAGAATTTTTCTGTACCAGCTTGATTGCAGAATTTTCTTGAAACATTTTGACAAATTCCTCTTTTGAGAGTGGCTTATGATAGACTTTTAATCTGTGGCCATTCACAATAAGAGGAGTTTGAAATTCATCAATGGTCTTGATTCTTACCGCTCCATTGCTAAAGATCTTGTCAATCTCATATGGTCCAAGCCAATGAGTCTAAAATTTTCCTTTAAAATATTTAAACTTGGAATCAAATAACAATGCCCAATCTCCTTCTTGAAACTTCTTCTCTTTGATGTATTTGTCATGCCATTTAGCTCTCTGATATTGAACTATATTAGTTCTTAGAATTTCCTCTTGTCTGATCTCATCTAGCTCATTCAACTGCTCCATTCTATGCTTTTGAGCTTCTGATAAATCCATCCCCAACTGAACTGATATCTTGAAGGTCTTGACTTGGAACTCAATGGGGAGCAGGACTTCTTTCCCATAAACAAGTTCATAGGGAGAATGTCCTGTTGTATTTCTCCATGTAGTTCTGTAGGCCCACAAGGCTTCAGAAAGCCTTTCCACCCAATCTCTTCTATGTATGTTTCGGGGAATTAACACCCTAGAGGTTGGTTGGGATACAACCTCCACAGAGCAGGGGCGTACTACTTAACAGAGACTCACACAACCATGCACAGTCATGAAAACGAAATAGAGAAGAACGAGAGGTTTACCCGTTGGTCCTACGTTTGAAGTAGATCCACGTGGAGTTCAAACCCCCTGCAACCGTCCTTCCTTCTTAACCTGAAATACAAGAAGAAACCAGCACAAAGGACAAGTTGTACAGCATATATCTACTCTAAATGTTAGTGAGATTCATATAAAACCAATATATACTTCTTTTTCTTAAATGGTGGATTAATAGGTCCAATAAAATCTAAAGCCCATTTTTCAAAGGGTTCAATGAGTACCTGTGGTTGCAATGGCATTTCATTTGAAAGGGTAGGTTTCCCTACTCTTTGGCAGCTGTCACACCTTTTGACATATTGTTTTGCATCTTTGAAGAGGTAAGGCCAATAATATCCTAAAGAGAGGATTTTATAGGCCGTCCTTTTGTCTGCAAAGTGTCCACCGCATGGTTCATCATGACATGCCTTAAGAATATCAGGCATTTCATCTTCCCTGACACATCTTTTGATCACAAGATCTGGCCCTGTTTTAAACAATTCGTTAGAAATCCATGAATATTTTGAACTCTCCTGAATAATATTTCTTTTTTCACTTGGAAAAAAATGTGAAGGCAGTTTCCCTGTAACCAAATAGTTAGCAATATCTGCATACCAAGGAGTCTTAATAGTTACTACAAACAAGTATTCATCAGGAAACTTATCCTCTACAGGAGAATCTTCTTTAGTATTCTGAATCCTAGACAAGAAATCAGCTACCGTATTTTGTTTTCCTGGTCTATCCAACACAGTAATATTGAATTCCTGCAAAAGTAAGAGCCATCTTGTCACTCTGCCATTAGTAACAGGTTTGTTCATTAGATATCTAATTGCAGAATGGTCAGTATGAATAAAAGTTTCATAGCTTGTTATATAATGTCTAAACTTATTGATTGCATGAACAACAACTAAAAACTCTTTTTCAGTCACAGTATAGTTTAACTCTGTGGGAGTCAAATTTTTACTGGTATAATAAATGGCATAAGGAACTAAATCTTTTTGACCCAACACAGCTCCTAGAGCTGTATCCGAAGCATCCGTAGAAATATGGAAAGGGAGTTTCCAATTTGGTCCTCTCAAGATAGGTGCTTCAGATATTCTTGTTTTCAAAGTTTCAAAAGCTGATTGACAATCAGGATCCCATTTAAATTCACAGTCTTTTGTAAGCAATTTGAAGAGTGGAGATTCTATTTTAGTGAAGTTTTCTATAAATCTTCTATAGTAACCAGTAAATCCTAAAAAACTTCTAACATCTCTTTGACAATTTGGAATAGGCAACTTGGAGATGACTTCAACTTTTGATCTATCAACCTTAATCCCATCTCCCGAAATATGATGCCCCAAAACAATCCCTTCAGTAAACATCATAAAGCATTTTTCATGGCTTAATGAAAGGTTTGTTTCTTTACATCTTATAAGAATTTTTTCCAAATTTTCTAATGCCTCTTCAAATGAATTACCATAAACTGTAAAATCATCCATATAAACCTCTACACAATCATGGATTAGATCAGAAAAAATTCCTAGTACCGCTCTTTGGAATGTTGCGGGTGCATTACATAACCCAAAAGGAAGCACTCGGTAGGCAAAAGTTCCCCATGGACAAGTAAATGTGGTCTTATCTTGATCTTCAGGTGCTACCTGAATTTGATTATAGCCACTTAAACCATCCAAAAATGAAAAGTACTTTTTACCTGCTAATGTATCTAATACCTGATCAATAAAAGGCAAAGGAAAGTGATCCTTCAAAGTTGCTTTGTTCAATTCCCCGTAATCAATGCATACCCTCCATTTACCATTCTTTTTAGGTACTATAACCAAAGGAGAAACCCATCGGCTATCTGAAATTGGATAAATGAAGTTTACATTGAGTAATTTTTGGAGCTCTTCTTTCACTATCTCCCTAAGATTTGGATTCATCCTTCTTTGAGGTTGTCTGATTGGTCTACTATTTTCCTCAATATATATATGATGAATGCAAGTCTTAGGATCAATACCTTTCATGTCAGTATACTCCCATGCAAATGCAGTAGAATGTTTTTGCAAGATTTTGGTTAGTTCTTCTTGTTGTGACTTTTCCAAATATTTTTTGATATTCAATGTTTTTCTTGGAAAAATCTCAATACTGAAACTACCAAACTCTTCCATAGAGTAAAGATACATTTGTCTTGATTATAAATATTCTATGTCAGATTCCAACTGAAATTGTGTGGGGTCATATTCTGAAGATGTCTCAAAATTTTCTAATGTGTTCAGAATTTGACTATCCTCACTGATTTCAGAAATGGTAAAGACAGGTTGTATAATGTCCTCATCATCGACCCATTCATTGTCTCCTACTTTTGTGATTTCTTTTGCTGGAGGATACAAATTGAATTTCTTTGTCGAATTACCATTAGAAATGTACATGTCCCCAGATCTACAACTAATAAAAGCATCAGCTGTGGCTAGCCAAGGTCTTCCTAAGATAAGTGGGTGTCCTCCTAGATTACTCTTGGGAGTCAAAATCATAAAATCTACTAGATATTCCCAAGAATCTAAGGAGACTGAAATATCTTCTAATACACCATCTGGTTTAATAATTGATCGATCTGCAAGTTGCAGTAAAGTAGGTGTAAAAAGAAGGTTAGGAAGTTTTAGCCGGTCCATAGTCTGTCTACTCATAATGTTGATAGCAGCCCCTAAGTCAATCAATGTGTTTGGAATTTCTATCCCATTTATATGTGTCTTGACAATTGGACTTCCTGGATCTACATACTTCTGCATGGTAATTTTTCCCATCATGATATCTACAATTTTTCCTACCAGGTGGATTCTTCTTGTGTCTTTTAGTTTCCTCCCTGGTCTTTTGAGACTCAACTCCTTTATTGTTTTTGCTAGAATAGGAATCTCTCGAATGGCTTGTAGCAAGGGAATATTGATACAAACATTCTTTAATTCATCTAGAAAATCATAGTTAGGCAACAAGATTTGTTTTTCCACCCCTTTATCAATTTGTAATCTTTCAGGAAAAGGAGGTGTGGATGAAGATGCAGGTTGCTCAACTATAGGAGTTGTGGGTGTTAAATTTTCTTTCTCTTTTTGAATGTTTGATTTTTGAAGAGATGTTTCCTCAGAACTTTTATTGGCTTTAAGAGAATCCTCCTCAAAGGTATCTTTCTCTTGGAAATCTATATAAGGTTTTTCTAAAACTCTACCAGACCTAAGTTGTACATCATTGAGAGGAACAATCATATAGGTAGGAAATTGTTGTCCTTCTATCATGTAAGTATTCTGAGGATTTTTATTGCTAGGATTTGGCAATGGCTGAGCTGGAAGTTGATTTGTCTTTTGTTGGTATGGAAGCATGAGTTGAGGATTTGGATTCTGCTGAGAAGGTTGTTGTTATGGAAATGGCAATGAAAGTTGTGGATTTGGGTTTGGAAGTTGTGGAGCTTGTTGATTTTGAAAAGATGGAGGATATTGATAAAATTGAGCAAATCTCCCATAAGGATTTTTCATCCCTTGTACCCATGGTTGATATGGATTTTGATGTTGGGGCCAAGGTTGTTTCCAAGGATTCCAATTTGGTGGGGTTTGAAGATTCATAGGGTTGTTAAACCCTTGAGTTTGTTGTCCCTGCCAGGGTCTTCTTGCAACAAAACAGAGAGATTCTACTGAATTTGGGTCTTCTTGAAAGACAGCTTTGAGTCCAGGAATTGAAGGACAATCCCTCGTCTCATGATTCTCTGAGAAAATCATACATGTTTCTACAACTTTTGCATCCAAGGGACATTCCCTTAAAGCATATTTATTCCTACATTTCGGACAAAATATGGCTAGAGCATCTGTTTTTGCTTTCTGCTTGTTTTGGATCTTAAGGGTGTCTAGTTGTTCACTAAGGCTCCCTAAGATATCAGTTTTTAATTCATCAAGCATATTGCCAATCTTTGCCCTACTTACTGATCCAGTTGCAGATTTTTTAGCCCTGATAAAAGAAGGATCCCTAGGCCCTTTTCCTATTTTAGATTTTCCTCTTGAGAGATGGACACATAGTTCTGTTATATCACGAAGTGGAAGTTGAGAAATGTCTCCTTTCGCCATCATGTTTAAAATATCTATCCATTCATCTCTGATGGCTTTTAATATAAGGGCTTTCAAATTTTCATCATCTAAGTTGCTCATCTTTGCTTTTTTTAAGTTGTATTGAAATCTTTCAAGTAAATCTTCCAAATTTTCATCTTCTTTTTGCATCATTTTGAATACCTAATCCTTGTGATTGGTGGGCATACAATAGTCCAAATATCTATCCAAAAAATTTTGTTTCATGTCGTTCCAAGTCCTAATAGATTGGGTGGCTAATCCCATGAACCATTTCAAAGCGGCTCCCTTCAATGTTGAAGGAAACAGTTTGAGTTTTTGAGAGTCTTCCATATAGTCATAGGTTTGGCACACGACTTCAAACTCAAACAGAAATGTTTCAGGATCCTCACTTCACAATCCATAAAAGTTGGGGAGGACAGATGGTGAGATGTTTTTCATCGTTGTATGAGTTTCCTCATCAACTATAGGGAATCCAAACAAGTTGTCTCCTTCCCTATTTCTTCCATTATTACCTTCACCATTGTTGTCTCCATTGTTTTCTCCTCCTCTACCTATACCTCTACCTCCGAATCCATCTATTATTTCCTCTGCCATGATAGTTTCTTTAGAGTCCTCAAATTCCTCTGGTTCTTCTATCAAGGGAGGATGAGAGGGAGTCTTTTCCTTTTCTTCTTCAGGTGATTCTACTTCTTTGATTACAATATACTCTCCTGTAGAAGTAAAGAACAGATCCTTTTCTAAATGAGATTTAGTAGGTGGTATAGGAGAATCCTCTAATTCAATTTCTCCTTGAATTCCAAGAATCTTAAGGCTAGGGGTAGATGGTGGTGAATCTTGTCTATGCCTTGAAGAAGATGGAGTTGTGAAAATCGAACTCTTGGCTCTAGCTATAAACCTTCCCCTAGAATCTCTTGCTCTATGCATGTCATTTTTATTATTTTTTTTTTAAGTTGGGCTAATAATTCTCTTTCTGATCTTCCAGGTCACACTAGGTGCAAGAAGAGAGCATACTTAAGAAATTATCGAACCAATAACTCTCTTTTCTGATCCTCCAGATCACACTAGGTGCAAGAGGAGAGCATACTTCAAGAAGTTATCAAGTTTTCCCTTCTTTTTATTGTTTTTTTTTTAAGAAATTGGCTACCTAGTTACACTTCCCCGGCAACGGCGCCAAAATGTTTGGTCAATTTAGTGTGTCCTAAATTGCTACATTAATTTATCAATCCGGGATTCGTAAGCTGATGAAGTGTGACGCACTATATGTGCAAGATAACCTATTTCTTACCTTTTCAGGCATGGTTTTAATGTTTGGTTGGTTATAATGTGAGGAGAGATGGAAGTTAAAAGACAGAAATGGTTATGATTGTTCGAGAAATGATGTCCTTATTGATTTACCAAATTCCAAACTTCAAAAGGATTTTTAAAACATGCAATGACAAAATTAATTCCTAAAATAAAATGAAAATGTGCCACTATACTAGTCAAACAAACATTGAACTATTGATCATGAAACCCATTACCCTTGCTGCTGTCTAAATACAAAAGAAACTGTGCTCAAAGAAATCCAAGAATTGCAAGCAAAGTAAAGCTAAAATCAAATTACATCAACTCATATTCTGACCCCTCACCATTAGTCTCGCTATGGCTTTCGAAGGTAATCATAAACAACTTGAGCAATCTAATATCTAATTTGCAGAAAAATAAACTAATATCAAATTACACACTCATACTTCAATCCCTCACCATTAGTCTCGCTATGGCTTTCGGAGGTAACTGATAATGACATGAGAAATTTAACATCTATCTTGCAGAAAAGTAAACTAATATCAAACTATACACTCATACTTCAATCCCTCACCATTAGTCTCGCTATGGCTTTCGGAGGTAACTGAAAATGACATGAACAATTTAATATCTAACTTGCAGAAAAGTAAACTAATATCAAACTACACACTCATACTTCAATCCCTCACCATTAGTCTCACTATGGCTTTCGGAGGTAACTAAAAATGACATGAGCAATTTAATATCTAATCTAACTACTAAAGCAAATGTGCAAGACTGAAATAAACAAAACAGTGCTGGAATTAAACAAAAACTAAGAAAAAGAAATCAGCAGAAGGACAATATTGATTCCATGTCATTAGTCATTATAAAAAGATGTGCAAATGCCCGGGCTGCCTATTGTAATCTGAAACAAGAGCACTGATCAGTTAACAACAACATAAAACATAAAAGATTATGGACAGAAGTAAAATATAAAACATGAAAGATTATGGACAAAGATGAAATGTAAATACCATGAAAGATGTAATCTATATACACGTGAATGATTATGGCACAATGAACATAAAGAAATGAAGCATGAAACTATACAATAATACACAAAACCTCAGCGTGTGCAGGGGCCCTCTGCACAGACCTCGGGGAGCAGCTTTCAAATACGAATTACGCTTATGAACAGAGTCTTCTCATATATTAAAATGCGGTCATAACAGAGAAATAATGTCACAGCACAATGGCGACGCAATTACATTACATAGCTAACTATTATGCGTATGAGAACGCATTATTTATAACAGAGGGTGATATAACTAATTCCCTAAAGTCTGCGCTGATGGAAGACACGTGAACCACCACGTCCAGAGATCTAGCATTATGGCCGCCGTGAGGATTAAATCTATGGAGAGTGGCTGTTGGATTCGGCTTATGGAGCCGTTTACAGGTGTTGATGTGTCTCTCGTGATCTAGAAGCGGCCACACAAATCTCCACGTGATGAGAAACAGAGTTCTGTCACCGTGGGACTCTTCGGTTGACCACCACTTGGCCACCTTTGACCACAACCTTCTTAGGTGAATTCGACTGAGCCAATAGGACATGATCCATGTCCATGTCATTTCTAACTTGCCCATGTGGCTCGATTTTCCTGAAGACACCTGCAATATAGACTTTAACAAAATGGTTGCGGAAAGTTGCAGCAGCTGCGGAAAGTGACAAGATTCCGCAGCTAAATGAGCAAAAATCTAAATCAAACAGCAGACACAAAACATAGTTAAAAACCATTTTAAATGCTCTTTTACAATTAATATGCAATTATATTGATGACTTAGAAGGTCCAGGTGAATGAAAAAGGTCTAGAAAGGTGTATAAGAAAGATGCAGATTTGAGACTCAACAATCGGTTTCATGTGGTGCAAGAAGGTACCAACAATTTTCCCAATAGTGACAACGCAGTTTTCCAAACTGCTGCTTTAGAAAATTACAAGGCAAGATGTTTCTTGATACATAGTTAAGCATTTATG
This sequence comes from Pinus albicaulis, assembly GCA_034641835.2. NCBI lineage: Eukaryota > Viridiplantae > Streptophyta > Pinopsida > Pinales > Pinaceae > Pinus > Pinus albicaulis. The sequence continues at coordinate 662,005,087 of CM076584.1, read as the reverse complement.
TCATCATTTGGCAAATAGTTTGACATAAAAAATGAACATACATGTAATGGGAAAATTTTTTCCCAGGCCACATAAAATATGGCTACCTCCATCATATAGATTGGCCCAACAATGATCATGGAGCATTGTGACAAGCTTGCCCTCTTGTGAAGAAATGCACTGCAAAGTAATGGAAAGAGTATGGAAGTCAATACATGTAAAAAAAAACTTCTTACCATATGAAGGAAGCAAGATGGTACATGGATCCATGAGTGAGTCCTCCATAGTGTTTTGGCATGCTATGAAGGAGAATGAACCATGTGCTGCAAGAAGATAATTCTTCTCATGCTTGGAAATACAAGTCAAGAAGAATATGTCATATTGATAAATGTCTCTATCCACCACTCTATCATAATCACCTCCCCCTTGTTCACCAAGTGTATCTGATGTGAAGTGATCCTGGGGACACTCCATCCATAAGTCCCTGCTCCTAAGTGACAGCGCTGTGAGCTCATGCAAATAAGCTCTTGTCAATACAAGGCTCTGTTCTTTGACATGCTCCTTGTCAAAGATATCTCCCATAATGCTGCAATACATAAGAAGTCCCTCCCAAGGTGGAAGTACCTCTCTATCATCTAAAGCCAAGGAGATAATGCCATCTACTCCTCCTACAACATCATGCAAAGTGTGAGAGAAAATCTTCTCTTGCTCTCCCAAGAACAAGAAAACAACAATATATTTTGCTGCCTCCTACTCTTGTGGCTTGCGTGTCTCATATTTTTAGCACTGTTGTACTTGCTTTTTTCACCTCCAATATAATAAAATGGCTCAACTAATTTTGTGCATTCTGATGTGTATATAGATTTATTGTTTACTTTGCTGCAATTCTCATATTGTGTTTTAGTATTACTGCATTCTCCCTTTTGGGATATTACAGTGGTATCGAGCATGATCTTTGGCTTAGCTTGTTGACACTTCATCTTTTACATCAAAAGAAGAAGTAGATAGATGAGATCTATCATGGAGGATGGAAATTATACCACTCTTTTCTTTAAATCCATGCAAGATATCTCCAAGGAGGTCAATCAAATGAAGAAGGAAGAGTAGAAAGAAGATCCAAGAAGAAGAATTGATGAGGAAGGTCCAAGCACTTCCTATCAGCAAAGAGGAAAACCGAAGGATCATAGATCTCCTCATAGATCTAATATACCCACTTTCTCTGAAGAAGGTGATAGGTATAGAAAAGAAGAAAGAAGAGAACCTGAGACTGATGAGGCTCTTATTCTATATCTTGAAGAGTACAAAGCATAGTTTAGAGCATTCAAGGAGAAGCTAACTCTCCAAAAATTCTTCAAAATCAAAGAAGAAAGAGGATCCTATAGCAGAAATAGAAGAAAGAGGCATAATAGGTTCTATTTGCCTACATTTTATGGATCTTCCTCAAGTACTGTTAAGGCTTGGAGGAGAGAGTTAGATGCATTTTTCAGGCTAAATCCTGTAGCTAAAGGAGAGGTTGTTCAAATTGTAGCACTTCATCACTTAGATGAAGCTAATGATTGGTGGTTTGGTAACATGGGACATGCAAAGGTGACTAAATATTCAGATTTATTTCACAAGTTGAGGAAGAATTTTGATGTGAGAAAACCATAGATGTGTCACAAAGAGACATTTCCTAAGGAAACAAAGGAGGATGTCAATCTTTTCACTCTGGACAAGAGGTCACTACTTTCACCACCAGCTGCAGAAGTACTTGCATCTGGAGAAGAGACACTTGCCACCTTGCAATATAGTCTTAAGCTCTTGACACATAGAGTCCCATGCATGATTCAGGGGATGCATGAGGAAGAGGAGGAATTTTCCAGTGCTGGTACACTTGGAGAAGAGCAGCCATCACTCTTACCAGCAGTTGGAGACACTAATGTCCCGGTTGGAGGAACTCTTGTGTTCTGGCAAGAGGTACCCACACATCAATTCATCCAAGGTATGCATGAACTTTCATCACATATTGTTTCAGTAAATATTATTGAAACTTATGGAGACATGCCATCAGGGCCAATGCATAACCAAGGGTTAGAACAAAATGCTAATTTGAAGCAGCAACAGATCACAACACGGAGGACCCTTGATCTAATCAAGGAGGAGATAAATAATTATCCCATTTCATCATTATTGAGCTACATTCAACCCTTTGAGTTGAAGTGTAGAGTTTCAAAAAGTGGGATGAGTATGATCCTATGTACAATGACTGGTTATAAGATCAGTATTGTGCCTTGCTTTGAGGCAGCATATGTATTACCATGCAGATCTAAAGCGTTGTTATTTAGTAGCTGTGAAAATGAAGAGGACACATCATTCTTGAATCATTATGAAGGTAGCTTCACTCGTGAAGCAATGGAGGTAAAGATGAAAAATGGTATACATCTTGAGATGAGGAACCTTTTCTCCTTTCTAGATGACCCTTTCTCGATGAGCACATCAAAGCTCAAAGAGAAACTTCTACCTACAACAGATCCAAAACTTCATTTGTTTTTGAGGGCCTTTAGTGAAAGGAGAATCTCATTAAGAGATCTCATTGGAGGTTCACTTCAACATTTCATTAAGTGCAAAGTTCTTCATCAGTTTGGGGAAGATGGTATTCTACAAAGGGACGATACCATGATTATGCAGCACATCACTCATCATCCATATTGGGGTGAGTGGGTGAGGGTGATAAGCAAGGGGTTGCATGACCACTTTCATATTTATGACATGGGCTAGAAATCTTGGTTACATTGGTTTCCCTTGGGAGATTTTTGTCACTACCCAAAGGCTCCTATTTCTTTGATCCATGCCTTGAAGAACACTTATGAAATGAAGAAGGAGGCATGGCTGCGCTGGCTGCTCTTGGGTTATTATGGTTACCACCCAATAGCTCATATTTTTCTGATTCATGCCTTGGGTATCAATGATAGAATGCAGCAAAAGAAGGCATGTTCATTTTGGTTTCCCTTGAGAGAGATTGGCCACTACATGACATCTCCTATGGCTATGTGTTTTATATTGGGTAAAGCTTGGCATGATGCTCTCATGATGTGCATTGATGATGTTCATTTGTATTGGGTTGATGTCACATTCCATATGTCCATCAGGATGTTTTTGCTCCATGATGCACATAAGGAGGAGAGAAAGCAACAAAATCTCTTGTTGCTTTGGTTGCTTTTGGGGGAGTTTGGCTTGTCCATATTACATAGAGGAGATGGAGGATGGAAGAAAAGGGCCTTACTCCAGTGGTTACTATTAGGAGAATATGGTTTGAAATCTATGACTACCCACATATCTCCTTTTCTTCTTTTGCATAATGTTGGAATGATGCTTGGTTCCAACAACGCCACCACGGCTAAGGATGAGAGCATATCAATGCTCAATCAAATTCATGAAGCATGGGATGGAGAGATGTATTGTGAGATGGGGCTTTTTCTTTGTGGAAGGAGCCACTTTATTTTATGTATCTCATGTATTAATGATGAAGTTGGAACTCATATGGTTGTCACTTGGTACTTCATGATGGAAGGAGGACATCTAACCATACAATTGGAGGTCATTCTATATCATTTTGAAAGACAACATTGGAACCAAACATGTATGATAAATTAAAGAAAATGGAAGAAACCTTCCTTATGTGGATGCCATTTGGAGGGGAATAGAGGGCTTTGCATATACTTTTGGAGTTTCTTGAGGACAAGCAACATTTTACCGGGGGGGGGGGGGATAGTAATATTCCCAAATTTCCACATCATATTTGGAATATTAGAGTCCTTTATTTTCTTACTAAATTTAGCGAATAAAAGGGTGGAGGGACCCACAAAACCCAAAGAAGAATAAAATCCACTTTTACTGTGTGTATGTGTATATTTTAGATTTAGATCTAGAACATGGAGTAGTGGATCAGCTCTAATTATGGAGATCATGTCTCATTTATGAGATAGAATATGGAGGATGAAGCAGTCAAATAAGATCATGGATCTCAAATATAAAATCATGAGGATATTTGAGAAGATAAACAGAGATCATAGTGCATTCAAAGAAGATCATGAAGCACTTATGATAATATAGTGCGGGAAGTGGTGCATTTAATGCATGCATGATGGAGAGGGTGATATCCCCATATGAACATGATGGAGCACATGGACCAACAACGCAGTCAAACATGGAGAATTTTTCCGCATGTACAACATGGATTTGGAGTGGGCCTAGGCTATGGAAGGCTCATGCATATAATGAAGGTGAAGGCACAATGGAAGGCATGATTTGGATTATTCATTTCTTGATATGTTTAGATCTAGATTTTTCTTAGGAAATTTCTATGCAGACTTGGGATATTTAGCAGAGTCTGCAAGGTGTTCCCGAGAAGGAATTGTTACAGGTCAAAATACCTCCTCATCAGCTCAGAGGAGAAGACAAATATGGAAGGAATACAAAGACCTAAATTAAACCTATTTCTGCCAAGGTAACGCCTCTCTATAACAACACAAGAGCATTATAACACAGTTGATCAGTGAATGGGCCGCGTTAGTGGCTAGGGAAATGCTCTGTTTACACTAGAGGGCAGCGTTACCCGTGTTTTAAGTTTGAAACGGGAAAAACACGTGGAGAATGATTTGAATCTCCAGCTTTTTCTCACAAGAGAGTCAGTACAAGAAAGGAAACTGCAAAGCACCAACTCTTATTGGGCATTGCCATAAACAACTGAACACTCTAAAGAGGAAAAAGCATGGAGGTTGAGGAAACATCTTGGTTTTTTCTATTCAAGAACTGGTAGAAAGAGAAGGGAAATGATTTCTCTCTCCATCTCCTATAAAATGGAGTTGAAGGCTCTTGGTTCAAGGTCAAAGGATTGTCAAGTTTTTGAATACTTGTGAAGTAGAGATCATTGTTGTAGTGTGAAGGTCAAAGGTCAAAGAGGTTCATTGAGAGCTTGTTGATCAAGACATCACCACTTTGAGAGATAGAGAGATTGGAAGGCTGAGGAGGGCTTGGTGCAACCGACGGTTGTAATCCTCCTTTTTACAAATCAATAGAACTGTATCTGTTTTGTCCATTCTATGCGTTGATATTGTCATTATTATTTAATCACTTATATAGCATGAGATGAATGGATTAGATGTGCAAAATTTAAATGTTTATTATATATTGGCTTAATTGATAGGAAATGTATGTTATGTTAGAAATTACACGGGTGCTTTAATTGATTGCAGGACCTAGATTTGGAGCTGGTGAAGGAGAAACGCTGCTTCGCTACCTAGTGCTCTCCAAAGGACTCCAAGATCATTAAAGAGGTAATTTTCTATATTTTTCCATCAAGTGGTTTTAAGTTAATATGAACATGTATATTCCATCTTTGTGAACTGTACAGCTAATCTTACTGTCTACCTCGGGCACCGAAAATCCCTGAGAGGGATATACGATAACCAACAACCCAAGAATTTTACCCTATAGCAGAATTGGCGACTCCGCTGGGGAAGTTTCCCCATATTTTCCGGACTATTTCTTTCCTCCTTTCTTCTTTCCTCTGTTCACATATCCTTCTGACCAGTACTTATACCCAGTAGACATTTCAAAAGCTCACAGAGTTCAATCTTGTTTCTATTTGACCATTTGAAGAATTTTTCCCTGGCTAACGCTACCTCTGTAGGTTTTCCAGTGCGTTATAATGCGGTATTTGCTTAAATACAGTGCATTAGTCTCTGGATTAACATTGTCTTTACTCAGAGATAGTGCGTTACTCAGTCGAAACTTGTTGTTCACTGCTATGATTGTGTTTTAGCTGCAGAGTTTTTTTTCCATCAGTATAACTCCTTGACTGAATCCCTGTGCTTGTTTACCAAGCTGGAATTTATGTTTGTTTGCTCTTGTTTGAAAATTTAGTGTCAAAAGCATTTACTTTTTAGAGAAGAAAAAAAAAATTTAGTTTTTTCTGCATCTAGCTGAGTTAATTCTGAAATTTTCAATTCATAGACTATGAAGAAGAGGTAGATAGAAGTCTAAATCTTTAAATTTGAACTGTGCTATTTGAATGTTAGTGCATGGATGTTGAAAAGAAACCTCTCCTTGTAGAAATACTCTTCATCGAATTGAATATTTAGAGCATGTTTTGCATGGTTTCTTGAGTCAAAGTCTCATTACATTTCATACGTCCACTCCCCCTCCGCAAGACTAATAATCAAGTACACTAAGAATCAAGCGATAATAAAATCAATCACATTACTCTTTTTTGAGCTCACACAAACAGTAGTTCAGGCTAGGATCTTGGGTTAGGAAAAGTGAGAAAATCACCCAAGATCTCAAAACTTGAAACTAGAGTCATTAATGAGCGAAATCCTATTGCACTCATATTATCAGGACCATTCCTTTACCGGAGCTCAGCGCGAGACAACACTTGGGTGCACAAGAAGGTAGCCCTCCTTTGACTACATCCGGTGGGTGTGTTATATATTGGGGTTCCCTTCGGGGATGTCAAAACTAGATTTGGGATCTAGGTATTCTGCCCATATAGCATATTGTCCTTGACCGTGGACCCCCCTGATGATGTTTGTGATTTGAGGTATCTCTAGTGGCCATACTTTTTAGGGACTTACACAAGGTGACTAGGATGGGTTGTCCTGGTACCTGAAACATACAGACCCACTCTATATTCGGTCTTTAGGAGGGTACTCGTCTTCACGAGAGTGCTTACACCTATCATCTGAGGTTCAGGCGAAGCTCTAGAGTGAGTGTAACTATACTTTCGACCAACCCTCTCTGTATACTATTGTGATACTAGATTTCATCACCAGCAAAAGGTAGTACTCACACAGGGCACCCTATTGTGGCTACTTGCTGATTGATTTTATAGAGTCCTTTTTTCCTTTTTAGGTGTGTGGTTACTGTCATTGAGACTTTATAATACGTCACAATTCATTAAAAATTGTTAAAAAATAAATAAATTGGTCACCGTGGCGTCCTCCGACCCACACCGTCTGTCTCGGCGACATCAAGGTCTACCTCCTCTAACTATTGAGGAAGAACTGAACTTTGGTGAACCCGTGCCTTCTATGGAAGAGCAGTCTCCACTGACTAATATTGATCTTCACATAGCCTCATATCATCCGGAAATTCCGGAGGACCCTTTCACGGAAGGGGTTGTACCTCATTACAATCCTCTGCTCACTGATCCATTGGGGCCTGTGATAATTCAGATTCCACCATGCCAAGATATGTCTTCGGCAGCACAAACATCCTTTTCACCACCAACATCCACAGGGTCGATGCCAATGGCAACCATCCCAGGTTCTCCACCATCCTCCCCACCGGTGGTCAGTTCTATGCCATCACTTGGTAACCCCAGTAGTCAAAATATACCTAATCCCAACCCTATGGTCATCACAACTGTCAGTAGCTTGCCAAATCCTTCGGCATCTACTCCTACCGTGACCACATTGGGACCCACAGTAGCTCCTCCCATGAGTATGACTACTTTGGTTCCTTTTAGCAACTCTTTCGGTTGGAACCCTCTGCTGAGTTCAAACCCCTTGGCCACTATACCAGGCAGCAGTGTCACCAGCACACAGGTAGCAAGAAACATTTCACTTCCCCTGCAAACCTTAGGAAAAATAGGACAACCTATTTTCAATACTTTTCCCTTAAGTGGTTCAAATATAGGTGTAGGGTCTATGTCGTTGCCAAATTATGCAAGTAGTAACATGCCTCCCGGAAACTCTATTGCATCCATTTGGACTAACCAACCCCAACTTCCATCTAGAGTGGGAGGGCACTTTTATACTGGGGGCAACAAAATGTTCGCCCTGCAATACAATATGCCCTATGGACAGCAACAGTATGCCCCTACTCCTCCACCTATGGGAAATTTTTATCAAAGTCCTAATTATCCTCCTAGTAACACATTGATGGGTGGACCCTATGGTTTAAGTAGTCAGCCCATACTGCATTGGTTAGATTCGGGGGAAAATCCACAATTGCCATTTTTGACAGCTTTGGACATCCCCGATATCCATAAACTGACTAACGACCCCATCAATCACAACCCGCTCTAGCCTCCAGTACCGCATAAGATTCCTTCTGATATTCCTAAGTTCGACGGGAAACAAGGGGACGACCTAGCCGCAAACATCACTCCCTGTCATCTATGGTCTATATCCAATTCCATGGTGGATGATAGGTTCCGGCTTCGACTGTTTCCCCGCACCCTTACAGGCAATGCTCCCAAGTGGTACATCGAATTACCACACACCACCATCAATACTTTTAGCGCTTTAGCGATGGATTTTCTAAAGAACTTCCAATTACCAATTAGATTTGACACCGATATGGAACTTTTAACCTTGCTGCGCCAAGACACCGCCACCCACATCTCCGATCACATTCATGAATGGAGACGTAGGAGGAGGCTAGTCAAAGCGCCAATCCCGGATCATCTCTTAGCCAATTGGTTTTGTAAGTCTCTTTTACCCCACATCTCTAAAGACATTGACCTTTCTAGGGCGGTTACAAAAGATCAATGCATTCGTCGTGCCCAGCATTTGGATTTAATCTATTCACAATCTGGCACGCTATACGATCTACTCCCTAATGCCCCTGGTAACCCAAATCCTCTGGCCACTCAGAAAACTGGAGCACATGCCGACGGTATCGTTGGCACAATCTCCGGTGTGGCCACAAAGTAGTCTCGGGGGAAAGCCTCCCAGCCATCTTTGGCTGCCACCACCCCTCACCAAACGACTACTCTTTCTACCGTTAAGGTAAATTCTGTGCAAACCTCACAAAAACCTAGCGGCAAAAATAAGAAGAACAAGAAAAAGAAATCTTCTTCGGAAGAGAAGTAGGATAATCAGAATAACCCTAATCAAAAAAACGCTGCCAAAAATGACAAAGGGAAGGACAAACCCATGAAATTTCCTTGCAAGATCTATGCGGAGGACCACTTGACATACAAATGTCCTCGGTTGCAGGAATGCACTGATTTTATTGCCAATAAGGATTTTGGGCGAACACCTGCCGTTCTTCATAATACTTTCCCTAATCAGCAGGAGCAACATCAACACATGGTTGACAATCCGCCACAACCCCATCAACGGGGCAATGGTGGTTCACATCCTTCCAGAGAAGGACCATCCGCCATTTATGGCATTGAGAGTGTTGAACTTCAAACTCGAGCCAAGCTTTATGGAAATCCTACCATAGATGCTCAAGAACCTGGTACTAGTTCAAATCCACCGCTGCCCAACGATTTGCATATCGAACGACCTACTGCTGACCCCGTGATTCGTCCCCCCAAAGGGACACTTCGACGCACGACTCATAACACCTCTGTACGTGCAACCCAAAACTACAACATTGTAGAAGATTTGGCGCAGGCACCATTAGCTATGTCTACTCTCGAAGTATTACAAACCTGTCCAGCACAAAGGAAAGCCTTGCTTTCGGCCATTGGTGGAATACACCCCTAGGATTCCAGGCTAGCTATCTTTGATATGGAAAAATCTAAACCTCACCTCTCACACCAACTCGCATTCCAGGTGCAGGTTGTGTCGAAAGGGAGACCAATCCATCGCACTGTCATAGATGAAGGTGCTTCGACCTGCGTTATGTCACAAGCTTGCTGGCTCAATTTAGGTTCTCCTACCCTCACCCCACCATCGAATTCCCTCAAAGCTTTCGATGGCCACACTTTTCTCCCAAAAGGATACCTTGCTAGCTTTCCCATCACTCTGAGTGGGAAAATAGTAAACGTGGACGTTGAAGTCGTAGAGCGCCATCTAGACTATAATCTATTGCTTGGTCGCAGTTGGTCTTAAGCCATGACTTCCATTGTGTCTTCGATCTTCTGACTTATCCTATTTCCATTGGATGGGAAAATTGTCACAGTGGATCAGCTATCCTTCTGCACCCCTGATTATGCCACATTACTAAGTAGCATTATACCCCTAATAGGAGGCTTTCCTGACTCTTACGTAAGTATCGGTACCGGTCTTCTGAAGGCATCTTCCCTATTGGGTTGTTTTCCTCTCCCACCGCCATAGATCCCAAACATGGTTGCAATGATATCCACCACTTTGGATGGCTCTATTGACCCATGGATTATCTCGGCACCTTCAGACATTGATTCCTACGGAGATTAGATGCCACTCTCATCGGCTGAGTTGGCTTACCAAGCCATCCAAATCACATTTGAACCCTCCACTGCTATGGTTTCGACCAATGGTACAAACCTCCCACCCATCACAGTTCTCTCTAAGGATCTCCTAAATTAAGTCTTGCCTACAGATGAAGCTATTCGAGAGATCATGTCTCTAGAAGAATGACCTTGGGGAGAGTATCACATCTGAACCCTCCACTGCTATGGTTTCGACCAATGGTACAAACCTCCCACCCATCACAGTTCTCTCCAAGGATCTACTAAATTAAGTATTGCCTACAGATGAAGCTATTCGAGAGATCATGTCTCTAGAAGAACGACCTTGGGGAGAGTTTCACCATCGCACTTCAATGATTGACTCGGAGGTGATAAAAATTGAAATACCATCTTTTGACCAACCTGAGATGGTTCCCTCCTCTTACACGATTGTTCAAACTATCGATTCAGAAGGTAACATGGGTAATATTTCTAAGACAATGCTCATTGATATCTCGGTCAAAATGGGTATCGTGGAAAATATTCAGATTGGAGATGATTGCAATCCTGAGGAAATTGCGTGCTTCACATCCCTTTTTAAGGAATTTCGCGATGTGTTTGCTTGGTCTTATGACGAAATTCCTGGCATAGACCCATCTATCGTCGAGCACGAAATAAAGATTTATGACAATGCCAAACCAGTTCGGCAACGACTCAGACTTGTCCACCCGTGCAAAGCAGCCGCCATCAAGATTGAGGTAGAAAAAATTTTAAATGCTGGTTTCATCTATCCTATTCCTTTAACAGAATGGGTTTCCAATCCGGTTCTCATTGATAAAAAACAAGGCACCATTCGAGTTTGTGTTGACTATCGTGATCTGAACGTCGCTTGTCCCAAAGACAATTATCCTACACCGTTCATTGATCAAATTCTCGACGATTGTGCCGGATGCGAATCTTTTTACTTCATGGATGGATTCTTGGGCTATAACCAGATTGCAATTAAAAAAGACGACCAACATAAAACTGCCTTCATTTGTCCTTGGGGCACATTTGCGTATCAAAAACTCCCATTCGGACTGAAGAATGTTAGAGAGACTTTTCAGCAGGCTATGGACTACGCTTTTCATGACATTTGAAATATTGTACAAGCTTACTTGGATGACCTTCCTGCCCATTCCAAGAAACGACATGATCACCTTGCTCATCTAAAAGAAAATTTTGCTAGGTGTAGATTCTACAGTATATTTATGAATCCTCATAAGAGCATATTTATGGTTGAGTCTGGATGTCTGTTAGGTTTCATTGTCTCCAAGCACGGGATTAGGGTTGATCTCGATAAGGTTAAGGCAATCGTTGAATTTTCGGCACCACAATCAATCCTTCAACTCCAACGTTTGCAAGGGAAGGAAAAATTTTTACGTCGATTCATCGTTAAATATGCCGAGATGATGAAAGGATTTATGTGATTATTGAAGAAAGGAACACTATACTTATGGGATGACCAAGCTCAACAGTCATTTTATGCTTTAAAACATGCACTTGTTTTAGCCCCACTCCTTAGTGCCCCCGACTATTCACGTGACTTTCTCCTCTACCTAGCAGCCTCACCATCCTCACTTGGAATGGTTCTGGTTCAAGTTCATAGTGACGACAGTAAACATGTGATATAGTATTTTTCCAAAGGTCTAATCGGACTTTAATTACGTTATTCACATGTGGAGAAACTTTCTCTGGCAGTATTTTTTTCCGTCACCTAACTCTGACACTATATATTGCTGCGACAGACTACGGTTATTGCTTTGGAGAATCCCATGCGACATATCTTGTCTAGACAAATTATTGGAGGAAAATATTCCAAATGGATCGTAATCCTCCAGCAATTTGATTTGGTCTTCATGGCTGCCAAAGCAAATAAATTCCTCATCTTCGCCGAATTATTATCGGACCTTCCCCGAATCGACCCAAGAGAAGTAGCTCATGATCCATTTCCTGATGAATCTGTATACTTGGTCAATTTTTTGGACCCATGGTATGGAGACATTTTGGTCTACCTAAAAACCTAATGCTTCTTCCCAACTCTCACGTCCGATGACCGTCGTCGTATCCGCCACCAAGCAAAGCACTACCTCGTGCTAAACAATACACTATATCGTCGTGGTGTTGATACTATTCTCCGACGTTGTATCACTTTCGATGAGGTAGAACGCGTTTTGAATGACTACCACGTAGGGGCATGTGGTGGTCATATTTCGGGCATAGCTACTGCCCAAAAAATCTTGCTCGTAGGTTACTATTGGCCCACTTTGTTTAAAGATTGCATTGCAGCGGTCCAGAAGTGCCATCCATGTCAAATTTTCACAAAGAAAATGTGCTCGCATCATGCCCCCCTTCATCCAGTTATCTCCATTGGTCCTTTCACTAAATGGGGAATTGACTTCGTCACCTGCAATCACACTTCGGAAAATGGACACAACTACATCGTGGTTGCGGTCAACTATTTTATGAAATGGGCAGAAGCCCTTCCCACTTTCAAGGCCGATGGTGAAACCAAAACTCTCTTCTTGTTTAATCAAGTAATCAGTCGGTTCGACGTACCCCTGTCTATTGTCACAGATCATGGATCCCACTTCTAGAATCATATGATGACTAAATTAACATCCATGCTAGGTTTCCATCAAGATCATTCTTCGTCTTATTATCCTCAAGCTAATGGTCAAGTTGAAGCCGTAAATGGCATCCTCAAAACCATGATTCGTCGATTGGTCAGAAACCATAAAACCACATGGCATCGAAATTTGTATTCCGCGTTATGGGCATACCGAATTTCAGTCAAAACTGCCACAGGCTTCATGCCATTCCAACTTGCTTTCGGCCTAGAGGCAATAGTTCCAATCGAGTGCGAAATTCCATCACTCAAAGTTGCCATTGAACTCCTACCTGGCACCACCGCCACAGAAGAGCGCTTGCTCTCACTTGATCATTTGGACAAAACTCGTCGATATGCTACACTAGCACTCGAAGCTCACCAACGCTGAGTCAAAGCTCAATACAACAAATCTGTCAAGCCTCGTTCTTTCTGAGAGGGAGATCTTGTTATACTTTACGATCAGAAACATGACCTCTTCAGGGCAGGAACACTCCAACCATTATGGCTTGGTCCTTACATCGTCACTAAAGTCCTCTCAAAGGGAGCTTCCAAACTTCTGGACTGTAATGGAATTCCACTCGCGGAGCCCCGCAACGGGCTCTATTTAAAGAAGTATTTTGCCTAGTTTCACACTAGGCATATGCTTTGTAATTTTATGTATATAAGTTTTGCTTATTGTTTTTATGTCTCTGGATATTTTTTGGTGTTCGCGGTGTTTTTTCTCATGTAATATTTTTGTTTCACACAGATGTCATCATCCTCTTTATCATACGTCAGATATGTGGACGGTGCTAGTCATCACACTAGATGCATTGATTCAGCTGCTTGGATTCTCTACACTCCTGAGTCAGAGCTCCTTGGTTCTGGGGGAATCTTCCTGGGTTGTGTTAGCCCCTTATGAATTCCTTGACAAGCAAGCAAGGGGCTAGTTTGTTTTATGAGCATTCAAGGAATGCATTTCCCTAAAAACACATCATCCTTGAAGTCTTTTTATGATTCCCTGCCTATGACTTTTTCCCTCTGCTGTTCTAGTGTCCATGAGCCTTGCTGAATGATAAATTTTGCTCAAAAGGCCTTTCTTCTGCCCCTTGTTCCTCTGCAGAATTCTCCTTTTCCCCTTTTCTTCCCCTCTTCAAAACCCCCTTCTACTCCCTCTTTTTCCCACAAACCCTCTAAAAATTTCCCAAAATCCCCATGAAATATCACCCTTGCCTTTGTTTTCCCAAATTCCCACTTTCGTTCCTTGTCGTTACCCTCCTTAGGCTTTGAAATGCATTAAAATGGGTTAAAAACCCACTTTCGGACTTTATAATAGGCCTGAGCCCCTTTCTTGCAAGCCCCTTGAACCACTTCCCCCATGTGCCCGAGCGCCAGGACCAAGCGCTTAAGTCCTAAGCACTAATCTCAATCGAAAGAATGTCGGAGGGTTGAATTCCTCTGTAACATCAAAAATATCTGATGCGATTGTTTTATTCATTAAGTCCCACGATGCGTTGTCAGCCGTTGATCTGTTTTTTGATCTAACAAATGCGCGCTGATCGCACTCCCTGTCTGATCGCAATCGAAAGTTTCAATATGAGCCTTTCCTGTTTTCCCCGATTGCGACTGCTTGACTTAATCTCCACTATTAATCTGTTATCAGGATTGGACGGCTCGTGCTATATTGCAAAAACTCTTAATCGCAACACTTATGTTTTCCCCTCTGATCGGTCCATTGGAAATTCTTGCGATGCGATTGATCGCAACCCCCCTCCGATCATCGCAATCAAAAACTCCCTTCCGATCGAAATCACAAGTCCTTCCCTCTAATCCCCGATCACGCCGTCTCCCGATTCAATTTCATCCATCCGTTTGATCCATGATCCGATGGTCATCGTTGTCTACGCCCAATCGCAATCAAAGATTTAATGTGTGTCACCCCTGTTTCCCCCCGATTGCGATTACTCCAAACAAATCCTAGCCGTCCATCCCCCTGCTGATCCAACGGCTGTCGCGCTCCCCGCCTAATCAAAATTGGAAGACCTTTGACACCGCTCCTTTGTGTCCCCACTGATTGTGATCCCCCGATCCACTTCTCCACCGTTGATCTTCCCTCCAGATCAAACAGTCCTAAGCTCATTGCTTCCCCTTTCCCAATCGCAATCAGAAACTTATGAAGTGTGTTCCCCTTGCTCCTTCCGATTGCGATGCTCTGAGTTGATGCTGACCGTCCATCGGATCTAAGATCTAGCGGTCAAGATCTGATCGCCCTCCACCTCCGGTTGGGTCCCACCTCATCGCATTTCCATTGCATTTCATGTATTTCCTATGTATTTCTGCCAAAGTCCAAACCTTTGCATTTTTGCATAAAAGTTTAACGTTTCTTATGTATTTCGCCCATTTCATATATCATTCCACTATTGGTCTCCATCGTTGATCTACGTCTCCACATCACGATCAAACGGTCCACGATGCATTTCTTCACCAAACCCTACTATTCACCATATTAATGCATTTTCCACGTTCACTTCATTCAAAAACACTGTTTCACCACACCGCCGCGCCGTTATTCTCATGTCCTCCATAGTCACCCCCCTATGCATGGATTTCATAACTTATCCCCATGTTTTGTAGGGTTATCAGGTGGGAAAGGCCGCCATGATTACACTGTCCTTAATGTAGTGGCAAGATTTCGCAGAAAGAAATATAATTGAAGCAGCAGAGAGCTTAATGCACATAAAGCCAAGTCAGTAGGTTTTCACATCAGCAGATCATTCTAAAGGACAAAGCGCCCATACCAGCTCCGTATTTACCATGTTCCTGAAGATTTCCTCCTTGACCACAGTCCCAAGCTACCAGAGAAGTTGTTAATGCGTTATGGCATGCCATTTAGCCTTTCACTTCACTCCTTTGTTTATTCAGTAGAGTACTGCACAATACTACAGCCAGAGTACATCAGGACCATACCAGAGTAAATGGAAGCAGAAGAAAACCATTCTTGCATCCAAGACGTGCGAGAGATTAATGCTCAGAGTTTAAAACAGAATGGGCTTTGACCTTCTTCCTCTTCTGAGTGTTAATGTTGCATTTAGTTTTCTACCTACCTCCTCTGCTTCTCTTCAGTTATAAAAATCATGAGAAAAATATTGTATAGGTTGTTGATGAGATATCAGAGAACTGCAAGTTGTTTCTGTGAGATATAGTTCTGTGTAAAGTTGTAAGATAGGCTGAAGAAAGATGTATTCAGGCTGAATGTTCAAGTTGTGGGTAATGTTGTACTTGACTGGTGTTGTTTTTAATATGACAAGCACATTTCTTTGGATCTTGATCTAAAGCAGCTGGTGATGTTTTTATATCTTTGTGTTTTATTTCATTCCATTTCAGTTCTTCTGGCTTGCATCAGAAATCTGGCATAGGATTTACCCTTGTTAGGCACCCTATGTTTCTGCTCTCCTTGCCTTAATGTTTTCTGCTAATGTGTTATCTGAGAATTAGTTTCAGTTAATTTAACCAGTGTAGTGGATGTTATTGCCTACTAGTTGATGTATGAGTTAATGAATATGCTTCTTAGATGTTCTTGTTAGAGTTTAAATGAATGAATTGGGAACACTGGGAGTTTAGAACTCTGTCTCTGTCTCACTAGGATCCTTTTCAATTAGTTAAACCTTTCTAAGTTCCCTCAGTTTGTTCCTTGCCTTTCTTTGAGAGTTGCCTAAGAGTATGTCCAAGCAGGTCTGGAGTTAAATGACCTCTGACCTGATCTATAGACAAAAATTGGTTTACCCTCACTCTTTCACCTTCTTTCCTTATTGTCCCATTCCACCAAATCATTTTAGGATCCAATGATTTAGATGACTAGCCCAACTAAACGCCTGCGTTTTGAACAACAAGTAAACCCTTTCCTGACTCCATTTGCCCAATGGTCTTGAATACTATCTGAATTTATCTCTCTTTGCCTAAAATATTCTTTGCCTTGCCTTGTCTTATATTGAAACCTTCATTCTATATTCCCAACAACCAGACCCAAACAAATCAAACAAACCAACCTTGTGCCTATAACTAGCCTAACATCTTAGCACTAAGCTTTAAAGTTACATACCTTTGACATATCATAGAGAGATCCCTCTCTAGACCCAGGAGGGCTAGATCCTGAGGTCTAAAAGTGGTTTGATGTTGTCTCATCTTTTAGTCTTGCTAATCTAGCCAAAACATGGGAACCCCAACGGTAGCGCCACCAATAATGTTGCGAGTACATGTCGGTGATCCAACTCCTCACGGAAGTATCTCGTGACATCTCCAATTTAACTATCGAAGTTAGATTTCCAACTCGTCATTATGCGGTTAAACAATCATTACCTTGTCCGCCACCCGGTCTTGTTTTGTTATTTTTTGAGAGTGCGACTTTTTTCAGCAAGTCGATTTCAAACAAAATCACATTTGAGCACATTACTAGAAAATTTAATGCATTAGCCGATTCTTTGGAAAACTATGTGTTAGATTGGCATTTGTCACATTTTTTATAAAATATTTACGCATGAGTATATATATTTTTATCCCATTGAAAATACATAAAAAAATTAAAAAACACAAAATCACCAAAAATTATGTATATATATATATATATATATCTGTGTGTGTGTGTGTGTGTGTGTTTCATGTCCAGAACAATAGTTACATCAAAAAAATCTTCCAAAACTTGGGTGTTTTACAAAAATTTGGCTACACTAGGTCACGCTCTGACACTAATACATCTTCTCCACCAACTAGGCCTGATGATCATGGTAGCATACAATTTCTCTAGCTATCCTCCTAAGAGGCACCAAGTATCGCTCTGGCACAATGACGGTATGCTACTGCAAACGAACTGAAACCTCCCACACAGGAAGGGGTGGTATGCCCATACTCAAACCCTCCAGGTTTCTGGAGAGCTAATGTAAAACTTGGGCATCATCATCCTCGACGGCTTCCGCATCCTCTGCTGATGTGCCAGCCCTGGGTAGTTGCAGTCCTCGCCGTGCATAGTGAAGGGCCCCAACTGGCCAGACAGGTGCCACATATGTGTCAAGCAAACAAATGCTTCATGTCAAAACATAATTTTCACCCTGTTTTCAACAAAAAAAAAATTGCATAAACATTCAAAAGACAAAAAAAAAGTACTTCTTTAAAATACACTGATCATTTCCTTCTTACCATCGAGCCCCCACTGGTTGCCAGGGGGAAACACTAACTCTGGATCACCTGTGAAGTTCATCCCTACATAGGGATAATCCTCAATCATAATAATCTGTGAGTTGAGCCAATAAAAAAATCCATCATCAAAACAGTGGCAGACGAGACCCTCTCCAGTCTGCGGAAGCAAAGCGGCCCACTGAGCCTGCCTCGACTCACGTGGAACCAATGGAGCAATAACGATCCTGGGCCTCATCAGTTGTATCCACTCCAGTATGAAAGAGACAATCAGTGTACTGTACCCAAACTCTCTCTAGGTACGGGTCTTACATGCGGTAAGCTCTGCTTGGACCCGATGGACAACTCCATCACACCAGTCAAAAAACTGAGGCTGCATATAGTCCAAGGTTAGGAGCATCTCGGCCTTGGTGGCCACATGCTGACTCTTGGCACCTTCCAAGCGAACAATCATCCATAATATAGACCGCAGTGGTCTCACAGTCACCTGTGCGATCAGTATCCGGTTGCTCACAGCCTGAGTATCACGTATGCAATGCGCATGAATCAGATCAGTAGTGGAACATGCATCAGCTCTGGACCCCATCAAGTTGGTCCTCACCCCACGACATGATAGGCCGGTCAAAAATTACACATCATCCTTGTTATAGCATCATTTCTCACCTTCATATGATTCATGATTGCTTTGATGGTTTTGGGCACCCATTCCTACAGACTTGGACAAATTCACTTAAAAACAGTGTAAAAATCCCCATACGCGACTATGCCCGTACTTTTTCGCGTGTATACGCGAGTCCAGCTGCACTTTTCTGCGTATGCCATTAAAATGATTAAAAAATATATAATTATTCCCTATTTTCGGGCTGGGTTGATGGTTACTCAGGTAGTTCAACCACCCCAGCACGTGGCCAACTGTTTCCAACTGTTGAAACTACTTGGAGGGAGTATAAAAATCCCTCATGTGTATGGCCTAAGGGAGAGAGAGAATTATTGATATTATACTTTGTTGGTATTCCCTATCCAAGTCTGATTCCCCGTGCCTCCTGCACTTTCCCAGTTCATTATAGGAAACCCTTGTTTCCTTGAGATGCTCATCTCCCTATATGTCATCTCGTATGCACCAGTTTGGAAGGAGTCTTAGTGAGGCAAGGGCTGGACGGATCCGGACGACGGTCTGCTCGAAGGCCGTGGAAGGATCAGGTGATCTCTCCACTCGTTACTTTTGTACATGCTATTTATAATACAGAAGTACCATGCTGTTCCCGAAATATACGTGTTAGTGTATGCTTATATGTATGAGAATATTTGTTATTTAAGCATTCATTATGATTTATTTAATGTTTTATATGAATTTCACTAACATTTAGAGTAGATATATGTTGTACAACCAGTTCTTCGTGCTTGTTTCTTCTTGTCTTTCAGGTTAAGAAGGAAGGATGGTTGCTGGGGGTTTGGACCCCGCGGGATCTGCTTCAACCGTAGGACCTACGGGTAACTTCCTCATTCTACTCTATTTAGTTTTTCTGAACATGCATGGTTGTGTGAGTCCTTCTTAAGTAGCATGCCCCTACTCTGTGGAGGTTGTAACCCAACGAACCTCTAGGGTGATATTCCCCGAAACAGAACTGGCGACTCCGCTAGGGATCCACGGAAGTCCATCTCGGCATAGGGATAGTCGTCCACTGCGATGATTTTTTCTCCCCACCAGCAGAAGAACTCATCATCCCATGTGGTTCGGGGTACCTCACTACCCCCCAGTCTCTTCATCATGTCCGCCCAACGGGCGATTCTTGGGTCCCGCGGGCTACTGATGGTAGAGATGACTCTGGGTCTCAATGCTGGAATCTTCTCAAAGAAGAATGTTGTCAAAATTGTACTGTAGACAAAGTGTTTGGTCTTTGCTTGGCGGATTGAGGTCAACTGTTGTTTCATGTTCAGTAACAGGGCTGTGCACCAATCATACACATGAGTCAAACATTCTACTGCTATGCTCATTTGCGTCCTGGACGCCTGATGTAGGGAGGCAGATCTTGCCACTCTGCCGATGGTGAAAAGGAGGATTTTCATGTGCAAATCCCTCACATCTTTAATTGCAATCTGAGTTCCAACCTTTTTGGAACCCCCTACGCAATACACGTGGACATAGTCTTCCACGGTTAACCCTCCCAAGGGTTTCCCGTGCAAGTCTACTGGTTCTCCCCTCCGGGAAAGTCCAGTAATAAAGTATATGTCTTCCACTTCAATGCGTAGTGGCATCTGATCTATCACGAAACAGTCTTGATCTGGTTCCCAGTAATTGACGAGCATTTCTAGCAACCGAGGATTGCTTTTCATATTTGGCATTTTAAATAATTTGACCAATCCGTAATTCCGAAGGATATTTTGAGCTGCTCGATCTTGCATGACCTCTTGGTCAATTGCGCTATGCTCACGTTCCCTCCAGGAGATTGTCATCCTGTCAAATTTCATCAAATCATGCATTAGCCACGCTTTTTTGGATTCGGACCTACGCATACGCGACTTGTTCTTTGCACAGTCGCGTGTATACACGAGTTTCCTTTACTGAACCCGCGTATGCGCAAGTCCGCATTTTTTAGCAAGGGTTTTAAGGCTAAAATTCACTTAATTTTAATTTCCAAACGGAAAAAATAATTTGCAAGGATGATTTAGGAGCCTACCTAAAATTTCGGCGCGATTCGACGGTCGGTTGTTCCTGATTTGACGAAAGAAGTTTTTTGCTCCAGAGCACTTTTTTCCAAATCAGCAATGCAATAATGAACCAAATATGAGGTAATTTGTCTATTTATGCCTAAAAAGTTGAAAATTTTCGCAAAAATTCATTATGCTCATTTTTTTGATCTATCTTAAGTTGCATAACTCGAATGCTTGGAAGTGCCCAGTTTGGTATGTTTTCAGGTACATGTTGACGATTTTGAGATTTTTCCTGGTTTTTGATCCATGATTTCCGACTCTTCACGGCAGGTATATGATCTTCACTGGCATATAGGTTAGGGAAATCACTCTCCGTTGCATCTTGCATACTAGCCTCCATACTGATCACTTGCCATAGGGTCGATCCCATCAAGTCATGAGTATTACACCCATTTCACTCGCCGATTATTTAATCATGACTTGATGGTAGAGCCTTCCTTTACATGGGCTTCCTAGTTAGTTCCTCGCTATCACTTGTTGCCCATGCTGCATTTTATGTAGGCTCGAGATTCCTCTTTAGTCCCACCATGTCTTCTGTGTTGAAGCTTCATTCTTCTTCTTCATCACTATCATTTTTCTGGCTTTTACCCTAGAGGCTCCTTGGTGTCGTTAAGTTGTATTACTGAATTGCATATTGGCTACTTGTTTATCCTAGCCTTTAGCCGGCTTCATTTGGACTCGATGTTTAAGCCAACTTTTGACCTTGACTTTCTGTACAAGTTAACCATTGCATGCACTTAGCTATCACGACTTGACACCTTTTTACCCATGGATGGAACGTTCCTCTGAGTATCACTTACTAGTTTTCGCCACCTTGCATTGAGCATAGGATTGTTCCAATCCCAGGAACTAGTGCATCTGATTCTTTGATACTCGTTCTATCCATTGTACCATAGCATTCTTTTATTCTTTTTCAGGCTTATTATATGAAAAAGACAAAAAAATCAAATATAACAAAAAGAGCGGGAACAGGATGTATCTTCGTTATTTTGATGGCAGTACAGAGTCAGTTTGTCACCCTTGAACAAAGCACATATACTTATATATATCTCCTTCATTTGGGATGGTTTTAGTTTTGACCTAGGTTCAGCCTTTACCATGTTTCACTTGTCAGTTCTCCCCTGGTTGGTTATCTCTTCCAATCATATGGAGAGTTTGTTTTTCCTCCTGCATAACAGACTTATACAATGTCACTTTTTACTGCCATGGTCATCACGAGTCGTGTTTTTGTTCAAGGGAAGTCTAGCCTGAGTCGGCCATTCTGCGGTGTCTCTTGACTCATTATTCAGTCGGCCTTCCCGGTCTTGTCGGTATCATGTTCTATCACATCAGATGTTTTGGTCTTCTGCTCGTGCTGGTTTGAGAAGGTCCCCATTGACTTCTTGCCGGCGGGTTTGTCTCTTATCGACTACGACACATTGCTCCGAGAGCAAACCTAGAGCCGCACCTTGGGCCTATTTCCATCATTGATAGGTGACCTCGTGCTCAGCATTTGATCATCATCATGGGTCTTTGACTGAGTGGTTTCCCCTGTGTTCGACGTCGGCACACATTATCACACTTGGGATTCGTGCAGTACCTGGATTTCCATTTGACCCTATCGGTGGATTTCTCGCCTCTGTGTCAGCTTTCATTATTGGTTGGTTCAGAGGGTTTCTTCCGTGCGCTAGCTTCATCTTGTGCATATCGGAAACGTACTTCAGTTTTGGTTCCATCACTCTACTTCGTCCGATTCCTTCCAAATCTTGGCCTGCGGGTTACACTCGCGCTGGACTGATGTGGGATGCCTTAATGCCTTCCTTCCAGCAGATCTTTTCCCATCGACTCCGACTCATTGCTCTGGGAATAAGGTCTAGAGTCTTTTTTTCAGTACCTTAGGGTTTGCAGTCATCAATGGCAGACTCTTCGCTATCGACAGTGGGGATTCATCATTGCCTCCTGATTGGTAGATTCTTTCAAGTGTTCGACTTCAACTCATTCATTCGCACTTTTTAGATTGTACTGGGGCACCTTGACGCTCATTTTCATTATTGGTGGGTTGTCTCGCGTTGGTTAACGGTATACATCATTGACCGGTAATCCAACGATTTCTCACATGGTCGACTTCGGCTCATTTATTCCCATTGTGTAGAATTGTGCCATAGTGATCGGTGAAGACCTCGGGTTGCATCAGCATTTCTCGGTTCACTTTTGACAGTCCATTCAGTTTCTGCCAGTGATGCCGTCCACCCTTATATGTTGCAGTTCAGTACAGCAACATCTTATATGTTGGCTCCCGAGTTGCGTGATTGTACCGTTTGTTCCACCTCTTATGATTCGGTACTTGGAGATTCAGTTACTTGTATGATCAGACATCCAGTTGCACCATCTTTGATCAGCTTTCTATATGTGATACTTGGACATTGATTCATACTTACACTTCTGGGCCATGCTCAGATGATTCATTGTGTACTTTCAGTTCAGCTATACTTGTATACATGTTGGATCTATTCACTACTTTCTATATGATGTATTTTTGGACTGAGCATGGGTATGCCCGCCTCAGCATGAGTTGACTCTCTGTTTCTTTCATTGGTTTTTGGCAGGCTGAAATCTGGTGAAGTCCTCTCTTGTCCTTGCAAAGTTCTTTCTATGTGCATAATACATTTCGGCCATCATGTACCCCTTCTGACCTCATATATTAGGGGGCATCTGTTATAGCATCATTTCTCACCTTCATATGATTCATGATTGCTTTGATGGTTTTGGGCACCCATTCCTACAAACTCAGACAAATTCACTTAAAAACAGTGTAAAAATCCCCATACGCGACTATGCCCATACTTTTCCGTGTGTATACGCGAGTCCAGCTTCACTTTTCTGCGTATGCCATTAAGATTATGAAAAAATATATAAAAATTCCCTATTTTCGGGCTGGGTTGATGGTTACTCAGGTAGTTCAACCACCCCAGCACGTGGCCAACTATTTCCAACTGTTGAAACTACTTGGAGGGAGTATAAAAACCCCTCATATGTATGGCCTAAGGGAGAGAGAGAATTATTGATATTATACTCTGTTGGTATTCCCTATCCAAGTCTGATTCCCCGTGCCTCCTACACTTTCCCAGTTCATTATAGGAAACCCTTGTTTCCTTGAGATGCTCATCTCCCTATATGTCATCTCGTATGAACCAGTTTGGAAGGAGTCTTAGCGAGGCAAGCGCGGGACAGATCCGGACGACGGTCTGCTCGAAGGCCGTGGAAGGATTCAGGTGATATCTCCACTCGTTACTTTTTTACATGCTATTTATAATACAGAAGTACCATGCTGTTCCCGAAATATACGTGTTATTGTATGCTTATATGTATGAGAATATCGTTATTTAAGCATTCATTATGATTTATGTAATGTTGCATGTTGATTTCACTAACATTTAGAGTAGATATATGCTGTACAACCAGTTCTTCGTGCTTGTTTCTTCTTGTCTTTCAGGTTAAGAAGGAAGGACGGTTGCTGGGGGTTTGAACCCTGCGGGATCTTCTTCAACCGTAGGACCTACGGGTAACTTCCTCATTCTACTCTATTTAGTTTTTCTGAACATGCATGGTTGTGTGAGTCCTTAAGTAGCATGCCCCTGCTCTGTGGAGGTTGTAACCCAACGAACCTCTAGGGTGATATTCCCCGAAACAATCCTTTTCGATTGAGAGCTCATTGCCCCCAATCTGAAAGACATGGTGCCATTCGTCCCATTGCTAGATTAGCCACCTCAAGAGTCATCTTGACCCCTCATCAGTTCTAAGTGGGCATACTTTAGCAATCTGCATCTACGGAGAGCCATCAAGCTTGCAGCATCCATCACCATCTCTCATTCTTCCCGTTCATGTTCTCTCTCTCGCTAGATACTCATGATTAACAGCTGAATACCTGCAAATGCAACATTTTCAACCGATCAAAACTCGCCTGGACCACTTAAAAATAGTAAAAAATGAGTTGCTAAAAAACATGGTGCACCTAATGCTGGCTCTAGTACAAAACAGAGCGCGCTAACGCGGTAACCATTCACAGGTTATGCGTTTAACGCGACTGTTATACTTCTGTCCCGCGTTAGGCACAAGCATTTTTTTAGGGCCTCAAAATTTTCTAATTTTGAACTAGTAAAAAGTAAAAAAAAGACAATTAAATGATAGCAAGAGGTTCGAGCTCTTACCTGGATCTCGCGGGAACGAAAACCGTTGCCCGGATTGACCATAATCGTCAGCTGAATATTTCACCCCTTTCACCCCAGAGCTCCTTCACAGTACTCAAAACAGTGAAAATGAAGGTCTTCTGACCTTCTTATAGAAAATTCTGGGGCATGACTCTCTTACGCTAGTCGGCAAAAGCTGTGAATTCTTGTTGTGCATGTGTCGCAACTATTGAGATTTGGTACTGATGTTCTAATGGGTGATCAAGATCTATATGCAGACATACTCATGTTTAATCGAGCGTTATTTTTACGGTATTTTTCTTCCTCGTTAATCCGAAAAACCTCAAGTTCCATTCTTTGGACATGTTAAACTTATATGAATTTGATATCGAGCATTCTTTTTCTGGTCTTTTTCTTGCTCGTTAATCCGAAAAACCTAGAGTTCTCTTCTTCAGACTCGTTAAAACCATGAAGAAGCACTGAGATTTCTTTTTAGGAACCTTTTTCTCACTCATAAAACTGAAAAAACCCCAAGTTTACTTTGTCGGGCTCGTTAAACTACCATGATAGAGAGCAAGGAGCCATTCTTTTCCTCCTTTTCAAAGCTCTTTAAATCGAAAAAGTAATTGAGTTTTCTCCGCGTGACTCGTTAAAATTTCACGGAGGGCACCGAGTTTTTCTTTGTTGGACTCGTTAAAATTTCACAAAGAGTATTGAGTTTACTTCGTCTCCTCGTACTCATAACAAAATGAGGTAGACGTCCATCGAACATAGATTTCTCACTTTTCCGGCTTCGATGGACTGAATTGTTTTGGGCTTACTATTATCCCTTTGCCGTGCCCGGTTATCAAGACATGACAAAGGTACCCCAATGGAGTTGTCTTTTATGATATTTTTTAGACTCTCTAAACATGAAATATTCATCGATTTTACTCGTCTGGACTCGTTAAACCTAATTAGATGGGGCACGAAGTTGTCTTTTATGATATTTTTCAGACTCTCTAAACATGAAAAATTCACCGAGTTTACCCATCTGGACTCGTTAAGCCTAATCAGACGGGGCACAGAGTTGTATTTTATGATATTTTTCAGACTCTCTAAAGATGAAAAATTCACCAAGTTTACTCGTCTGGACTCGTTAAACTTAATCAGATGGGGAAAAATTTGGACAAAATGGATACTACCTCTGTTACATTTTAGAAAGGTCAATTTGGCAGCAAAATTATTGAACATGGCACTTCCCAAAAAACTCTTTCGCAGTTAGCCAAACCCTACCATCCATGAGTATTAGCCTTCATTTCCCAGTGTCCCTACACTGGTAATATCCTAACACACTCTTTGGTGTTCATTAAGCCTTAGTTGCCTAGTACCCTGTTACAGTGCCTTCTATTGTTCAAGCAAATCTCGCTATCTACTGCTCTTGTTATCAACCAAACCACTCATTATGCCAGAAATTATTTTTCGTCCAACGTCCCCATTTACTCTTCATTATCTCAATCATAAATCAGCTGATTTCTGTTTCGTGTTGACTAATGTAGGATGCCTCAGTGCCTACCTTTCAACAGATCTCTTCCTATCGACTTCAGCATCTTATCTAGGAAGTTGATCCAGAAACCCATCAATACCCAGATACTTGCAAACATCAGTGGTAGGTAGTCTTGTGTTTGATCAGGAGTCTTCATCATTAGCTCTTGGTCAAATGATTCTACGAGTGTTCGACTTCAACTCATTTTATTCACACTCGCTAGATTGTATTGTGCATCTTAGGGACCATCATCATTATCGGTGGCCACCTTCGCATCTGTTAACAGTTTTCATTATCGACTGGTAATCAGAAAATTTCTCACATGTTCAACAACAGTTCCTTCATTCACATGCTGATAAATATGCAGTTTAAGTGAATCGACGGTCAAGACCTTGGGGAAAAGGTTACATCATTAAAGTTGTGTTTCCTCCCCCAAGTTGCGATACTATTTATGGAGACAGCTTCTTCAGCCTGATCTTGTTATGACAGACGCTTCCACATTGTGCTTATCGGTGGAAAGATTCTTCATATCTCTATTCTAGAGAAATCATGTTGTTTAATATACTGAGCATGGGAATGCCCAACTCAAGGCAGCTACTATATTTTCTGACATATGTTGTTGTTTCAGGTTTTCCTCAGTCTTTCAATCTCTTTATCTCTACTACACACTTTGTAAAGTATTTTGGCCATCATCTTCGTCTCTGACCCGACACTTTAGGGGGAATATGTTATAGGTCAAAATACCTCCTCATCAACTCAGAGGAGAAGACAAATATGGAAGGAATACAAAGACCTAAATTAAACCTATTTCTGCCAAGGTAACGCCTCTCTATAACAACACAAGAGCATTATAATGTAGCTGATCAGTGAATGGTCCGCGTTAGTGGCTAGGGAAACGCTCTATTTACACTAGAGGGTAGCGTTACCCATGTTTTAAGTTTGAAACGGGAAAAACCCTTGGAGAATGATTTGAATCTCCAACTTTTTCTCACAAGAGAGTCAATACAAAAATGGAAACTGCAAAGCACCAACTCTTATTGGGCATTGCCATAAACAACTGAACACTCAAAAGAGGCAAAATCATGGAGGTTGAGGAAACATCTTGGTTTTTTCTATTCAAGAACTAGTAGAAAGAGAAGGGCAATGATTTCTCTCTCCATCTCCTATAAAATGGAGTTGAAGGCTCTTGGTTCAAGGTCGAAGGATTATGAAGTAGAGATCATTGTTGTAGTGTGAAGGTCAAAGGTCAAAGAGGTTCATTGAGAACTTGTTGATCAAGACATCACCACTTTGAGAGATAGAGAGATTGGAAGGCTGAGGAGGGCTTGGTGGAACCGACGGTTGTAATCCTCCTTTTTTATAAATCAATAGAACTGTATCTGTTTTGTCCATTCTATGTGTTGATATTGTCATTATTATTTAATCACTTATATAGCATGATATGAATGGCATAGATGTGCACAAATTAAATGTTATTATGTATTGGCTTAATTTATAGGAAATGCATGTTATGTTAGAAATTACACGGGTGCTTTAATTGATTGCAGGACCTAGATTTGGAGCTGGTGAAGGGGAAACGCTGCTTCGCTACCTAGTACTTTCCAAAGGAATTCAAGATCATTAAAGAGGTAATTCTCTATATTTTTCCATCAAGTGGTTTTAAGTTAATATGAACATGTGTACACCATCTTTGTGAACTGTAGAGCTAATCTTACTGTCTGCCTCGGGCACCGAAAAGCCCTGAGAGGAATATACGATAACCAAAAACCCAAGAATTTTACCCTATAGTAGGAATCCCACCTCATTCTTTGAGTAGTTTTGGAAAGATGATTTTTCTTCATTCCATATCAGGCATTGGTGCCATCTTCAGGAGGTTGCTTCTAGCATTCAGCTAGGAAACCAGTGGAGGATTCATCCTACCACTTTTTTCTTCAAATCCAGCCTTTCAGGAGTAGTAGATCTATATATGACATTCAGGCCTTAGGGTTTTACCTCCATGCAGTATCGGTCCCTCTAAAGATTACGTAGTCTAGTCTTGTAGATCTATTGGAGGAAGGAAGTTTCTAGTATTTCAGCTGTAAATCCTGTGAGGGATAAACTCCTCACATTGGATCTATTGTTTCCATCACTCAGGAGCTACTTTTCCATATCTTGTAGCAGGCTAAAGATCCTTCCTCTCTGACAACATAGTTTTCTGAAGCTATTGTTCATTCAACGAATATTTTCAGTGGAGGAGATTAGAGGAGCTAGATCTTGAGCTTTCAGCCCAAGGATCTAGTAAAGGGATCAACCCTTCTTACATCCATCATATTATCATATCTATCTTCATATATGCATTCCCAACAACATGTATGTGAAGCCCTAAGAGGAAGGTTGTCTTAGACTTACATATATGATAAACCCCTCCTGG
Organism: Pinus albicaulis; assembly: GCA_034641835.2. Lineage (NCBI taxonomy): Eukaryota > Viridiplantae > Streptophyta > Pinopsida > Pinales > Pinaceae > Pinus > Pinus albicaulis. The sequence goes on along the minus strand of CM076584.1, from coordinate 661,976,332 downwards.
GTTACCTTGGGAATCCATCATTGAGCCCATATCTGTAATTTCAGCATCATTGGAGCTCCTATTCTACCTAGATCTAACTTTCTATATTACAGGAAGTTACAGTCCCTACAATTATATCAGGGTGTTACAGGACAAATGACCTCCTCATCAGCTCAGAGGAGAAGGTAATATGGAAGAAAGAAAGTGACCTAGACAAAACCTATTTCTGCCAAGGTAACACACCCCAAGAACTGCTAAGTTGCATTATAACGCTTCTGATCCATGTAAAGGTCACATTAGTGACTAGGGAAATTCTCTAGTTGGCCCAGAGGGCAGCGTTACCCATGTTTAAACATAAAACAGGAAAAATCCCGTGGACAATGATTAGCAAACCCAACTTTTTCTCATGGAGAGTCAGTACAAAATAGAAACTGAAAGGCGCTAACCTCTTATTAGGCCTTACCAAAAGAAAATAGACTCTCAGGGAAGGAAAAAGCATGTAAAGCTAAGGAAACATCTTGTTTTTTTCCTTTTCAAACTGGTTGAAAGAGTTGGGCAATATCTTCCCTCTCCATCTCCTATAAAATGGAGCTGTGGGTTACTAGTCCAAGGTCGAAGGTTTTTTGAATACATGTGGAGTAGAGTTACGTTGTTACTATATGGTAGTTGAGGATCAGTGAAGTGACATTGAGAGCTTACCACCTTGATCACCATCACATACAAGGAAAGAGAGAGAGATATTGGAAGACCGAGGAGAGCTTGGTTCAACCGATGATTGTAATCCTCCTTTTTATAAATCAATAGAACTATGTCTGTTTTGTCCATTCTATTCTTTGATATTGTCATTATTTTCCAATTGATAATATAGCATGATATGAATGGCTTAGATCTGTGTTATTTTATGTTTATTATATGCTGATTTGAGTTAATAAATAATATATTGTTGTAGAGATTACACGAGTGCTTTATTTGATCGCAGGACCCAAATTTGGAACTGGTGAAGGAGGATCTCTGTTTCACTGCTCAATGTTCACCAAAGGATCTGGGATTAGAAAAGAGGTAATCTCTCATCTCATTTTACTAATTGATATAAATCGGCTTGAACATACTGTTAGCCCCCCTATAAATTTCTTGACAAGCAAGCAGGGGGCTAGATTGTTTTCTGAGCTTTCAAGGAATGCATTTCCCCTGAAAAACACATCATCCTTGAAAGCCTCTTCGTGCCTCATCCTTGGATAAAATTCCCCTCTGCTGATTCCCTTTTTAAAGCCCCACTGATTGAAAAAAATTGCGCTCTAAAAGGCCTTCATTTTCCCCTTGTATCCTACAGAATGTCCCATTTTACCCTTTTTTCCCCCTTTGTCAAAGTTCCCCTTTTACCTTCTAAATCCTCCCAAAATCCCCTTTAAATCCTACACTACCCCTTGTTTGGCCCGATTTCCCCTTTTTCCTTTTATCGTTACCTTTTTCCAAGCTTAAAAAGCAATAAAACGGGCCCAAAAACCCATTTTCCATCAGCCTAGCCCCTTTCGGCCCAACCCCGCAAACCACTTCCCCACGTGACCCCATGCCCAGGACCGAGCACTTCAGCCCAGGTGCTTATCGCAATCGGAGTTGTCGGGCGAGTGCATTCCTTTGTAAAGTTAAAAACCTCTGATGCGATGGTGTATCCATCTGTCGGCCCTTGAAATGATATCTGCCGTTGATTTTGATAGATCTGACGGCCCTCACTTTCCCGCTTCCCCTGCTCCAATCGCAGTCGCAATTGTCAATCGATGCCACTTTTCACCCTTTGCGATTGCAATCCGCCGATGATAATCTCCACTGTCGATTCCCCTGTTGATCCGATGGCTCTCGCTTTCCCACTCCAATCGCAATCGCAATTTCCAAATGATGCCACCTTCCACCCTTTGCGATTGCGATTTCCCTGATCCAATCTCGACCGTCCATTAATCCAAGATCCGACAGTCATGAACCAATCGCGCCATCGTTCATCGGAGTGTCGACCCTCCCATTTCCCCCCTCTAATCGGATCATGGCCGTCGATCCCCTCCTGAGATCTGATGGTTCTAAATGAATCGCCCTCCACCCATGGACGGGTACCACCTTTCAAACTCATTTCAAATGTTTTACGTGCATTTCCTTTGGATTTCAGTTCAGAGGTATGAACCTTTGTTTTGCATTAACATAATATCATCCCGCCAAGCATCTAAATTTTAATGTTTTACATTAAAGTTTTCATTTCGCTCTACTTCCACATACATCTTCCCACTGTTTCACTGCATGTTCCCACCACTTTTTAGTGCATTTATAGCATTCACTCTAGTCACGCTGACACCATCACAAGCATTCCATCTCAACCATCTTCCCCATGTATGGATTTTCTTAACTAATTTGTGGGTTTTGCAGGTTACAAGCAATAAGAACCATCATCTCTCACAGTCACTATTACAGTGACACAGAACACATGAGAGATATTTTCCGAGCACCGATATTGTAAAGGAAGTGTTTGGGAGGGGTCTGCAGACGTTCTCATTAAAGGTGCAGATTACAAATTTTGCAAAACCTTTCCAGCACCATCAAAGCTCACTTTCCACTGACAGAGATAGTCATGAAGCGGCAAAGAGTATCAGTACAGAGTTAAGAAGTTCTAATGCACAATAATTGAAAATATTAAGCCTTAATCCAGAGTTTTAAAGGCCAGGTACCAGATTGAAGACCTCATAAATCACACAGAAGGCCCAAGCGCAAAAAACAATACATTGGTGTCACCATCAGCAAAATGTTTTTTCTCGCAAAAGGATGAAGGACCCATACTGTTTTCATTCTATATCATGTTCCTGAGAAAATCTCCACCCTGACAACAGTCCTAAGATACTAGAGCATTTGTTATGTAGTATGGCGGACTTCACAGTCGTTTATTTACCTTTTTTTTTATTCACCAAAATTACTACAGAGTACTGCAGCCAGAGTACATCAGAGTCATACCGGATTAAATGGAAGCATGAAGAAGACCACTCTTTCACCCAAAGAATGCTAGAGATAAATGCACAGAATTTAAACAGAATGGGCTTCGGCCCCCTTTCTCTTCTAAGCTTTAATGATACATTTAGTTCTTCACCTACCTCCTCTGCTCGTCTTTCAGCTATAAAATTCATGAAGAAACTCATTGTAAATGTTGTTGATTGGATATCTGAGAATTGCAAGTTGTTTCTGTCGAGACACAGTCTCTGTGTAAAGTTGTAAGATAGGCTGAGGAAAGTGTTTTCAAGCTGTATATCAAGCTATAAGCAATGTTGTACATGACTGGTGTTTCTCTTTAACATGATAAGCACATTTCTTTGGATCCTGACCTAGAGCTGCAGTGATGTTTTTCTGTCTTTGTGTTTTATTTCATTTCCTTCCATTTCTTCTGGCATGCATCAGAAATTTTGCATAGGATTTACCCTTGTTAGGTACCCTATGTTGATGCTCTCCCTGCCTTTAATTTTTTCTACTAAATATGTTATATGAGGATTTATTTCAGTTTATTTAACTAATGTAGTGGTCTGATATATTGCTAGTTGATGTATGAATGAATGAAATATATCTTTAGATGTTCTTGTTAGGATTTAATTGTATGAATTGGGAACACTGGGAGTTTAGAACTGTGCCTATATCTCACTAGGATCCTTTCAACTCAATTAAACCTCTCCAAGTTCCCTTAAGCTAGATGCCAAAGCATTGAGAGTTAAAAGTCTTTCTATGATCTCAGGTTTTCAACTTCGTGTTCTGAGATCTTTTATGTTCCTTGTCTGAAGAGTTTACCTTTAGGTTTCGGATCAAAAGTGGTCCAATGGCATGTCCTGTCCCTGGATTTGATTTCTGAAGGTTACCTTGGAGGTTTCCCTTGCTTTCATTTTCCTTCTTTCTTTTCCACACCACACTATCATCTTTAAGATCCAATGCTTTAGATGATTAGCCCAACTGAAGCCTGCATATTGAATAGCAAGTAAACCCTTTCCTGACTCCATTTGCCCAATGGTCTTGAATGTTCTCTAAAATTTATCTCTCCTTTGCTCAGCCTTGTCTCATTTGGAGCCCTTCTTTCCTGATTCCCAACAACCAAACCAAACCAATCCAACAAACAAATCAAGCCTTACAACTAGCCTAATATCTTAACTTTGAGCTTCAAAGACAAAAACCTTTGCTCATATAGAGAGATCCCTCTCTGGACCCAGGAGGGCTAGATCCTGAGGTCTGAAAGTGGTTTTGATGTTGTCTCATCTTTTGGTCTTGCCAATATGGCCAAAACATGGGAACCCCAACATAATGGCAACTCCATTGGGGACATTTTGAGTATTCTCCATCCTACTACATCACCAGAGCCTCAGAAAACCTAGAAACTCTGGTTAGGTTGGTAGTGAAACACTTCCATTTGCAATTCACTTTCTACACCATTTTTTGTGTTTCTCCCACACTCTTAGACAGAGTTTGGAAAGGGACAGGTAGCCTCCAGAGCTCACACTCTTTTAGAGGTGACATATCCGGTAAAAGCCCTCCCAGTTAATCTTTGGTTAGAGTTTGCTGTGTTTTGAAGATACCCTTGAAAGGGGAATCTCCTAGGCACTGTGGTGGATAGTGTACCCCCCAAGAGCATCCTAAACCCTCCACTTGGTGACTCCATAGTTCCTTAAAAGATTAAAGACTCCACTGGTGATCAGTAGGCCTGCTGATTATCTTGGTTCACATAAGACTCCACTGGGAGACCAGCCTTCATAACAACATCAGCCATAATAAAAGTAACAAGTAGGGTTAAGCTACTTTATTGAAAAATAGCATTCTGGCTTCAAGAACCATTCACACAAGAGCTTATCCTAACCCAAACCCACCTGAAATAGTTGATAACCCTGAGAGCATCATCAAGAAATATCCTACACCTAAAAGATCAACTATTTCCAGACATATCCATAGAGCTAACTCTGCAACGGAAGACTTTACGACTTTATTAGTCCCACTTTTTGACCTAGACCTACCAAACAGATTACCAAGAGCTGGGTCATTCAGTGTTCTAGACCAGCAAGAGTTTGAGCTTTCCGGTTCACCATCTCATAGTGGTCAACACATTAGGGACAGAGGAACCCCTCCATCTACACCTCCTGATATTCACTTCCTTCAGAACTTGGGGCTCTGTCATCCTAGATCTGCCCAACAAACTTCTGCTGGTCCTAGTATCCCTGTCATCCATATACCAGCTGCTCAAGCCAAACCTTTACCTCATCAAAACATCATCATGGCAGCCTGGTATGCACTTCTGGTATTACCTCAGCCTCTAGTGCCCTTACCTAACGATTATCAGTCAAAGATCCCACACTTCACTGCAAAAGAGTCCACCACAACTCAACACCATGTAGATAGGATGGAAGATTCTTTTGACTACATGGAGATAGATGATGATACAGTCAAAATGAGAATATTTTCCCAAAGCCTAGGAGGTTATGTGAATAAATGGTTCAAAGGCCTACCTCCTAATAGTATCCAAGATCTTCCTGCTTTATATCAGACCTTCATAAAAAAATGGGAAGTTAAGGCCATTCCTCTCCAAATCCTAGCAGAATACAAGAATCTTAAGAGAAATGTAGGAGAGAGTGTCCATGACTACTCTACAAGGTTTAACAGTGTTTATAATGCTCTTCCTCCACACATGAAGCCTCCCCAAGGTATGGCTCTAGTGAAATATCCTAAAGGATTTGATGCTGACATGGCCTACCAGCTCAGGGAGAGAGATTACAACACATTGGAAGACATGCAAAAAGGAGCAGTGAGTGTAGAGGCTAATCTGATTGAGAAGAAAGCAAGATTGAGAGCTGAGAAGAGAGTAACATATAGATATGACACCGTAGCTTCCACATCTAACCCCAATTATGACCGTTTGTCTACAAACATGGAAAAGATACAAAAAATGATGGAAAAAATGGTTGTCACAGTTAGCAATCAAAATCGAAACCAAAGTCATAACTAGAACCAGAACTTTAGAAGAAACAATACCACTCCCAATAGACAAAGAGAGTCAGATCAACAAGTTATTCCCCCATTTCAAGAAAAATTCCTTGATGAAGATGAGGGAATCATAGAAGAGTCTGGGGGAACCACGATAAACAAGTTTGAAGTAGAAAAATCAATTCACAACTATTCCACAGAAGAAGATCAACCCTCACCCTCATATTGGGATGAGGAAAGATTAGAATCTGAGGATTACAGACTTGGATTTGAGAATGCCATCATGCAGGTTACAGAACAATATGAACTTAGAAGCAAAAAGAGCCTAGACACTTCCAAACCAAAAGCTTCTAATATTACCATCAAGAAAATACATGAGAAACCTTCTAAAACAGCTATCGAGAGAAAAAAATTAGCAGCTAAGAGTTCTGGGAAAAACAAAAGAAAGACAACCAAAAACGTGAGAAACAAAGCCAACCAACTAGCAGCACTAGCACTGCAGTTAGTGCTCCTGATAAAACTGCCACCAACACTATACATAACGAGAATCAGCACACTGATTCAGCCACCAAGGCAGTGGCTAACAAAACAGAGTTGAACATTCCAAAGAGTCAGTCCACTTTCAATCTAGAAAGCGAGATTGCAAAAATTAAAATCTCTATCCCACTCTCTGAGCTGTCCACTCAGGATGTATATAAAGGGAAAATTTTGAAAGCTTTGAACATAGGGGAAAATAGTGACACTATCAACCTGAGTGATGACCAACCAACCCTTTTGTTTAGTCCAAAGATTGAAGGGAAATTTCAGGAAGGGGTAGTTCCCCCTTTTTATATCAGTCTTAATATCCATGATAAGATCCTTCACAATGCAATGCATGATTCTGGAGCATCTCACAACTTAATGCCTAAGGTGGTCATGGAAAAGTTAGGCCTAGATATTACTCACCCTTACAAAGATTTATATTCATTTGACTCCATCAGAGTCAAATTCCTGGGCCTAATCAAAGACCTATGTGTGAACTTAACCCAGATCCCTGCGAAATGTATGGCTATGGATGTTGTGGTGGCAGATGTACCACCCAAGTATGGCATGTTACTATCAAGGTCTTGGGGAGCCAAGCTGCAGGGTACAATGCAGATGGATGGGGCATATGCCACAATCCCTATTTTTAGCCAACTGAGAAGACTGTACAGGGATGCACAAATGAAATTCCTGGTTAGTAGCCCTGAAAAGCCTGAAAATTCTCCTCTTTACTCTGTACACACAGACCTGGACTCCTTTATCTTCTGCAACGATGAATATTTGGGAGAGCTAGAATTAGAAAACATAGATACAAATAGAGGGATTAAGACTATGACCTTTAACATAATGGCTACTCTCGACTTAGAGGAACACGAAGAAGAAAAACCTCAGACAGTGCACTGAAACAGAGATTCAGACCGAACGCAAAATCAAATGTAATCATCCGGTTAGTCACCCCTCACAAACTCATATACCACATGAGGAACGAAAAATTCTGTAGCACAACACAGAACCCGTAATACAATAGACCAGTGAAACCCATGATAGGGAGGGAAATGATGATAAAACGAAAAATGGACCCTTGTGGGAAATGAACTTTGATGGGTCATGCACCAAGAGAATTGCTGGAGGAGGGGTGTGGCTACATAACACAGAGAATGAATACGCAGAGAGCCATGCCTGCAACCTGCATTTCAAATGTACAAATAATATCACAGAGTATGAGGCCCTTATCTTGGGCTTAAATCTGTTGAAAAAATTAGGAGCCCGTAGGATAGCCGTGCAGGGAGACTCTGAGTTGATCATTAAACAAGTGAATGGTGAATACACAGTGAAACATCCTAGGTTGAGGGCATACAGGAATGACACTATGGATCTATTGAAAAAATTTGTAGAATACGATTTGGTGTTTATCCCTAGGTGTCAGAAGGCGATTGCAAATGGATTAACATGCATGGCTAGTTCGTATCACAAGCCTCCTAGTGACCAGCAAATCATCATTTAGACCAAATTCAGACCTGAAGTGCCAGATAACGAAAAATACTAGCAGGTCGCTGAGGGCAATAAAAAGATTGAATATTTCCTAGTAGGGAGAGACGAGTTTGAATTTTCTAATTCAGACTCGAAATCTGATGATAGCTGCCTAAGTGAAGAGCCCTCAGATGAGGAAGAACCACCCTGTAACATAGAAATAAACACTTTAAATGAACAGACAAGAAATCCAAATGAAAAATGTGATAACACAGACAGTGAGGAAGTAGAGGTGCTACAGACCAAAGATAAGAACATACCTCGAGGTCTGACACCTTTAGAAGACCTTTTTGACTTTGACGATGTAGCAAAAAAGCCCACTATAGAACACACAGATTCTAATGTCGAGGAATAAAACATAGGCACTGAAGATAAACCTAGGATGATTAAATTGGCTAAGTCCCTACCTGCAAACATGAAAATGAAGTACATCAACCTATTCAAGGAATTCATTGATGTGTTTTCCTGGAACTATGAGGACCTAAAGGCCTACAACACAAACATTATACAACACAAAATACCCTTGAAAGAAAATCAGAAGCCCTTCAGACAGAAACTTCACAGAATAAACCCAAAACAATTGCCTGCCATGGAAAAGGAAATAAAGAAGATGTATGAGGCAGGAATAATAGTTCCTGTGAGGTTTTCTGATTGGGTCTTAAACCTTGTAGTTGTGAGAAAGAAAACAGGAGAGATCAGATTGTGTATTGATTTCAGGAATCTTAACGAAGCCTCACTCAAAGACAATTACCCTTTGCCAAAAATGGAACACATTCTTCAGAAGATAGTAGGCTCAAAAATAATCTCCCTGTTAGATGGTTTTTCAGGTTACAACCAAGTTTTAGTAATCCCAGAAGACCAACTCAAAACAGCTTTCACCACTCCATGGGGCACTTTTATGTATGTAAAGATGCCCTTTGGACTGATGAACGCTGGTGCAACCTTCCAAAGAGCAATGGACATAGCCTTTTTAGATGAAATAGGGCACTTCATTGTCATCTACCTGGATGACATAATAGTCTATTCCAAGACTGAAGAAGAACACCTAAAACATCTGAGAAGAGTGTTTGAAAAATGTAGAAGGTTCTGTCTGTCATTGAATCCTAAAAATACTATATTTGGGTTGCAAGAAGGTAAGCTTATTGGCCACATCATATCTGAGAAGGGGATTAGGATAGACCCACAAAGGGTTGAGGGAATACTACAAATCACACACCCAAGAAACATCAAAGAATTACAGTCCTTCATTGGGAATATCAACCTCCTTAGGAGGTTTATTCCCAACTTAGCTGAACACCTCAGGAATATGACAAACATGTTGAAGAAAGGTGTGGGAGTTAAATGGACTGTAGAGGCCAAAAAATCTTTCAAATCAGTAAAACTTGCACTCACCCAGGCTCCTGTCTTAATCATCCCAGATTTCTCAAAGGATTTCCTAATCTTTTCATTTGCTTTCGAGCATACAATGGCTGCAGTTCTACTGAAGAAAAATCTAGAGGGAATGGAACAACCCATTTATTTCTTCAGCAAGGCACTGAGAGATGCACCCTTTAAATACAACATAATGGAAAAACAGGCCTATGCTCTGATTAAGGCCTTGAAATATTTCAGGGTGTACATATTGCATTCCCACACCATAGCCTATGTGCCTAACATAGTGATCAAAGATATCTTGTCCCAAGACCCAGAAGGGAAGAGGGGCAAATGGATTGCTGCGATCTTAGAAAATGACCTTGAGATAAAACCCACAAAAGTGATCAAAGGTCAGGGCTTAGCTCAACTAATGGCTGAATCAAGTTTACAAGCCCTTGACATAAACATGGTAGGTGCCTTGGATGAGCAGGAGGGATTTCCTGATCCCACTGTTGAGGAGAAATTTTAAAACTCTCCATGGTATGCTGACATTCCCTATGTTCTCAAAAACCTCAATGCCCCTCCCGAACTATCAAAGACTAAGGCCAGGTTCCTCAAGCTAAAAGCCAGAAATTATTGCGTTCTGAACGAATCTTTTTACTGGAAAAAAAAAAATTTCTTATTTCTTAAATGTTTGCTTGAATCTGTGGCAAAGAGAATTAAACGAGAATTCCATGCAGGAGAGTTTAGAGGTCACCTAAACTGGAAAGCCACTGCAAAAAAAATACTCAGAGATGGTTACTACTGGCCTACACTCTTCAATGACATCCATAAGATGATAATTGCCTACCAGAAATGCCATATTTTTGAAGGCAAAAGAAAACTCCTCCCCTCACCTCTACAACCCATCACTGTTGAGGGTCCATTTATGCAATGGGGCCTAGATTTCATAGGAGAAATTCACCTTGCTTCTTCTGCACAACACAAATTGATCTTAACAGCCACCGACTACTTCACTAAATGGATAGAGGCCATACCTGCTAGGAATGCCACAGATTCAGTCATCATTAGGTTCCTAGAAGACCACATCCTCTCTCAGTTTGGTTTCCCAAGGAAAATAATCACTGATAATGTTGCTGCTTTTGGATCCAATAAAATGGTTGATTTTTGTCACAGGTATCAAATAGCACTCGATCATTCAACTGCCTATTACCCTCAAGGTAATGGATTAGCTGAATCATCAAACAAGAGCCTAGTGACCATCATCAGAAAGCTACTGGAAGAGAACAAAAAGTCTTGGCATAACAAGTTAGTGCATGCCCTGTGGGCTGACAGGCTCACAACAAAGAAATCCATTGGCATGTCACCATATCATCTTGTATATGGAACAAAAGCAGTGTTTCCTACTAGCCTTGGAGTACCAGTGATCAAACTTTTCCAAGAGATACAGAAAGAAGAAGACAGCATGGTAAGGAGGATAAACCAAACAATTCATATCCAGCAGACAAGGGAAGAGGTCTATAACAGAGCTATGAAGGTTCGAGAAAATATAAAGAAATTGTTCGACAAGAGAACCAAAGCTTTTGATTTCAAAATTGGAGATAAAGTTCTGAAGTGGGACTCAAGGAGAGAGGACAAAGGAAAGCACGAAAAGTTTGACAGTTTGTGGCAAGGTCCATACATCATCCAGGCCACTGTGGGTCCAAACGCATTTTTTCTACAAGAACTAGATGGTACAGAGTTGTTTGGGGATCCTGTCAATGGAAGGATGCTAAAACACTACTTCTGCTGATTTCCATTTTCCATTTTTCATTTCCATTGTAAATACCATTGCTGTGTTATGTTTTCAAGAAAAAAGATAAAATGTTCCAAAAAAACAAAGAGGAAGGAGAGGTTCAGACATGCTCAAAACATGAACCTCTGAGGTGAAAAATATTGGCTCTAATATGGTCAAAACCTGAGCCAGCAAAGAAGAAAAGGATCAGCTCTGACAAGCCCAAAACCAGAGCTGAGATGAAGAAGAGAAAGTGACTCTAACAAGCTCAAAACTTGAGTTACAAAGAGAGTAAGGATGCTTCAAAACTTCAGATTTCAAGCCTCAAAATTTTGTTTGCAATTTTATGCAAGTTTTTGTCCATGTGCAACTATCTTTATGCCTTGGATCCACAGCAAACTAGACTATCTAATCCTAGTTTTATTGTTTTTAAATTTCTGCTGTAGAATGTAGAGAAGAAATCTGCCGGACAATCTAATCCCAGCAGATATTAGATTAGGTAGAGAAACATATGAGACCAATAGTCTAATCTGGTCTCATGGAGTGATAAGGGTAGATTTATTATAGGTTTATTTTCTGTTTATAAAATAAATGATGTAAAGGGTCTGCTAGTCCAGATGAACCCTAGAAGAAAAAATGCTAGGAATGTAGGATGGGTAGGTATATTGTTTGGGAAAAATATTCTGCTGATTTGATATCTTCACAATTTTTGGCAGCTGATCCTAGAAGGAACAGAATGTGTCAAGAAACAAGGCACCCAACCTACTCCAAAGATGATTTTTGAATTCTTGACTCCTTCAAGAAGAAGCCATCCCCATGTGGAGCCACTGTTAGCCCCCCTATAAATTTCTTGACAAGCAAGCAGGGGGCTAGATTTTTTTTTGAGCTTTCAAGGAATGCATTTCCCCTGAAAAACACATCATCCTTGAAAGCCTCTTCATGCCTCATCCTTGGATAAATTTCCCTTCTGCTGATTCCCTTTTTAAAGCCCCACTGATTGCAAAAAAGTGCGCTCCAAAAGGCCTTCATTTGCCCCTCGTATCCCTGTAGAATGTCCCATTTTACCCTTTTTCCCCCCTTTGTCAAAGTTCCCCTTTTACCTTCTAAATCCTCCCAAAATCCCCTTTAAATCCTACACTACCCCTTGTTTGGCCCGATTTCCCCTTTTTCCTTCTATCGTTACCTTTTTCCAGCCTTAAAAATCATTAAAACGGGCCTAAAAACCCATTTTCCATCTTATAATAGGGCCTATCCCCTTTCGGCCCAGCCCCGAAAACCACTTCCACACATGACCCTGCACCCAAGACCAAGCGCTTAAGCCTGGGTGCTTATCACAATCGGAGTTGTCAGGCAAGTGCATTCCTTTGTAAATTTAAAAACCTCCGATGCGATGGTGTATCCATCTGTCGGCCCTTGAAATGATATATGCCATTGATTTTGATAGATCTGACGGCCCTCGCTTTCCCGCTTCCCCCACTTCGATCGCAATCGCAATTGTCAATCGATGCCACTTTCTGCCCTTTGCAATTTCGATCCACCAATGACAATCTCCACCATCGATTCCCCTGTTGATCCAATGGCCCTCGCTTTCCCGCTCCAATCGCAATCACAATTTCCAAACAATGCCACCTTCCGCCCTTTGCGATTGTGATTTCCCCGATCCAATCTTGATTGTTCGTTAATCCAATATCTGATAGTCATGAACCAATCACTCCATCATTCATCGGATTGTCGACCTTCCCATCTCCCCTCTCTGATCGGATCGTGGCCGTCGATCCTCTCCTGAGATCTGACGGTTCTAAATGAATCTCTCTCCACCCATGGCCGGGTACCACCTGTCAAACTCATTTCACATGTTTTACTTGCATTTCCTTTGGATTTCAGTTCAAAGGTCCGAACCTTTGTTTTGCATTAACATAGTATCATCCCACCAAGCGTCTAAATTTTAATGTTTTACATTAAAGTTTTCATTTCGCTCCACTTCCACATACATCTTCCCATTGTTTCACTGCATGTTCCCACCGCTTTTCAGTGCATCCATAGCATTCACTCCAGTCATGCTGACACCATCACAAGAATTCCATCTCAGCCATCTTCCCCATGCATGGATTTTCTTAACTAATTTGTGGGTTTTGCAGGTTACAGGCAGTAACAACCGCCATCGCTCGCAGTCACTATTATAGTGACACAGAGCACAGGAGAGATCTTTTCCGAGCACCGATATTGTAAAGGAAGTGTTCAGGAGGGGTTTGCAGATGTTTTCATTAAAGGTGTAGAGTTAAAACTGTGCGAAACCTTTCCAGCGCCATCAAAGCTCACTTTCCACCGACAGAGATAGTCATGAAGTGGCAAAGAGTATCAATACATAGTTAAGAAGTTATAATGCGCAATCATTGAAAATATTAAGCCTTAATCCAGAGTTTTAAAGGCCAAGTACCAGATTGAAGACCTCATAAATCACACAGAAGGCCCAAGTGCAGAAAGCAATACATTGGTGTCACCATCAGCAGAATGTTTTTTCCCGTGAAAGGATGAAGGACCCATACTGTTTTCATTCTATATCATGTTCCTGAGAAAATCTCCGCCCTGACAACAGTCCTAAGCTACCAGAGCATTTGTTATGAAGTATGGCGGACTTCACAGTCTTTTATTCACCTTTTTGTTTATTCACCAAAATTACTACAGAGTACTGCAACCAGAGTACATTAGAGTCATACCGGAGTAAATGGAAGCCTGAAGAAGACCACTCTTTCACCCAAAGAATGCCAAAGATAAATGCACAGAATTTAAATAGAATGGGCTTCGGCCCCCTTTCTCTTCTAAGCTTTAATGCTACATTTATTTTTTCACCTACCTCCTCTGCTATTCTTTCAGCTATAAAATTCATAAAGAAACGCATTGTAAAGGTTGTTGATTGGATATCTGAGAATTGCAAGTTGTTTCTGTTGAGACATAGTCTCTGTGTAAAGTCATAAGATAGGCTGAGGAAAGTGTTTTTAGGCTGTATATCAAGCTGTAAGAAATGTTGTACATGACTGGTGTTGCTCTTTAACATGACAAGCACATTTCTTTGGATCCTGATCTAAAGCTGCGGTGATGTTTTTCTGTCTCTGTGTTTTATTTCATTTCCTTCCATTTCTTCTGGCACGGATCAGAAATTTGGCATAGGATTTACCCTTGTTAGGTAACCTATGTTGCTACTCTCCCTGCCTTTAATGTTTCTACTAAATGTGTTATCTGAGGATTGATTTCAGTTTATTTAACCAGTGTATTGGTCTGATATATTGCTAGCTGATGTATGAATGAATGAAATCTGTCTTTAGATGTTCTTGTTAGGATTTAATTGTATGAATTGGGAACAATGGGAGTTTAGAACTGTGCATCTATCTCACTAGGATCCTTTTTAGCTCAATTAAACCTCTCCAATTTCACTTAAGCTGGATGCCAAAGCATTGAGAGTTCAAAGTCTCTCTATGATCTCAGGTTTTAAACTTCGTGTTCTGAGATCTTTTATGTTCCTTGTCTGAAGAGTTTACCTTTAGGTTTTGGATCACAGGTGGTCCAATGGCATGTCCTGTCCCTAGATTTGATTTCTGAAGGTTACCTTGGAGGTTTCCCTTGATTTCATTTTCCTTCTTTCTTTTCCACACCACACTATCATCTTTAAGATCCAATGCTTTAGATGACTAGCCCAACTGAAAGCCTGCATATTGAATAGCAAGTAAACCCTTTCCTGACTCCATTTGCCCAATGGTATTGAATGTTATTTGAAATTTATATCTCCTTTTCTCAAAATCCTCTTTTCTCAGCCTTGTCTCATTTGGAGCCCTTCTTTCCTGATTCCCAACAACCAAACCAAACCAATCCAACAAACAAATCAAGCCTTACAACTAGCCTAATATCTTAACTTTGAGCTTCAAAGACAAAAACCTTTGCTCATATAGAGAGATCCCTCTCTAGACCCAGGAGGGCTAGATCCTGAGGTCTGAAAGTGGTTCTGATGTTGTCTCATCTTTTGGTCTTGCCAATCTGGCCAAAACATGGGAACTCCAACACATACATGCAATATCTTTGTGATCTATACAACTAATTTGATTGTCTGCCTCGAGCAACGGAAAGCCTAGAGAGGGATATTCGATAACCACTACCCAAGCATATTACCCTATAGCAGAATTAGCAACTCCGCTAGGGAGAAAACCCCAAGTTTCTGGACTATTCCTATCACTCTCCTTTTTTATTTCCTTCTGTTCACATATCCTTCTGACCAATTTATATGCTCAGTCGACATATCAAAAGCTCACAAAGTTCAGATTAGACCCTGCTTAGCCATCTGAAAATTTTTACCTTGAATAACACTACCATTGTTAGTCTTATAGTGCATTAGAACACGGTCTAGGCTTAGAACCAGTGCGTTAGTCCCTAAATTAATGCGGTCCAAGCTTAGATACAGTGTGTTACCCAGCCAAAAATTTGCTGCTCACACCTGTGTTATGTTTCCTTTTGGAGGTAAAGTTCTTGGATATCAGAATACCTTCTCTTACTGGATCCCTGTGCTTGTTACCAACTAGAATTATTATCTTTTACTCTCATTTAAAAGGTTAATGTTAAAAGCATCCACTTTTTGAAGAGAATTTTTTTTTTTCTTCTGAACTTAGTTGAATTAATTATGAACATTTTTTGGTTAAAATACTGTTAAGACGAGATAAATATATGCCTAAATCTTTAAGGTTGAACTTTTTTATTTGAATATTTGGTGCATGGATGTTGAAAGGAAACCTCTCCTTGTAGAAATACTCTTCATCGAATTGAATATTTAGAGCATATTTTTGCATGGTTTTTTGAGTCAGAGTCTCATCACATTTCATACATCCACTCCCCCTCCACAAGAATAATAATCAAAGTACACTAAGAATCAAGTGATAATAAAATAAATCATATAAATTTTTCTGATCTCACACCAACAGTAGTTCAGGCTAGGATCTTGGGGTAGGAAAAGTGAGAAAATCACCCAAGATCTCCAAACTTGAAACTAGAGTCATTAATGAGTGAAATCCTACTACACTCATATTATTAGGAACACTCCATTACTGGAGCTAAGCGCGAGACAACAATCGAATGCATGCGAAGGTAGCCTACATTAAAGTGCATTCAGTGGGTATTCTATATATTGGGGTTCCCTTCGGGGATGTCGAAACTAGATCTGGGATCTAGGTGTTCTTCCCATATAGCGTGTTGTCTATGACCATGACCCCCCTGATGATGTTTGTGATTTGAGGTATCCTTAGTGGCAAAAATTTTTAGGGACTTACAGAAGGTGACTGGGATGCGCTTTCCTGGTACCTAAAATAGATGGTCCTGCTCTGTCTTCGGTCATTAGGAGGGTACTTGTCTCCACGAGAGTACTTACACCTATCATCTGAGGTTCGGGCGAAGCTCTAGAGTAACCGTAAATGTACTTACAACCAACTGTCTCTGTATTCTATTTTGATACTGGGTTTCATCTCCAGCAAACGGTAGTACTCAGACAGGGCACACTATTCTTGTTGCTTGTTGATTGATCTTTAGAGATTCCCTGTTTATTTTTTCTTTTTTAGGTGTGTGGTTACTGTCACTGAGACTTTATAATACATCACAAATCATTAAAATTTGCTTAAAATAAACAAGTCACCACGGCATCTTCTGACCATCGTCGTCTATCTCAATGATAGCAAGGTCTCCCTCCTTTGACACAGGAGGAAGAATTGAGTCTTGGTGAACCCGTGCCTTCCACGAAAGAGAAGTCTCCATTGAAAAACCCTAATTTTCACATAGCCCCGTATCACACGGAATTTCCAGAGGACCCTTTTACAGAAGGCATCATACCTCCTTACAATCCTCCACTCACTAATCCACTAGCACATGTGATAGTTCAGATTACACCACAAGAAATGTCTTCGGCCACACCAACATCCATTTCACAACTGAAACCTATGGGGTCGGTACCAATGGCAACCAACCCAGGTTCGCCACCACCCTCCCAGTCGGTAGTAAGTTCTATACCAATAATTAGTAACCCCAGTAGTCAACCTCTACCTGGTCCCAACCCTACAGTCATCACAACTGTCAGTGGATCCTTGAGTCCTTTGGGATCTACTCCTACAGTGACCACAATGAGACCCATGGTTCCCCCTCCCATGAGTGGAACTACTTTGGTTCCTTTTAGCAACCCTTTCGGTTGGAATCTTTTACTGAGTTAAAACCCCTTGGCCTCCATACTAGGGGGCAGTGTCACCAACATGAAAACAACAGGGAACATTTCGCTACCCCTGAAATCATTAGGAAAAATTGAAAAACCTATTGTTAACACTACTCCCTTAAGTGGTCTAAATATCGATGTAGGATCCATGTCGTTGCTTAATTATGCACATAGCAGCATGCCTCCGGCCGGCTCTATTGCATCCATATGGGCCAATCCACCCCAACATCCATCTGGACAAGGGGGACACTTTTATCCTGGGAGCAACCAACCATTCACCCCACAATATAATATACCCTAAGGACATCAACCGTATATCGCTACACCTCCATCCATAGGAAATTTTTATCAACAAAGTCATACTTATCCTACTGGTAACATGTTGATGGGAGGACCCTATGGTCCAAATAGTCAGCCAATGCTTCCTTGGCTAGATCAGGGAGAAAACACATAATTTCCATTTTTAGCAGCTCTAGACATCCCCGACATCTATAAGCTGATTAATGATCCCATCAATCACAACTTGCTCTGGCCTCCAATTTTGCACAAGATTCTGTTTGACATCCCGAAATTCAACAGGAAACAAGGGGAGGATCTGGCTTCACATGTCACCACCTTTCATCTATGGTCTATATCTAATTCCATGGTGGATGATAGTATCTGGCTTCGGCTGTTCCCTCGCACTCTCACTGACAATGCTGCCAAGTGGTATATTGAGTTACCACATGCCGCCATCAACACTTTTGGTGCCTTAGCTATGAAATTTAAAAAAAAAAATTCAATTACCTATCAGATATGAAACCGGTATGGAAATTTTAACCTCATTGCACCAAGACACCACCACCCACATCTCTGATCACATTCATGAATGGAGGCATGGGAGGAGGTTGGTCAAAGCGCTAATCCCAGATCATCTCCTAGCTAATTGGTTTTTTAAATCTCTCTTACCAACCCTAGCTAAAGACATTGGCCTATCCAGTGCGGTCACAGAATATCAATCCATTCGTTGTGCCCAACATTTAGATTTAATCTATTTGCAATTTGACATGCTATATGATTTACTCCCCCATGCCCCTGGTAATCCAAATTCTCCCGCTACTCAGAAACCCGGAGTCCACGCCGACGGTCTCATCAGCACATTCTCTGGCATAGCCACAAAATATTCACGGGGGTAAACCTCCCAGCCATCTTTGGCTGCAACTTCCCCTAACCAATCAACTACTCTTCCTACCGCTGAGGTAAATTCTGTGCAAAATTCACAAAAACCTGGTGGAAAAAATAAAAAGAACAAGAAAAAGACATCTTCTCCAGAAGAGCAGCCAGACCATCAGAATAATCCCAATCAGAAAAACACTGCTAAAAATGACAAAGGGAAGGAAAAAACCATGAAATTTCCTTACAAAATCTGTGTGGAGGACCACTTGACATACAAATTTCCTCGACTGCAGGAATGCACATATTCTATCGCAAACAAGGACTCTGGTAGGACACCTTCCATCGTACATAATCCCTTCCCTAATACACAACAGCAATAGCAACACATGGTTGCAAAGCTGCCACAACCCCCGCAAAGGGGCAATGGTGGTTCACATCCTTCCGGTGAAGGATCGTCTACCATTTATGGCATAGAAAGTGTTGAACTTCAGACACGAGCCAAACTTTATGGAAATCCTATCATAGATACTCAGGAACCTGGTACCAGTTCAAATCCACTGCCACCCAACGATTTGCATATTGAACGGCCTACTACTGACCTCGCGATTCGTCCTCCGAAAGGGACACTTCGACGCACGACTCATGACACCTCTGCATGTGTCGCCCAAAACTACAACATTGTAGAATATTTTGCACAGGCACCATCAGCCATGTATGCTCTCGAAGTATTGCAAACTTGTCTAGACCAAAGGAAAGCCTTGCTTTTGGCCATTGGTGGGATTGACCCCCATGATTCTACACTAGCTATTTTTGACATGGAGAAATCTAAACCTCGCCTCTCACACCAAATTGCATTACAGATACAAGTTGTGTCGAAAGGGAGACCAATCCATCATATTGTCATTGACAAAGGTGCTTCGACCTGTGTTATGTCAACTACTTGCTGGATCGCTTTGGGTTCTCCCACTTTGTCTCCGTTTTCGAATTCCCTCAAAGCTTTCGATGGCCAAATTTTCCTCCCAAAAGGCTACCTTGCAAGCTTTCCCATTACACTTAGTGGGAAAACAATAATGGTGGACATTGAAGTCGTAGATAGTCATCTTGACTATAATCTATTGTTGGGTCGCAGTTGGTCATATGTAATGACTGCATTGTTTCTTCTATTTTCTAACTCATCCTCTTTCCTTTGGATGGGAAAATAATCACAGTGGATCAGTTATCCTTTTGCACCCCTAATTATGCCACATTACCAAGTAGCACTATACCCCTGATAGGAGGCGTTCCTGACTCACACGTCAGTATTGGTACCGGTCTTCTGAAGGCATCTTCCCTAATGAGTTTTTTTCCTCTCCTGCTTCCTGAGGTTCCAAATACAGTTGCAATGATATCCACCACATTGGATGGCTCTATCGACCCATGGATCCTACCAGCACCTTCAGACATTGATTCCTATGAGATCAGATGCCACTCTCACCAGCCGAGTTGGTTTACCAAACCATCCAAATTACATCTAAACCCTCCATGGCTATGGTTTTGACCAATGGTATGAACTCCCCACCCATCACAGTTCCTTCTAAATATCTCCTCGATGAAATCCTACCTAGGGACGAAGCTATTCGAGAGATCATGTCTCTAGAAGAATGCCCTTGGAGAGAATTTCACCATCGTGCTTCGATGTTTGATTTGGATGTGATAAATACTCAAATCCCATCCTTTGACCCACCTGAGATGGTCCCTTCTATTTACACGACTGTTCAAACCATCGATTCAGAAGGGAACATGGGAAATCTTTCTAAGACAATGCTCATAGATATCTCGGTCAAAACGGGTATCGTGGAAAACATTCAGATTGGAGTAGATTGCAATCTCGAGGAAATTGCACACTTCACATCCCTCTTTAAATAATTCCGCGATGTGTTTTCTTGGTCTTACGATGAAATTCCCAGCATAGATCCATCTATAGTTGAGCACGAAATAAAATTTTATGACAATGCTAAACCTATTCGATAGTGACTCCAACCTATCCACCCACACAAAGAGGCCACCATAAAAAATGAAGTAGAAAAACTTTTGAACGCTGGTTTCATCTATCCCATTCCTTTGACAAAATGGGTTTCTAATCCAGTACCCGTAGACAAAAAACAAGGCACCATCCAAGTTTGTGCTGATTATCATGATCTGAATGCTGCTTGTCCCAAAGACAATTGTCCTACGCCGTTCATAGATTAGATCCTTGATGATTGAGTCAAATGTGAGTCTTTTTATTTTATGGATGGTTTCTCTGGGTATAACCAGATTGCGATTAAAAAAGATGACCAACATAAAACTGCTTTCATCTGTCCTTGGGGCACATTTGCGTATCGTAAACCCCCATTCGGTCTAAAGAATGCTGGAGAAAATTTTCAAAGGGCTATGGAATACGCTTTTCATGACATTAGGAATATTGTACAAGCATACTTGGATGACCTCCCGGCACACTCCAAGAAGTGATCCCATCACCTCGTGCACCTAAGACAAATCTTCACCCAGTGTAGGTTCTACAATACATGTCTAAATCCACATAAGTGTGTATTTTTTGTCGAGTCTGGATATCTTCTAGGTTTTATTGGCTCCAAGCACGGGATTAGGGTTGATCCTGATAAAGTTAAGGAAATCGTTGAATTTCCCGCACCATAATCCATCCTGCAACTCCAACGTTTGCAAGGGAATGCAAACTTCTTACGTCGTTTCATCATGAACTATGCCGAGATGACGAAAGGATTTATGCGATTATTAAATAAGGGAACACTATATTTATGGGATGACCAAGCTCAACAGTCATTTGATGCCTTGAAATGAGCACTCGCTTTTGCCCCACTTCTTAGTGCCCCCGATTATTCACGTGACTTTCTCCTCTACCTGTCAGCCTCACCATCCTCACTTGTCATGGTTCTGGTTCAAGTTCACAATGACGATAGTGAACATGTGATATATTACTTGTTAAAGGGTCTCATCGAACCCGAACTACGATACTCACATGTGGAAAAAATCTCCCTCGTAGTGGTCTTCGCTGCCACTCGACTCTGACACTATATATTACTACGTCAGACTACTGTTATTGCTTTGGAGAATCCCATGCAACACATTTTGTCTTGCCAAGTTATCGGAGGAAAATATTCCAAATGGATAGTGATCCTCCGACAATTTGACATGGTTTTTGCTGCTGCCAAAGCAAATAAATCTCTAGTCTTCGCTGAATTACTGTCGGATCTTCCTAGAATCGACCCAGGAGAGGTAGCTCATGATCCATTTCTTGATGAATCCATATTCTTAGTCAATTCTTCTGATCCTTGGTATGGAGACATTTTGGTCTACCTCCAAACTCAATGCTTCCACCCAACTCTCACATTGGACAACCGTCATCGTATTCACCACCAAGCGAAACACTACCTCGTACTCAACGATACTCTATATCGTTGTGGTGTCAATACTATTATTTGGTGTTGTCTCACTATTGACGAAGCGGAACACATTTTAAATGACTGTCACGCAGGGGTGTGCGGCGGTCATCTTTCTAACATAGCTACTACCTAGAAAATATTGCATGCAGGCTATTATTGGCCCACTTTGTTTAAAGACTGCATCATAGTCATCTAGAAGTGACATCCGTGTCAAATTTTCACGAAGAAAATGCATGCTCACCCCGCCCCCCTCCACCCAGTTATCTCCATTGGTCCTTTCGCTAAATGTGGAATAGATTTCATTACATGCAACCCCACTTTGGTCGATAGACACAACTACATTTTCGTGGTAGTCGATTACTTTATGAAATGGGCAGAAGACATTCCCACTTTCAGATCCAATGGAGAAACCATCACTTTGTTCCTGTTCAATCAGGTTATCTGTCATTTCGGAGTACCCCTTTCAATAGTCACTGATCATGGATCACATTTTCAAAACCATATGATGATAGAATTAACTTCCATGCTAGGATATCGACAAGATCAGCCTTCATCCTACTATCCACAAGAGAATGGCCAAGTCGAAGTCGTAAATGGCATCCTCAAAACCATGATTTGTCAATTAGTAGAAAATCATTAAACCACATGGCATCGAAATTTATATTCCGCGTTATGGGCGTACCGTATGTCAGTAAAAACTGCCACAGGCTTCACGCCATTCCAACTCGCATTTGGCTTGGAGGCAGTACTTCCAAACGAGTGTGAGATTCCATCACTCAAGATCGTTGTTGAACTCCTACTTGGCACCACTGCCACAGAAGAGCACTTTCTCTCACTTTATCACTTGGAAGAGACTCATCGAGATGCCACACTAGCACTCGAAGCCCACAAATGCTAAGTCAAATCTCAATATGACAAATATGTCAAGCCTCATTCTTTTCAAGAGGGTGATCTTGTACTACTCTACGATCAGAGACACAACCTCTTGGGGGCAGGAACACTTCAACCTTTATGGCTTGGTCCTTACGTAGTCACCAAAGTCCTCTCAAAAGGAGCTTATGAACTTCAGGACTGCAATGGAATTCTGCTCACGGAGCCCTACAATGGGCTTTATCTGAAGAAGTATTTTTCCTAGTTTCCCACTAGGCATATGCTTTGTAATTTTATGTATATTTTTTTTCCTATTGTTTTGATGTCTCTGGATATTTTTGGGTTTTTGAGGTGTTTTTTCTCATATACAATCTTTTTATTTCGCACAGATACTGTCATCCTCCTTATCATACGTCGGATACGCAGACAATGCTAGTCATCACACTAGACACATTGCTTCAGTTGCTTGGGTTCTCTACATACCTGAGTCAGAACTTCTTAGTTCTGGGGAAATTTTCCTAGGTAGCACCACCAATAACATTGTTGAGTACATGTTGGTGATACAACTCCTCATGGAAGCTGCATCTCGCGACATCTCCAATTTAGTGGTCAGGTTAGATTCCCAACTCGTAGTTATGCAGTTGAACAATCATTATCACGTTCATCATCCTGTCTTGTTACATTATTTTTTAAGGGTACAACTTTTAGAATGTCAGTTTCAAACCATCTCATTTGAACACATCCCTAGAGAATTTAATGCATTAGTTGATTCATTGGAAAACTATGCATTAGATTGGAATTTGTCACATTTGTTATACAAATATTTACACATGAGTATATATTTTTCCCCATAGAAAATACATAAAAATTAAAAAACACATAAACAAACAA
This sequence comes from Pinus albicaulis, assembly GCA_034641835.2. Lineage (NCBI taxonomy): Eukaryota > Viridiplantae > Streptophyta > Pinopsida > Pinales > Pinaceae > Pinus > Pinus albicaulis. Next base: position 661,952,604 of record CM076584.1, on the reverse strand, counting down.
AATCGCCAAAAGTATGTATATATATATATGTGTGTGTGTGTGTGTGTCGTGTCTAGATCAAAATTACATCAAAAAATCTCCCAAAACTTGGGTGTTTTACAAAATTTGGCTACACTAAGCCTCCCTATGACATTTACACATCTCCTCCTCCAGCTACGCCTGATGCTTAAAATAGCAAACAACTGCCCTGGATATCCTCCTGAGAGGAACTAGGTATCTCTCCAACACACCCACAGTATGTCGCTGCAGACGAACTGGAATCTCTCTCATAGGAAGAGGTGGTACACCCATGCTTAAACCCTCTAGGTTCCTGGAAAGCTCATGCAAAATCTGGGTATCATCACTCTCTCCAGTAGCTCCTGCATCCTTTTCTGCTATGCCAGCCCCGAGTAGCTGTAGTCCTCGTTGTGCATAACGAGCGGCTCCGGCTGGGAGAATAGGTGCCACATATGTGTCAAGAAAAAAAGCTTCATGTCAAAATATATTTTCACCCATTTAACCAAAAAAAATTGCATAAACATTCAAAAGACAAAAAAAAAATACTTCCAACTACATTGATCAATCCTTCTCTTACCATCTAGACCCCACTGAGTGCCTGGGGGAAACACTAACTCTGAATCTCTTGTAAATTTCATCCCCACATAAGGATAGTCATCAATCATGATGATCTGGTGGTTAAGCCAATCAAAGAACCCATCATGTAAGAAATGACGGATGGGACCCTCTCCCATCCGTAGTATCAAAGCTGCCCATCGAGCCTGTCTCGGCTCTCACGGGCCCAATACATTCGTAATCATCCTGGGTCTCATAACTGGCACCCGATCTAGTAGGAAGGAAACAACTAATGTACCATAACCAAACTCTCTTTGAGTCTGGGTCTTACACGCTGTCAGCTCTGAGCGAACCCAACGGACAACACCTTCGCACCAGTCAAAAACCTGGGGCTACATACAATCTAGTGCTAACAACAACTGGGCCTTGGTGCCCACATGCTGACTCTTGGCCCCGACCAACCGAAATATCATCCATAACATAGACCTCAGTGATCTCGCGGCCACCCGTGCAATAGGTACCCGGTCGCTAACTGCTTTAGTATCACGTATGCAATAAGCAAGGATCAGGTCAGCAGTAGTACAAGGATCCACCCTGGACCCGGTCAAGTTAGACCTTGGTCCATGAAATGAAAGACTAGTCAAAAAATAGATATCATCTTTCTCAATCGATAGCTCATTGCCCCTGATACGAAAGACGTGCTGGCAATCATCCCAGTGTTGAATTATCCACCTCAGAAGGTCCTCTTTTCCCCTCATCAGTTCCAATCGAGCATACTTCAGAAAACCACACCTGCGGAGAACTAGCAACATAGCTACATTGGTGAACATCTCATGTTCTTCTCACTCATGTTCCCTTTCTTACCAGATACTCATGATGAACAACTTTCTCCCTACCAAATCAACATTTTTTATGGATTATAATTTGTCTGGAGTGCTTAAAAATGATAAATAACAAGTTCTTAAAAAAATTACTGCGCCTAACGCGGGCTCTAATGCCCTACAATGCATGCTAATGCGTTGTTTATTCACGAGAGGTGTGTTTAACGCGGGCAAAGCACTGGTAGCCCGCATCAGTCGCTTAAATTTTTTAGGGCTTGCTAAAATCCCTATTTTGAACCAGCAAAACAAGTAAAAAACACAATGAAATGATAGCAGGAGGTTCCAGCTCTTACCTGAATCTCATGGAAGGAAGAACCGTTTCCCAGATCGTTCGTAATCGCCAACAGTAATTTCACCACCTTTTTACCGTAGAGCTCAATAACAGCATTCAAAACAGTGAAAATGAAGGTCTCCAACCTTCTTATAGCCATTTCTAGGGGCAAAGACCCACTCAGTTGGTCTAACAAAGTAGTGAATTCTTGTTGCATGTTTGTCACAACTATTATTCTCGATTACCGATGTTTTGATGAGTTTCATAATGTCTATATGCAGAAATGACCAATCATCGATCCCGAATCGAGCCTTCTTTTTATGGTATTTTTCTAGCTCGTTAAAACCGAAAAACCTCGATCTTTCTTCTTCAGGCTCATTAAAACTAACATTAAGAAGCAATGAGCTTTCTTTTTAGGAACTTTTTTCTATCTCGTAGAACTGAAAAAATCCCAAGTAGTTTTTGTTGGGCTATTTAAACTACCACGCCAGAAGACTATGAGCCATTATTTTCATCTTTTTCAAAGCTCTTTAAACAAAAAAAGTAACCGAGTTTTTCTTCGCGTGACTTGTTCAAACTTCATGGAGAGCACCGATTTTTTCTCCACGTGACTCGTTAAAAATTCACGAAGAGCATCGAGTTTTTCTCTGTTGGACTCATTAAAATTTCACAAATAATATTGAGTTTACTTCATCTCCTTGTACTCATAACAAAATAAGGTAGACAACCATCAAACATAGATTTCTCATTTTTCCGGCTTCGATGGACTAACTCACGAAAAATGAACCGTTTCGGGCTTACTGTTCTCCCTTTGTCATGCGCGGTTACTAAGACATGACAAAGGTACCCCCTGGAGTTGTCTTTTACGACATTTTTCAGACTCTCTAAATATGAAAAATTCATCGAGTTTACGCATCTGGACTCATTAAACTTAATCAGGCGAGGAAAAAATTTGGAAAAAATGCATACTACTGTTACATTTAAGAAAGGATGATTTGGCAGCAAAAATATTGAACATGGCACTTCCCAGACAACTCTTTCCCATTTAGCCGAACCCTACCATCTATGAGTTTAGCCTTCATCTCTCAGTATTCTTACAGTAGTCAAAAATCCTAAATACTCTTTGGTGTTCATTAAGCCTAAGCTGCCTAGTACCCTGTTAGACTGTCTTCTATTGTTCAAGCATATCTCGCTATCTACTTCTCCTCATATCAACCAAACCGATCAACATGCCAGAAATTATTTGTCGCCTATTATTCCCATTTACTCTTCATATTATCCATTAAAAACAACATCATCTCTTCCTGTTTCATGTTGACTGATGTAGGAAGCCTCAGTGCCTACCTTTTGATAGGTCTCTTCCTATCGACTGCAACATCTTATCTAGGAAGTGGACCCAGAAACACATCAGTACCTAGATACTTGCAGACATCAGTGGCAGGTCATCTTGTATTTGATTTGGGATCTTAATTATTGGCTCCTGATCTAATGATTCTACGAGTGTTCGACATCAACTCCTTTTATTCACACTCGCTAGATTGTACTGTGCATCTTGGGGACCAACATCATTATCGGTGGACACCCTCGCATCTGTTAACAGTTTTCATTATTAACTGGTAATCATACAATTTCCCGCATGTTCAATGACAGATAGTCCATTCACATGTAAGGAAAGATGCATTTTAATTGAAGCGACTGCCAAGACCTTGGGGCGAAGGTTACATCATTACAACTGTGTTTCCTTCCCCAAGTTGCGATATTATTTATAGAGAAAAAATTTCAGTATTGGTCCTGTTCTGACAGATACTTCCACGTTATGCTTATTAGTGGACACACTATTCATATCTCTGTTTTAGAGAAATCATGTTCATTAGATACTGAGCATGGGCATGCCTGACTCAAGACAGATACTATATTTTCTGACATATGTTGTTGTTTCAGCTTTTCCTCAGTCCTCGAATCTCTTTAGTTCTACTACACATATTGTAAAGTATTTCAGCCATCTTCTTCATCTCTGACCTAAAAATTTAGGGGGCATATATTACAGGAAAAATGACCTCCTCATTAGCTCGGAGGAGAAGGTAATATGGAAGAAAGAAAGTGACCTAGACATAACCTATTTCTGCCAAGGTAACACACCCCGGGAACTACTAAGCTGCGTTATAACGCTTCTGATCCATGTAAAGGTTGCGTTAGTGACTAGGGTAATGCTCTAGTTAGCCCAGAGGGCATAGTTATCCATGTTTAAACATAAAACAGGAAAAATCCTGCGGACAATGATTGGTAAACCTAACTTTTTCTCATGGAGAGTCAGTACAAAATAGAAAATGAAAGGCACTAACCTCTTATTAGGCCTTACCAAAAGAAAATAGACTCTCATGGAAGGAAACATCATGTAAAGCTAAGGAAACATCTTGGTTTTTTCCTTTTCAAACTGGTTGAAAGAGTTGGGCAAGATCTGCCCTCTCCATCTCCTATAAAATGGAGTTGTGGGTTACTAGTCCAAGGTCGAAGGTTTTTTGAATACATGTGGAGCAGAGTTACGTTGTTACTATATGGTAGTTGAGGATTGGTGAAGTGACATTGAGAGATTACCACCTTGATCACCATCACATACAAGGAAAGAGAGAGAGAGAGATTGGAAGAATGAGGAGAGCTTGGTCCAACCGATGGTTGTAATCCTCCTTTTTATAAATCAATAGAACTGTGTCTGTTTTTTCCATTCTATGCTTTGATATTGTCATTATTTTCCAATTGCTAATATAGCATGATATGAATGGCTTATATCTGTGTTATTTTATGTTTATTATATGCTGATTTGAGTTAATAAATAGTATATTGTTGTAGAGATTACACGAGTGCTCTGTTTGATCACAGGACCCCAATTTGGAACTAGTGAAGGAGGATCTCTGTTTCACTGTTCAGTGTTCACCAAAGGATCTAGGATCAGAAAAGAGGTAATCTCTCATCTCATTTTACTAATTGATATAAATCATCTTGAACATACATGCAGTATCTTTGTGAACTATACAGCTAATCTGACTGTCTGCCTTGAGCACCGGAAAGCCTAGAGAGGGATATTCGATAACCACTACCCAAGCATATTATCCTATAGCACAGGGAAAACGTGGTTTACCTTCCAGCAGAGAAACAGTTACGCAGTCCCTCTTGGGATATCATTGCAGGGTCATTCTAGGCTACTCTTGTGGCTTGAGTGTCTCATATTTTGAGCATTGTTGTACTTTATTTTTTCACCTCTAATATAATAAAATGGCTCAACTATTTCTGTGCATTCTTATGTGTATATAGATTTATTGTTTACTTTGCTGCAATTCTCATATTGTGTTTTAGTATTACTGCATTTTCCCTTTTGGGATATTACATATTTTCCTTTTTTTACATAAATAAAATGCCAATAATGCCATTTTTCCTTTCCAAATGTATTTTCCAATTTTCTTAGCCATAATAAGCCAAGTGAACACCCACACTAGGATTCCCAACATTCAAATTGGAATAAGTGTCTCATAACCATGGCTATTATTTTTCCTTTATTAACTTTTATTACATGGAATTTTCACCAGGGTTGTTATATAACCCTCCCCCTTGGGGGAACACCATCCTTGGTGTTCAATGACACCTATAACCAACAAGACTGCTAAAATAAAAAAATACTACCCATGGAGATTTATAACTTAGCTAGTTTCATTATTTATAAGGATCAACCCGTTGAGAAGCAAAAAACACGACTAACATAAAAACATGACAACCATAATGACATGACACCATATCGCTTATTGGAGCTTTATAACACAAATCATGGTGGTATTTACATCCATATAAACATGTACATATACCAAAACATTGTACCAAAGCATATACCAAAAACATATATCGAGAAAATTATCTCAACCATCGAATAGAGAGGGATACATAGCCTACATGTGATCTCCCATCTCCCATGTAGCTTCATCGAGCCTAAAGTGCTTCCATTGCACTTTAACCTACTCGATTTCTCGGTTCCAAAGCATGAGCACCTTTCTTTGCAATATACAATGAGGTTCTGACTGGAATTCTCCAGCTGGCTCCACCTACACTATAGACATTTCAATCACATGGTCAACATTTTTAACATACTTTTTAAGCAATGATACATGGAAAACATCATGGACTTTCACTTTCGGAGGCAATGCAAGTTAATGGGCTACTGTCCCAGTCCTTTCAAGAATCTTGAAAGGTCCACAACACCAAGGTTATGAGCCAAAATTATGCAAAAATGCAATAAAATACAAAAATAAACATAAACGTAAATATGTAGCAGGAATAACACTTCATTTCATTAATATAAAATATTGAATAATTCTTACAGATAAAATGAAAAAATAAACTAGCTCGAGCAATGTCAGCTTATCTCTAAGAAGATATGCGGTGGCTACATACCTTTGAACTGTGTTACAATTAGGCTCAAAAGCATTTTTTATTATTAAACAACATGGGAAAGCCCTAAACAACCAAAACCCTAACCCCAAGAGATGGAACGCCAAGAGTTTGTGGGCCCCATTAGGGTTTAGTTGGGCAATCAAATTCTTGTGGGTGTAACTTGGTCATATTAGATATGTTTGGTGCGTATGATATATCATCGGAAATATATCTCCAATTACTATAGGTTTTGCCACAAGCCCCTTCCTATGACTATGGGCCAATTACAGACCTCAAAAAATTGTCGTTTAGGGGGTCAAAACTACTCCAAAAGTTTAGGACCCTAAAAAATGCTAAAAAATAGCAAATGCTACTATAAATAAGGAAAATGGTGACACTGATTCGAGGTCTAGGTGGAGTATGTGGGTGGACACCGATATCCACTTGGATCAGGTTCCATCTTGGAATAGGATACAATTCGCAAGGAGCTCTTCTTTGGCTTGATGTGCGAGTACACATGTTCCCCAACTTGAAACTCTTTAAATAACTTGTTCCAATCTACATAAATTTTCTTCATGTCCTATGCTACCTTTAGATTCTTCTTGATCACCTACATTTCATGTTTTATTTATGCTAACATGTCTGGTCCAATCATTACCTTTTTCATCAAATCACTCCAACTAATGGGAGTATTACAACTCCTCCCATACAATGCCTCAAATGGAATTGTCCTCAGTGATTCCTGGCAACCATTGTTGTAGGCGAACTCAACCAACAAAAGGTACTCCTCCCATACCCTTTGCTGATACATCACATACATCCTCAGCATGTCCTCCAATATTGTGTTGACCCTCTCAGTTTTTCCATATGTCTGTGGGTGATAAGATATTCTGAAGGCCAAATTTGTACCTAAACTTGCAGACAACTCCTTTGAAAACTTGGAAGTGTACTTTGCATCCCTGTCCAACACAATATTCTTTGGAACACCATGAAATCTGACCACATCTCTTATGAACACCTGTACCACATCAATATTTGAATACGTAGTCTTCAGTGGAATGAAGTGCGCTACCTTAGTCAACTCTTCCACCAAAACCATGATGGAATCATGATTCCTAGATGTCCTTAGAAATCACGTAATGAAATCCATGGAAATGACCTCCCATTTCCTCTCTGGAATCGCAATCGGCTGTAGCAATCCACCTAGATGTTTACACTATGCCTTTACCTATTAACAGTCCAAACACCTAGCCACAAAATCTGCCACATATTTATTCATATTTAGCCAATAATAAAACTTCTTTACCATTTTCAATCTCTTATGGTAGCCTGGGTGACCTGAATATCATTTCGCATGAAACTCCCTCAAGATGATCTTATTGATCTCACTACTCTCTAGCACATATATTATATCCCTAAATTAGATCAAGCCATATGCTAAGAGATGATAGTCCACATCCTAAGCACCTGTACCTGTACCAGTGCCTGTACCTATTGGTTTGAGGGGTCTTTACCCAGGTTCATATTTAAGGTTTAGCAACAAACCCTTATACTACTGGTCATTTCAGAAATGGCCTGCTTGCGTAGATCAAGGTCTCACCCGAAGTAGTATGGGTGGATGTTGGAATGACATTTTCTCAATTTGAGAAAGAGAAAGTTAGATAAGTTGTTCCCTTCAAATCTGACAAGCCTGCACTAGAGAAGCCCTAACCCAGAAACCCTTAACCATATATTTTTCGGAACAACTCAAGCGAAGCTAATAAACCATCAGATAAATTGTTAACAAAATTAAGGTGACAAAACATAACCAAATATATGCATTTATTAATTTCTAAAGAATCACATCCATGTGGGCATCAATTGACCATCAGTATTTAGTAAGCAAACATAGTCTCAGAAATAACATATAGTGCAGCCGCTAGAGTAACACAGAAATACTCAGATGTCAGAAAAATGATCTTCTCATTCATTAATATTTAGATTCCACTTACAGACTCTTTACTAACCCACGTACACATCCAATGGGGTTCACACACAATAGGAATTAGGGTATCCGTGCACACAGCTGGAAAGAGCCCTTACTTGGAAAAATCCACACAAAAAATCAAAAATTCGTATCCAAACTTTAACTTACTTCTAGAATCGATTTATCCATCTATTTACACTATATTATCCTTTGCAGACCATTTTTCTACCCTTTGACCCATTACATTTCATTTGTAATATTCCTTTTCAGAAATATTATCAATCGACAAGCAGATCTATTCCAGAGATAGACTGTTGGGGCATTTACTGGATCTGTCACCTTCACAAGGAAGGATGAGATCCAGAGGCTACCTGGCCCAATTTCAGACTTTGTCTATAGAGCATTGTCAAGGGATAATATCCCCAAGAGGGAAAAACCAACAAGGTTGGGAATCTCTAAGGATAACCCAAAATTGCAGCTACAACAATATATAAAACATAAACTAGTAATAGCATTGAATAAAAATTATTCCAAAATGTATGAAAACCCTTGAGCCATTTTATTATGAATAACAGCAAAAAAATGATACAATGAACATGAAAGGAACAAGGCAAGAAGCCTCCCATGAAAACATATGCCAAAATACAAAATGTTGAATCATAGTAGGATACCCATGAATAGAGAAACGAAGTCATAGAAGGGAGACTGCTATACTAAGTACCAAAACTCATGGATATACTTATATGTGGCTCATACATCATTGGGAGAGAATATATAAGTTCCCAATCACTACCTTAAGTCAATCCTAGAAGGATTGACTGAAATATGAAAAACTGCAAAAATGCCGGAGTTGCTGGGTAGCAGCAAAAACTCAATACATGAAATGGAATGGAGAAGGATGAATGGCTGTAGCTAATGAATATCCCTTCTCCATTTAAAATCTGAAGTGCAAGGCTGATCCTTACACCAAATATCTCACCCTCTGAAATTTTTGCAACACCCTCACTGCAAATGTGCTCCAACTAGAACGCAGTCTATGAGAGGGTATGTGTTGTAACTGATGGTAGTGGTTGGCCTCCTTCCAATTATGGTGGAATAATCTTGGGAACCATCCTCACTAACCTCCCAGAAGTAAAGAACCTCCCTCCTCTGAAATATCAGCTCGAAATGGTGTTGTAGGAAACCTCCCCAGCAACACCCCACAACACTACACAATAATTTGCTACAGATACTGCGCTAATGGAGTAGGCTGATGCTATGGCCTGAATTTCAGAATATGGGGAATGAGTTCAATCCTTCATGAGCTCCTTTAGAAGGGGAGGAATTCCTAAACAAGACTCCCTCATGCCCGAAGGCACTGCAACTCTACTGAACATCAAGAGACTACAACTATGTCTAATCAGACAAGAAAAATAAAATTACTGAAAAACCTCAAATGGTTTCCTTGCCTTCCTTTTAAACACAACGAAGTCTCCATCCTTGGCCTTCCTTCCTCTAGAAGTTTCCTCCCCCATGGAGTATTCCTCCACTAAAACTGCGCTATCCCACTTGGTGGCTTCCACCTCTTATCTCAGCACTAATGGCTTGGTCAACTAGACCTTGTCCACTTGCAATTTAACCTCTTTCACACATGAGGGTGTGAAATCCCACTCCATGATGATCCCTTTTCAAATTGTGAGGGATTTTATTCATGTTTATTATAGGAGTGGGTCACTTTACCCACTTTTATTCAACAAAATGAAAATATGCAACTATAATGTTCCTTTTTAGCTTGAGGCTAAAATTTCCTCCCCTCCCACATGTTGCTTGTCCTAAAGCAACTGCATAGAGAGAAAAAAATTCCTCCCCCCTTTCTTCTATTTGGCCTCTTCATCAACAATCTCCACCACTGCTCAAGATGTGCTGCAATAAATCTGTCCTCCAATGCTCCTTCTCAAGTATGAAAACCAGAATGGTGTACACCCCGAAAGATAGAAGGTGTAGGTGGAAATTCCCCTGCTGAAATATGGCCTCCTCAAGGTAGGAGTGATGACATGCATGGGAAAATGTAATCCCACTGATGATCCCCTCACCCATGCTATCATCCAAATGAAAATATTGCCCTCGGTTTTGTGCAATGTAATGGGGCTAAATGGAGATTTTTGCTGATTCATCCCAAGGAGTTCTTCTCTCCATTTGAAGTATACATGGGGCTACCTCCATCCTTGTGCTGAAATGGTATGGCCTCCAAGAATGGCCCAAGCTACCCCATCAAGAAAATCAGCCATGAATGCCTCTTCAATTTCTCCAAGTGGCTTTTCCCCACATGAAGAGGAATGTAGTAATGTGGCAATCATGGTTTGCCCATGGTATCTCTTGCAACATAAATCATGCATAGTAGGGAGAATCATGCTCTCAATGGGTTTTCCCAACATATATAACACACTCTCTCAATAATGCTCCCTGTGAATGTACAACATCATCAATACAAGGAAACATGATACAATGTAAACAAGCTGTCACAAGACAACTAGAAAGTGGGTCACTGCTCCACTTATGGGACCAACGCAGTGCACCTCTTGTCTGCATCAAAACAAAAATTAACAAGTGGATTCCCAGCCACTTGTTTTCTGCCACAAACATCTCATAATATGGGATCATGAAAGTACAAATAGGTGCCAATGGTGCACACCAAGAAGTATGTGGCCTCCTCCACAACCCACCATAAGATTGGCCAATTTCACTGCTACAAATTGCTGCAAGTACATCCTTATATAATATGCAAGAAGGAACAAGCCCTCTTGACACATCATGATGATTCAAACAAGGAACATAAGTACAATACAAAATATGAAATTATACCTTCTCCCTCATGCACTTGAAATCTTGAGTTGAAATGGCTCCAACTGAAAACTCTCCCTCACCTCCAATGAGTAGGGAAGTGGTTGTGATGTCCTCTACATAATCAATCGGGCTATGCATCTCTCCATATGCTGATATATTTCATGATGAATGCCCTCCCAAGTGAACTCCTCTAGCAAGGCAAAGTATGCATCCAAGTGCATAGCTAGGAATTCCTGATCCATCCTTCTCATAGAAAACGCGAGTGTTTTGTAGTATGGTGCTTCCCTCATGCTATTGTTTGCTACTTTGACATCCCACATGCCAAATTCATCCTCAAAAATGCTACCATGCCCATCATGCAGCTGCTCATGCTCAAAATAGAAATAGGGCTCTCTGAAAATGAGCCTCCCATGAGAAATTGTCACCTCCAAAGAGTCTCTTGATCCTGGGCAATAAAAGCATGAGTGGCCTCCATCTACTCCTATGCATGAAAGAGTACTATGTCTCTTAAAGCCTATGGAGTAGTCATCCTGCATCACAAAGAGGCTATCCTCCAACCCTGCAACAACTTTGTCAGTGCAGTGTAGCTGATGAGAGTGGGTGATGCTGAAAATGAGAGAGTGTCTCCCTCCACCTTGAGTCTATCCCAAACTCTCTGCACTGTGCTGAACTTCCCAAGGTTTCCACCTTCCTGAAATCAAGATGTGAGGCCCCCAAATGTGGAGCATCCAACCTCTTCTGTTGATCTAGTGGTCTCCTTGGTGTAATGTCTCCATGCAGTGAGACATTATCATCAAGAGATGACTGAATGTATGAATGGAGAAAACCCTCCATGTTTCTACTTTACAATCCAGTCATCATCTTAGGTGCATCAACCTCATAAAATAGATAGGGGTGTGTGCTCCTCACCACATGATGCTGATCATCCTCCCTATCTCTTCTTCTATCTCTATAGCTCTGCACCCTACCAACAATGGCACATGTGTATCATGAGTTGTGCCTTGATCTCTACATGGGAGATCCTAGGGAAATTTCTTGCAAAGACACAAGAATCCCTCTATGTGGAGAAAGTGCTCCTCTTTCCTCTGCATGAGGCATTGGATCAACTCTAGCTATACCAGCACAGTTGTGCTTCTTCTCAACAACATGTAGGGGAAACTTCTCCCAAAATTTGACCTCCTTTTGAAAAAGAGACCTCCATGCTCTCTTGTGAAAGAATATGAGATGCATACCTTGCCTCCAACAAGGTATGATGCAAGATGTCAGCCTTCTCAACAATGTTCTGAAGTGGATCTGAATTTATGTTTCCTCCCTTTACATGCAAGGTCTTGGTTTTTTTTCTCCGCATGTATTTCAGATTTTCTCCCACAAAATCTTTCCATCATTATTTCAATGAATCTAAAATAGGAAGAAGTATTTTTATTCTTTTGAAGAACATGACTCAAGTATCCACCATGCATAGGTGTTACCTATAGAGTGCACCGCTACAAATCTGATAGCATATCCTTTGGAAACTTTGTGTTGCTGCAACAAGGCCTTCATCTCCTCTACCCATGCTTTGGCTGAACATTTAGGTGAACCCCCGAAAGTAGATAGAACAAATATATCTTGCTACTGGCTCCCCTTCACCTTAGAATTGCAAAAATCCATTGAAGTGAGATGATCTCTGAATGCCAGAGTTTGAGACTCATACTCTCTCCGAAAATCTCCAAGAGCTTTCCTCTTGATCACCTCTCCTTCTTTTCCCATATTTCTCATGACAAAGCTACACATGTGACTGCACTGTGCATCAAGGGATGTGGCTGCATGCTCACATTCCTCATCAGAAACCCTAGAGTTTTTTTATGTTCCAAACCCTTGTGGATATTCTTCAAATCTCTCCCTTCTCTTTTGCTTGTGGCTCCCATGAAAGCCCTAGGTAGATTTAGGGAGAAGCTTGGCAAGCTCATCTCCTTTTTCTTCTCCACAAGGGGGAGTATTTCTCTTCTTCTTAGATGGAATCTTGGCTGAAGATCCACAGGCTGAGCCAAGATTATGTTCTGATACCACTGTAATATTCCTTTTCAGAAATATTATCAATCGACAAGAAAATCTATTCCAAAGATAGAATGCTGTGGCATTTACTGGATCTGTCACCTTCACAAGGAAGGATGAGATCTAAAGGCTACCTAGCCCATTTTCAGACTCTGTCTATAGAGTTTTTTCAAGGGATAGTATCCCCAAGAGGGAAAAACCAACAAGGTTGGGAATCTCTAAGGATAACCCAAAATTGAAGCTACAACAATATATAAAACATAAATTGGTAATAGCAGTGAATAAACATTATGCCAAAATGTATGAAAACCATTGAGCCATTTTCTTATGAATAACAGTAGAAAAATGATACAATGAACATGAAAGGAACAAGGAAAGAAGCCTCCCATGAAAACATATGCCAAAATACAAAATGTTGCATCATAGCAGGATACCCATGAATAGAGAAACGCAGTCATAGAAGGGAGACTGCTATAATGATTACCAAAACTCATGGATCTACTTATATGTGGCTCATACATCATTGGGAGAGAAGATATAAGCTCCCAATCACTACCTCAAGTCAACCTAGAGGGATTGACTGAAATATGCAAAACAGCAAAAATGCCGGAGTTGCTGGGTAGCAGCAGCAACTCAATACATGGAATGAAATGGAGAATGTTGAATGGCTGTAGCTGATGAAGAACCCTTCTCCATTAGAAATCTGAAGTGCAAGGCTGATCCTTACACCAAAGATCTCACCCTCTGAAATGTCTGCAACACCCTCACTACAAATGTGCTCCAACTAGAATGCAGTCTATGAGAGGGTCTATGCTATAACTGATTGTAGTGGTTGGCCTCCTACCAATGATGGTGGAATAAGCTTAGGAACCATCATCAATAAACTCCCAGAAGTACAGAACCTTCCTCCTCTGAAAGATCAGCTCGAAATGGTGTTGTAGGAAACCTCCCTAGCTACACCCCGCAACACTGCACAATAATCTGCTACAGATACTGTGCTGATGGAGTAGGCTGATGCTATGTCCTGAATTTTGGAATATGGGGAATGAGTGAAATCCTTCATGAGCTCCTCAAGAAGGAGATGAATTCCTAAATAGGACTCCCTCGTGCTCGAAGGCACTGCAACTCTGCTGAACAACAAGAGATTGCAGCTATGTCTAATCAGACAAGAAAAATAAAATTACTGAACAACCTCAAATGGTTTCCTTGCCGTCCTTTTAAACACAACGAAGTATCCATCCTTGGCCTTCCTTCCTCTAGAAGTTTCCTCCCCCATGGAATATTCCTCCACTAAAACTGCATTGTCCCACTTTGTGGCTTCCACCTCTTATCTTAGTGCTGATGGCTTAGTCAACTAGACCTTGTCCACTTGCAATTTAACCTCTTTCACACATGAGGGTGTGAAATCCCACTCCATGATGATCCCTTTTCACATTGTGAGGGATTTTATTCCTGTTTATTACAGAAGTGGGTCACTTTACCCACTTTTATTCAAAAAAATGAAAATATGCAACTATAATGTTCCTTTTTAGCTTGAGGCTAAAATTGTGAACATTACATCATTAGGAGCTTTGACCCGCCCCAAAGCCCCTACGCTAGACTAAAATATTACAAAATATTACAAAATTGAATCAAAATTGTGGTTAGGGGACCCCTCTCCAACATGCTCCCAACATAATCTTGTGACTTGTCCCGAGTCATAACGGCAGTGGGGTCTTCATGTTGGCTTGGAGCTGCTCATCTACGACAGAAAATGGGATAAGAATTCCTTCATTATGCGTAGCTAAATTCTGCACAATTTCGACCAACTTTTGTGAATTCGGTCCTTTATTAGCTACAGTGATGCTATCCAAGGTTTGGTTCAGTTGCTTTATTGTCGCGTCTAAGTCCTGTGAAAGCTTAAGTGCTTCATTTTCCCACGGCTTCAAATGGTCACTGAGGACTTTCTTACTATGGCAGATCTCCTCAATTTCATCCCAGAGAGCGTGGATAGTACGAAGACATGCTAGAAATTGTGTTTCCATGAGGGTGGGCATGGTAGCTTCCATCTGATTAAAATCTTGCTCTTTCTGGCGCATCTCCTGGTTGAATAGGTAGAGGAGGGGATCGCATTGCACCATGGACCATAGCCTCATAACATTATCTAATAATTATGAAACCTCAGTGATGTGTGCTAAAATAATGGTTGTGGCTTCCTTTACCAACGTGGTTCAATGGGTGCACACCTCGGGAGGGGTTTCCAGCTGCAGCTTGGCTTGCAGCATAGCAATATTCTATTTTAGGTCTGCTTTGACAACTTGCACTTCTATCCTAGATGCCTTCAATGAAACCACCAAGCCCTCAACCTTGGCCTGCGACACAGTAGAGGTAGTAATCACTTCCAACATATCTTCACATAATTGATCAATCAGGTGCTATTACTATGCTTGTTGCGCAACTTTCATGATCTGTGTTGCCTGAGCTTGGGCGGATTCGACAACTTTGGTCGCAATTTTCTACTTGACCTCACTTAGCCGGTGTTGCTCCTAAAATTCTCTATTTTGGAGCTCGATAGAGACGAAAAAGTGGAGAGTGTGTAGTTTCCCACTCATTATTTTTGCGATGTCAAGGCCAACTTTTGTGCATGCTTGGACTTGCGCGCACAGGGCTGATGGTTCTACTGTTACTGTCTCACCTGGGAAGGGGAAAATCTTGCTTTATGTGGCTATGATGATAGTCATAGCTGGCAAGCTCACTTGAATCGGCCTGGCCTAGTTCACACTCGCTTGAAGGGTGTTTGCTTTGAGCTAGAGCGCCTACAACCCAGACTGTAAAGCCTCTAGCATGGCCTTCGGTTGATCTTCCAAAGAAGTTCAACGATCCTCAGAGGTAGTAGCAATGACATCTGTGATCTTTTCCAAATCCTCCTCCGTTAATGTAACATCTTCTTCACCTCCAACTTTTTTAGCCTTGTGCTTCTTCTGCTGCCCTTTGGGAGGCTTTCTAGTGCACTTCATTCCGCGTGGGGACTCCACGCCCTCCCCACATAGTCCTTTAATCTCCACATCCTGCTATGGCTCTTGCTCCACCCTCTTGGTGGCATCCTTGGGGGTTTCCTTGGTCATTTCTTTCTTAGTGGAGCGTACCTCAGCCTCCTTTGTTGTGCTCGGTGGGGAAATATCATTCAGCACTGCATATTTACTAGAGGTTCCTGCTATGATCGAGGTAGAGGATTTTAGGCCAAGCTTCTATGCAAGTGGCCATGTGGGAGCAGCTTGATCGACCTCTACCTCAGTGACCATGTAGAGGAGGTTGTACCACATTGGATCTTTTCAGGCCCTGATCTGCACATTGTGCATGGTGACACGAAATTAAGCAATGCACTTGTACTTCTCACATACCACAAGCGACAAGTGTGGCTTGGAATGGATTGTCATGACCAATGCATGATCGAGAGCACCTAGAACACCTTTTTCTCCTTGAAGCGCTTTGAATCCTTAGAGTCCCACAGGTTAGTGTAGTGCGCACCTTCATAGACATCGGGGTTGAGCTCAAGGAGCATTGCATCATCAAGTGTCTCCCACATGATCAAGTCTATCAACAGTAATAACCAAGAGTAGTAGAAGGACTTCCCCTAGCCCTACACCTCGCGCATGTTTTCTAAGAACTCTTCACATAGGTATTGCGACCAGTTCTAGCAGACCCCCTTCTCGCACCGTTCTGCCAACTAAATAACATAGGCAGGGACATTCAATACCCTACACTTGCGCATCATCCTACATGCGAGCAGCAGAGTGCCCATGCTCACTCCTAGGTCAGTGATGGTCTCTACTATGAATCCTCACTTGTTGCAGTCGACCTTGTATTTTTCCCAAACTTCATCTACCATATTCTTCTCATATTTATTTCTAAATCCATTCATTGGATGAGGCCACTTCGTGGGCAAGGCGGTGATCCTATGAATCAATGGGGCGTCAATTGGGATGCAACCTTGGATCCACAATTAGCCATCATGGATCAGCGCAAGTAGCTAGCACACGACTAAGATGGTGATAGCGTAGTGCCAAAAATGAGGGATGCACAACAAATTCAAAATCGTTGAGACCTCCAACCCGTGCGACCAAGACATTGGTTTCACCTTTGGTACATTATCATATAGCACCCGCTCGAGATATAATTCCGAGGCCAAATCCAGGAAGGCGTCTTCATTTTCTAGGTCATGGTCATCAAATTTAATGGAGGGAAGGCTCCCAAACATGTACCCAATTAAAGGGACCTCCTGCGGGACCAACGGTTTGAAGATATTCATGAACAACATCAACATTATTGGGAGTGTGCACCATTGGCTTCCTCGCCTTAACAAACACTGGAAGCCATGAGAGCAGAGCCACTAGTAGAGCTTCTTCCTAGGCTGTCATAGGGCGCTTTGAAGGATTGGGCGAGCGTGCCTGAGGTACCTGCCGATGGGAATGCATAATCCTGGGGGAGGTGTGTAGCTTCATAGAAGCCCACTTTGTGGCTTTCCCTTTCCCCTACTCCTTTCCTTGTTCCTTGCCCTTTTCCTTCCCCTTTCCCTTTCCCTTGGTCGGTGTGGACATGATCTCTTCTACGTCGGGAGTTACTACAAACACATCCTCACACCCAATTTCAGTGGAGGCCGTAACGAGCGATGAATCATAAGGGTTAGAGGTAGTCATTCTTGCTTGAAGTATATGAATTCAGGGTTGCTGCTATCAGGGGTAGCTCACCCAGAAATACATATGGCGTGATCACAAAATACACATAATTCGTAGAAAATCACAAGGCATAAGAACTTCAGAGAGAAAAGGAACTGATCATGACCTGTGCCCCTTATTTTATAGGCCTCTATGAGTAAAAACAGTCGGATTCTCATTAAATGTGACTTACCATTGAGTAAATGGTAAAAAATCCTCCAAGATCGCTACATTAATTTCCAAATACCTGCTCCATCCAACGGTAAAATCAAATTTTCACCCAGTTTTACTGTTTAGCAGCTAGTTTCTCTAGCTGCACACTACCCCTGTGCCTTCGTCGCACCTTCCCGCATCTTCTTACATGCACTCTACCGTTGTGATTCTGTCACACTTGCCTGCACCTTCCCTTTCTAGTGTGTGCAACACTCTTAATACAGATAATCTAGACATATAGTCATTTGGTAGGTGTCAGGTTGTCCCTATAAGGTTTCAAATGACTATGATTAATGTACCCAAGCAAGTAACTCCTTGCAGAATAGCTAGCCATACCACACCACCATCTATAATCTCCTTGACTACATATGAACCCAACCACTGCTTACGGAACTTCCCG
Source organism: Pinus albicaulis (assembly GCA_034641835.2). Taxonomy (NCBI): domain Eukaryota; kingdom Viridiplantae; phylum Streptophyta; class Pinopsida; order Pinales; family Pinaceae; genus Pinus; species Pinus albicaulis. The sequence goes on along the minus strand of CM076584.1, from coordinate 661,934,354 downwards.
GGGTGGTGCGCAAACTGACTGTCATAAACCAACACCAATTATTCATCCTTGAACACCATCTGTTGGATGTGCCAATCATGCCAATATTTTTCTCGAGCCTTATGGACCTGCTAGTGAAAGTTAGCAATGAATTGATCCTATTCCAAAACATCTAGTTGCGTCAGGCATTCCTCCATGATGTTAGGTTCCACCATATTTTTAAATGTTGTAATGCGCAGGCTGGGGACAATATATTAAATGGGCATGATGGCTTCCTTCCCATAGACCATCCTAAAAGGAATATTCCCAGTAATTTTCTTGAATGTAGTCCTATACGATCATAGCACCAAAGGGATGTGCACATCCCAATTACTTTGATCGGCATTACAGACCTTAGTTAGCGCATTCTCCAAAATTTTGTTGAAAGCCTCTACTACGCCATTATCTTGTGGGTGATATGGGGTACTCTTCACATAGTGGATATGAAATTCTTCAGTCAAAGCTTCAATGATTTCATTAAAAAAATGCATACCTCTATCGCTCATTAAGATCTTTGGGCAACCAAACTTGGTCATAATATTCTCAAATAGGAAGTGCACAACAATATTTTTCGTAAAATCCTTCACATCCTTTGCCTCTACCCATCTGGTTACATAATCAGTGGCAGTAATGATGTAACGTGTGCCCATATTCTTCCTTGAGGGATTGATTGGTCCTGCAAATACTATGGCCCATTTTTCGAAATCCTGCAAAGCCATTTGCAGTTGTAGGGGCATCTCATCTCTACACGAAGGTTTCCCTATCTGTTGGCATGCATCATAGGCTCGGAAGTATGTATGTACATCGTTATGCAATGTGGGCCGCCACAACCCAACCCTCAGCACCTTCTGAGCAGTAGATTTTCCTACATAGTGGCCTCCTTCCACCCCTCCATGGGCCTCAACCAAGATAGCTTGTCTCTCATGTTCTAATACATACCTCCAAAATACCTCATCTACTCCCAACTTGTATAATTGTGTATTTGTTATATTCCTTCTTAGGAAATTCAACAATATAGAAAAATAAAATGTAGTTTTTAGAAAATTAAGCTATAATAATGAGAAAAAAAACTTTTATCCCTTATTTTATACATTATAGCGCTCACATACAGAAGGGGATCAGAAACAAATCCTTCTAGCTATGTTAAACAGATCTCCCCAACTCAATATGGCTTAAAAACACCCAAACCCCATGACTTACACCATACAGAATTTTTGAAGCATGTGACAGTGTAATTAAATGAGTTTTTCTACAAAAATAAGATAGGAAACAACAGATATGAATTTATATTACTCAAAGAGCTGAGAAAATGGAGATCTAGCCCCTTTTATACAATATGAAGATAACTCGGCAAGGGTTTCATGAAAGCATGAGTACAAAATGGTAGATCTACAGATCTAGATCTGAAATCACACAGTTCAACTACATCTCTATATACATGTGGCTGAAAAATACAAGAAATGGCTAAAAATCCTCCTTACTAGCTTTCCGGGAGAGGGATTGCCCCTTTCCCTTGGAAACTAGCTCAAAATCAAGGGATCTAATCCTCCCACTGCAACACCATGAGAAATGACGTATTTTATAAAAGAGACTGAACTAGATGTTGGTGACTTCTTGACCCAATGTATGATAGTGGAAATGTAGCCCGGAATTCTCCCCTCAGATCACTTCAACAAGTTCTCCAAGAAAGAATGTGGAACTCCTTCATGAGAATCCCTTGCACTAAACAATGCAGCAAACCCAGCTAAACAGTTGAAGCATGCAAGAATTCATAAGACCCAAACATAGAAAATATTATGAATGCCTCTCATGGCTTCCATCCCTTCCTTTTTATTCTTGGTGAGCCTTCTCACCCCTGACCCCACTCATTCATGAGGTTACTTCCTTGTAAAGGGTCCTCCTCCAAAACTGCGCTGTTCCCACTGGCTCTTTCTTCTCTTTTGGCAGCGCTGTTGATTTGGTCAAAATAGATCTATTCCATATGCATTTCCCCCTTTCACACCCAAGGTGACTTTATTTTTCCTACCTAAACTGATCCCCATTCACATTGGTAATGTTTTATTCCTACTAAAGAGATTTAAGGGTCTCCCTACCCCATTTATACTTCTAGATTGAAAAATAGAACAAAATATAATATTCCAACTACCAATAAGCTAATTGGGAATATTAAAGTCCTCCCCTACCAAAATTTTCTTGTCCTCAAGCAACAATAAAGAAGGATGTTGAAAAATCTTCTCTCCTTCCCAAATGGCATCCTTATCAGGAATATTCCTCCATCGAATCAGATATTCTTTGATCACCCTACTCCTTAGATGTCTCTCTCGAGTATCAAAGATTGCCTCTGGTTGAAAAACTAGATGTCCTTCATCATAAATAGGTGGGAGATCCATGTTGGCAACCACATGTTTTCTAATGGCCTTCTTGAGGCATGAGACATGAAAAATGTTATGGATCTTGCTCCCCTTAGGAAGCTCCAACTCATATGCTACTTCCCCAACATGACGGATCACCCTGTATGGCCTATAGAATCAAAGTTTGAGCTTCTCATCCCCCTTCTCCTTGAGTGTATATTGTCTATAAGGCTGAAGACGAAGATAGACCAAGTCATCTACCTCAAACTCTCTCTATTCGACCATGGTTTGCATATATTTTCTGCTGGTTTTGTGTAGTAGCAATGTTGTCCTTGAGGGCCCGAAGTATGTTCTAAATCTTTTGAATCCACTCCTTTTCTCTAGGAGCCTTGCTTGCCCCAAACATAAAATCATCAAATGAAAGTGCGTCATACCCATAAAGAACTCGAAATGGGGTCATACCAATGGACATATGGTAATTTGTGTTGTAACAGTACTCCCCCAAATGGAGCCAACGCAGCCATGCTCTCTGTTGGCTTGAGACACAGTTCCTCAAGTATCCTTCCAATCACTTGTTCACTAACTTAGTCTATCCATCGGTTTGTGGGTGATAGCTGGTACTTGGTGTCAATTCAGTACCCACTAACCGGAAAAGTTCTTGCCAAAATCCACCCATGAAGCGGCTATCCCAATCACTGACTATGGTATTTGGTAGACCATGGAGTCTAAACACATCCCTGAATAAAATATCCGATACCTGTGAAGCAGCATATCATGCAAAAATAGCAAATAAATGTGATACTTTGTTATTCGATCAACAACTACAAAGATACAATCCTTACCCTGAACTGTAGATATACCAGTGATGAAGTCCATGGAAATGCTCTCCCATTTTCCATCTGGAATAGGAAGTGGCTGAAATAATCCTATAGGATGGTTATGTTCTCCCTTGTTTTTTTGGCATACTATGCACTCTTTGATGTGTTGGAGTACATCCTGCTTGAGACCCTTCCATGAGAATCTCTCCCGTATAGCTCGATAAGTCTTGGTGAATCTTTGATGCCCTACAAGTGGGGAATCATGTGATGCTTGAAAAACCTTCTCCTTGAGCTTATAATTTCTAGTCAAGAAGACCCAATCCTAGTAATAGATGATCTCACCCATCACTCTATACCTCTCATCAGATACCACCCCATCTAGTATCTCACAGGCAAAGTTGTCTTTGGAGTATTCCACCAACAACTAAGCCTTCCAATTTGCATCTATGCCCCTTAAGGATAGCGCTGCTGGCCTCCTAGATAGAGCATATGCCACCACATTACTCTTCCCCTTGGCATATTCTATGTCAAATTCATATGCTTGGATTTTACTTACCCATTTTTGTTGTCTCTCCTAAAGCTGCTTCTACTCAAGAAAGAATCATAGACTATTATGAGAAGTCTTCACCCAGAATTTATTCCCCACCAAATATTATCAGAATTTGGCTAAAGCATGCATAATAGCTAGCATCCCTTTATCATATATTGGGTATAGCCTCTCATGTGGCAGCAAATTCTAGCTCTCAAAAGCTATAGGGTATCCCCCTTGCATCAAAATTTCTCCAATGGCTTCCCCTTATGCATCACCCCATCCACTCCAATGTTGAGGCCTATGTAAAGCATCTCTGTGAGCCCAAAATCACATTTTTAGAGCTTAGCATAGAACTACTGCTCCTTAAGAAGGCATAATACTACCTCAATATTCTACAAATGTTCCTCCCATGTGCGGCTATAAATAAGAATGTCATCAAAGAATACCAACACAAACTTCCTCAAATGACCATGGAAGATGTGGTTCATGCAAGATTGGAATGTTGTTGGAGCATTGGTTAGTCCAAAAGGCATTACCAAGAACTCAAAATGCCCATAGTGATACTTGAACGTTGTCTTGGGGATATCTTGATCCCTCACCCTGATTTGATGATACCCAGATCTCAAATAAATCTTGGAGAAATATTTGGACCCTCTTATTTCATCCATCAGTTCATCGATCCTAGGAATTGGGTATCTATTCTTCATGGTCATCTTATTCAATGCTCTATAATCAATACACATCCTCAATGTGCCATCCTTCTTCTTTACCAAGACAACTTAAGAGGCAAAAGGACTAGTGCTAGGTCGGATGTGTCCTAGAGCCAAAATCTCTTGAATGGCCTTTTCAATCTCATCCCTATAAGCTTTGGGGTGCCTATAAGGTGTGGTAATCACTGCTTGGATTCCTTGCTCCCACTCAATAATATGCTCAAATCCTCGGTCAAGAGGTATCCTAGGTGGGATATCTCCAAATATTGTAGAGTACCGGTCCAACGGAGATTGTACATCTGGATGTACTGATGAGTCCTTGCTCCCAGCTTCAGAAAAATGTAGTTCTACTACCCATTCTATGTCTCCTCTATGTAAATCTTCTTCCATCCTTTGGGCTGAAACAATCTGAGGTGGATAAGTGTGTATGCCTTGGATTTTTGAATGCTTTCCATTCCCTTTTTCTGTCCATTCTATCTCTAAGGTTTCCCAATCAGTGGTAACCTTCCATAAGTTGATTAACCACTGGACACCCAATATAATATTGGTATCTGGGATATCAACCACAAAGAAGTGGTCTAGTAATGTGTAGGTCCCCATGGTGATGGATAATGTTGGAACATATTTGAAAAACTGCATGGTTCTAACTTCTGGAACCAAAACTGAGAAACCCTTAAAGTCCTCTATGTGAATGCCCCTCCTTTGTACCAGATGTGTATCAATGAAGTTATGAGTAGCTCCACTGTCTGCCAAAACTGATACTCTTTGTCCCATAATAGTGCCTCTAACTCTCAATGTTAGATACTTGGGAACTCCTCTTAACGCTGCAAGAGCTCCTCCCATTGGAGCAAAGGCCTTTACTTCATCTTCTGTAGGAGGTACATCGTTGGTCTTCTCCTCCTAATCTGAGAATATTTCAATGCAATGTTCTTTCCCTGCAACACATTGGTGGTTTGGTACCCACGGCTCTTAACAGGTGAAACAAATTTATTTCTTCCGTAGACTCTTCCAATAATTTTCAAGGGGCGTCTTCCCTTGATTCTCCTTTGGCCATGAAGAAATATCTTGCTGAAAAGGTGTTTTAGTCTTGGGAAAGGTATGTTGTAAATCCCTAGCCTTCTCCACAGCTTCTTGGAGTGTAGTAGGTATAGTAGATTTCACCAATCCATGAAATGGTTTATCCATCCCATCAATAAACATGCATACCCTCTAGTTCATAGTGAGGTCAGATACCATCGCTGAAAGCTTCAAATACTCAGCAATATAAATTTCTATATCTCCCATTTGCTTTAGCTTGGTTAGCTCGACAAAGTGAGCCTTTGGATCCCTTGGATCAAATCTCTCCACTAACCTCCTGGTGAAATCATAATATGAAGTGATATGAGCATGCCCAAGTGTAGATAACCCATGGAACCACCATTCATGAGCCTCACCTTCCAAGTGCAACGCTTGCTATTTTGATAGCTTCTATTTCAGAAACTCTATTGAGTTGGAAATAAGTATCCAAGTTCTCTACCCAAGCCTTGGCTGTGCACTTGGATGATCCATCATAAGAGGGCAAAAAGAACCTTCCCAAGCTACATTGTCGATCTTAGCTCTACATAAACCCTCCCCTTTTATGATGATGAAAAGATCTCCTTCCATCCTTTATCCGACAGAACTCCTGAAAGCTCAAATGTTCTTTGAATCTTCGGGATTGAGATTCTTATTCCAAAAAATAATCACCAAGGGTTTCTTCCTTCCAAGTTATTTCTTCATCACCTTCCTCAGACAGGAATTTGGGCATAGTGTAGTGTTTTTAAGAAGTTTGTGTTGTTTTTTATTCCCAAAAATGTAATGTGCCAGAGCTTTCTCCATGGTGAAACCCTCTAGGGGATTCCTTCTGCCTCATCTCCTTGATAACTTTGGCAATGTCCTGCATAGTTTAAAGAAGAATATTTGGGATCTATTTCTCCTCCATGGTTGTAGATATATTTTCCCCACAATTTGAGCCAATAATAGAGCTCTCATACCACTGTAATATTCCTTCTTAGGAAATTCATCAATATAGCCAAATAAAACGCATTTTTCAGACAAGTAAGCTATAATAATGAGAAACAACACTTGGATCTCTTATTTTATACATTATACATTATATCCCTCACATACAGAAGGGTATCAGAAACAAATCCTTCTAGCTATGTTAAACAGATCTCCCCAGCTCAATATGGCTTAAAAAAATCCAAACCCCATGACTTACACCATACAGAATTTTTGAAGCATGTGACAGCGTAATTAAATGAGGGTTTTTACAACAATAATATAGGAAACAACAGAACAGAAATTATATTACTCAAAGAGCTAAGAAAATGGAGATCTAGCCCCTTTTATACAATATGAAGACAACCCAGCAAAGGTTTCATAAAATCATGAGTAAAAAATGGTAGATCTACAGATCTAGATCTGAAATCACACAGTCCAAATGCAGCTCTGCATACATGTGGCTGAAAAATACAAGAAATGGCTGAAAATCCTCCTTACTAGCTTTTCGGGAGAGAGATTGCCTCTTTTACTAGGAAACTAGCTCAAAATCAAGGGTTCTAACCCTCCCACTGCAACACCATGAGAAATGACGTAGTTTCTACAAGATATTGTGTTGTAGATGTTGGTGACTACTTGAACCAATGTCTGATAGTGGAAATGTAGCCCAAAATTCTCCCCTGAGATCCCTTCAACAAGTTCTCCAAGAAAGACTGTGGAACTCCCGCATGAGAATCCCTTGTACTAAACAGTGCAACAAACCCAGCTAAAAAACTGAAGCATGCAAGAAGTCATAGGACCCAAACATAGACAATATTCTGAATGCCTCTCATGGTTGCCATCCATTCCATTTTATTCTTGGTGAGCCTTCTCACCCCTGACCGCACTCATTCATGAGGTTACTTCTTTGCAAAGAGTTCTCCTCCAAAACTACAATGTTCCCACTAGATCTATCTTCTCTTTTGGCAACGCTGTTGATTTGGTCAACATATATCTAGTCCATATGCATTGCCCCCTTTCACACCCAAGGTGACTTTATTTTTCCTACCTAAAATGATCTCCATTCACATTGGGAATGCTTTATTCCTACTAAATATATTTAAGGGTCGCCCTACCCCATTTATTCTTCTAGACTGCAAAATAGAGCAACATATAATATTCCAAATAGTAGCAAGCTAATTGGGAATATTATAGTAATATTCCTAAATTAGCATGCAACTAATAGGAATATTAATTTTTCTCTTAGCACCTAGTTAAATGAATAAATGGGTAAGGAGGCCCATACATATCTTAAATAGGCATAAAATACCTCTTGATATGAAAAGGGATCATGATAATAACTAGATCTAGCACCCTCATGTGTGAACAAGGGCTAATGCATGTGGAAAAAGTCAAGTTTGACCAATTCAACAACACTAATATGGGAGGAGTGGATCATCAATAAAGACAACTCAATATGAATGTGGATTAGTTTAGACAACTATATAAAAGTTGGATTGAAGACTCTATTAGCTCCCTATAATTTCAGCAGATTTGCAAGAATAAAGTTGTAGGGAGAACATTTGAAACTGGGATTCTAGGATGTAGCCCTCCTGAATCTAGAGAGGGATCTCTCTTATAAGTGCAAAGATTGATTTATCTTTAGGGTTTTGGGTATGATATTAGGCTAGTTATTAAGAACGAAGGTTTTTGTTTGTTTTGGATGGTTGAGCATGATTTTTAGTTGAGTGGAAAGTTATAAAATGAAAGAGCTTCAAAGGGTGAAAGTATAAGCAATTAGAACAAGGTTTGGCTGATAGGATAGATATGAAACTGGTTTTTAGTCCATTGGGCTATGGAGTAATAAAAGAGTTTAATTATACAACAATTTCAAGAGTGGTCCAAGGGGAAAGTCATCTATATCAAAATATTTTTTAGATTGAATGATGGAATGGAACATTAAGAGTGTTGAAAAGGTGGAAAAAGACAATAATTTCAACTAGGATTTATCAATCTTTCGAAACAAAAAAATCATTTTAAGCAACTGTTTAAAACCAACCAAAGGACAGGGATAACCATAAACTTATTTGGAAAAGCTTGTATTAAAGCTAACTTATCAGACAAAAAATCCAGTAATCCACATAATTACTTTCGGAAGGGATGAAAACAGATAAGAAAACAAAGTGCAGCTTAAGATCAAGCAAGATACTTTTAAATCTAAGCCTCCTTTCAACATACTCTTAGGGAAATTGTTGAGCCCCAAAGATGTCCTTTTCTTCCACCACATTTCACTTCATTTCCTTTGTTCCTTATAAATTACAGGCTTAAATGATCAATAGGATTAATTAAAGTTGCTTTAAGAATGTATATAATGACTAACTTGCTACACTTTCATGGTTTTGTTGTTGTAGTAATTTTTGACTAGATTTAGCTACAGAATGCAGCCATTATGTAGCTAGTTGCCGATTCCGCAGTTGTCTTCATATTTTCATAGGTTCCAAGTGTCACCTCAAAGAAAAATTCATATGGGTGAATTCTAGACTTCATCCACATCATTCCTTGCTCCCTACGAAGTCTGAGAATAATTCTCCAGGTGGTTATGCACGTGGGAAACCAAAACTAGGAGATAGATTTCTAATAGGACAAGGACTGTACAAATGTCCTTAATCATAGTACGAGACCACCACCAGAGTCCTAATTTGATTTTAGTTTGGAAAGAAATTTATTCCTATTTTACCTCAAGGGAATTTATGTAATTTTCATATAAGAATGACTCGGAAGACCGAGAAACAACAAGCTAGATTTATGTTTTGTTGCTAGATATCAGAAAACTGTGATACTTTGTTTTTGAAATACTTTTCCTTTAATGAAAGAAGCATTGCTTTATTGCAAGATCTGAGGCAATCTTAAGGATATTTGTATGCCGATCCAGTGGTAGAGGGCCCCTACTGCCCGAGAAGCTTTGTGCACATTGCTTAGATAAGTAACTTTAGCCTCGTTGCATTCCTAGTTTAAGAAATTTTCTGAACTTTGTGTTTTATCTTCAATTGCATTGGATGCTACAGTTTAGTCTTGTTCTTATGAATTATTACAAAATATCACTAATATTGAATGAGGTATAGCTGTAGTATTTTAGGATTTAGTTGCATTTCTTTGAACTTTATGTTTTTGTGCTTAATTACATCAGTTGTTACAGCTAATCTTGTTCTTATTAATCTCTTCCAAAATATCACTAACTCTGGATGAGACATAGCTGTGGTGTTTCAGAGCTTACTGCGTTTTGTTGAACTCTATGTTTTTATGCTAATTTACATCACATGTTGCAGCCAGTACTATTCTATGAATTATTCTAAAATACCACTAACCCCAAATGAGACAGAGCTGGAACATTTCAGTGATTAGTTGCATTATAAGTGTAGTTGTAGTACTCCGGAGATTAATGGTGCACTAGTTCAGTTTCTGTTCACTGTATTTCAAATTAGATTAATGACACTCTAGCTTAGATTATGTTCACTGTATTTCAAGTTTGGATAATGGCATTCTAGTACATTTTTGGTCACTGTATTTCAAGATTGAATAATTGCATTTTAGTTCAGCTTTATCCATTGTATTGTTAGTTTTATTAGTCAGTTATATGCTAGTTTTGTTCCATTAAATTTCAAGGCCTTCATTATTTACAAACTACTCTTGTTATTAATCTCTTCCAATACATTATCATATGGACAGGAATTAGTGATATCAGTTCAAGGCTTTGACTATTCTGTAATCTCTTATAATTGTGCAAATAACCTTTTTCCCAAAAACTATTCCAAAAGACTTCTAATTTCCAAATAAGGCTTAGTAGTGACAATTTAAGTTGCAGAATGGATCAATTCCAGTGTCATAGGTTAATTTAGAGTAGAATTCCTCACTGTGTTGCAGACTATATTTTCCAAATATGTTCCAACAAATTTCTAACCATGGATAAGATTTCCTCTGTGATCTTGTAGGTGGTTGTTTACATGGAAGAACCTCATGGCACTAACTTATCCTTTTCTCAAAGCTATTCCAACATATTTCTAATGAATGAATGGGATTGAGTTCATGTTGTAAGTTATTGAGTTTTTGCTATGAGTTATTTTTTTCTTGTTAAAATATTGCATTTTCTGTTCTCAAGAGCCATACATAATTTAGAATAGGTTTTTCTCTGTTTTAGTGTGACCAACAACTTCTCTTTGCCAAAAATTAGTTCTTTTCCCTCTTAGAATAAAAACATAAAACCCAAAAACATTGGAAAAACACTAAACACAACGTAGTGAGAAACAAATACCTAGGCACATATAGTGCACTTCACTTCAACAGTTTACTAACCCTGGTTGAAAATTTATGACCTCAATTTAGGGACACTAAGTTGAGAAAACATTTTGGTGCTGTTGCTGGGGAAGTGTAACTAGGTAGTCTTGTTTCTTACCTCCCAAAAACAATGATATGCGTAGAGAAAGAGACTCAAGGGGTAGATTCATAAGAAGCAGAAGCTTGATTCCTAGAACACCACTTGTTTCACTAAGACCAAGAGTTAGTACACCTCCAACTCAAAACCACATTCCATCCTTTACTGATCCTAGACTTCCATAGGACTTAAGATTAGATATTCCATTAGAAATACATTCCACTTCATCCACTGAACCTATCTTAGAAGAAGATTCAGGAACCCCTGCTAGGGACATAAACTTTTCAACTTCCACAGAAGAATCAACTATGGTAGAAGAAGGGGGAGGAGGAGTTTTTAATGGAGAACACACACTATTTGGAGGGGGTAGAGGTAGAGGTAGAGGAGAAGGAGGTAGAGGTGCAGAAGGAGAAGGTATGCCAAGGAGAGAGGTGAAGGACCATCTCAACCAAGACGAAGCCACAGACTTAGAGGTATATTGAAGAAAACAGGGATTAGACAAACGAGAATCATAAACATCGAGGATGAAGAAACACCCACTGCTAGATCACCTGAGCACCAATATGAAAAAAATCTTGATGAAGAAACTCCATAGATAGACCCATCTCAACAACAAATTTATAATTATATTGAGACATCAGAGAAGAGAGCCTCAGAAATTAGAGACAGAACTCCTAGCCCACCAAAATCTGCAATTGATATACTAAGAAGAGACAAATATGAGTTAGAAGTACTCAATAGGCATATCAAGAATGAGAATGACATTTTAAGGTAGCAGGTTAAGCTGAAAAGTGATATGAATACAACTCTCTCTCTGCAATTGGAAAATTTGTACAAGGCTAGTGAGAAATTGAAGAAGAAGAAAAAAAAAGTTGAGCAGGGCACTTATAAATTTGAGATTCAAGTTGGTCATAAAGAAGCCTAGGAGGCCATTAACTATCAGAAAAATTATAAGAAGGAGCCTAGATTTCCTAGCAGAAGACTTAGAATATATGGGTTGATTGCATGAGGACATGCAAAAACTTTGCAGTGGGGGTATTTTGAGCCCCAAAGATGTCCTTTTATTCCACCACATTTCACTTCATTTCCTTTGTTCCTTATAAATTACAGGCTTAAATGATCAATAGGATTAATTAAAGTTTCTTTAAGAATGTATATAATGACTAACTTGCTACACTTTCATGGTTTTGTTGTTGTAGTAATTTTTGACTAGATTTAGCTACAGAATGTAGCCATTCTGTAGCTAGTTGTCGATTCCATAGTTGTATTCATGTTTTCACAGGTTCCAGGTGTCACCTCAAAGAAAAATTCATATGGGTTAATTCCAGACTTCATCCACATCATTCCTTGCTCCCTACGAAGTCTGAGCAGAATTCTCCAGGTGGTTATGCACATGGGAAACCAAAACTAGGAGATAGACTTCTAATAGGACAAGGACTGTACAGATGTCCTTAATCATAGTACGAGACCACCACCAGAGTCCTAATTTGATTTTAGCTTGGAAATAAATTTATTCCTATTTTAGCTCAAGGGCAGTTTTGTAATTTTCATATAAGAATGACTCGGAAGACCGAGAAACAGCTAGCTAGATTTATGTTTTGTTGCTAGATCTTAGAAAACTGTGATACTCTGTTTTTGAAATACTTTTCCTTTAATGAAAGAAGCATCGCTTTATTGCAAGATTTGAGGCAATATTGAGGATATTTGTATGTTGATCCAGTGGTAGAGGGCCCCTACTTCCCGAGAAGCTTTGTGCACATTGCTTAGATAAGTAACTTTAGCCTCGTTGCATTCCTAGTTTAAGCAATTTTCTGAACTTTGTGTTTTATCTTCACTTGCATTGGATGCTACAGTTTAGTCTTGTTCTTACGAATTATTCCAAAATATCACTAATATTAAATGAGGTATAACTGTAGTATTTTAGGAGTTAGTTGCATTTATTTGAACTTTATGTTTTTGTGCTCAATTACATCAGTTGTTACAGCTAGTCTTGTTCTTATTAATCTCTTCCAAAATATCACTAACTCTGGATGAGACATAGCTGTGGTGTTTCAGAGCTTACTGCTTTTTTTTGAAATCTATGTTTTTATGCTCATTTACATCACATGTTATAGCCAGTCCTATTCTATGAATTACTCCAAAATACCACTAACCTCGAATGAGATAGAGCTGGAACATTTTAGTGATTAGTTGCATTATAAGTGTAGTTGTAGTACTCCGGAGATTAATGGTGCACTAGTTCAGTTTCTGTTCACTATATTTCAAATTAGATTAATGGCACTCTAGCTCAGATTCTTTTCACTGTATTTCAAGTTTGGATAATGGCATTCTAGTACAGTTGTGGTCACTGTATTTCAAGATTGAATAATTGCATTTTAGTTCAGCTTTATCTATTGTATTGTTAGTTTTATTAGTCAGTAATATGCTAGTTTTGTTCCATTAAATTTCAAGGCCTTCATTATTTACAAACTACTCTTGTTATTAATCTCTTCCAATACATTATCATATGGACAGGAATTAGTGATATCAGTTCAAGGCCTTGACTGTTCTGCAATCTCTTATAATTGTGCAAATAGCCTTTTTCTCAAAAACTATTCCAAAAGACTTCTAATTTCCCAATAAGGCTTAGTAGTGAAAATTTAAGTTGCAGAATGGATCAATTCTAGTGTCATAGGTTAATTTAGAGTAGAATTCCTCACTATGTTGCAGACTATCTTTTCCAAATATGTTCCAACAAATTTCTAGCCATGGATAAGATTTCCTTTATGATCTTGTAGGTGGTTGTTTACTTAGAAGAACCTCATGGCACTAACTTATCCTTTTCTCAAAGCTATTCCAACATATTTCTAATGAATGAATGGGATTGAGTTCATGTTGTGAGTTATTGAGTTTTTTCTATGAGTTATTTTTTTCTTGTTAAAATATTGCATTTTCTGTTCTCAAGAGCCATACATAATTTAGAATAGGTTTTGCTTTGTTTTAGTGTGACCAAAAAATTCTCTTTGCCAAAACTTAGTTCTTTTCCCTCTTAGAATAAAAACACAAAACCCAAAAACATTGGAAAAACACTAAACACAACGTAGTGAGAAACAAATACCTAGGCACATATAGTGCACTTCACTTCAACATTTTACTAACCCTGGTTGACAATTTATGACCTCAATTTAGGGACACTAAGTTGAGTAGATAGAAAATTTCAGAACAACCTTTGGAGAAAGGACTAGAAGACAGGGCAAACCATAAAATTTTCTAATCTAACTCTACTTATCCTATAATGAAAATATCATTCAAGAAATTATTTTCAAGTTTTGCACATCAAGACAGGGGCAAACCAACATTCCTTGATAATGTTTACACTTAAATTAGGTCATTATTAAACACACAATTGGAGGAATACATAAAGATAAAAATTATCCGTCAGAGAAGAGTAATGAAAACAGTAAATCCTAACTCTATGCTTGTTGTTCTCTATTAGATAAAAGTGAACAAAATGGCATACATGAAAGGAAAAAAATAACACAGTAGGAAGTACTTCACCAATGATATAGACCAAGATCCCAAGAATCAGTTTGTATATTGATGTCAATCCAGTTACATACTTCAAGTCCAATGTTTCAGTACAGCAATCATCTTCTCTTCTCAGCCTAACTCATTTGATCACAAATAGAGCTTCAAGAGCCTCTCAACACTATTTACATGTAGAAAATTTCAAGCACAAGTATTATATCAAAGTTCAGTAACCAACCCTTTACAATGTGCTCCTCAAGAATATTTTATAGGAAAATGAGGAGGTGGAAATATTTCTAGGGTTCAAGTATCATAAATTCTATAGTTAATACAATTCTATGCCTTGAAAACCATGCAAGGCATAAGGCAGGAATACATTCGATCTATATCTCTGTTTCATAACTCTGTTCTGCTTTTGAGGCTTAGTGGATTAAAATATTGACTTTAGGGCACGTCCTGATCTTTGTAATAATTTCTCTGATAGTTTGAAATTAGTTTCTTTGATTCGAAATCACTGTTCAACTATCTTTATGCTAATATATTTTGTTCTGGTAATAACTAAGCCTTCTTTGATTTCTTTGAGGCTACAGGTGTCTTTTTGGCAGCTGGAGAGGATTCAATTAGCCTCTGATGTGACGGTGGAGGCTTTCTTGGACTGATAGATATTATTTTTTTGACCTAAAATATGGCTAATTTGCCTTTGATTCTGTGTGTTAGGATTAATTTAGGCATAATTTCTGTCTTCTATTCTTCAAATTGTCTTCAATTGAGTGGATTAGGCTTAGATAGTGGAATTTAGGCCATAATCCCTCAAAATTGTGTTAATAATCTTTAATTCTCTATCTCTGCTGTGATTTTGTCCTTTAACACTGATACTCTTTGTTTGATTAATGTTTGTTGTGTTTTGTTGTTGCACAAGCGTTACAGAGGGTTTTTATATTGTTGCCAGTGTTCATGAGGCACCGGTAAATCTTGATGGGAAACCTTGCAGAATGATTCTCCTTATGAATAATGGCTTGAGGGATCGTCATCCCCGGCATTTGATTTTCTTTTGAAAACAATAGAGAAACCTTTAAAACCTACAAAAACAAACGAAATTATAAAAAATCCTACGGGGTAAGGTTTAAACTGCTTCAGAGGTTTAGATTAGATCATGACCGTTGTATGAAAGTCATCAACGACGAGGATTGCTCCCTGGGGTCAGATGGGAGACGGTTAGATAAATGGTGGGGAAATTAAGTCTAGGTTGTTGATATGTAAAGATCAGTGGTCGAGATTTATTGGGTTTATATAATGCAGAGGGGCAACTTTATAATGAAAATAGAGGAAATTACAAAGGAAATGGGGCGAAAAACCTTTGCTGGAGGCGAAAAGGGTATAATGAAATTTGGGGTTTCGGAACAAATCTGGGCTGTTGGATTGGACCAGCCAACAGAGATCAATGGCAAAGATTCATTTATAAAGTCCTTTGGAAGAATGGTGGACGGCGACAGTCTAAATGACGAGATTAAAGTGGGACCGTTAGATCTTAGAGATCAACGGCAGAGATTTTTTATAAGAAAATGTAATAGAAATAGGAAAGGTGGATTTGGCCATAAAAACCACTGGTGTCACGTAGCGAAAAGGAGGAAAGGTGGTATTTCCTTTTGGAACGCGATATGCATCTCTGGCCAACACATGGCTTTTTAAAACCACCCATATCGCGTCGATTTGAAAAATTAAACTTCGGACGCGAAATCACACGAAACTGTGCACTGGCTGTCATATCTATGGCGTTAGATCGGATGGTTGTGAGGAGAGGGCGATGGAAGTAAGAAGCACGGGCGGAAAATGGGGGGCAGGGTAAAGGCAGTTTTGATCTGGGCCGTTAGATCATCAAAATGGACGGTTGGGATTGATCAATGGGGAAGGTAAGTCCCATAGGAGTTGGGCCTACAAAGTCATATCTGGACCATTAGATCTAAAATATTGATGGCTCAGATTCAATCTTAGAGAAACAAAAGAAATGTGAGATGGGGGGTTTGGGTAGAGATTGGGTAAATGTGGACCGTTGATCTGCAGAGATCGACGGTGGGTATTCAACGAAGAAATTTACACAATGGGGTTTATGTTATAACAAAGGAAGTCAAGGTTAGATCTTGACCATTAGATCTATGAAATGGATGACCCAGATGCGATCGCAGGTTCGAAAATCAATGGAGGAGAGAGGAAAGGCGCAAATAAAATTTTCAATGTGATTTCACACAGACCATCAGATCTTTAGAGAGATCGACGGTCAGGAATGAAACTGCAGGATAAAAGCGGAGGAAAATGGGTGGAGTTTTGATTAATCTGGGCCGTCGATTCTTGTGGATTTGACGGTCCAGATTAAATCACAATTTTTACAATCATAGGAGGAGAGAGGAATAGCACAAAGGTTTTTTGTGATGCGATTGAATCAAAGCCGTCAATCTCAGAACCAGATCGATGGTAAGGAATTAACTGCGAAGGTCAAAGGCAGAGGGGCAGGCTTTGGAACAGAGCGATGTGGACCGTTAGATCTAGGTATGGTGGAACAGATCAACGATCGGGAAACCATCACAAGGTTGTAATCAGAGGTAGGCAATAAATATTTGCAATGTGTCCAATGAAAAACTCCGATGCGATGCACCGATGATCGTTGATCAGTTTTAGATCAACGGTTGGTATTCACCAAAACAACGAACCATCTGGATTCTTTTCAAAACATAGGAAAGTTGAGTTTTTCATAAAATACAAAGGAAGTTTGTGTTTCGGGAAGGGTTTTTATATACAAAGGGCTTAATCGCAATCAGAAAATTTTTAAAAGCAAAGGGTAACAAGACAAGAGGGGAAACCTGATTGCTATTGTGCGATTAGACCTTATCGTCGGTTGCAGCTTCGGGTTTTATGCGGGATAAAGGGGCTAGAGTTAAAGCCAAAGGGCCTTAAAGCCTTAATGCAAATAAGACTGTTTTTATGATTCTTTGAGGATTTTCAAAGGATTTTGAAAGTTTTCGATAAGGTCAAAAAGGAGTTTTAAACCTTATAAAAGGGAATTTATGAAAGGAAGGAAGGAAAATGAGGAAAAATAGAGGAATTTCATGAGGAAAAAGGGAAAAAAGTGGAGGTTAATTATGAGTGAAAGGAGGGGTGAAATGAAAGAGAAAAATATGGTTTTTTAGCAGTCTTTTTCTTCAGGAAGAAAACAGATTTTTCAAGTTTATGAGGGAAACAACAGTGAAGATTAACTCAAGGATAAGTTATCTTCATAAGACTTTAAGAACTAACAATTTTGGCATAAAAATTGTTTCTTGAAGGCTTAAAGAATGATTTAGCCACCATTTGATATGAAGATTTTTATAGGTGGCTAACAGTGGCTCCACGTGGGGATGGCACCTTCTTAAAGGTGTCAAGAACTTCAGACTTGTATTCTCTGGGAGTTGACCAAATGCCTCATCCATTGGGCTGCAACTTTTTTCACTTTGCTGATATTATTTTGTTCTGACAAAGGTAGCAGCCATGAAAAACAATGGAACACTATCAAAACAAGCTTTATACCTACCCAATCCCACTGATCTAACATTTTTTCTTCTTTCAGAGTGCATTTGGATGGGAAAACTATTCTTACAAACATTTTATTCTTTTGAAAACATAAAACTAATCTAAGTCTACTTCTTATTTCTCCATGAACTCAGATTAAGCAGTTGAGTTCATAAGCTTCTCTACCTATCTACTATCTGTTAGGATTAGACTGTCTAACAAATTTTTATTCTCTAATTTCTAAAACAAGAAAGTTAAAAAGTAGACAAGTCAGGATTGAACAGTCTAACTTGTTGTTGATATATGGCATAAAAAAAAGCTGCACATAGATTATTATTTGCAGAAAATTAAATCAAAATGGTGAAGGCTTAAGATCTGAAAGTTTGAAGGACATCCTTCTCTTTTCTTCAACCCTATTTTTAGATTTGTTTGAGTTGTTTTTATTTTTTATCTGGTTCAAGTTTTGAGTTTATTAGAACCAGTTTTACTTCTATGCTTGGCTCAAGATTTGATCTTGTTAGAGCCATTATTTCTTTTGGAATTTATAGGTTCAGATTTTGAGCTTGTTTGAACCTTTATTTTTCTATCCTAATCTACCTAACTGATAAGCCAAGATTAAGCTGTTTGGAAAATCTATTTCACTAACCTATCAGTAGTAAATTGAAAACTGCTTAGTCATGATTAGGCTGTATGACTAACTAGGAGTGTGTCTCTTAGGAGTGGAATTTGAGCTTGCACACTTTCAGATTTTGTTTCTCTTTTTGGTATGGGGTTGTACCTTTCTTGTTTTTACAATCTTCCCTCTTTTATCTTTCTATTGTTTTTATATTTTTTATTTTTATAACTTTGAATGAAATGATGAGTATGATATTCACAATGAGAAAAAATAAAAAGGTTTCCAAACATGATTTGGTCAAGATAAATAATGTTTGAGCATCCTGCCATTGACAGGACCTCCAAACAGTTTAGCTCCATTCAATTCTTGCAAGAAATAAGCATTGTTACTAGTAGTAGAATGAATGAGATAAGGGCCAAGCCATAAGTTATCAAATTTCCCATGCTTTCCCTTGTCTTCTCTCCTTGAATCCCACTTTAAAACTTTGTCACCAATGTTGAAATTATTGGCTTTTTTCCTTCTATCAAAAAGCTTCTTGATGCTCTCTTGCTTTTGTAATGCTCTGTTGTAGACCTCCTCTCTGGTTTGTTGAAGATGTATAGTCTGATTAATCCTTCTGATCATATCATTGTCTTGAGACTACACTTCTTGGATTAGCTTCATAGCTGGTACACCTAAGCTGGTTGGAAAAATTTCATCTATTCCATACACAAGCTGGTAGGGTGACATTCCAATTGATTTCTTAAGTGTTAATCTGTCAGCCCATAGTGCATGTACTAGCTTAGTGTGCCAAGACTTCTTATTGTCCTCCAACAACTTCTTGATTATGTTTACCAAACTCTTGTTTGAGGATTCTTCCAGCCCATTACCTTGAGGGTAATACACAGTAGAATGACCCAATGTAATCTGATATTTGTGACAGAATTCCATCATCTTTTTGGATCCAAATTCAACAACATTATCAATGATGATCTTCCTAGGACAGCCAAATCTAGAGAGGATATGAGTCTCAATGAATTTTATGATGACAGAGTCATTCGCTTGCTTAGAAGGGATGGCTTCTATCTATTTGGTAAAGTATTCTGTTGTAGTGAGAATCCATCTGTGTTGGGCAGACGAGGGTGGATGGATTTCTCCTATGAATTCTAGACCCCATTGTTGAAAAGGAGCTTCAACAGTAATTGGATGCAGGGGTAAGGGAAGCAATTTTCTTTTGCCTTCAAAGAGTTGACATTTATGATAGGCAATGATCATTTTATGCACATCTTGAAAGAGAGTGGGCCAAAAGTAACCAGCTCTAAGGATTTTTTTGGCTGTTGTCTTCCAATAGACGTGGCCTCCACATTCTCCTTCGTGGAACTCATACTTTATTTTCTCTGCATCATACTCATGCAAACATTTAAGCAATAATCCACTTGCATTTTTCCAAAAAAGACATTTATCTATAATGCAGTAGTTTACAGCTTTTAATTTTAAAAATCTTGCCTTTGTTTTTGACAAGCCAGGAGGTGTATTCAACTTTGAACAAAACATATAAAATATCAGCATACCAAGAAGAATTCATAAAATGGTCTTAAATAATGGGAGTTGACAGTTCCTCTTGCTCATCTAATGCATTTATCATATTTATATCAAGAGCCTCAAAATTAGATTCAACCATTAATCTTGCTAGTCCTTGGCCTTTAATGAGTTTAGTGGGCTTGATTTCTAAATCATATTCAAGTATCACAGCTATCCACTTCCCTCTCTTACCATCTGGGTCCTGTGTTAGAATGTCTTTCACAACTGAATTAGGCACGAATGCAATTATATGGGAATATAAACTCTGAAGTATTTTAAGGCTTTGAATAAGGCAAAGGCTTGTTTTTCCATGATGTTGTACTTCAGAGGTGCATCTCTCAATGCCTTACTAAAGAATGCAATTGGCTGCTCCATTCCCTGTGTATTTTTCTACAATAGGACAACAGCCATTGTATGTTCTGATGCAAATGAAAAATTGAAAATATCTTTTGAAAAATCAAGACTTATGAGAACTGGTGTTTTGGTTAATTCTTGTTTTACCAGGTCAAAATATTTCTTTTCTTCCAAGGTCCATTTAATTCCTTGTTCCTTTTTCAGCATGTTTGTAATGTTTCTAAGGAGCTCAGCTAAGTTGGGTATGAAACTTCTCAAGAAATTAATATTTCCAATGAAATATTGAAGTTCCTTGATGTTTCTAGGATGAGTGATTTGTAATATAGCCTCAATCCTCTTTGGGTCTATATTTATCCCCTCTTCTGATATGATATGCCCAAGAAGTTTACCTTCTTGGAGACAAAATAACGTTTTCTTCAGATTTAAATATAACCCAAATTTTATGCATTTCTAAAAGACTATTTTCAAGTGTTCTAGGTGTTCTTCATCTGATTTTGAAAAAACAGTGATATCATCGAGATAAATAATGATGAAGTATCCTAATTCTTCTGAGAATGCAATTTCCATGGCTCTCTGAAATGTAGCACCAGCATTCATTAAACCAAAATGCATTTTCACATATATGAAAGTGCCCCACGGTGTAGTAAAGGTTGTCTTTAATTGATCATCAGGATGTACTAAAATCTGATTGTACCCTGAGAAGCCATCTAGCAAAGAGATTCGTTTAGATCCAACTACCTTTTGTAAAATGTGATCCATCTTGGGTAAAGGGTAGTTGTCCTTCAATGAGGCTTTTTTTAAGTTCCTAAAGTCTATACAAAGCCTTATCTCTTCTGTTTTATTCCTAACTGACACTAAATTAGACACCCATTCTAAATATCTAATAGGGACAATAATACCAGCTTCATACATTTTCTTGATTTCCTTCTCAACCAAAGGTAACTGAACAAGGTTTATTCTACACAGTTTTTGTTTAAATGGCTTTTGGTTTTCCTTGAGAGGTATCTTGTGCTGAATTATTTCAGTTTCATAGGACTTTAGATCCTCATAACTCCATGCAAAAACATCAGAAAAATCTTTAAACAACTCTATTTATTTCAGTTTGATGTGAGCTGGTAAAGTTTTAGACAGTTTAATCTTCTTTGGTTTTAACTCACTGCCTATGTTACACTCTTCTACCTCAGTTTCAACAGGCTCTAGCTTTTGTTTCTTTGCAACATCATTGAAATCAAACAACTCTTCTAAAGGGACCAGACCTTTTGGAAAATCTTGGGTGTTAGATTGCAGCATCTCTAAGTCTTATTTTTCTAAATCTGCACTAATTTCTGTGTTATGATATGATTGATTAGCTAACATATTTATATCATCAATCTTTGGAGAGTTTTCTTCTTCATCAAGTATATTTTCTTCATTAGAACAGTCTGTTTCATAGTCTGAATTTGAACTTGGTAGTTCAAATTCATTTCTGGACTACAAGAAGCCTTCTATTTGTTTGTCTCTATCAAACACTTGCTAATATTTCTCATTATCAGGGACATTTGGTCTAAACTTGATTTGGGTAGTGGAATTTTTGGTTTCATATGGTGTTAAACATGTTCTAGCAGCAAAATCTAAATTGTGGGCAAGGATATTTTGTTCTCTTGGGACAAAGATCAGTTGTGATTCCTCAAATATTTTCAATAAATTCTTGACATCGTTTCTATAGGCTCTAAGTCTCAGGTGTTTGGCACTATATTCCCCATTCACTTGCCTAATAATTAACTCTGAATCCCCATGAATTTTTATTCTTTTGGCTCCTAATTTCTTCAACAAATGCAAGCCTAAAAGGAGGGATTCATACTCAGCTATGTTATTTGAACATTGAAAATTTAATCTGTAGGAATGGCCTTTAGTGTTGCTATTTTCCATGTTATTTATCCAGATACCTGCACCTGCATTTCTCTTAGTGCAAGACCCATCAAAGTTCATACTCCATAGAGGACTAGTTCCAGGTTCAGCAGTTTGGTTACTATCCTCTTCAACTAGTGTGCTTTCAGATGGTTTTTGAAGATCAACACTTTGTTGAATTTGTTTTAACTCTTCATGTTTTTCATTGTGTTGAGGACTGCTCTCTTGACTCTCAAGGTTAAAAATCAATGGATGATTGATTTGTAGCTCTAGACCCATGATTAGTTTATAGTGATTTTCTGTTTTGACAAGCTGTTTTAACCCTTCTATTATGTATGTTTCCTGTTCTAAGTCTGCCACTACATTACAGTGAGGAGTGGCCAATAAATCAGTTAAGGTTTCCTGCTCATTCCCTATTTCATCATTGAAAAGGATAAATGAATCAAGGCCTGTATGTATAGAATAAAGAGGAGATTTTTGTGGTCTCTCTTGGCTAGTAACCATGTATTGCATATGAGTTTCCCTGTAAAGTCTTCTTGTTTGATTAAAAACAGGGATTGTAGCATATGTAATGTCCATTTTCATAGTTCCTTGTAACTTAGCTCTCCAATATCTTGATAACAACATACCATATTTTGGGGGTACATCAGCCACTACAATATCCATCACTAGACACTTGGCTGGAATTTGTGCTAAGTTTACACAGAGGTCTTTGATTAAGCATAAACATTTCACTCTGCTTGAGTCAAAGGAGTATAGATCTTTGTAAGGTCTGGTGATTTCAAGGCCTAGGCTCTCCATTACATCTTTGGGCATTAGATTGTGAGAGGCCCCTGAATCATGCATAGCATTATGTAATATTTTTTCATGAATCTGTAAACTAACATAAAAAGGGGGAACTGGTCCTTCTTGATATCTACCTTCAATCTTAGGACCAAATATGAGCTCTGGTTGGTCATCATTAATATTCATGATTCTTTTTACTCCTGAGGTCGTATTATTTTGGATTTTCTATGATGACATTTTCCAGCTCTTGATAGTAATATTCATCCTTTGGTCTTTTGTCATCATAGGGTGTGTAAAGACCTTGTTTTCTATTGTAATGAACATCAAAAGTATCATTGTCAATTCCCAACATGTTTATGTCATCTTCCTCTGTTTGTTCTATTGTTTATTCAACCTCACTTACATAGTTTTGATGAAAAGGAGGTGTAATATGTTGATCATCCTCCCTTAGTCTGTTTTGAGGTTGGTTTCTTCTAAAATTCTGATTTTGACTTTGATTTCTGTTTTGAGGAGCAGATTGATTTTGACTGGCTTGATCTCTCTCAAGTATGCTCATATTTTTCATCATTTCCTCCATCATTCTTTCCATCTTAGAGCTAGACGTGGAAGGTGCAGTTTCCTCCCTAAAGGATACTTTCTTCTCATTTCTCATTCTTGCTCTTTTCTCCATTAGATTAACTTCCACAGCAAGAGCTCCATTTTTCATATCTTTGAGAGTCAAAGGATCTCTCTCTCTTAGCTGATAGGCCATTTCAGGATCAAATCCTTCAGGAAATTTGTTTAAATTTGAGCCTTGTGGAGGTTTCAGATCTAGGGGAAATGCATTATACACACTATTGAACCTAGTGCAATAAGCTTGAACACTTTCTCCAGGGTTTCTTTGGAGATTCTTGTAGTCCGAAAGTATTTGGAGAGGATTTTTATTAACTACCCATTTGTTTAAGAATAACTGATGGAAGGCTTGAAGATCATTAATACCGTGAGGGGTTAAGCCTTTGAACAATTTTATTGCTTCTCCCCCTAAAATTTTAGAAAATAATCTAAGTTTGACAAATTCATCATCAATCTCATTTATGTCAAAGTAGTCATTCATCTTATCCACATGTTGTGAAGAAGTAGTAGCACCGTTGACATCATACAATGGTATCTTGGACTGATAGTACTATGGAAGATTGACTAGAGGCAAAGGAAGGACTAAGGGGGCATACCATGTTGCCATGATAGGAGGTGGAGGTGGATTTATAAGGGGTGGATTAACAAGAGGTAAAGTGGGTTGAAGTGGAGTGTTTTGGACAATGGGTGTACGGGTATCAGAAGTGGATGGACTAGCAAGATATTTTTGAGTTGATTTAGGATGAGAGAAACCAAAATTATGTAGAAAATGTAAATCAGGTGGAGTAGTTTCTCTACTATCAAGATGTTCACCTCTATCTTGGGATGAAGGTGGAGACTCTAAATCTAGCTGATCTATATCATCAAGTGACCTAGTTCTAAATGGATTTCTTAAGTCAACTTGTGATTCTTGTAGAGCTGCAAAGTTTTCAGGAACAGAATTAGCTCTATGGGGTGATCTGAAAAAAGTTGAAGATTTATCCTCAGGAGACTTCCTAAGTATTCTTTCAGGGTTATCAACTATCTCAAACAGATTTGGGTTAGGATAGGCTCTAGTATGAATCCTTCTAGGAGCCACTATGCTATGTTTTTCAGACCCAACTTAATCAAGAAAATTTTAACCAAATATGACAATCTTTAAGAGGCTAACTGATCTTTTAAACAAGAAAAATTTAATCCTAAAGTCCTCTTAACTGAGTTTATAAGATGTTATAATGATAATGGGTCTTCCTAGTGGAGTATTAAGGTCTGTTTAGGATTTGTGGAGTCACCATGTGGAAATTTTTAGCTCTTTTGGAGGTAAAATGTTTTATGGTCCACCGCCATGTTTATTCGAATACCAATCTGAAATATTTTTGGATTTTCTGAGTTTATTTCAGTCCTATAGGTTCTAAGAGATGCCTAAATATGTTTCAGCACTTAGCTACGGTGATGAGACAAAGAAAGTCTATTCTGATGGCTAAGCTAGTTGATTCCTTCAAGGTTTGACAAGTTCCTATGAGAATCCTAAGGGTTCCTTAGTTTGCCACTGATTAAAATAAGTTTTTATAATGATTACCATTTGCTTTGGTAGTGCTTGAAGAGGGCTACTTGTACTCAAGGGGTTTTATGAGGTCTTAAGGGTACTTAAGATGAAATTTGACTCAAGTCCCCCAGTGGAGCTGCCAGAAATGTTAGCTCCCTGTAATTTCAGCAGATTGGCAAGACTAAAGCTGTAGGAGAACATTTGAATCACTTTGGGATTCTAGGATCTAGCCCTCCTGAATCTAGAGAGGGATCTCTCTTATAAGTGCAAATATTGATTTATCTTTAAGGTTTTGGGTATGATATTACGCTATTTATTAAGAATGAAGGTTTTTGTTTGTTTTGGATGGTTGAGCATGATTTTTAGTTGAGTGGAAAGTTCTAAAATGAAAGAGTTTCAAAGGGGTGAAGGTATAAGCAATCAGAACAAGGTTTGGTTGATAGGATAGATATGAAACTGGTTTTTAGTCCATTGGGCTATGGAGTCATAAAAGGGTTTAATTGTGCAACAATTTCAAGAGTGGTCCAGGGGCAATTCATCTATATCAAAATATTTTTTAGATTGAATGATGGAATGGAACATTAAGAGTGTTGAAAAGGTGGAAAAAGACAATGATTTCAACTAGGATTTATCAATCTTTCCAAACAAGAAAATCCTTTTAAGCAACTGTTTAAAACCAACCAAAGGACAGGGCTAACCATAAACTTATTTGGACAAGCTTGTAGTAAAGCTAACTTATCAGACAAACAATCTAGTAATCCACATAATTACTTTCAGAAGGGATGAAAACAGATAAGAAAACAAAGTGCAGCTTAAGATCAAGCAAGATACTTTTAAATCTAAGCCTGCTTTTAGCATACTCTTAGGGAAAGTTTCAGAACAACCTTTGGAGAAAGGACTAGAAGACAGGGCAAACCATAAACTTTTCTAGTTTAACTCTACTTAGCCTATAATGAAAATATCATTCAAGAAATTATTTTCAAGTTTTTCACATCAAGACAGGGGCAAACCAACATTCCTTGATAATGTTTACACTTAACTTAAGTCATTCTTAAACACACAATTGGAGGAAAACATAAATATAAAGCTTATCAATTAGAGAAGGGTACTGAAAATAATAAATCCTAACTCTATGCTTGTTGTTCTTTATCAAATAAAAGCGAAAAAAATGGCATTTATGAAAGGAAAACAATAACACAGTAAGAAGTACTTCACCAATGATATAGACCAGGATCCCAAGAATCAGCTTGTATATTGATATCAATCCAGTTACATACTTCAAGTCCAATGTTTCAGTACAACAATCATCTTCTCTTCTCAGCCTAACTCATTTGATCAAAAATCGAGCTTCAAGAGCCTCTCAACACTATTTACATGTAGAAAATTTCAAGCACAATTATTATATCAAATTTCAGCAACCAACCCTTTACAATGTGCTCCTCAAGAAGATTTTATAGGAAAATGAGGAGGTGGAAATATTTCTAGGGTTCAAGTATCATAAATTCTAAAGTTAATGCAATTCTTTGCCTTGAAAACCATGCAAGGCATAAGGTAGGAATACATTCGATCTATATCCTTGTTTCATAACTCTGTTCTGCTTTCGAGGCTTAGTGGATTAAAAGATTGACTTCAGGGCACTTCCTTATATTTGTAATAACTTCTCTGATATTTTGAAATTAGTTTCTTTGATTTGAAATAACTCTTCAACTGTCTTTATGTTAATATCTTCTGTTCTGGTAATAACTAGGCCTTCTTTGATTTCTTTGAGGCTACAGGTGTCTTTTTGGCAGCTGGAGAGGATTCAATTAGCCTTTGATGTGGCAGTGGAGGCTTTCTCGGACTGATAGATATTATTGTTTTGACCTAAAATACGGCTAATTTGCTTTTGATTTCGTGTGTTAGGATTAATTTAGGCCTAATTTCTATCTTTTGTTCTTAAAACTGTCTTCAATTGAATGGATTAGGCTTAGATAGTGGAATTTAGGCCATAATCCCTCAAAAATGTGTTAATAATCTTTAATTCTCTATCTCTGTTGTGATTTTTTCCTTTAACACTGATACTCTTTGTTTGATTAATGTCTGTTGTGTTTTGTTGCTGCGCAGGCATTACAGAGGGTTTTTATACTATTTCCAGTGTTCATGAGGCACCGGTAAATCTTGATGGGAAACCCTGCAGAATGATTCTCTTTATGAATAATGGCCTGAGGGATCATCATCCTCGGAATTTGATTTTCTTTTGAAAACAATAGAGAAACCTTTAAAACCTACAAAAAAAAACGAAATTATAAAAAATCTTGCGGGGTAAGGTTTAAACTGCTTCAGAGGTTTAGATTAGATCGTGACCGTTGGATGAAAGTCATCAACGGCGAGGATTGGTCCCTGGGGTCAGATGGGAGGCGGTTGGATAAATGGTGGGGAAATTAAGTCTGGGTTGTTGATATGTAAATATCAACGGTCGAGATTGATCAGGTTTATATAATGCAGAGGGGAAACATTATAATGAAAATAGAGGAAATTACAAAGGAAATTGGGAGAAAAACCTTTGGTAGAGGCGAAAAGGGTTTAATGAAATTTGGGGTTTCGGAACAAATCTGGGCTGTTGGATTGGACCAACCAATAGAGATCAATGGCAGAGATTCATTTATAAAGTCCTTTGGAAGAATTGTGGAGGGCGACGGTCTAAATGACGAGATTAAAGTGGGACCGTTAGATCTTAGAGATCAACGACAGAGATTTTTTATAAGAAAATGTAATAGAAATGGGAATGTTGGTTTTGGCCATAAAAACCACTGGTGTCACGCAGCAGAAAGGGGGAAAGGCGGTATTTCCTTTTGGAACGGGATATGCATCTCTGGCCAACACATCAATTTTTAAAACCACCCATATTGCGTAGCTTTGAAAAATTAACCTTCGGACGCGAAATCACGCAAAACTACGCATTGGCCGTCAGATCTAGGGCGTTAGATCAAATGGTTGTGAGGAGAGTGTGATGGAGGTAAGAAGCACAGGCAGAAAATGGGGGGCAGGGTAAGGTGGTTTTGATCTGGGCCGTCAGATCGTTGGAATGGACGGTCGGGATTGATCAATGGGGAAGGTAGGTCCCATAGGAGTTGGGCCTACCGGGTCATATCTGGACCGTTAGATCTAAAAAATTGACAGCTCAAATTCAATCTTGAAGAAATGAAAGCAATGTGAGATGGGGGGTTTGGGCAGAGATTGGGTAAATGTGGACCGTTTATCTACAGAGATCAACGATGAGTATTCACCGAAGAACTTTGCATAGCGGGGTTTACGTTAAAACAAAGAAAGTCAAGGTTAGATTTGGACCATTAGATCTATGAAAAGGATGGCCCAGATGCGATCGCAGGGTCACCAATCCGCGAAGGAGAGATGAAAGGCACAAAGAAAATTTGTGATGCAATTTCACGCGGACCGTCAGATCTTTAGAAAGATCGACGGTCGGGAATGAATCTGTGGGATAAAAGCAGAGGAAAATGGGCGGAATTTTGATTAATCTAGGCCGTCGGTTCTTGTGGATTCGATGGTCCAGATTAAATCGCAAGTTTTGCAATCGGAGGAGGAGAGAGGAATAGCACAAAGGTTTTTTGTGATGCTATTGAATCAAAGTCGTCGATCTCAGAACCAGATTGACGGTCAGGAATTAAGCGATGTGGACCGTTAGATCTAGGTATGGTGGAACAGATCAATGGTCAGGAAACCATCGCAAGGTTGCAATCAGAGGTAGGCAATAAATATTTGCAATGCGTCCAATGAAAAACTCCAATGTGATGCGCCGACGATCGTTGATCGGTTTTAGTTCAATGGTTTGTATTCGCCAAAACAAAAAACCATCAGGTTCTTTTCAAAACATAGGAAAGTTGGGTTTTTCATAAAATACAAAATAATTTTGTGTTTTGGGAAGGGTTTTTATATACAAAGGGCTTAATCGCAATAGGAAAATTTTTAAAAGCGAAGGGTAACAAGACAAGAGGGGAAACCCGATTGCGATTGCACAATTAGGCCTTAGCACCGGTTGCAGCTCCAGGTTTTATGCGGGATAAAGGGGCTGGAGTTAAAGCCAAAGGGGCTTAAAGCCTTAATGCAGATAAGACTGTTTTTATGATTTTTTGAGGATTTTCAAAGGATTTTGAAAGTTTTCGTTAAGGTCAAAAAGGATTTTTAAACCTTATAAAAGGGAATTTATGAAGGGAGGGAAGGAAAATGAGGGAAAATAGAGGAATTTCATGAGGAAAAAGGGGAAAAAATGGAGGTTAATTATGAGTGAAAGGAGGGGTGAAATGAAAGGGAAAAATGGGGTTTTTTAGCAGTCTTTTTCTTCAGGAAGACAACAGATTTTTCAAGTTTATGAGGGAAACAAAAGTGAAGATTAACTCAAGGATAATTTATCTTCATAAGACTTTAAGAACTAACAATTTTAGCATAAAATTTTTTTCTTGAAGGCTTAAAGAATGATTTAGCCACTATTTGATATGAAAAATTTTATAGGTGTCTAACAGACTCTTAGGTGTGAAACGAGGCTGGGGCAAGTTGAAGAGGTCAACTTTGACCAAATCAAACAACGTTGTTATGGAGCAGTGGTATTAATGATGGGACAATGCAGTTTTGGAGGGAGATTGATTGTGTGATGGTGGAAAACCTAATGAGTGGGACCCAAGGTGAGAAGGCTCACAAATGTTATAAGGAAGAGAATGGCAGCCATATGGGGTTAGCTTATGAATATTATTTTGATATTTCTATTTAGACTTTTTCTCTCTTCAGTTTTTTATTTGAGATTGTTGGTGTTGTTTAGCACAGGGTATTCCTGTTTAGGAATTCCACCTCTTTCCTTGAGAATCCTCCTGGGAGAGTGTTGATCTATCATTCCACATATCTGGAATTCTAGCCAAGCTTCAGTCTTTAGCTATAGCACATTTTTTAGAGAATATTGTGTTGTGTTGTAGGGTGTTGTAGTTGAGGGTTGAGAAACCCACTTTTTGAGCTAGTTTTTCATAGGAGGAAGGATTCCTTCTCTTGGGAGATTAGTTTGGAGGGTTCTTGAGCACATTTCAGATCTTTTGCATCAGGCCAAATTATCCCCATCATTTACAGCACAGTTTCAGCTGGGAATTGTGTTATTTTGGAGGGTAGCTTTAGTGAGGGATATAGTGGCTCTTTTAGAGTGTTTTCTTGTGGTTGAAGGGTTAAACCTTTCATTGGAGGAGACCATTGAGGATATCTACATCAGATATACATTATTTGAGCCATCTATATCTTGAGCTTCATTTTGTAGTGACTCTTCAGTCCTAGGGCTGTGGATCACCATTTGTATTTGGGTGTATTTCCAAAAACCCTTCCTGGGTTCTCTTGGATTGGTATAAAAGAGACTAGATCTCAATTTTTGAGTATTATTGATTAATATAATAGAAGATCCATTTGTCTCTATAATTTCTTAGTATAAACCCTTATTAGAATACATTTTCACTTGTTGCAGTAGTTTCAGGGTTGCATTTTTTTTGGGCTATTTTGGGTGTGGGAGACTTGTTTAAATCATCTATCATGATTTGTTTCTGATCTCCTTTTGGATTTGGGTCCTATAATGAATAAAATAAGGGATCCATGGGCTGTTATGAGTTATTATAGAATAAATTTCTGAAAAATGCATTTTCTGTGCATGTATTGCTGATTTTCCCATTTGGGAATATTATAGTGGTATCAGAGCATAATATTGGCTTGGCTTGTGAGTTTTCATCCAATATTCTATAAGAAGAAGAAGAGAAGGAGAAGAGATCTAAAATGGTGGAAGGAATGAGCTTTGTCTCATCACTTTTCAGATATATGAAGAACCACTCCAAGGAGGTTAAGCAGATGAAAGAGGAAATATACAATGAGACCTCTAAGGTGTTTCAAAAAGAGGAAGGTCCATGTACTTCCTATTATCAGAAGAAAGAACTAGTGTTGCAGAGAGCTCCAAAGCACTACACTATGCCCTTTCCTTTTGAGGAAGAATAAAAGAAGCATGGAGATGGAGGGCATTTGGAACATGAGATCTTAAATGGATACCTAGAAGAATATAAGTCTCAACCTATAGCTTTCAAGGAAACTCTAACTCTCCCACAGTTCATTCATTTTGAGGAAGAGAGGAGACCTTGCAGCAATAGGAGAATAAAGGGCAATAGATTTCTATTGTCTACTTTTGATGGGTCATCCACATGTACAGAAAGGGCTTGGGTAATGAAGCTAGATGCATTCTTCCTACTACATCCAGTGGTAGAAAGAGAGGTTGTTGAGATTGGAGCGCTGCACCTTGACGGTGAAGCAAACATTTAGTGGTTCAGACATTTGAGTCATGCAAGAGTGACTATATTTGTAGATTTACTGAAAGGTTGATCAAAAACTTTGACAAGAAGAAATCAAGGGAAGAGAATCCTTCACCACCATTTGAGGAGACTTGTACCAATGCTGATACAACTATGGAAGAGCATTCATCATCATCAGCAGTTGGGGGAGCCAACCATTGGAGAAAGGAACCCTTGTAGCCATACAAGATGTTCCCAAAGTTCACCAAGGTATGCATAAGTTTCCACTTTCTGTTATTTCAAAAAATCTTATGGAGGGTTGTGGAAAAATGCCATTTCATGACCAAGGGTCAAAACATATTGCTAATTTGGAGCAGCAAACTTTCACTGCGCTTTGCAACCTTGAGTTGTTCAAGGAAAGGATAAACAATCATCCTGATTATTCATTATTGAGATGCAAACAACTCCTAGGGTTGGGTTGTGGATTTTTGGAAGATAGGATGAGCTTTATCCTAAACAATCTAATGCATAACTATATGTTCAACATTGAGCTTGAGCATGAGACAACAAATACACCATTGTGGAGACCAACAACACTGTCATTGAGCAGTAGTGATGAATTGGGGGCCCAACTATTACTAGAACATTATGATGACCATTACACTTGTGTGACATTGGATGAGCAGATGATTGATGAAATTCCTCTTATCTTTCAGCATTGTGATGGATCTCTCTTGATGAGCATTGTACAACTCTATGGGGAAACTTTATTTTCAACATACTTGGATCCCTATGGATTCAATTTGGTCATTGGTGAGGGGTCTTCACCGGGACATCTCCAAGAGATTGCATTTCAATATCCCATGAAATGTAAGGGTAGAAATCTGATATGGTAAGATGGTATTCACCCTTGGGGGAATACCAAGATGGGGCATGGTAGGAGACACCCACATTTGGATGAAGGGTGTGGATGATGAGCAAGAGGTGGGTGAGTTACCTACATATCTATGACATAGGGTAGTAGGAGGCATGGCTATGTTGGCTACTCTTGAAAGAGTTTGGCCATCATGTGACATATCCTTATTTAAAGGGTACGTTGGTGGAGGAAACTTGGCAGGACACTTGCATCATATGGCAGCAAGGAGTTTGGGTGCATTGTGTTGATATGACATTCTCTATTTCAATCATCATATCTTCACCTCATGATTTGTATGATGGAGGTTTGAAGGGGCAGCAAGAATTATTGTTGCTTTGGCTACTCTTGGGAGTGTATGGGTAGATTTTTTCCCATACTTGGCATGAAATTTCTGGAGAAAGGAATGGCACAATCAAAGTGCAAAGAGGTTACCCTTCAACATTGAAGGATAAGGAGGTACTTCCACATAGGAAGGAGATTGCCACACATAGTAGCTTGATGGTGGATGAATTTGGCATATGGCATGTCAAAGAAGGAAGTCCTAGAGTGACAAGAGCCTTATCACTAAGGCCAACAGTGTTGTCACTTGGGAGTATGTTTCTATTGTAGGAGTGTTCCAAGGGGAGTATGCATCTCTCCATTTTGAAGACCTTTATGAGGAGATTCTCATGGGAGGACTCATCCATGGACCTCACTTTGATTGAGTATTTGCATTATCTCACCATATATGTACAGTGCATTGCTCCACAAGAGGGCAAGATTATTTTTGGGTTTCATGGTCATTCTAGGACCAACATTTATGATGGAGATAACCCTTCTCTACATGAATTTGGGCAAGTGTGGTGTTATTCTTATTTTTATCAATGTATATATAATGCCATTTACTACCTCATAGTAGATGAGAAAACAGGCATAACTGGTAACTTGTTGAAAGACAACTTGCCACATGATGTTCTAAAGCAACAATTGGAAAGACTACGCTATATCCACTAGAAAAACCATTGGGACTATCCAAAATTTCACATAACCTTTAGCATTTTTCTGATTTGTATAACATATGGTGATTATGTACCATTCACTTTGTATGGAATGGATTGGGCCAGCATGATTCATGATTCTATGGAGAGGATCTTTGAAGATCTAGTATTCTTCTTGCCACTTGAGGGCAACATTATTGTAGCCCAAGATTAGCATCTACTCTACACTTATCATAAGTGGAGAGAGAGACAATGTGGGGTAGGCTATTTTTTCTACCATGATAAGTTATGCATCCCACCTACATTGCAGGAGCCAAAGGGGGAGGAGATTTTTCAGGAGTTACCATTTTGTATGGATGATAGCTTGTGGATGGGCGATTCACATGGGGATGATAGTTACCAAAATATATCATATATCATGCCTCAAGAAGGCCTTTAGACAGCACATTATTGCCTCCATGGGTGTTTTACTTCTACATGATGATAGCTATTTGGGATGGTCACCAAAAGCTAGCTTGCATAATTGGGAGGGGCAACTTGGAGATGTATTGATGAGACAACATCTTGTTACTTGGAGGATTTTATCATATGAGGATGCTACAGGAGGAGGATAGGAGGCTCTTCAGTTTTATCCCTGCAGTTTCTTGAGGACAAGCAACATTTGTGAGTGGAGGACTGTAATATTCCTAAATTAGCATGTAGATAATAGGAATATTAATTTTTCTCTTAGCACCTAGTTAGATGAATAAATGGGTAAGGAGGCCCATACATATATTAAATAGGCATAAAATCCCTCTTTATGTGAAAATGGATCATGATAATAACTGAATCTATCACCCTCATGTGTGAACAAGGGCTAATGCATGTGGACAAAGTCAAGTTTGACCAAGTCAACAACACTAATATGGGAGGAGTGGATCATCAATAAATACAACTCAATATGAATGTGGAATGGTTTAGACAGCTATATAAAAGTTGGATTGAAGACCCTTAGGTTTGAAAGGGGGCTAGAGTAGGTTGAAGAGGTCAACTTTGACCAAATCCAACATCGTTGTTATGGAGGAGTGACATTAATGATGGGATAGCGCAATTTTGGAGGGATATTGGTTGTGTGATGGTGGAAACTCTAATGAGTGGGACCCAAGGTGAGAAGTCTCACATTGTTTATAAGGAAGAGGATGGAAGCCATATGGGGTTATCTTATGAATATTATTTGGATATGTCTGTTTAGACTTTTGCTTTCTTCAACTGTTTAGTTGAGATTGCTGGTGTTTTTTAGCACAGGGTATTCATGTTTAGGAATTCCACCTCTTTCCTTCAGAAGCCTCTTGGGAGAGTCCTAATCTATCAGTCCACATATCTAGCATTCTGTCCAAGCTTCAGTATTCAGCTACAATGCATTTTCTATATAATATTGTGTTGTGTTGTAGGGTGTTGTAGTGGAGGGTTACGAAACCCACTTTATGAGCTAGTTTTTCATAGGAGGAAGGATTCCTTCTCTTGGGAGATCAATTTGGAGGGTTCTTGAGCACATTTCAGATATTTGGCATTAGGCAAACTTATCCCCATCATTTACAACACATTTTCAACTGGGAATTGCATTATTTTGGAGGCCAGCTTCAGTGAGGGATCTAGTGGCTCTTTTAGAGTGTTTTCCTGTGGTTGAAGGGTTCAGCCTTTCACTGGAGGATACCTTTGAGGAGATCTAAATAAAATCTACATTATTTCATCCTTATATCTCTTGAGCTTCAATTTTCAGTGACTCTTCAGCCCTAGGGCTGCAGATCACCATTTGTATTTGACTGTATTTCCATAAACCCTTCCCGGGTTCTCTTGGATTTGTATAAAAGAGACTAGATCTCATTTTTTGAGCATTATTGATTAATATAACAGAAGATCCATTTGTATATATAATTTCTAAGTATAAACCCTTATTATACTGTGTTTTCACTTGTTTCAGTATTTATAAGTTGTAGTAGTTTTGGGATTGCATTGTTTTTGGGCTATTCTGGGTGTGGGAGACTTGTTTAACTCATCTATCACGATTTTTTTTTGATCTCCTTTTGGATATGGATCCTATAATGAATAAAATAAGGGATCCATGGGATGTTATGAGTTATTATAGAAACAATTTCTAAAATATGTGTTTTTTGTGCATGTATTGTTGATTTACCCCTTTGGGAATATTACAAATTGACCAGAAATTAGAGTGAAATCAGTTGCATGGGCCACTAGCTCCTTTTTCTGTTGCATTGAATAGTTTTTAGGTGCCATCCCGGTGGTCAAAAAGTGAATAATTTCCATGAAGTGCTCATCAACCACCTTGATAGAAAAACATTGTGCATCAGGTAATCCTTCTTCCAGACTAGTTGGATCTTCCCCACTCTCAATCCGAGACAATTGATCAGATCCTACATTCAGTCTCCTAGGCTTCACAATAATTTCAAAATCATACTCCTAAAAATAGCAATAACCATCTACAAATATTCCCCCCCCAATACATGCTTACTGACTAGGTATTTTAAAGTTGAATTATCAATGAACATCTTAAAGTTTCCTCCCATTAGATAGTGCCTGTATTTCTGCAGGGCATACACCATTGCCAATCCTTCTCGTTCGGTATTTGAGTAGCTGTGCTTTGTGCTATATATTTTCCTGCTATCAAATTCAACTGGATGATCAATGTCTCCTTCTCTTGGTTGCGTTAAGAAAGCTCCTCAAGCCATGCCTGATGCATCCACATGTACATGAAAGGCCTTCGCCTAGTCTGGAAATATTAGAATAGGTGCAGTGACCATATTTTCCTTTAGCAGCTCAAAAATATTCTCACAATCCTCATCCCAGAGAAAGGATACATCCTTCTTTATCATCTTCTCCATTGGTGTAGTGATCAGGGCATACCCTTGAATAAAATTCCTATAGTAGCATGTGTGCACTAAGATAGAGCATATCCATTTCTTAGTGGTGGGGATTGATAAATTGATGATAACCACAATCTTGGTTGGGTCAACCATCAATCCCTATTGACATACAATGTGTCCCAAAAAAATTCCAAATGGTATGTAGAATATGCATTTCTTGAGGTTTGGCGAAATCTGGTGTTTCCTGCAGGCATCCAACATCATGTGCAGGTTCGACACATGCTTATTTACTAATCCAAATACTGTCCAATCATCAAATTAGACCTTCAGAAACTTATGGATGAAATATTTGAATAATGAAACAACTACACGTGAGAAAATGGTAGGGGAAATCTTTAGTCCAAAGGGAATGACAATGTACTCGAAGGAGCCCCATTCGGTCGTGAAGGTTTTCTTGCTGTGATCTTTAGGTGATATTATGATTTGATGGTATCCTAAAAACCATCAGTGAACGAGTAGGC
Organism: Pinus albicaulis; assembly: GCA_034641835.2. Lineage (NCBI taxonomy): Eukaryota > Viridiplantae > Streptophyta > Pinopsida > Pinales > Pinaceae > Pinus > Pinus albicaulis. Next base: position 661,897,540 of record CM076584.1, on the reverse strand, counting down.
TTCCTGACCTCCCAAATTATCCAATATTTCATCAAAGAATGGCGTAGAGAATGTGTAATATTCCTTTTTCAAGAAATTTCTACAACAACGAGAATATCTCAAAATATTATAGAGTTGGAGCTCTAGCAATAAGCAAGCACAATAATGGTGCAACAGCAACACTCAAATCATAAAAACATGAGAGAAATCCATAGCTTTCTTATTAAATAATAGCAACAACATTACAATACAAGATCTTGAGGAAAATGATACTCAAGATGAGCAATGCTCAACCTCAAAGAACAAGTACATAGATCATGATTAAAACACCGCTATACAAGTGAACTCAAGCTATGATAGCGCAGTTTTATAGAGAAATTGCATGCTACATATGTAAAATACATAAATATATCAATGTATGGCCCAAAAAAACATCGGGAGAGATGATCTCAACTCCCAAAGACTACCTCCTATCAATCCTGGAAGGATTGACTCTAAAATGAAAAATCTGCAAAATGTTGGAGTTGCTGGGTAGCTACAGCAACTTAAAAATAGAACTGGAACGAGAAGCTATAGATGATGCCCAAACTAAATATGTCTCCTCCAATGGATCTTTAGGAAGAAAGACTAATCCCTTCACCCAATATCTCACCCTCCAATACTCTGCAAGAGCCCCACTGCAAATGCTCCTCTCAAAATAACACAATCACTGGATGCAACTGTGCTATAGGGAACTATGCTATAGGGCTATGGAATGAGTTGGAATTGATGCCAAATTCTTCAATAAGCTCCGAGATTCCTACAAACTGATATCTCAAAGGAAATATGGACTCCTCCTCTAAAAATAGCTGATGAAGGTGGTGTAGTGAACCCTCACCGCAACACCCAGCAACACAACATTAATCTGCTGCAGAAATAATGTTGTCTTGATGGAGGATGCTTGGCCTCAAGCCTGGATGTGAGGAAAATGAAGAAAAATCCCTCAAGAGACCTCTCAAGAAGGAGAAGGAATCCTAAACAGGAATTCCTCCGGCAATTCTTTCTAAGCAGCAAAGAATGCACAATTTTCTAATGGACAATTGAGATGAATCAACATAAGCATGAGAAACAATGGTTGCCTTGTCCTTCTTTAAAAAAAATGAAAGCCCCGCTCCATGGGTCGCACTCCTATTAGGGTTTCCTCCACCAAATAACCCTTTCCTCATTCATACTACACTGCTTCTCTAAGTGTGCTACACCTCTTGGCCCAGCATTGCTGACTTGGTCAAACTCAACCAAGCCTCTTTGAAAATAACCCTGTTCACACATGAGGGTGTGAAAACCAGCTCCAAAGATGATCCCCTTTCATACTATGAGGGATTTTATTGAGAATATTATTATGCATTCGCCTCCTTACCCATTTATTCTCCTCCTAGGTGAAATATGTAAAATTTAATGTTCCAAATTATTGTCGGAAAATTTTGGAACATTACAGAATGGATCATGTACACAAGCATCATTCATCTTATGCAGATCTGAGTATATCCTTATCTCTCCTTTGGTTTTCTTTTCTTGAACTACCATTGGTATTACCCAATTAGACTGTTCTACTAGCTCAATGATACCTGCAGCCACCATCTTATCTATTCCTCCTTGACTTTCTGTTTATATTTAGGCTTCAGCTAATAGGGCTGCTGCATGACAGGACGTGCATTCGGCTTCTAGGTGATTCTCATGACACATAGATCTCCTACAATTCCCTTGATATTGGAAAATTTAATAGGGAATAGGTCTTGGTATTTTGTCAGCAGCTCTGAAATATTTCCAATAGTGTTATCATTTTAGTAATCCCCAATTTTGGCCAACTTGGGATGCTCTTCTGTCCCAATGTTGACTTCCTTCAATTTTAATGGTGTGGTCAGATCTACTTCCTGCAGTATGGGTCCAAAAACTGTGTTCTCTCCTTCTAATTCTAGGATAGTGATATTTATGGGATCCTCATCACAATCTTTGATTGAAAAATTTTTACAGTTGAAAATATCCTGCATCTCTGCATCCCAAGTTGGCACAACACATTCTGTTCGAGGGGAAGACTCATCGAAGACAAGAGAAACTATATCTTGTAGGGCTTCATCCAATTTCTCCATCCCTCCGAATAAACCAAATTTCACCATGAAATCATTTTTCATTCTACCCCAGTGGAAAGTGCATTGGTGTAGCTCCACATCTAAATAATAGGTGGTGGGGATTTTTCCTAAGGCATGAATAAACATATGGACCCATTCATTCCAATTCCTTTCATTCCATACCTCCATCCACATAGCCAAGTGCTTGCGTGGGTCCCCACAATTAGAAAAGAGCTCCATGGGTGGGTTGACTAGAGGGTCAAAATGCAGGATCATCATTTTCCAGCATTCCTCCCAGTCTTGAAAAGCCTCCTTATGGGTTTCCCACCACTGCGCAGGGGTCGCGTGCATAGCCAAATCAAGTGCCCAAAATCTTTGTTCTTCAAGGAAATCTGTTTCTAATGCTTTAATAAATTCCTTAACACTTCCAAGACCATCAAAGTAGGGTAGTTCTCTTACCTCTGAGGAGATGCATTAGAATCTCTTTGTGATCTTAAAGCATCGCAGCGCAGATACGTCATGCAATCGGTTCTGCCAATTTTCTATCTCGTCATCCGAGTCTGAGAGACTTACATTGTCTTTATCCAAACACAACATGCCATCAGTTATAGGGTTGATCCAATCATCATCTCATGCACTCATTTTGTAAATATGGTCAACATTCTCCTCTTCGTGCACCAGCTCTGTATAGCATTCTCCTTCGGCTGGATTTGGGGGGATCGACTATTACCTGCGTACCCTCATTCTCGAAGACCATGCTTGTCCTTTTCAGATTGATGATACCTCCCATATAAATAGCCCAATATAATCCTAAGAGTGTAGGGTAAGGGTCCGCATCATCCACAATCTAGATTACTTCAAAATATGCATATACTTTAACTCTCGCAATGTCTACCACAACCTTCGGCAACCTGCCTAATGGAATGATCTTCTGCTGGTTAGACATACATAAATAAATAGTGGACCACTCTAGCTTGGGTTCTCCCATCCTTTTCCAGGTTTGTTTGGTCAAGGCATTGACATCATATCCCAGATCAAGAGTGACTTGATCCATTTCATAGTCTCCAATCTGTATAGTCATGTGCATCTCCTGACCAGTCCTTTTCTTGTTATTATAAATCTTGTTCACAACTTTAACCTTCGTTCGAGGGGCATCCCTTTCTGCGGAGTTCTCTATTAATGCTTGGATATTATCCACCACCTTCTAATTGCACACTAACTTCATGCATGCCTGAAGGAATGGCTTAACTACTTCTTCTGCCTTTGGATCCACTGAAGTCCTTGACGTGGATGCTTCGTTCTTCGTAAAATCCTTCCTAGCTTCAATAAAGGTCTCTTTCTCCTTTTTCAGGTCCAGGCTTTCCTTTTTTTTAGAGACCTTTCTGATTAGTGGTTTGGCCTTATATTTTTCCTCAGCTCTTCCAGTGGCAATGCCACTACATGTAATTACATTTACATTGGGCCCATAATTGTGCAGTTCCACCTTAACCCATTGTATATTTTGCATTAGCGTGTGTTGTTTCTCCTGCATCTTCACTATTAGCACAAAACAATATTCAATTACATTATTGAACTATCTGCAATACCTAAAGGATTTGCGCGTAGGGTTTGGGCAGTCTCTTGCATAATGTCCCACACCCCACACTTGTAGAAAATTATTTTCCCTCTTCCTCAACCTGTGCCTCTACCTCTCCCTCCTCCTTATCCTCTTCCAGGGGATCCTCCTCTCCCTGAGGGAGATACTGGCGATGAAGGGTCAGCCTGCACCCTGTATAGGTTCCCCCTATCAATCATCAGGTCATGACCTACTGACGAGTAGAATCTACACCACTGTTGCTTCAATTCTGGGACATAGGCACCTAATCATGGGCAATGATCTATATCATTTCTTCCTTCTGCCCAAAAGTTAACGCACCATAGCATGGGGGTAATTGGTCCATCAATATCTCTAGGGCGTAATGGACTTGGTCCCCCCAGCCTACATATAATCCGACAATAGAGGGCATTGATCCTTAGTGTGGCCTGATACCCTACAACGTATGCACCAGACGTACATGTTGGCTTATTTACCCCAATCCATTCTTAGATTCTAAATTTCTAAGTGTGTCACCTCTAGATGGATTTGAATCTGCAGTGCCCCAAATTGAGCATCATCCCTTGGTGGAGCTTCTAGCTTCATGGCAATATCTAGGGCCTTTTCCTGTGAATCAATCTTCTGCTGGCCCATAGGTCCATGCAAGTGTGGTAACAACATGGCAATGAACCACTCCTTATGTTTTTTGTCCTCATAGACAAGTCCTCCATCACTGATGACTTTCTTTAGCCACTGGTCAACTTCCCAAATAGACTCTGTAGGTCCCTGCTTAATATCTTTTAGCTCTACTACGCATTGAGCAGAGGACTTAGGCTTCTGGAACAGCTACTTCAGGGCATCCTTAATCTCCTGTATTGTAGGATTAGCATGTTGAGAAATGTATCCCATGAACCAATCTAGAGCCCTCCCTTCAAAGACGATTGATAGTTGTGCTCTTTTTATATCATCATTATTAGAATTTTGTGCAGTCCATACCAAATCTTCCACGAACTAGAACCGATCCATATCCTTGTCCCTCGCACCCTTAAAGGTGGGTAATTTCATGTGCACAACCATATTTTCTACAGGTAGTGGTGGAGCTAGGGTAGGATAATTCTTACCCTTTCATGATTTCGATGATGGCATAGTCGGGGCACTAGTCTTTGCATGCACAACCCCACCTTGGTTTAGATCAAGTGGATCCCTTGGAGGACTATACACTGATCTATCCCCTTATTTATTAACCCGTTAGTATTTACGACTTCGTGTTGTGCTTCCATTCTTGTCAAAGTTCATTCACTCTATGTGACTTCATAGGACACCTTTTTCACACAATAGCATCTTAATCAGTAGCGGAAATGTTTGCAAGAAATTACCCCTAAATCCCTTGAAAAAATTCTCTCTGCATTAGAATAGGACTCAAAATAATCGACTACAAAATCAATAACAAATGAAACCAAAAAATTATTAGCCCAATGATATACTATACGGTTGATCTTGTTATCATTATTCTCCAAGTGTTGGATCAATTCAGGGGTCCACTGCATGAATTGATCATCTTTCCAACAGGTTTGGAATTCTACTAGCCTTGCTAACCACTCATGTAGTTTGTGTGTGAAGGTTACGAAGAAAATTTCATGTACCTCTATAAAAATGGTCTTGTTATTCCACTCTTTGGCAGATAGATTCTTACTTCTATTCTCTTTTAGGGAAAACTCTTGAAACTTCTTTTCAAACTAGTCCTCAATTTTAGGCTTTAATGGCTACCAATGACCCCATGGAATTACCCTATCTCTCTCTCTCAAAATGTTCTTGGTCCCAAAAACTGAACCATTTGTTGGTTTGAGGGGTCTTGACCCAGGTTTAGATTTAACGTTTACTAACAAACCCCTATACTATTGTCCTTTTCAGCAATGGCCTGCTTGCACATTTCAAGTTCTCACCCAAAGTAGTATGGGTGGGTGCTAGAACCAGGTTTCTTCACCCCGAGAGAGAGAAAGTTAGTTAAGTGGGTCCCTTCAAATCTGACAGGCCTACGCTAAAGAAGCCCTAACCTAGAAACCCTTAACCACATATTTTTTGAAACAACTCAACTGAAGCTCATAAACCATTAGATAACGTGTTAACAGAAGAAATGTGACAAAACACAACTAGATCTATGCATTCATTCCTTTCTAAAGTATCACATCCACGTGTGCATCAATTGACCATCAGTATTCAGTAAGCAAACATAATCTCATAAATAACATATAGCGCAGCCAATAAAGTAACACAAAAATACTCAAATGTCAGAAAAATGGTCTTCTCATTAATTTATATTCATATTCCACTTATAGACTCTTTACCATCTCACGCACACAACCAGCTGGGTCCACACATAGCAGGACTTAGGGTCTCCACGCACACAGCCAACAAGAGCCCTTCCCTGAGAAAATCCACACAACAGATCCAAAATTCGTATCCATACTTAATCCAAACTTTAACTTACTTCTAGACTCAATTTATCCATCTATTTATACTATATTATCCTACACTATTCTATTGGTCTACCCTTTGACCCATTATAGTTCATTAGGGGCTTTGAACTGCCCCAAATCCCCTATGTTATACTAAAATATTACAAAATTGCATCAAAATTGAGGTTAGGGGACCCCGCTCCAATGGTACCTATGCCACAACTTGTACCTGTACATGTACCCTATTGTAACATGTGCATGATCCCTCTATACCTATCATTATTCTGACCTACCTGTAAATTTTGATCCTATAAGTTTGTCCCATAAGAACTTGTTTGTGCTCAACCTAGTGTTCCTAAATTGAGTTCATTAATTGTCAACCAGGGCTAGTAAAATACTGAAGTGTGGTGCACTATATGTGCCTAGGTGTTTGTTTCTCACTAAATTGTGTTTAGTGTTTTATGATGTTTTTGGTTTTATGGTTTTATGTTGAAAAAGGAAAGAACTAAGTGCTGGGGAGAAGAAGCTATTGGTTGTGTTAAAACAGAACAAAGCCTAAACTATGGATGGAAAACAACAAATGCAACGTTTGATAATGACTTCAGTGCAAGAAAATAAATCACAACATGAACTTAAACTTATCCAGTTCATTCATTAAAGATGTGTTGGAAGAGCTTGAGAAATGGACAAGTTAAGTATAAATGAAGTTCTCCTAATTAAACAATCAAACAATCAACTTACAATGTTACAACATCTCATCCATGATTAAAGCTTTATTGGAATATATTTGGAAAAGAACATTTGTAGCACAATAAGATTTCTACTCCAAACTAGCTTCTAATTCTGTTCTGCAACTCAATTTAACACCACTAGGCCTCACTCAAAAGTTATAGATTTCCTTTTTAGAATAGTCTTTGAGAAAAGGCTTGTTTGTGAAATGGTAAAAGGGTTGCAAAATACTCCAGGCCTTAGACTGATACTAGCTTCTGTCCAGATGATTATGTATTAATATGAGTTTGGAACAAAAGAAGTTTTGTAAATAATGAAGACCGTGGTATTTAAATTTAACAACTAATACAATTTAAAATGCAATGGATAGAAACTAAACTGGAATGTTAATACATTGAGCTAAGACTAAACTAGAGTGCTACTAGTCTACTTGGAGTACAGTGAACAGTGTTAAACTAAAATGCCATTATCAAATTGAAATGTAGTGACAGAGCTGAACTAAATTCATTCTACCTCTGGAGTGTTGTAACTAAACTAACATGCAACTAACCTAAAGAATTCTACAACCCATCTCGTTCAATATGAATGATATTTTGGAAGAGTTTGTGAAAACAAGTATGGCTGTATTATTCAATGCAATTGAACATAAACATAAAAATGAAAGCAAATACAACTAGAATCTAAGACACCACAACTATTTCTTATTCATTGTTAATGATGTTTTGGAATAGTTTCTAAGAGTAAGACCGGACGTGACACTTAGTGTAAACAAGCAACTAAAACCTACAATACCACAACTATGCCTTATTCATCGTGATGATATTTTGGAAGAGTTTATTAGAGTAAGTCTAACTGTGATAGTTAACGAAAGAAAATGCAACTAAAATCTACAACACCACAGCTATGCCTTATTCATCGTAATGATATTTTGGAAGAGTTTATAAGAGTAAGTATAGCTGTAATGATTAATGAAACAAGTATGGAACATAAACTTCAGAAATCTACTTAAGCTAGAAATGAAAATGAGACTAAAATACTTATCTAAACCATATAAACAAGGCTCCTTAGGTAGCAGGGGCCCTATACCACCAGAGTAGCACGAAATCTACTTCAATATTGATTCAATTCTTTCAAGGAAATGATGTTTCTTTCATTAAAGAGAAATTACTTCAAAACAGAGTGTTTTCGGACTTCTGAAATCTAGCAATCAACCATAAAATCTAACCTTGTCCCTCGGTTTCCCGAGCATATTTATAACAAAATTACATAACCGTATCTGAGATAACATAGGAATAATTGTCTTTCCTAATTAGAATCGAACTAGAACTCTGAAGGTGGTCTCGTAATATGATTAAGGACATCTGGACTGTCCTTATCCTATTAGGAGTCTACCTCCTAATTTGAGTTCCCACGTGCATAACCGCCTACAGGATTCCGTTCAAACTTCACGGAGAGAAAAAAATGATAAGGAGATGATGTGGAATATGACCATATGTGATTTTCTCTAAAATGACACCTGGAACCTGTGTAGACATGAAGCCAGCTGCAGAATTGGAAACTAGCTATAGAATGTCTGCATTCTGTAGCTAGATTTTAGTTCAAAAAGTACTACAATGACAAAATCATAAAAACATAGCAAGTTAGTCATGATATTCATTCTCAAAGCAATTTTAACTAATTCTATTGATCATTTGAGCCTAAGATTAACAATGGACAAAATAAATGGAGTGGAATGTGGTGGAAGAAAGAACATTCTTGGAGCTCAACAGAACTCATAACTACATTGTGATTTACCTGTATCTGCTTGGTAAGAGAATATGCAACCCTATTCTCTTTTCGCTTGATGTACTTGATCTCAAAATCAAATTCACTGATCATGTCCAACCATCTAGCATGTCTAGAATTCATATTTGGTTGTCCAAACAAGTATCGCAACCCATTGTGATCACCCATCAATACAAACCTCCTTCCAGGAAAATATTGCCTCCACATCTTCAATGCATGAATGATCGTCACTAACTCAACATCATGTGTCAGAATTTTTTTCTCATGCTCGTTTAATTGTTGTGACTAGTAGCATACTACCGATCCTTCTTTCATAAGGAATCCACCAAGCCCTCTCTTATAAGCATATGTACACACTACAAACTCTTTGTTCGGGTTTGCAATATTTAACAAAGGAGCATTTGTCAACAACTGCTTCAATTGTTCAAATCTTGTTGCACATTCCTCTATCCAATCAAATTTCTTACCTTTCCTTTGTAGTGGCGTAATAGGATAAGAAATCCAAGAGAAGTTCCTCATGAACCTCCTATAATAGCCTACCAACCCCATAAATGATTTTACCTCATCCACATCTCCAGGAGTTTCCCACTCCATGATCGCCCTTATCTTCTCTGGATCCATAGTTATACCTTCCTTGGAAATAACATGTCTCAAGTAGTGTACATTTGTCTGAAAGAAACTGCATTTACTAACCTTAGCATACAACTGATGATATCTCAACAATCTCAATATTTTTGCTAAATTATCGGCATGCTCTTCCTCATTCTTAGAATATATCAAGATTTCATCAATGAATACAATAAAAAACATGTCTAGATAAGGACACAACACACTATTCATCAAGCACATAAAGCTAGCTGGAGTATTAGTCAAACCAAATGCAACTACAACAAACTCGTAATTCCCATACCTAGTCCAAAACGTTTTCTTGTAAATATCCTCTTCGTTGATGATCCAGGAGGATATTGGTGGCCACAAGCCTATTCCACTTGGACCCCCACCATTGTTTCTTTCATTTTTCAGTTTCCTTAATTGTAGCACAATTTACTATTTTTGGCAGTTTTCAGGCCTTGAACTTTTGGAGCCGTTTTAAGGCCCTAAACGAATTTTTTTGGGCATCAAACCTCTAAAAATAATGAGTCCAATCCAAAACTAATATTTTATATCATCATTTGTATTCCTTGGATAGGTATTTATAACGATTTATCATGTGCATCAAACAAAGATAGTATGCCAAAGTTACGACCCTGGGAAATTGATGTACCAATTTACCTCGACGGGACCCATATTTTGGCGTTTCATATCCTAGGGTTAGGTTTTTGGATGTTTAGGATTTTCCATTGTTTCTCAATAATATATAGGCCTTTGAGGCTCATTGTACACAAATTTTAGAGGCCTGTAGCTTCCACATCTCTTCTCATAGATAAGCTACCAGCACCCAACTAGTTTATTTCCATTCTGTCTGTAAACAAAATTTATTTATTTAATATTATTGAAATGAAGTGTTATTTACTTTGCATATTTGTATTTGTGGTTATATGTGTATTATTTTTTGTTCCTTCATAAATTCGGATCAGTGGTATCAGAGTGGTCTGCTCTTTCTGGATCCTTCTTTACATGTCCCCAACGAGGTCGGGGTATAAGGAGGTAGGGCTAGATCTAGTTGAACCTTTGCAAGATCATCCTTGCAAACCCTGACGACCACCCATGGGGGATGGAAAGAAATATGAGGGAGTAGGAGATCCTATCAAACTATTTCTCGAGGATGCCCTTTAAAAAAAATGAACACGATGATGGATAACTTCACCCAAATCCTTCAACAACTGCCCACTAGTGGTCCATCTACATCTAGCAGCCACTCTGGAGGTACAACCCATTTTAAGGTACAAGTAAGATTTTACATTCCAATATTTTATGACCAAATAGATGAAGATGGCATATATAGATGGTTGAATCTATTAGAAGGATATTTCTCGGTTCGTGACTTTTCCAACCTGGATAAGATTATGTTTTCACTGCTCAAAGCCACCCACCATGTCAAAGACTGGAGGGAAAAGTAATGTGAGAAAAAGTATGATGGGGAACCCTCTCTATTCCCATCTATACCCACATGGAATTCTTTTCGAGACACCATAAAGGAACAATATTATCCTGTGGGGAGCTATGAGGACAAGTACATACAATGGACTATGTTGCGGTAGCAAAGAGATCAAGATGTGCATGAGCCGATGAATCTTTTCGATACCCTACGCACAAAGTTGGGTATGAAAGATTTAGAGAAACATTTGGTGTTGAAGTACCATAGTTTTCTGCACATATACATTCAGGAGGAAATGGAGTTCCTCGAAATCTCCTCGCTTGGTACGACATACCAGTAGCCACCAAGATTGAGCAGAAATTGAAACAGAAGAAGAGAGAATTTGGATCTGTGAATATAAAGAAAGCAAAAGGTGACCCCAAACTATATAATAAGGAAAAATCCAAGGCATGGCACCCCAAGACAACCTACCAAAGCCACAAGAAAATAAAAAAACCACAAAGCTGAAGAAGGACAAGGGAAATTGGTGTGAGTTCCATAAGATCTCCACTCACAACACAAGTGAGTGTATGGCCAAGCAGTCACTGGTGGCCAAGATGAAGGCTTCTAAATCAGATGCATGCTCTGACACTAAATCATAACCCTAGAAGGGGAATGACAAAGAGAAGCATATTATCGATGTGGAGCCCAATGCCACCATTTCCACCATGAAGATCCAAAAGGAAGAACCATAAGATCTAGAGGAGGAGGAGCATCTCTTCCAATCCTAGATGTGGGTAAAGGGTTCCTTGCTACAACTCATTGTCGATAATGGGAGCCAAACGAACCTCATTTCAGTAGAGGTTGTGAAGTGGTTGGGCTTGCCAACCATAGCACACCCACAACTGTACACCATCGAGTGGCTTCACCAAGGACGATATCTTCGCATCATCCAACAGTGCCGCCTTCCCTACAGCATCAAGCCCTTCACTCATGATTTATTATGTGACATTGCTCCTCTTTATGTTTCTGATGTATTATTAGGCTAAAAATACTTGTGGAAGCAACATTTTGTTTATGAGTCCCTGCCTCACACTGTTATAGTTACTTTGGGAAATAATTTGTACAGGATACCAGAGGTACCATTGCCTGTCTCTATCTCGTTGGTTACTGAAAAAAAATGCAGTAAGCTCATTTCCAAAACCGAGAATTTTTTTTTCCCGATGATATGCCCTCAAGGAAAGAATAAGATTATGGCCATGACCTCCAGACAGGACTCCTCCTCACTACAACAACAAATGGACATGGTCGTGGAGGAGTATTGGGACATCTTCCCCTCACCCACAGGGGTGCCTTTGCACTATCAAGTCAAGCACCCCATCGATCTGACCCTAGGTGCGTCACTACCCAATGAACCCATATATCAGCGCTCTGTTCTATAGAACGATGAAATCAAGAGGCAGATTTAGGAGTTTTTACAAAAAGGTCACATCCAAACAAGTTCATTGCCCCGTGGGAGCCCGATCGTGTTGGTGTAGAAGAAGGATGGGACTTGGATTTTTTGTATTGACTATCGGGCACTGAACAAGATCATTTTCCAAAATAGGTACCCGATACCACGGATTTATGACCTTCTATACCAACTCAAAGGGGAAAAATATTTCAGCAAGATCAACTTGAAGTCCGGGCATCACCAGGTACCAATTGAACCATCCAATGTGTGGAAGACTGCCTTCAAAGCCAAGGAGGGTCTTTTCTATTGGCTGGTCATTCCTTTTGGGTTTACAAATTCTCACGCAACCTTCATGAGGATGATGGAAGACATATTATAGCCATTCACCAACTCATATGTAGTAGTGTACTTGGATGACATCCTGATCTTCAGCCATACTTGGGAAAAGAACCTCCACCACATCCAATAGGTCCTCCAAACACTGTGGAAACACAAGTTGTGTACCAATTTGGAGAAGTGCACTTTCCGCATGACCCAGGTTCAGTATCTGGAATACATTATTCATGAGCTAGGAGTGCATGTGGATCCAACCAAGATCCAAGTCATTCAATATTGTCTAGCCCCAACCACTCTAATAGAGCTTCACAACTTTTTGGGTCTTGCTAATTTCTACCGAAGGTTTGTGTCGGGATTCTCTCATATCACTTGGCACTTGAGTCAAGTCACCAAGGGAGGAGCGAAAGAAAAATTATTTTGGTCGGAATATCAAGAGAATGCGTTCGTAGAATTGAAACATCCCCTCTGTTGTGCCCCAATGCTCACATTACCAGACTTGCAACAACCATTTGAGATTGAGATAGATGCCTTTCACTATGCTATTGGGGAAATTCTTAATCAACAAGGGTATCCAATGGAAATTCACCGTGAGTCATTTTCCGACATAGTCCGAAATTATCCCACTTATGACAAAGAGATGTATTCCATTGTGTAGGCTTGCCGAAAATGGAAGCATTACATTTTTGGGAAGGAAACGATCATCCACACATACCACTGACCCATGCAGTTCATACAGACACAAGGGAAGTTTCATAATGATCGCCATCAGAAGTGGTCCACATATCTTCAACAGTTTCATTTGAACATCAAGTACAAGAAGGGAAACACCAATAATGTTGCAGGTTGCCTCTACCGACCATCAATCATGGTGATAACCACTATGCTCAAGTATTTTAGGCACAAGACTTTTGATTTTCCGCTTCTCTACAAGTGCGATCCAGAATTTGGCCACACATATAAGACGCTCTTGGAGGGTAATCGAGTTACAAATGTTCACCTCCAGGATGCACTGCTATGTCACCTGGGACACCTTTGTGTTCCTTCAAGCAAGCATGCCAAGATGATTTGGGAAGCGCACTACAGTCAGATCGTTGGACATTTCGAGGTCGAGAAAACTGTGGGAGTACTGTAGAAGTATTTCTATTAGCCAAAACTTCGACACGATGTCAGGAATTACATCAGATCCTGCACTACCTACGCCATTGTCAAACCGACCATCAAGAAGCAAGGCCTCTATACTTTGCTGCCTACCCCTAGTTGACCTTGGGAATCGATATCCGTGGATCACATTTCTAGCCTTCCTTCTACTAAGCATGGAAATGACTGTGTTTTTGTGGTCGTCGACAGATTCTCGAAGATGGTCATTATGGTGGCGTGCAAGAATAATATCACAGCCAAAGCCACTACTAAACTCTTCTTTGAACGAGTGTGGGTACACTTTGGGATCCCACTGTCTATCATCTTAGAATGGGATAGGAGGTTCCTCAGTACATTTTGGTCCAGCCTCTGGTCAATGCTGGACACAAAGCTCACCAAGTCCACAAATTTCCATCCCCAAACTGATGGATAGACATAGGTTGTCAACAGGATGATCATACACATTCTGTGCATGTACAACTCAAAGAATCCATGTACATGGGATGAGAGCCTCCCCTATGTACAACATAGCTATAACTGGGCCCTCCACATGTCAACCAACCACAGCCCCTTTCATGTGGGCTTGGGATTCCAGCCACTATGTCCCATTGACACAACCATGCCATTTGCAGCTACTCAGGCTGATTCAGCTCATGTCCAGTCTGAAGCTGCCAAGGCAAACAACTTCGTTTAGCACATTCAAAAAATTCACCAACAGGTTCATGACATATTGGATAGAGCTGATGCTAAGTAAAAGTGGCGGCATGATCAACATTTGGTGCAACACAACTTCCAAGTGGGTGACAAAGTGTGGCTACATTTGTAGAAGGACCCCACCGCAAGCTTCACCCACTCTAATATGGACCATACACCATCACCAAGGCTATAGGGGGGAATTCATTTGAGCTCACTATTCCCCCATTCCTTGGTTGGCACCTAGTGTTCAAGCACGACCACCTTCGACCCTACTTTCCACATCTTCTGGACACATCTGACATGGTAGAACAACTCACACCAACATAGTTAAACCCATACTACATGGAACAAGCCAAAAATGATCAGATTATGGACACACAGATCAATAACACCCACCAACAAAGGATCCTACTATATCGAGTTGTCAAAGCAGGCCAACTCCTTCACCAGGGAAAGTAGCTCACCAGGGACCAAGTTCAGCTAAAGTTTCCTCATGTCATGGAGGAACTCAACACAATGGGGACCATTGCTTCTTAAAGGGGGAGGAATGATCTAGGTGGACATTGGTGGCCACTCGCCTATTCCATTTGGACCCCTACCATTGTTTCTTTCAGTTTTTTATTTTCCTTAAATGTAGCACAATTTACTATTTTTGGCAGTTTTTCGGGTCTGTAATATCCCAAAATAGGGAAAATCAGCAATAACGAGAATATCTTATAATATCCCAAAATTGGGGATACAATAATACATGATCAAAAATTGGAGTAGCAGTGACAAATCAACTCATAAAATGTAATAAGAGCACATAGCCATCATATTAATTTTACAACAGCAAAATGCATACAATATCTTGAGGAAATAGTCACTCAAGTTAGGCAATACTAGCCTCAAGAAAACATGTACATGAAATATGAATAACACTACTACACATGAAGAATGCCCAAGGCTATGATAGTGCAGTTTTATTAGGAGCAATTGCTGCTAGAAAATTTCAATACATGGATGTACAAATGTATGGCTCATACAATGTTGGGAGTGAAGATATAGACTCCCAAACTCAATTCCAAGGCAATTCGGAAAGGATTTGCTGAAATATGCAAAAATGGAAAAATGTTGGAGTTGCAGTCCTAGGACTGAGTAGCAAATGCCACTCAAGAACTTGATGGAGATGGTTGAATATGATGCACAAGCTGAATACACCTCCTCTAATGGATCTTCCAAGTGGAAATCTGATCCTAACACTGAAGATGTCACCCTCCAAACAACCTGCAAACCCTCACTACAAATTCTCACTAAAAATAACGCAGTCACTAAGGGATATTGTGTTGTAGGTGCAAGAAGATAGGTTGGCTAAGTGCCAAGATCTGAAATATGCTCCAAGGGCTTCCTAACTGATCTTCCAAAGGAAATAAAGCTTTCTCCTCTAAAAAATAAGCTCAGGAAGTGGTGTTGAGGAACCTCCACTGCAACACCCTGCAACACAACTTAGCTCTAAACATAAACTACACTGTAGTTGAAGGAGGATGCTTGTACTGAAGCCTGAATGTGGATAAATGAAGAAAAAATTCCCTCAAGAGGCCTCTCTTGAAAGGAGAAGGAATTCCTAAATAGGAAATCCTTGTGCTAAGCAGCACTACAACTCTACTAAGCAGCAAGAGAATTCCAAATAGTCTTCCAGACCATAAAACAATAATCAATAACCTGAATAACAATGGTTGCCTTGCCCTCCTTTTAAAAAAGTGGAAGCCCTCTCACCATGGGTCCCACTCATTAGGGTTTCCTCCACCAAGGAATCATCCTCCCATTCACACTGCGTTGCCTCTCAAAGTGATCTCCACCTCCTATCCCAACGCTATTGACTTGGTCAAACTTGACCTTGTCCACATGAAAATGTCCTCTTTCACACATGAGGGTGTGAAATGTAGCTCTTATGACTATCCCTTTTCACACTATGAGGGATTTTATTCATATCTCTGAAATGTATGGGCCTCCTTACCCATTTATTTATCTCCTAAGTGACATAGGCAAAAATAAATATTCCAATTAGCTACATGCTAATTTTGGAATATTACAGTCTTCCCCTCCCAAATGTTGCTTGTCCTTAAGAAAATATGAGGATAGAACTAAATAACTTCCTCTTCTTCCCTTGTAGCACCCTCATATGACAAAATCTTCCAAGGATCAAGATGATGTCTCATCAATATATCTCCAAGTTGTCCCTCCCAAGTATGCAAGCTAGCTTTTGGTGTGAATCCCAAATAGCTATCATCATGTAAAACATCCACGGAGGCAACAATGGGTTGTCTAAAGGCCTTCTTGAGGCATGAATTCTGATATATATTGGAATCTACCATCCCCATATGAATCTCCCATCCCCAAGCTATCATCCATACAAAATGAGCCACCCTCCAAAATGGTAACTCATACAAATCATACTCCACCTTGAGCTCCGACAATGTAGCTGGGCTAAAAATCTGATCATGGTAGACAAAATAGCCTACCCCACACTATCCTCCTCTCCACTTATGATAAGTGTAGAGTTTTTCTGATCCTGGGCTGCAATAATGTTTCCCTTAAGAGTCAAGATGAAGACTATATCTTCAAAAGATCTCCTCTCCAGCGTTGTGAATTAAGATAGACCAAACCATACCATATATGATGAATATGACTAGATCATCATATGGAATCCGATCAATCCTATGGCCCACCTCATAAAGTAACAAATGTTTTACTTTAGTGGCCATGTAATCTCCTATGCTCCCCTTAGAACATGTAATGCAAAAATGTGGGAATCCTCTTTCCCAAAGGACATATCCACCCAATGTGTCTCTCCCCCAAACATGCTCCCAATTGAGAAAAACAACAACATAGGGAACCATAATGAGAACCATACTTACTGCCATATTTAGCAAGGGAGAAGGACAATGCTCCCTCAAATGCAACCAATGCAGTTTGATCCTCAACTACAATAGAGAATGACAAAAAGTGTGGTTTCTCAACCACTTTCTTACTGCCCCACTCTCCTCATGTGTTTGGAGAAAGTGAATGATGTATGGTGCAAAGTAAGTATGTTCTCCATGAAAAATATCCTCCACAAGTTCTCCTAGGGAGTAGCCATCAAAACTACTCATGGCCTCAAGTAGACCATGAAGTCTAGAAGGAATAATTCTCCTCCTTTGAGCAAAGTCCTGCACATATATGGTTAAGGGATGCATATATACACTATACAAGTAAGCAATACCCTTACCATATGTCTTTCTCATGCAAATGGAGTGGCTCATAGATGAGTCTCCTATCATCCTCAAAGAGAAAAGAGGTGGTTGTGCTAACTCTTCCAAAGATTTATGTATCTCCTCCATCTCCACATGATCTATGCATCTCCTCATATGCTGATACATCTCCTCCTCAAAGCCTTCCCAAAAATACCCCTCCATGATGGTGTGGTATGCTCTCATAGAATAAGTGTGGCTGAAAATGAAATCTTTATGAGCTGCTTTTAGCAACTTCCCTTAAGCTTGGAAGCTCTAGATAAGAAGATCCTACCATGATAGTAGATGACCCCATCTCTAACTAATTATCTCTCCTCATGTAGCTGGTCATCCAATATCATACAAGTGAAAATATCCTTGGAATACTCCACCAATAGCTGGGAATTCCAATATGGATCTATCCTCCATAGTGACAACACTGATAATCTATCATGAAGAACATATGTCATATGGTCATCCTCCTCTTTGATACCTCCCATGCCAAAGATGCGAGTTGGAAGGCTTCTATCCCTCCCATGCTTCTCCTGCCACAGCGCAGAATCTAAAATGAGACTGGGTAAAGATGATGTTGAGAGAATGCCTCTCTCCTCCTTGAGTCTACCCAAGACTCCTAGCGCTGTACCAAGCTCTCCCAAGGTTTCCACTCCTCTGAAATCAATTAGTGGTGCCTCAAAATGTGAAGCATCCATCCTCCTCTGTTGATCTGGTGGTCTCCTCAGTGAAATGTCTCCATGCAATGAGACATCAACAGCAAGATTAGACTGCATATATGAATGGACAGACTTGTTCCAACCTTCACTACGCAATCCAGTCTACCTCTTAGGTGCATCAAAATCCTGAATTAGATAGGGATGTGTTCTCCTCTTCACATGATGCTGGTCATCCTCCCTATCTCCTCCTTTTATATCCGTAGTTTCACACTCTATCATAAATGTCACATGTAAATCATGAGTTGTGCCTTGATATCCATATGTGAGATCCCGGGTAATTCCTTGCAATAACACAAGAATCCCACTAGTTGGAGCAAGAGCTCCCTCTTCCTCTACATGAGGTGCTAGATGAACTCTAGACATGACAACGTTGTTTCCCCCTTCCTCATCAATGTGTATGGGCAACCTTCCAATGATTTGATCCTCTTTTGAAAAAGGGATCTCCATGCCCTCTTGCTTAATAAAATAATATAGAGGTCTTGCCTCTATAAAGGTTGATTCAAGATATCAGCCTCCTCAATGGTTTTTTGAAGTGGAGTTGAGTTTATGGTTCCCTCCATCACATGCAAGGCTTTTGTTTATTTATGTTTATTTAACTTCACCACATGTCTTGCAGAAAGTTTTCCATCAAACCTTTCCACCAATGTATTAATAAAACTTGCATAAGAAGAAGTGTTTTCCTTTTTCAAAGAAAAAGACTCAAATATCCACCATGCATAAGCCTTACCTCCAAGATGCAGCGCTGCAAATTTGATGGCTTCATCTTCAGAAATTTAGTGGTGCTGCAAAAAGGTGTCTAGTTCTTCCACCCAAGCTCTGGATGAACATGTAGGTGAACCATCAAAAGTAGATATAAGGAATCTATCATGTTGCTTGCTTATTTTCACCTTGATCTTGAAAAACTCTATAAAACTTATATGATCTCTAAAATTCCAACTCATACTCTTGCAGAAAATCACTAAAAGTTTCCCTCCTAGTCATTCCTTCTTCTTCCATATCTCTCATGGAAATTCTGGGCATGTGACTGCGTTGTACATGATATTGTGTGTCTACATGCTCACACTCATTATATGAAACTCTAGAGTTTTATTCAGATTCAAACCCTCTTGGAGATTCTATACACATCTCCCTTCTTATTTTCTTGAGATCTCCTTGAATGCTCTGTATAGATTTAGGAAGAATCTTTGAGAGCCTCTCCTCCTTTCCTCCATTATTTGGAGTCTTGTTTTTGTTCATATTTTATTCTTCTTGTCTTCTATATAGAATATTGGCTGAGATTCCACAGGCTGAGCCAAGATTATGCTCTGATAAAACTGTAATATCCCAAAATAGGGAAAATCAGCAATAATGGGAATATCTTATAATATCCCAAAATTGGGGATACAGCAATACATGATCACAAAATGGAGTAGCAGTGACAAATAAACTCATAAAATGTAAGAAGAGCACATAGCCATCCTATTAAGTTTATAGCAGCAACATGTATACAATATCTTAAGGAAATAGTCACTCAAGTTAGGCAATACTAGCCTCAAGAAAACATGTACATGAAATATAAAGAACACTGCTATAAAAGAATGCCCAAGGCTATGACAACACAGTTTTATTAGGAACAACTGCTACTAGAAAATTTCAATACATGGATATACAAATGTATGGCTCATAAAATGTTTAGAGTGAAGATATAGACTCCCAAACTCAATTCCAAGACAATCCAGAAAGGATTTCCTGAAATATGCAAAAATGGAAAAATGTTGGAGTTGCAGTCCTAGGATTGAGTAGCAGCTACAACTCAAGAATTGGATGGAGATGGCTTAATATGATGCACAATATGAATAGACCTCCTCCAATGGATCTTCCAAGTGAAAGTATGATCCTAACACTGAAGATCTCACCCTCCAAACAATTTGCAAGCCCTTACTACAAATGCTCACTGAAAATAATGCATTCACTGAGGGATACTGCGCTGTAGGTGAAAGAAGATAGGTTGGCTAAGTGGCAATATCTGAAATATGCTCCAAGGGCTTCCCAAATGATCTCCCAAAGGAAATAAAGCTTCCTACTCTGAAAAATAAGCTTAGGAAGTGGTGTTGAGGAACCTCCACTGCAACACAACTCAGCTCTAAGTAGAAACTGAGTTGTAGCTGAAGAAGGATGCTTGGCCTGAAGACTGAATGTGGATAAATGAAGAAAAAACTCCCTCAAGAGGCCTCTCTTGAAAGGAGAAGGAATTCCCAAATAGGAAATCCTTGTGCTAAGCAGCACTACAACTCTGCTAAACAACAAGAGAATGCCAAATAGTCATCCAGACCATAAAATCAATAATCAATAACCTGAATAACAATGGCTGCCTTGCCCTCCTTTTAAACAAGTGGAAGCCCTCTCATCATGGGTCCCACTCATTAGGGTTTTCTCCACCAAGGAATCTTCCTCCCATTCACATTGCGCTACCTCTCAAAGTGATCTCCACCTCCTATCCCAACGCTTTTGACTTGGTCAAACTTGACCTTGTCCACATGCAAATGTCCTCTTTCACACATGAGGGTGTGAAATCCAGCTCTTATGACTATCCCTTTTCAAAGTATGAGGGATTTTATTCATATCTCTGAAATGTATGGGCCTCCTAACCCATTTAGTTATATCCTAAGTGAAATAGGAAAAAATCAATATTCCAATTAGCTGCATGCTAATTTTGGAATATTAAAGGGTCCTAAACTTTCGAAGCTGTTTTGAGGCCCTAAACGACATTTTTTGGGCATCAAACCTCCAATGAATATAAGTCTTTTCCAGAATTGATATGAGTTCATTCTAAACTTGATATTCGTTGTCATCAATTGTAGTCCTTGGATAGATATTTCTAACGATGTATCATGTGCGTCAAACGGAAATAGTATGCCAAAGTTACAACCCTGAGAAATTGATGTACCAATTTACCTCGACGAGGCCCATATTTTTGTGTTTCATCTCCTAGGTTTAGGTTTTTGGATGTTTATGGTTTTCCATTATTTCTCAATAATATATAGGCCTTCAAGCCTCATTGTAACACAGAGTTTAGAGGCATGTAGTCGCCACATCTCTTCTCAGAGATAAGCTACCAACACCCTAGCTATTTTATTTCCATGATTTTTGTAAAAAAAAATTAGTTATTTGATATTAATGAAATTAAGTGTTATTTCCATGGAATCTTTGTATTTATGGTTATATGTGTATTATGTTGCGTTATTTCTTAAATTCGTATCAGTTGATGCGTACCTGATGATATTCAGATCTCAAATCAATATTTGATAACATTATTTCTCCCTTCAAATGATCAAATAGATCATCAATCCTCGACAATGGATACTTGTTCTTGATGGTCACCTTGTTCAACTGCATGTAATCAATGCATAAAATGAGTACCATCCTTCTTCTTTACAAACAATATTGGTGCAGCCCAGAGTGATACACTTGGTCTAATGTATCCCTTGTCAAACATTTCCTTGAACTACAACTTCATCTCTACTAACTCTGGAGTGCTCATCTTGTACGGTGCCTTTGATTTTGGTGCTTCCCATGGTACCAATTCAATGGAGAATTCCACTTCTCTGTGAGGAGTTAAATCTGAGATCTCTGCTACAAACACATCTTAAAACTGTTGCAACATCTGGTACCTACTCAATATCTATGCATCCTCATCCTCCTTACCTTTATCACTAGAAATGTGCACTTAAAATAACAGACACCATTTTATTCAATTATGCTTTTCTTGCATAGATGTCACCATCCTAACTGATGTATATTTATTCTTACCTTGTAAGATTATTTGATCACCATTTTCATCCAAGTACTCAATGGCTCTGTCATAATATTTCACTTTGGTCCTATGAAGATATAGCCAATCCATACCCAAAATCATATTATAGGATCCCAACGATAATAAATTCAAATGTTTTGTTGTAGGCATATCATTCAATTCAAATGCAGAAGCTCTTACCCAATGATGAACTCTCTTCTTGGTACATGTATCCAACTGCACTAAAAAAGATTCTGCATGTACTTCTTTATTAAAACCACACTTATCAACCAATTTAGGGTTAACATGACTATAATTAGATCCAAGGTAAATTAAAATAGAAACAACTTGATCACAAAGCTTACCATCCATCTCAATGATAGATGCCTGATGATCTTCATGCCTATTATCCAACGTTGCATAGATACGAGGAATGCTCTTCCCAACATCCCCAACAATTTGTGCGTCTTGTGCACTATAGATATGAGTCCTACCACCCTGATTCTATGGAAAATACCTTTTAAGATGTTCCTTACCACATGTCCAACACTCCAACCATCTTGTACCATCACCTCTATTCTATTTTTGTGACCCAAGTCTCTGTCTAGCCGCATTGAACTTCTTATGTGGTGCAACATTCTCTTTCTCTTCTCCATTATGAGGCATTGTTATTTTCGGCTACCATTTACGTTTATATTTATCTTTATATTTTCCTTTCCATCCTTGTTGAGATTCATTCTTATGCTTTGACTGCTCATAACATTGGTTCAGCTTCTCAATAACTTCTTCAAGTTACCAAGACTCATCATACTCAATCTGATATCTAAATGTTAATGGTAATCCACTAAAAAATATATGAACTTTGGAATTTTCATCTTTAGGATAAGTTACATACCTCAATAGATCCAATAAATTGGTCATATACTCCTCATCTCTCATCGATCCCATTTTAATCTCATAGAATTCCTTGGATTTGTTGTCGTAGTACCTTTCTGAAGAGTTTCTTGAATTCAAGCATGTTGGGTGTGTGCTATATTCTTTCCACGAATAGATAAAATATATGGGTGAGGTTTTTGGACCCTATATTAGGTGGGTGGACCAACCTATGTTTATTTGCATGGGTTTAGCACATGGTTTTGGGCATGATGGTTTTCTATCCATGGTATTCTATAGATCTGGTCAAGGGAACTAAATTTATGTTCTAATCTAGGGTTAATGGATTGGGGTTTATGAATGCTTCAACATATATACATATATATATATATATATATATATATATATATATATATATATATATATATATTGTAACATTGAAAGGAACATAATGAAAAACCAATTTGGTAGTCTCAGTTTTGGGATCTAGGGTAAAATATATGTGTAAATTTGTTTTATGTTTTATGCTCTCACTATTATTTATTTTCTATTTTAAGAGTTCATTTGCAGATAATTTCTATATAGGCTTAAAACCTACAATGAAAATGCAAATCCTTTGTCATGATGTCTCTGGCCCATTTTACATCTTCCCACCAAATATCTGCTTTCCCTTTGAGGTTGAATATATCTATTTTTGCCTTCATATTCTCTGTATACTCATGTAGTTCAAAGAACTTATCCATGCCAACTAACCAAGACTCTGCATCCTCGGGCTTCTTCAACTCTCCATAAAAATTAGGTGGCTTTTCTTTCTTAAAATTATCTGACAAGTACCCCCTATCACTCCTCCTATAAGGGTGATAACGATGATTATCATAGTGCCTAGCAGAACCAAAACTAGAATAGTACATGTGTCCATCACCTCTCCTATCCATAATATCTAAAAATATACCATCCTTGCTTGTGTCATCTCTATCTAACTTATGACCACCATGAGACCTACTACCATATGCCCCATTATTCCCATCCTCCTATCCATAGCTGATCCGGACTGGTCCTTGTCTCTGAAACTCTGACAAACTCTGAAGAATCACCACATTAACTTCTTCTTGTTTCTCCTGTGCCCGCATGATTATGTCATTATCTTCTTTTCAACTCCTTATTTATTCCTTCAAACTCCTAAATGTTTCTTCTAAGTCAAAAAAGTGGCCAACATCATTGTGCCCATTTGATTCATATGGAGAATATTTGTAGTCTACCATATTTCTATTAATAGTGATGTCTTCCTGCAAGGCATACTATGTCATCTAAACAAAATCATAAACAAACCAACGTACCTCAGTATAACTTGGGGAGGATATCGCATCTACAAGACTGACCAGATTAGAAAAATACATATATAAACATAATCATATCGGAATTTTATCATTATATCAACCCTTATCCAATTTCTTATGCATAATAATACAACCATAACACCAACTAGACACAATGCATGCATAATAATATACGTGTGACACACATGCATACACAGTACATACAAACATTGATATGCATAACCGACATAACTTCATGATAAACACATCGAACAAAAACACCCTTAAATTTCACATGAAAACACCAATGCAACCATAACCAACACCATGCATACACAGCCATTGCATAGACCAAAAACATGAGAACACATATGCAACCGAAAAGAATGCATGACCAACACACCACCCATCTAGTCGAAGGGGTGAACCATACTCTCATGCCACTCTGTAACACGCTCGTCCTACATTTACCCAAGTTAATTGGTCCGTTGGGGTAAAAATGTGACGATAAGCTCCTAGGATATTATTCAACCTTCTAGGTCACCTTAAGGAAGTGGAACCGACAAAACAAAACCACACTAATCATCCACACCACCAATAGAACCTCCAGGAGCTACCCCACATTTCCAGGTCACCAACCCCTGAGGAAACTTAGTAAATCATGTACCTAGAGCCCCAGTCACTCCCTTTCCAAGCCCTCTAAGCAACTATGGGAACCAATCACTCCCATGAGCTTGCATGAGTGCGAATGCAGTCTTTTTATATCAATTTTATGTTAGCAACTACGAGATTTAAAGCTAAATTTTAGGGCTAGGACCTAATCATTGCCTAGAACTTCATGGAATTGAAAAAATGGTATGAAACATAGATAAAATGATACCAATGCATATTATTGAGAAGAAATTTGATTAGACCCCTACTAGCCATGACAAGCATTTCGTCAAACATGTCACAAATATGCATTCTATAGGTTTTAACAACATATTTGAGCATAAGGGTCTCATAAATATCTAAGAATCAATAAGAAGCATTGATGCCTTATATCATTAGCTGCATTATCATCTATTAGGTCATATATTCATCTCTCATTCATTTACAAATCAAAACATGATGAGAACCATACAATTACGCTGTCATAAAACATACTCATAACCAACATATAAACAACATTAATATTGAGTATACAACAACCATAAATTCTACATACAATATAATACATTTACACTTAAAATACCAAGGAAAGTAACTTTTATTAATGAATTCAAAATCCAACCTAGTATGGGACTACCATGTTCCACCCAACCATATATTGGCAGAGCCAAATATCTCTTTAGCCAATCACCCCATGCCATATTCAAAGTATGAATGTGAGACTCAAACCAAAAGAACCAACTAGGGCTTCCCAAGGCTAAACCACATGTAGAAATTGGATTTACCGAAATCCTCACCAAATCACTAGCCCATAAACAAGCATGTATGCAACCTAATTTCTCCCCTTACACCGTGAGAAATTTTGGTGTATCCTAGTCTATATGATTTACCGCAATCCACATTCAGATCTAGGGATCACAAGGCCATAACTAAGACACCACCCTCTAGGATTTACCATATATCCTGCCATTCACTGGCAAGTATTCCTAGGCCTATTCAAGGGAAACCACAACTAGTCTTTACCATATATCCTGCCATTCACCAGTTGAGGATTCCTAGGCCCACCGTGGCACACAATAGTTGGATTTAACGCAAACCACAGTCTGGTTCATGGGTCACTAGGCCAGTTTCTTTACCACAATCCACAATCTAGTTCATGGATAATTAGGTCATGTGTTATTTCATTCATAGATCCACCTCACTCGGTTTCGAATCCAACCAGAAATCCAGCTCAACCAAAACATAAGAAACCCATCACACCATGGTTATCCATAAATGGAAAGGAAATGTTGAAGAACACTGTCACACCTGGAAAAAACCATGTTAATAACAACAAGAGAACTAAGAACACACATGCATAACCATGCATGCTCAATCTAGAAATGAAATCACACATGAAAATTGATACCTGCAAGTAAACCCGACGTAGTTTCTTGATCGTGCTCTTCCTTGCTTGATATTTGCTTCCTCTTTTCCTTCTTTTCCTTTCTTGATCCAATGTTGAAATGCTCCAAGAAAAATCTAAGTGTCCAAGAGTGTGAGATAGAGAATAGAGAGAGAGCTCTAAAATTGAACTAAAAAAAAGCCATGAACTGATCCTTATAAGCATTTTTATCAGTAGGCCTCTATTTTCTTCATTTTCCATTATTTTCTTTCAGTTTCCTCCTCACATGCAACCTATGAAATTTCACCTTATTTTTCTCCTATTTTCCTTTATTTTCATAAATAAAATTCCAATAATGCCATTTTTCCTTTCCAGAAGCCTTTTTCATTTCCTTTTCCAATTTCCTTAGCCATAATAAACCAAATGAACAGCCACACTAGGATTTTTTTCCCAACATTCAGCTTGGAATGAGTATCCCATAACTATTGTTATTATTTTTCTTTATTAAATTTTATTACATTGAATTTTCACCAAGGCTGTTACAATTGGTTGATTAACATATAAGATTCTAAAGCATTTATCAATTCTCTTTGTATCCAATTACATGCAAGACTATCAATATGAAAGCTTATGGAACTAATAATTTTTGATATCATAGAATCAGGAAACCAATTTGGATACAAAGTTGACAAAATATAAGAGACATATGTCAAATCAAACCCATTGTTTTTGTCAGCATGAGGGTTTTGGTATGTTGAATGATTAAAACATTTGAACACACCGAAGTAGAGAAATTGTGTAAGGAATATAATTAATTTAAGAACATACACAAGAGATATGAGAAGGTAATTATATTCAGAAAGTTCTAACGGAGAGGAATTCTTCAACACAATGTTAGGTCCCTATATTACTAGTATAGTCCCTTATTGTTATTATTGTACCCTTGCAACCCCCATATTGTTATTACCGTGCCCTTAAATTATTATTGTTAGGTCGGCTAGGATTACATTGTGAGCCCACTAGGATTACATTGTGGCCCCATGGACTCCTATATATAGAAAGGAGGTTTTGTAATTTGAATCATCCAAGAATTGTTCATTCATGTAATGTATTGGAGGTTTCTCCCTCAAAGTGGCTTATTTATAAGGCGTTTATATCTCTTTTCTTCTCTTTTTGGAGCTGGTTTCACAACATTTGGTATCAGAGCTTTGAGATTCTAGGGTTTCGCTGCTCCAAACAGGTTATTGTGGAATTTTTGCTATAAATTTTTTTATACGAAGCTTCAGAATCTAAAATTTTTAGAGTGCTAAGCCAAAATCCTAAGGAACATCATCGCAAAATTTCAGAGTTTGATTCAAAATATTTTCAGAGATATGATCTGTGCAAGTTAGGTCATTTTGCAAGCTCCTGAATTTAACCTAACAGGTCATCGTGGTATCTGCATAATAACTCTTTTTATACGAATGTTCAGAAGCTGAAATTTTTAGAGTACAAAGCCGCAATCCAGAGGAACATATTCGCAGAATTTAAAATATTGTTTCGCAATATTTTCAGAGATATGATCTGTGGAAGTTAGGGCTTTTTGAGGCTTCTGAATTTCATCTCAAAGAGGTGATCGTGGGAAAATATTCATAGCTCTCTCTATCTGCATCGGATTGGAATGCTATAAAAAGTGGCCACAAGAACACATAATTTAGTTTTCGGTCTATCAATTTTAGATTCAAAGAAGGAAACAGTGACACGCGGCAAGTCATACAAGTTCACTCTAGTGAACTAGTCCAAAATTGGGTTATTGTGGGAGATTGGACATAACTTTGCCTTGAAGAATCCAAATCAGATCAGACCTGTGGCATTTGAAAGAAGCTTCAGAGGGCTACTACAGGGATGATTTTTAGATATTTAGGTTCTGCAATTATATAGATAATTCAATTTCAATATCGAGCTCCTCAAAAGCAAGTAAAAGGTGTGCATTTTTTTTTCCGAATTGCATAAGTCTTGTTTGAAGAATCAAGTTGAATTGATTCCAAGGGCATATTTTAGAATAGATATTAGTATTGGATTCAAAAAATTCCCCTAAAAAGAATTCAACGCCCATTAAGCCTTTATAAAGCTCTACTATGACTCATGAAGAATAAGAACGACAACATGAAATATCAAAAGTACAACAGCAAGTGCAACAAATTTCACTCTCACAAAGAGCAACAAAAAATGACATGGAAGTTTTGAAGAAAGGTGTGGAAACTAAGATGGATGGTTTGAAGAAAGGCGTGGAATCTAACATGGATGCTTTGAAGAATGGCATGAAATCTAAGATAGATGGCATGGAAGCTGGCATGGAATCTAAGATGGATGACATGGAAGCTAAGATCGATGAGAAAATGGAAAAAATGAAGAGTGATCTAAAAGTAGACATGGAAGGTTTGAAAAACTTGATACAAGAAATGTTTCCTAATGGTGAAAAGATAGTAGAGGAAACTCATGATGACAAAAAAAAAATGTCAATCATGATTTCATAAAATCTAATGTTGGCGGGAAGAACCACCATATTCCAAAAATGGATATGAGGAAGTTTGATGGAAAGGATCCTATAACATGGATACTACAGATGGAGCAATATTTTGATCTCCAAAATGTGCAAAACACACAAAAGGTATGCATTGCAACTTTACATTTAGAACAAAATACATTTGTATGGTATCGATGGCTTTTCTCCCCTAAAAACTTGGTCAATTTTTACGGAGGAAATGATATCACATTATGAGTATACAAAGAGAAAACCTTCTTTATCCAATTGATAAATCTCAAACAAAAGGGTTTAATGGGGGAGCACATTGAGGACTTCCAAAAATTGAATATAAGGGTAACTGATATTCCAGAGGAACACAGGATTGATCTCTTCATAGGTACTTTAAAGGATAACATCCAACATGAAGTTCGTGTTTTGGAACCTGATTCATTGGAGAAGGCATTCAGGTTGGCAAGAACAATTTAATGTAAAATTATGGCGACAAGGAAGCCTACCACTCACTTCTATAAAGATGGAAGTGTTGCTACTCCTAGATTTCCACAAACTACAAGGTTGACACCACAACAATTGGAAGAAAAAAGAGCAAAAATGCTTTGCTACAGTTGTGATAGAAAATACACTAAAGGTTATAAGTGTGTTGAGAAGAAATGATTTTACATAGACTGTGAAGAGAAAGAAGAAAATGAACAAGAAGAGGATATACACCAGGAACCAACCCAAGAAGAGGAAGAAATGAGTCTGACCATATCGTGTAATGCATTGGCAGGAATTACCACTCCTCAAACTCTCAAGATAGAAGAGCATATCAAGAAGAAAAATGTAATAGTGTTGATTGATTTAGGTAGTACCCATAATTTTATTCATTGTAAGGTAGCCAAGGAATTGAATTGTTTCCTATACCCAGCACCAGAATGTCAAGTGATGGTTGCAGGAGGAACTATAAATTGATCTGGAAAATGCCATAATATCAAGTTAACCATGGGGGAATATGTATTGAATATTCCAATGCTTTCCATTCCTATGGGAGGTTCCGATGTTGTACTAGGAGTACAATGGTTACAATCTTTGGGGATGATAGCTTTTAATTTTCAAGAAATTTTCTTGAATTTTTTTTCAAAAGGAAAGGAAGTCGAATTATGGGCTATTGTAGGGAATCCGAGAAAGATAATAAGCTCTAATTTCATGACAAAGCTTCTAAAGAAAGGACAACGAGGCATAATTACACAATTATGCTCACTAGAAGTTCCAACATCAAAATCATCTATTTCTGTAGATCTGCAAAAAGCCTTGGACAATCATTCCAAGGTTTTTGAAACTCTAAAAGGACTCCCACCTATTCATGATCATGATCATGCTATTCATTTGATTCCAGGAAGTGTTCCTCCAAACATCAGGCCTTATAGATATACTTATGTCCAAAAGAGCGAAATTGAACTATATCAAGTGTAAATGCAGAGGCAGTATAATTCAACTTAAACAAGTTCTTTCTCGCTTCCTAGTTAGTAATAGTGAAACAAGAAGGATGATCAAGGCGTATTTGTCCTGATTGAGAAAACTCAACAAGTCACCATTAAAGATAATTCTCCCATTCTTGTGATTGATGAATTATTGGTTGAATTACAGGAGCACTTATTTTAATACCAAATTGGATCTTCATTCGTATCATCATCTATCAAATTAGGAATTAAGATCAAGAGCAGGAAAACAACATTTCGAACTCATGAGGGTCATTATGAATTTTTGGTCATGCCTTTTGGCCTTACCAATGCACCTTCTACATTTCAAGGGTTGATGAACTCCATTTTCAAACCCTTCCTTAGAAAATTTGTGCTAGTATTTTTTGTTGATATACTAATCTCTAGCAGGTCTTGGAAGGATCATGTTCAACATGTTGACAGGGTGCTCAAACTGTTGTAGGAGAAACAATTATATGCAAAAACATCCAAATGTTTCTTTGAAGTACAAGAGGTGGAATATCTGGGTCATATTGTATCTCATGAGGGTGTTAAGGTAGACCCTAACAAAATTAAAGCCATTAAGGAATGGAAAGTCCCCACAACCATAAAGTAGTTGTGAGAATTTCTTGGGTTAACAGGGTATTATCAAAATTTTGTTAATAATTATGGGAGAATAGCAGCACCTCTAATAACATTATTGAAGAAAGATGCATTTTCATGGACTCCTGAAGCAACTAAGGCCTTTGAACATCTTAAAGAGGCAATGTGCCTAGCACCAGTCTTAGCTATGCCAGGCTTCACAAAAACCTTTATTGTGGAATGTGATGCCTTAGGAAATGGAATTGGTGATGTTTTAATGCAAGAAGGAAGACCCATTGCTTTTGAAAGTCGTCCAATCAAAGGAAAGTATTTATATAAACCTATTTATGAGAAGGAAATGTTAGCAATATTGCATGCACTAAAGAAATGGAGAACTTACCTAATGGGAAGACACTTCAAGGTAAAAACTGATCATGATAGTCTTAAACACTTTTTGGAACAAAGACTATCTTCAGAAGAGCAGCAAAAATGGGTCACAAAGATGTTTGGTTATGACTTTGAAATAATCTACAAAAAATGGAAGCTAAATGTTGTTGCAGATGCACTCTCAAGAAAGAATGAAGAGGTGGAAGCATTGCTTTGTGCCATTTCTATTTGTTAGCCACCTATAAATTCTGTCATATCAGGTGGTGGCTAAATGATGTTGGATAGCCTTCAAGAAACAATTTCATTGCTAGAATTGCTGATGCTTAAAGTCTTTTGATAATATCATATCCTTTGCATAATAGTCACTGCTTTTCCCCTTTTCAAACTCAGAATTTCTGCTGTCATTACATGAAGAAAAACTACTGCAAACACCATTTCTCCCCTTTCCCCTTCTCCCAAAACTAACCTCATCTTTTCCTTTCCTTCTCCCATGAAATCCTTCATTTTCATGCCTTTCCCCCTTCCCCATTCATCAAAACCCCTTTGATAAGGTTTAAAAACTCCTTTTTTTCCTTCTCGAAACCTTCAAAACCTTTGAAAAAACATTGAAAAATTCCTAAAAACACATTTTCATACTATGGACTTAAGCCCCCTTGGGCTAATTCTTTAACCCACCCGGTCATATCATTTTCCATATAACCCCTGGCCCTGCAGTTGGGCACCAAGCCACGTTGAAATAAATATAATAAGCCTTCATTTATATTAATTTGGTATTTTTTATTATGACCTAAGGTTTCCCGCCGGTTTAAAATTCAAATCATTCTCCGCCATCAATCTGACTTGCAGATCGACGGCACACAACCTGTCACCCTAGTGGTCCCCGCCATCCACTAACCCATTCCAAAAACCGCGCGGTATTCATTGCACCACCTTTGGGTGAGGGTGGTTTTTTCCCAATTGGCAGCGATTCCATTCAACAGTTGACATGCGTCCTGGGCACTGTTTATAAAACCGTCGTCCATCGCACGTTAACATTCAGACGTGGATCCTGCATGATATTGGCATCCACCATCTGATCTGGGGCGGGCCATCCAACGGCTATCGCTCATCGAAGATGCCCGACAGTTAACCAGGCTACAACGTGGCATTCAATAAATCTCCACCATTGATCTGATCTGCAAATCAACGGTCCATATTCCATGACCCTGATTTATCGCTCGGTCAAACATTTCTCGTTTTGACTTTCCATTTTCCTCTCCCGACCGTCGATCTCTGTGCGATCGACGGCTCTGATTTAAACAAATCTTCTGCCTTCTCTATCACTTCTCCCGATCAATCCTGACCGTTGGATGATGCCATCCAACGGCCATGCTTCCCCCACATGTCCTCCACGGCAATAAACCTATATTTTTGGTTTTTAAACTCATGTGGTGATCATTTTTTAAGTAGTTTTCTAGATTATCCACATTGCTAGAAAACGAGTGTCAACGTTTCGAATCCCAATGGGGATCCATCATCAGGACATAATTTGAATCCCAATAGGGATTCAAAGTATGTCTTGATGATGGATCCCCGTTTGGATTCGAAACATCGACACTCGTTTTCTAGCAATGTGGATAATCCGGAAAACTACTTAAAAAATAAACCTATATATGCAGGATTTTTTAATATTTGTTTGTATTTGGTAGGGTTTAAATGGTTTTCTCGCCATTTTTGATGAAAATTTGAAGGCAAAGGATGATGATCTTCCTACCTTCGATTCACCAAAGAAAATCATCATAGGGTTCTAAAAAAAAGTTTTCATCAATCATTCATGAAGCATTGATGCCACCTAACCCTGCACAGCCCTGTATATCAGAAAAACCATGAATCGGGGGCAGTCAGAGAGTATTAGTGAAGAAGACCAAAATTTATCAGAACAGAGGATGGAAGATATATTTCGCGGGGATCATAGCTAAGAATGTTTATCAAAAGCCTAATCCCTGATTTAAAACACAGTTTAAAGAAAATCTGAAGTGTTTTATCAACAGGAAACCCTCCACCGCCAAAAATTGAGGAAAATTGATCCCTCTAGCTACCATGATGTTGCCTGTGCCTCAAAGTATTCAATCAGAGGCCGAATTTATTGATTAGGATCAACTATTTGTCTCAAAACGCAGCCGAAGAAGAAACTCTGCCAAGGAAATTAATGACGAACATCTGCAAAGTTAATTCAACGCCACACAGAGCCTCAAAGGTCAACAAAATTTCTCGTTGAGCTTAAAATTTATGTAAAACATTTAATACAGAGGATATGCATGTAAGTATCTTCATTGAGCCCCTCAAAGGCCAAGAAACCATTAACTCTATATTAATTGTAATTGGAGATCTTTTATCAGATCTCACCTCCTCATTCTTCTATATATACTTCCGCAGAAGATGAGTGAGGGGTTGGTTGTTGTTTGATCACCAATTGTAATATTGAAACTCTCTGAAATAAATACATAGTATGTTGAAGTTGAAGAAGAAACTGAAGTCTTGGAAACCTTGATGATGTTGTTGCATGCTTGTTCTTGAGAAGGCTCTATCATTGGATCCATGAGCTTGGATGTTGGTGAAGTATTCTGAACTATTTTATGTTTTCCTCTGTTTTCATTATGTTCCATAATTCTTACTATAGTAGGTTGAAAGTTTTAGGCTAAGAAATGACTCTTGGAAGCACCTTAGACCTGTTCATCCTTCACTGTTTCATGTTTTCTTCTGCTGAAGTATTTTAGAGTCTTTAATCTCTCTCTTTAATCTTCATGCTTGTTTATTTCCTTAATAGTTTGAACAGTTGGTTTTAGCATGATTTATGGTTCTCCCTGCTTGTCTGCTGCCACTTAAAAACTGTTATTGAAGTCTCCCTTTGAAGTTCTTCGCTTACAGTGAATCAAAGAGGTTTGTTTTGATCTTTCCCTTTGTCCTCACTTAAACAGTTGGCTTAAAGGTCGTTATAACTATGATCATAGATATTTTTAGGTGTTCCCTCTTCTATGACTGTAATTATCAGTAAATATTTTATGTTTCTAAGTCCTTTAAAATAAATCTTTGAGGAAATAGGGTGTTCCCCGAATCTTAGATTTCATTTTAAAAGTTGTTTCGAAATCATTATTTTCTTAAAGGTGTGATTTGTAGAATTTATGGTTAGCCTTGTCTATCAAAGAACTCTTTATTGTTCAAATTATGCTTTCGAATTCCCTTTGTTGATAATTAAACCTCTCTTTCCAAATCATTAATGTTCATATCATTCCAAAAACAAAAGGATCCTATGGCCAAGTTAGATTTGCCCTTTGATATCCCATATCCATTGATGGGTTTGTTATGACCTTTTCTTGACTCCATTGCCCAATGAACCAGATATTTCTCTGTCCTATATATCTTTCCTAGGCCTTTCATATTCTACTGTATCATTCCAACCAACCAACCAAACAAACAAACAACTGCACTTAACAACTAGTCTAAAATCCATATGCTAAGCACACAAGATAAACCTTTGCAAACAAACATTTGAGAGATCCCTCTCTGAGAACAGGAGGACTAGATCCTGGAACTCTAAAGATTGGTTCTGATGTTGCCTTGTCTTTTGATTTTCCAAACTATCAAAACACGGGACACCAACATAATGGCGATCACGGTGGGACCTTCTGAGTCAGTGACAATCTAAGTACCCCTTAGGACTCCAGAAATCCCTTATTTTTAAGAATATCTAGTGATTATTAGCCACCTCATCGCCCCAACATAATGGCGATCACGGTGGGACGTACTGAGAATATAATGGTTTGAAAACTTTTCTTCAAACTTTTTAGGCCCAGTATAACATAAGTAACCTTCTTCAAGCACTACCAAGCAATGGTAATCATGATAGGACTTAATTGAATCAGTGACAAACTAAGTAACCCTTAGGATTCTCATTAAACCTTATCAAACCTTGAAGGAAGCAGTTACCAAGCCATAAGAGTGAACTCTGTATGTTTTGACACCCTAGCTAAGTGTTAAGTCAAATTTATGACACTCTCATAACCTATAAGATCATAAAACTCAGAAAAACCCAAAACATTCCAGTTTGGCTTCATAATAAGCATGGTGGTGGAACCATCCAATATCTTACCTTCATAAAAAACTAAAAGTTTCCACCTGGAAACTCCACTAGCCCCAGTAGACCTATTACTCATCTAGGTTCCCAAATCTCTTTAAGACTGTGTTAACCAGCCTTGAAGAAAGTTTATAAGCCTAGTCCCATTTTAGAAAAAACATCCTGAGAGGTGAAGCTTCCAAAAACAATCCCTAAAACCCCCCACCTCTCTCATTTTTGAAAAGAAGTCTGGCTTCACATAGGATCAATACTAGATCCCATCTAGACCCAAATCCTCCTTTAATCGTTGACAATCCTGAGAGAATCTTGTGGCAGACTTCTAACTCTCGAAATTCAGCTGCTAATAGGAGCCTCTTAAGAAAAAATTATGTTCCTAAAAACCTTGTGGTCTTAGAGGATTCAAACTTTGATTTACATCATACAAAGAACATCTTTAGAACCAGATCTCAAGGTGACTTAAACCAAACTGACCTTGATATTGCAGATTTGCAACAAAGCTTCAGTAGAGAAGCCTCACCTTCCACTCCTCCTGATTCCCAGCCTCTTTATCACTTTAGCCTTTTCCATAACAAGTCTGCTCAAAATCAGTTTGCTGGCCCAAGTATTTCTTCTACTCCAATTCATACTACCATTATGTTAAACACTCCTATTCAGCCCACTTTCACTACTGTAAATCCATCTCTTGTAAATCCACCCTTATTTCCAACCATGGCAACATGGTATGCCCCATTAGTGTTACCACAACCTCTACTTCCCTTACCAAATTATTACCAATCTAAAATCCCTCACTTCACTGGAAAAGAGTCTACAATAGCCCAACATCATGTAGATAGGATGGAAGATGCATTTGATTACATGGAGATAGAGGAAGAAACTGTGAAGATGAGGATCTTCGCCCAGAGTTTAGGAGGAGATGTAAAGAAATGGTTCAAAAACTTACCTCCTAATAGCATAAATGAGCTACCTGCCTTGCATCAAACATTTATCAACAAATGGGAACTCAAAAAGAATCCTCTCCAAATACTAGCAGAATATAGCAGCCTCAAGAGAAATCAAGGAGAGAGTATTCCTAACTACTCCACTAGGTTCAATAGCGTTTATAATGCTCTTCCACCTCACATGAAGCCTCCTCAAGGCATGGCCTTAGTAAGATATCCTAAAGGCCTTGATGTGGACATGATGTATCAGTTAAGGGAGAGGGACTAATTAACCTTAGAAGACATGCAGAAAGGAGCTGTGAGCGTAGAAGAAAACATAATTGATAAAAGAAATAGGTTGAGATCAGAGAGGAGAGTAACTTATAAAGATGACACTACACCCTCCAAATCTAGCTCAAAGATAGAACAGATGTTGGAAGAGATCATGAAAAGGATGAGAATTATTGAGAGAACACAACCAAGAGACAATCAGAACAACTCCCAAAACAGAAATAAAAATCAGAATTATAGAAGGGACAACAATCAAGATAAGAAAAAAGAAAGTGACCAACAGATTAGACCTCCCTTTCAATATAACTATGTTGATCAATATGAAGAAGATAGGGAGTTGGAAAGGTTGGAAGAATCTCATGTAAACTTGATTGGATCAGACAGTGGGGATGATGTTTTCCTCACTGAGGAAGAACAAGATTTCTTCTCTTATGATCAAAATATAAACACCTATGAAGATTTTGATGACTATAGATTGGGTTTTGAAAATGCAATTATGGAGGTACACAAACAATATGACCTCAGGAGCAAGGGAAGCATAGATAATTCAAAAGATAAGAATGCTAGCACTGCTGTCAAGAAAAACACAGAAACTCAGCCCAAAAAGATAGCAGAGAAAACCAACATTTTGACCAAGAAACCAGACATGAACAAAGATAAAGGTGTCTAGCCAAATGTTGAACAGATTACCCCTAACACTTCAGCTAGTGGTCCTAATAAAATTGTCCCAATTACCAGTCCAAAAAAGGTTCAGCAAATCAAAGTTGTTGAAAAGAATTCAATTGAAAAAACAGATGTGAACATGAATAAGTCAATTATTCCTTTCAGCCTTGAGGGAGAGATTGCTAAGATAAAGATTACCATTCCCCTAGCT
Source organism: Pinus albicaulis (assembly GCA_034641835.2). Lineage (NCBI taxonomy): Eukaryota > Viridiplantae > Streptophyta > Pinopsida > Pinales > Pinaceae > Pinus > Pinus albicaulis. The sequence goes on along the minus strand of CM076584.1, from coordinate 661,860,153 downwards.
AAACTAGTAACCCAAGAAGTGTACAGAAACCAAGTTTTGAAAGCTTTAAACTTAGGAAGTGATACTGACACCTTAAACTTGACAGATGACAAACCTGAATTGTTGTTTGGTCCAGAAGTTGAAGGAAAATATCAAGAAGGGGCTATCCCTCCATTCTATGTTAGCTTGAACATACATGAGAAAATTTTACAAATGCCATGTTAGACTCAGGAGCTTCACACAATCTAATGCCCAAGGTAGTGATGGAAAGCTTAGGCTTAGAAATTACTAAACCATACAAAGACTTGTATTCCTTTGACTCAAGTAGAGTCAAATGTTTGGGTTTAATCAAATATTTGTGTGTTAATTTAGCTCAAATCCCTGCTAAGAGTTCATTCATGGACATAGTTGTAGCTAACATTCCCCCTAAGTATGGCATGCTTTTATCCAGATCTTGGGGAGCCAAACTTCAGGGAAGCCTTCAAATGGACATGTCTTATGCCACCATTCACGTTTTTAATCAAAATAGAATACTATACAGGGAATCTCACATGAAATACATGGTAAGAAATATAGACAAACCAAACAACTCTCCAATCTATTCTATTCAATCAAGTTTAGATTCATTTATCTTATGTAACGAAGATGAAATTACTCAACAAGATAAAGAAAACATGGACCCAATAAGTTCACCTGAACAATCAAATCTTCCCTTCAATCAAATTCAAAACATTACCAATCAACAGCAACAAGAAAATTAAAATAGGAATGACATACTTTGGACCCTAAATTTTGATGCATCTTGTAATAAAACAAGTGCAAGAGTAGGTGTGTGGATTCAAAATACAAAACATAGTTTTTCATACAAATTGGATTTCCCATGCACTAACAATATTGCTGAGTATGAAGCACTTCTCCTAGGCTTACAACTGCAAAAACAATTAGAAGCCTAGAGGATATCAATCTTATGAGATTCTGAACTTATCATAAGACAAATCAAAGGAGAATACTCAGCTAAAAATCGAAGACTTAGGGAATATCGAAATGTTGCCCTTGATCTATTAAAAACCTTTGAAAAGTATGAACTTATTTTCATTCCAAGAGAATTGAATTATCTATCAAATGAACTTGCTTTAAATGCCAGCAATTGCTAGATACCTGAAATAAATGAACAACTCAGTGTGAAGGTAAAACATAGGCCTTTTGTTCTTGACAACGAAGATCACTGGCAAGTGTTTGATTCAGACAAACACATAGATGATTTCTTGAAATCAGAAATGGATTTCAGCATACCAATATCAGAAACCATCCATAAAGAAAATTGTTTGTATATTGAACAAATCCTAGAAGTTGAAATGACATATACTGCTGATATAAATCATTATGAAAATCCTTTTGAAGCAGAGATAACTGACAACACAGACCAAGTAGACTTGGAGGTTTTACAATGCAAAAATGATAAAATTCCAAGAGTTCTAGCACCTTTAGAACACCTTTTTGATTTTAACGATGTAGCCAAAGAACCAAGAATAGAGCCTGTGGAAACAAATACAGAAGATCATAACATAGGCAGTCTAGCAGAACCCAAGATGATCAAGCTATCCAGCACTCTCCCAACTCACATAAAACTGCAGTACATAGAGTTGTTCAAAGAGTTTAAAGATGTTTTTTCTTGGGGATACAAAGACCTAAAATCATATGACACTAGCATCATCCAGCATAAAATTCCTTTGAAAGAAAATCAAAAGCCTTTCAAAAAAAAACTAAGGAGAATAAATCCTCTCTTACTACCTCTAGTCAAGGCAGAGATTGAAAAAATGCATGATGCTGGAATCATAGTACCCATTAGATTTTCAGAGTGGGTATCAAACTTAGTTTCTATTAGAAAGAAAACAGGGGAAATCAAGCTCTGTATTGACTTCAGAAATTTAAATAGAGCCTCTTTGAAGGAAAAATACCCTTTGCCCAAGATGGACCATATAATTCAAAAGGTAGTTGGATCTAGAAGAATATCCCTCTTAGATGGGTTCTCAGGTTACAACTAGGTGTTAGTGCTCCCAAGTGATCAAATCAAAACTGCCTTTACCACACCTTGGGGCACCTTTATGTATGTCAAAATGCCTTTCGGATTAATGAATGCAGGGGCCACTTTCCAAAGGGCCATGGACATAGCCTTTTCTGAAGACATTGGCTATTTAATAATCACTTACCTTGATGACATAACCGTTTTCTCAAAAACTGATGAAGAAAATTTGATTCACCTGAGAAAAGTTTTTGATAAGTGTAGGAAATTTGGCTTATCATTGAATCCCAAGAAGACACTCTTTGGTCTCCAATAAGGTAAACTTCTTGGCCATATAATTTCAGAAGAGGGAATCAAAATAGACCCTACAAGGATAGATGGCATATTGCAGATCAGCCATCCAAGGAGCCTCAAAGAATTTCAATCTTTCATCGGAAAGATTAATTTTCTAAGGAGATTTATTCCTAATCTTGCTGAGCTATTAAAAACCATTACAAACATTCTTAAGAAAGATGTAGGTGTAAAATGGACTTTACCAGCTAAGCAATCATTCGAACTGGTCAAACAAGATCTTACTCAAACACCAGTCCTGATTAGTCCAGATTTCACCAAAGATTTTTATATATTTTCTTTTGCATCTGAGCATACAATAGCTGCAGTATTACTTCAAAAGAATGACTTGGGGCAAGAAAAACCAATATCTTTCTTTAGTATGGCCTTAAGAGATGCTCCTCTCAAATATAACATCATGGAGAAGCAAGCCTTAGCATTAGTGAAAGCATTAAAAGACTTTAGGGTCTATATTTTACACTCTCACATAATTTCTTTTGTTCCACATACTGTTGTCAAGGACATTATAAGTCAAGACCCTGATGGTAAAAGGGGAAAATGGATTGCAACTATTATTGAATATGACTTAGAAATTAGGCCCACCAAACTAGTTAAAGGGTAGGGGTTAGCAAAAATTATGGCTGAGTCTAACTTCCAACCACTAGACATCAACATGGTAGATGTGTTGGAAGAAATAGAAGAATATACTACCCCTTTTATTGAAGAAAATTTTCTAAATTCTCCTTGGTATGCTGACATTATTTATGTGTTTTTATATCTAAATGCCCCTCCTTCTTTGTCCAAAACTAAAGCTATATTTTTTAAACAGAAAGCTTTGAGTTTTTTCATCTTAGATGGAGTGTTGTATTGGAAAAATGCTGTTGGAATTTTTCTTAAATTTTTACTGGAAGATGATGCAGGAAAAATCATGAATGATTTGTATGATGGAGAATGTGGAGGTCACCTCTATTGGAAGGCCACAACAAACAAAATTCTTAGATATAGTTACTATTGGCATACCCTTTTCCCAGACACTCAAAATTTTGTCATGTCTTGCCATAAGTGTCAAATTTTTGATAGAAAAAGAAAACTTCTTCCCTTACCCTTACATCCTATCAAAGTTGAGGCACCTTTTCAACAATGGGGTTTAGACTTCATTGGGGAAATTCACCCATCCTCCTCAGCTCAACATAAGTGGATCCTCACAACCACTGACTTCTTTACCAAATGGATAGAAGCTATACATTCCAGGAATGCTAATGACTCTGTCATTATCAAGTTTCTTGAAACCAACATCTTATCCAAATTCAGTTGTCCTAGAAAAATCATAACAAACAATGCTACTACTTTTAAATCTAAGAAGATGGTTGATTTCTGTTACAAATACCACATAACCTTGGGCCATTCCACTGCTTACTATCCCCAAGGAAATGGATTAGCTGAATCTTCCAACAAGAGCCTCATCAATATCATTAAAAAGTTGTTGGAACAAAATTAGAAATCATGGCACAATAAACTGGTTCATGCCTTATGGGCTGATAGGTTAACTACAAAGAAATCAATAAATATGTCCCCCTATCATTTAGTTTATGGAATGGATGCAATCTTTCCCACCTCATTGGGAGTGTGAGTCATGAAGCTCCTTCAAGAAGTGCATATTGAAGAGAATGATATGCAGAGAAGAATCAACCAAACAATCCATTCACAGTAGACCAGAGAGGAAGTCTATGAAAGAACACAGTTAGTCCAAGAAAATATGAAGAACCTATTTGATAAGAGGACTAAGGCAAACAATTTACAAGTTGGAAATGTTGTTCTTAAATGGGATTCAAGAAGATAAGAGAAGGGACAACATGGAAAATTTGAGAACTTGTGGAAAGGACCATATATTATCCATACTGAGAGGGGTCACAATGCATTTTTATTGAAATAATTGAATGGAGAAGATCTATATGGAGGTCCTGTCAATGGCAGGATGCTCAAGCATTACTTCTGCCAAGAATCTTAAGTTTCAAAGAATTTTATTTTTCATTGTAAATATCATAGTCTAATCATTGCATTCAAATTTAGAAAAGTAAAAAACATAAAAACAAACAAAGAAAGAAAAGAGGGCAGATTGTGAAAACAAGAAAGGTATAGCCCCATACCAAAAAGAGAAACAAATCTGAAAGTGTGAAAGCTCAAATGCCACTCCTAAAAAACACACTTCTAGTTAGTCAAACAGTTTAATCTTGACTAATTAGCTTTAAATTTTCTGCTGATAGGATAGTGAATTCGATTTTCCAAACTGTTGAATCTTGGCTTATCAGTAGATAGTTTAGGATAGAAATTAAAGGTTCAAACATGTTCAAAATCTGAACCTAAGTTTCCAAAATAAAGATGACTCAAATATGTTTTATTTTTTCTGAGTCAAAAAGAAGTAAATCTGGTTCTAATTAGCGCAAAATCTGAACCAGATAAAAAGGAAGAAATAGCTCAAACAAGAGCCAAAACAGAGCTGTAAAAAGAGAAGGCCATGATGAGAAAATTTTATATCTTAAGCCTTCATCATTTTGATTTAATTTTCTGCAAATAATAATCTATGTGTAGCTTGTTTTTATGCCATAGATCAGCATTAAGTTAGACTGTTCAATCCTGATTTGTATGTTTTTTAAATTTCTGCTTTAGCAATTAGAGAATAAAAATCTGTTAGACTGTTTAATCCTAACAGATTAGTAGATTAGGTAAAGAAGCATATGGGATCAACTGCTTAATCTGAGTCCATGGAGAAATAACAAGTAGAAGTAGATTAGTTTTCCTTCTTTCAAAAGAATAAATGTTGTGAAAGAGTTTGCCAATCCAAGTGCACTCTAAAGAAGAAAAAATGTTAGATCGGTAGGATTGGGTAAGTAGACATGTTGTATTGATGAAGTTCATTGTTGATCTATGAATTCTAATATGTTTTAGAGAAAATAAGAACATCCACAGAAAGGAAGGCAACCCAATGGAGGAGGCAACTGATCAGCCTCCCAGAGAATGAAAGTATGAAATTCTTGATGCCTTCAAAAAGGCACCATCCCCAAGTGGAGCCACTGTTAGCCACCTATAAATTATTTCATATCAGGTGGTGGCTAAATGATGTTGGATAGCCTTCAAGAAACAATTTCATTGCTAAAATTGCTGATGCTTAAAGTATTTTGACAATATCCTATCCTTTGGATAATCGTCACTGCTTTTCCCCTTTTCAAACTCAGAATTTCTGCTGTCATTACATGAAGAAAAACTGTTGCAAGCACCATTTCTCCCCTTCCCCCTTCTCCCAAAACTAACCTCATCTTTTCCTTTCCTTCTTCGACGAAATCCTTCATTTTCATGCCTTTCCCCCTTCCCCATTCATCAAAACCCCTTTGATAAGGTTTAAAAACTCCTTTTTTTCCTTATCGAAACCTTCAAAACCTTTGAAAAAACATTGAAAAATGCCTAAAAACACATTTTCATAGTATGTACTTAAGCCCCCTTGAGCTAACTCTTTAACCCCCCTGGTCATATCATTTTCCATATAACCCCTGGCCCCGCAGTCGGGCGCTAGGCTGCGTTGAAATCAATATAATAAGCCTTCATTTATATTAATTTGGTATTTTTTATTATGACCTAAGGTTTCCCGTCGGTTTAAAATTCAAATCATTCTCCACCGCCGATCTGATCTGCAGATCGACGGTGCACAACTTGTCACCCCGGTGGTCCCCGCCATCCACTAACCCATTCCAAAAGCCGCGCGATATTCATCGCACCGCCTTTGGGCGAGGGCGGTTTTATCCCGATTGGCAGTGATTCCATTCAATGGTTGACACACGTCCTAGGCACTGTTCATAAAACCACCGTTCATCGCGCGTTAACGTTTGGATGTGGACCCCGCACGATATTGGCATCCACCGTCCGATCTGGGTTGGGCCATCCAATGGCTATCGCTCACTGAAGATGCCTGAAAGTTAGCCAGGCTATGGCGCGACATTCAATAAATCTTCGCCATCGATCTGATCTGCAGATCGACAGTCCATATTCCATCGCCCTGATTTATCACCTAGTCAAACATTTCTCGTTTTGACTTTCCATTTTCTACTCCCGACCGTCGATCTCTACGCGATCGACGACTCTGATTTAAACAAATCTTCCTCCTTCTCTATCACTTCTCCCGATCAATCCTGACCGTTGGATGATGCCATCCAACGGCCACGCTTCCCCCACACATCCTCTGTGGCAATAAACCTATATATGCAAGATTTTTTAATATTTGTTTGTATTTTGCAGGGTTTAAATGGTTTTCTCACCATTTTTGAAGAAAATTCGAAGGCAGAGGATTATGATCTTCCTGCCTTCGATTCACCAAAGAAAATCATCACAGGGTGCTAAAAACACGTTTTCATCAATCATTCATGAAGCATTGATGCCACCTAACCCTACGCAGCCCTGTATATCAGAAAAACCATGAATCTGGCGCAGTCAGAGAGTATCAGTGATGAAGACCAAAATTTATCAGAACAGAGGATGGAAGACATATTTCGCGGGGATCATGGCTAAGAATGTTTATCAAAAGCATAATCCCCAATTTAAAACACATTTTAAAGAAAATCTGAAGTGTTTTATCGACAAGAAACCCTCCACCACCACAAATTGAGGCAAATTGATCCCTCTAGCTACCACGATGCCACCTGTTCCTCAAAGTATTCAATCAGAGGCCGAATTTATTGACCAGGATCAGATATTTGTCTCAAAACGCAGCCGAAGAAGAAACTCTACCAAGGAAATTAATGACGAACATCTGCAAAGTTACTTCGACACCATACAGAGCCTCAATGGTCAACAAAAGTTCCCGCTGAGCTTAAACTTTATGTAAAACATTTAATACAGAGGATATGTATGTAAGTTTCTTCATTGAGCCCCTCAAAGGCCAAGAAACCATTAACTCTGTATTAATTGTAATTGGAGATCTTTTATCAGATCTCACCTCCTCATTCTTCTATATATACTTCTACAGAAGATGAGTGAGGGGTTGGTTCTTGTTTGATCACCAGTTGTAACACTGAAACTCTCTGAAATAAATACATAGTCCGTTGAAGTTGAAGAAGAAACTAAAGTCTTGGAAACCTTGATGATGTTGTTGCATGCTTGTTCCTGAGAAGGCTCTATCATTGGATCCATGAGCTTGGTTGTTGGTGAAGTATTCTGAACTGTTTTATGTTTTCCTCTATTTTCATTATGTTCCATAATTTCTTACTACAGTAGGTTGAAAGTTTTAGGCTAAGAAATGACTCTTGGAAGCACCTTAGACCTATTCATCCTTCATTGTTTCATGTTTTCTTCTACTGAAGTATTTTAGAGTCTTTAATCTCTCTCTTTAATCCTCATGCTTGTTTATTTCCTTAATAGTTTGAACAGTTGGTTTCAGCATGATTTATGGTTCTCCCTGCTTGTCTGCTGCCACTTAAAAACTATTATTGAAGTCTCCCTTTGAATTTCTTTGCTTACAGTGAATCAAAGAGGTCTGTTTTGATCTTGCCCTTTGTCCTCACTTAAGCAGTTGGCTTAAAGGTCTTCATAATTATGATCATAGATGTTTTTAGGTGTTCCCTCTTCTATGACTGTAATTATCAGTAAAAAATTTATGTTTCTAAGTCCTTTAAAATAAATCTTTGAGGAAATAGGGTGTTCCCCGAATCTTAGATTTCATTTAAAAGTTGTTTCGAAATCATTATTTGCTTTAAGGTGAGATTTGTAGAATTTATGGTTAGCCTTGTCTATCAAAGAGCTCTTTATTTTTCAAATTATGCTTTCGAATTCCCTTTGTTGAGAATTAAACCTCTCTTTCCAAATCATTAATGTTCATCTCATTCCAAAAACAAAAGGATCATGTGGCCAAGTTAGATTTTCCATTTGATATCCAATATCCATTGATGGGTTTGTTATGACCTTTTCTTGACTCCATTGCCCAATGAACCAGATATTTCTCTGTCCTATATATCTTTCCTAGGCCTTTCATGTTCTGCTGTATCATTCCAACCAAACAAACAAAAAAACAAACACCTGCACTTAATAACTAGTCTAAAATCCATATGCTAAGCACACAAGATAAACCTTTGCAAACAAACATTTGAGAGATCCCTCTCTAAGAATAGGAGGTCTAGATCCTAGAACTCTAAATATTGGTTCTGATGTTGCCTTGTCTTTTGATTTTCCAAACTATCAAAACATAGGACACCAACACTATTATCCAACCAGATTGGATAATCGAAGCAAGAGATGAATGGAAGAAGGACGAAGATGTGTGGACACTCATTCAAAATTTGCAGCAAGATCCTAGTACATCTGATACATTTAGTTGGAAAAATTATTCCTTATGGTACAAAGATCGCATATATCTTTGTAAGAATTCCCATCTAAAAAAAAATATTCTTTTGGAATTGCACACTTCTCCTTTAGGAGAACACTCGGGATTTTTAAAAACATACCATAGGGTGAAGAAAGAATTTTTTGGGATGGCCTTAAATTTTATATTCAAAAGTTTGTGGTGGAATTTTTGGTTTTCCAGTAGAATAAATTTGAGACAATTAAGACCCCGAGTCTTCTACAACCTTTATCCATTCCAAGTCAACGTTGGGAGGAGATTTCAATGGATTTTATCGTAGGTTTACCTAAGTCTGAAGGAAAGAGTGTCATCATGGTGGTAGTTGATAGACTTACCAAGTATGCACACTTTTGTGCATTATCTCATCCATTTAAAGCAAGTACAGTTGCTACTACATTTATGGACACAATTCAAAAGCTACATGGAAACCCAAGTGTTATTGTGAGCAATAGAGATCCCATTTTTACTGGAAATTTTGGGACGGAGTTATTTTCTTTTTTCGGTACTCAATTATCTCATAGCTCATCTTATCATCCTTAATCCAATGGTCAAACTGAGATAGTAAATAAATGTTTGGAAGGATATCTTCGTTTTTTTGTATCTGATAAACAAACACAATGGGTCAAGTGGTTACCTCTAGCTAAATGGTGGTATAACACTTCCTTCCATACTGCAGCAAAAATGACCCCATTTATGACACTTTATGGATATCACCCACCATCCATCACATCATATTTGAGAGAAAATTTGAAGGTTCAAGCAGTCGAAGATCACATCGAGCATCAACAAGAAGTTCTCCAACTCTTAAAGGACAACCTGAATTTGGCACAAAATCGAATGAAACAACAGGCAGATCAACATCATAGCGAGAGAAGTTTTTATGTAGGAGACTGGGTATTTTTACGACTACAATCATACAAACAAATGTCCCTCAAGCAAGCTAAGAAGGATAATAAATTGTCGCCAAAGTACTATGGTCCTTACAAGGTGTTGCAAAAGATTTGTACTATGGCATACAAATTCGAGCTTCCTGCTTCTTCACAAATGCATCCAATTTTCCATGTTTCATGCTTAAAGAAGGTTATAGGTGAAAATATTCCAGTTCAAACAATATTGCCAGAACTTGATGAGGAAGGAAAAATCATATTGGAACCTGAAGCTGTCACGGGAACAATAACTTGACAGCTACGAAATCGATCAATTTCAGAGTATCTCATCAAGTGGAAAAACTTACCCACTAAAGATTCTACATGGGAGGATGATAATTTTATACAGAAGCACCTACAGCTACTCAAGCATTGAGGACAACACTTTTTTGAAGGAGAGGGGCATGTTAGGTCCCTATATTACTAGTATAGTCCCTTATTGTTGTTAGTGTAACCCCCTTATTGTTATTATTGTACCCTTGTAACCCCCATATTTTTATTATTGTGCCTTTAAATTATTATTGTTAGGCTGGCTAGGATTACATTGTGGCCCCATGGATTCCTATATATAGAAAGGAGGTTTTGTAATTTGTATCATCCAAGAATTATTCATTCATGTAATGTATTGGAGGTTGCCCCATTCCTTTGAGATATCTTTCCAATGAGGTATCATACGCATCAAACAAAGATGATATGACTAAGTTATGGCCCTAGGAAGTTGGTTGCCCAACTAACCCCAACGGGGCCCATAAACTCTTGATGTTACATCTCCTCGAGTTAGGATTTTGGTTCTTTAGGGTTTTATCTTATTGTTTAGTAATAAAAAGGCCCTTGAGCCTCATTGTAACATAGTTCAGAAGCATGTAGTTGCCACATATCTTCTCAGAGATAAGCTACCATCACCCAAGCTAGTTTATTTTATATTTTGTCTATAAGATTTTTTTCGGTATTTGATATTAATGGAATGAAGTGTTATTCCTACTACATATCTATGTTTATGTTTATTTGTATATTTTATATTATGTTCCTGCATAAATCTAGATGACTTGGAGATCATGAAGATCAGCTTGAAAATGCCAAGAGTCCTTTAAGGATGAACTCATAACCAGTGGATGAAAGTTAAGGAAATAATTATGCATGAAAATATAGATCCAAATTAGTTTGGAGATCTTAGTAGGATTGTGAGAACTTAACATAACCATCAGTATGCAATGAAGTGCCTTGAATTCTTGACGAGTCTCTGAACTTTCTAATGGTGGATCATCAAATATTGGTGGGTTGGAATAATCAATAGGTAGACATTCACCACTGTCAAAAGATGTATCAATGAAATCACTACTAATGCCACTGGTTTGATTAGGTTTAATATTAAACACATGAAATTCTTGATGGATATAAAATTGAGATACATCAATTGGAAAATCCCTTGAACATTCAGTGTTGGAACATCCTCGTCCTGACTTACGAAATATTTACAATTAAACAAATCATGAATAACATATTCAAACTTTTCATCCTCTTATTGTAGTATCACGCCATACTATACCTAATTAAAACCATGATCAACCAATATCGAAAGGGTTTAGGAGAGTTTTTGGTGTGAAAATATTATCAAACATATTTGGATATAATGAATAGTGTGCTAGAGGTGAAGAAGGATTGAAAGAATCAGGAGGAGCGGTGGTTGTACTTAAATATGGTTGAACTTGAAAGAACATCGGATCAACATCATTGACATCAATATAATGGTCAAAGATAGCCATACCCATATGACACTCATATTGACCAGGATATTCAAAACATTAGAAATCCTGACAACTTACCCCTTCGGATTTTTCATCCAAGGATGTATGAATTGGAGAAGATTTAGGATAAATTTTAATTACAAGAGCATCCCAATTCACAAATGGAGATTGTAAATTGTAAGAAGAAAATTATGAATTGATACCTTCAAAATACAAGCCCTCAGAATAAGAGAGGATCTAATCTGATATACTTATATATTCACCACCATGTGTTAATGGAAACAAATATGTCATGGTGATGTTTATCCAAAGACTCAACTCAGATGCAAGTTTCAGATTCATTTGACAGGTTATCGAGATATAAATATTCGATATCAGCTGGAAAGGCAAGATCATTATCTTGAAAGAGAGAGGAAAGATAAGACACATGTTCAACATTTTACTACTCTACATGTGAAATAAAACTACCTTTTTCTTGATTACCACTTGAAACAACATATTGAACATCATTATGAATTCAAGTAGGTGCAACTAGAAGATCATGAAAAAAGGAATCATGAAACATAGGTGGTATAGGTTTCAGAGTATCCCCAGAGACAAACAATTTTCCATTTGTATCAAATTCAAGATTGGACTTATGTGTATCAATATCATCTTGAAAACCCAAGGGATCAACTTTCACTTTAGTATCAATGCAATTAATGAACCATTCCAAGTTATCCCCCACGAGATCTGAAGCATAAGAATTGGATGGAGGTTGAATGGATAGGTCAAAATTTTGATTTTCAAATCTCCAGTTTTTAACATCATCACTAAGGGGAACCAAAATTAATAGTGGAAAATGAGAAGGACAAGGAAAAAAATGAATAATAGTTTCCTCCTCGGAAGATTGAGCCGTCTCATGGTTATCCAAAGTTGGGGAGCGAGAATCATCCGGGGGTTCAAATTCAAAAGATCTGAAAGAGAGTAGAATTAAATTCTGAAATTTTTCCTAAGGAAATTCACATAAAAGGTGAAGAAACCAATTAAGAAAGTCCTATGTAGCTTCACTAGGTTCCATTCTAAGAAAATAAATTCTATCACATACATCTTGATAATCATACCTGTCAAAGGCTTCACGAAGCTCCTTAACAAGTTGATCGAATGAATAAATATAAGAAGTAGGTAACGTATGACACCATTTCTGAACTCAACCTTAAAATGTGAAGGTGAAAATCTTGGCCATGACATATTTACAATGTATTCCATTAGAGAGGAAAAAATTCATTAATTGAAATAAGTGTTCGAGGATAATTAGTTCACTCTTGCCATCAAAATTAAATTGATACAAGTCATGAATTATTTCCATAGAGATGGTAAATCAATCTCCTTATAAAAATATCCCAGGATTATGACTTGGGAAAGATCCATATAAGATAAGATATTCAAAACAGACTCAATGGGCACAACTTTCCATATGGCCCTCCTTTTATCACTAGAATGTTGACGGTATTGGCTACCGCCAAAATAAAGGGGGTATCCTCGATGTGAAGTCCCAATTATACCTCACATCGTTTGGAGTAGGAGCCCCATCTAGAGTATCAGCCCAGCCACCATAACACAAAGGTTTGTATTGGTTTCAATGGATAACATAAGAGATTATATACATAAACCTTGACTAAGAAAGTAAGTTGACATTGTGAAACACCAATTGTAATGTATAAAAGGAGACTTTCATGAGGGGAGAGACAAAAGTGAGCCTCTAGAAGGAATTAATAGTACTAAACTAAGAGATACACATGAGAAAAGAAATATTTGTTAGCGAAATAGTTCACATAATGATTATTAAATTGAATACAACACACATTCAACAAGATGAGTACCAAAGCCACCGAAATATTTCAATTTCTTCAGTACATATGCACAAAGCATATACCATAAAAATCCCAAGAATAGTCCTAAGAAATTCATGATACATGCATGAAAATGTGGTGGCTCATTGAGATTCAATTATAAGGTGAAATATCCAAGTACACAGTTACAATGGTGAGGCACTAGTTCTTGTAGTGTAACATTAAGTCAATTCTTGCTTCTCCAAATAATAGTTTTCTCTCCTATGCCAATTAGAGAAGCCAAGAGTAGCTCTCCAAAAGCTTAATCCTCCAAAATTCCTTTGCTTTAGTTTTGAGGTTTCTTTTATAATAAGGTGAATGACCTTTCATATCCCCATGACTCTTGAATTACTCTCATGAACCTTGGACTTCTAAACAACTCTTGAACTTCTAATGACTTTTGGACTTCTCCTAAAGACATTTTGTCCATATATGACTAAGTGACTTTTCATATTCTACATATGAATCTTTGACTTCCACACATTACATTTTGTCCTTTTCCTTTAACATACATCATTACATTCCACATGATGATGTGGCTTGACACATGGACACATATTGACCATTATGATGACACTTGTACAAGTTATAACTTGACAATGATGACATGGACTTCATGATGAGGTGGAAATGCCAAGCTGCATTTCTTATTGCTTCTTCTTGGATTCTTGATGGTAGATTTGATCTATGCTTCATCTTTGTGAAAGCTTCACTCTGTTTCTCATCTTCACCCTCCAAAGGGTCTTTGATTAATATCGAAATCCCATGAGTCATCATGTAATGTTTTCTTTATGTCTTGATCCATGATCTTCTTCATGCCCTCATGATAGCTCTCTCAGTGTTATTCTCCATAGGTATTTCTCCATGCTTTTTACTTGTTATATTCTCTTTAGAATCACCTTGTCATTCCTAGAAGGTAATCCTACCAATGAATATCATTCATGACGAGGCAAGATCAATAGTAAATTTATTTATTCTATTGCTACCTGGCTCATGGAATGATCTGCTCATAATAGGCCTATGATAGGGTTAAAATAATAATGCTTGATTAGGATGGAGAAATCAAACTCATCATTGGCTTAATAAGCATCCAATTTTAATTTTTAATGCACAATGCACTATGAATATGAGCTTTCTTTAGTCCATCGTAGTGGGGGAAGATGAAGGGAAAATCTAGAAGGCTTCATGGTTCAAGGTTGCGCCATGTGCTCCAAAGAGAAGATGGGAAGGCATAAAAGTGTAGTTTGACCAGTCAAGGGTGAGGGGAGGCATCCTCCAGCCTTCCCTATTGTGCCATGTGATAAAAGGATAGGTAAAAGAAAATTTATGGTGCAAGAGTGAAATGGGAAGGAGGGAAGGTGAAAGGTTCAGCCTTTAGGACTATGTTATGCACTCAAGGGAAAAAGATACTTCTATGAGAGAAAATTTTGAATGTGTTAGGAATCTGTAATTTTAGCAGATTGGTAAGACTAAAACTATAGAAGAAACAATTATTTCAACCAACTTTTGGATTCTAGGATCTAGCCCTCCTGAATCTAAAGAGGGATCTCTCTATGAATGAGTTTAAAGATGTGATCTTTAATAGCTGAAATTGTAATATTAGGCTAGTTATAAAGAGCTTGGGTTTTGTTTGTTTTGTTTTGTTTTTTTTTGGTTGGGCAAGGACAGGATGAAGGCGAAGGCAGTTTCAAAATGAAGGGTGAAGGTGTCTACAGATGAAAGAATGATTTGGCTAACAGAAAGGCAAAGACAATTTTAACCCATTGGGCTATGGAGTCATAGAAGGATTTTAATTGGACAGCGAGGTTCAAGCAGGATCCATGGGGCAAGTCACTTATGTCAAAGGATCTCTTAAGGTGAATTTATGGAATGAAACAGATAAGAAATGAAGAAAAAACAAATGAATATATAGTGAAACAGCCTAACATCAAATAAGTTCTTTTAAACTATATTGCTTCAGCATGTACTTAAAGAAAAACATGAGAGTCTTCTAAGATCAGGTTAATACCTTTAAACTAGCCTACTTTGAAGTGCTTTCAGTTAGAAACATTAAAAAAAAGTTGAATAGTTTAAGATCAGGTAAGTGCCTTTAAACTATCCTACTTTTAGCATATTCAATAAGGAAAACATAGATAACAGTTGAAAAGCTTAAGATCAGGTAAGTGCCTCTAAGCTACCCTACTTTCAGCATATTCAATAAGGAAAACATAAAAGTATTCTGAGATCAGGTTAATACCTTTAAACTAGCCTGCTTTGAAGTACTTTTAGTTAGGAAACATTAAACCACAGTTGAAAAGCTTAAGATCAGCTAAGTACCTTTAAACTAACCTGCTTTCAGCATATTCAATAAGGAAAACATAGACAACAGTGACAAAGATAAATTTAGATCAGGCAAGTGCCTTTAAACTGGCCTGCATTGATGTAGTCTTCAAAGAGAACGTTCAAATGAAGAAAACATAGACAATAAAGCTTTCAGTAAGAGTAGGGTATTGTTGAAGGTAAATCCTAGCTCTATGTTTGCTGCTCTTTATCAGAGAAAGTGAACAGAGTGGAAACATTAAGAAAAATAACAATTTGACAGTGAGGAACACATCACCATTGACACAAATCAGGATCCCATAAATTAGTAGCTTGTATTTGATGTTCAAACCGGTTACAATCAGCAAGCCCGGTGGGTCTCTACGACTTCAAACTTCTCATATCAGCTTTATGTATCTTTAAGTTGCAAATAGGGCATTAGCAGCTTCAGAATAACTATTACATGCATTCAAATGTCCAGAGACCAACATTTTCTCATCTTCTACTACAGTATTTATAGAAGAATGAAGAGGTGGGAGGATTTCCCAGGGGTCAAGTATCCTTAACTATGTGATCAATGCAATTCCTGGCCTTTGGGAACCAGGCAAGGCATAAGGTGGGAATGTAATCATTTATAACTCTACTTCATAACTCTGTTTGTGTCTTTCGAGGCCTGATGATTGAAAATATCTGCTTCTGGACTGTTCTTTAACCTTTAAAATATTTTTTCCGACAATTTGGAGATAAGACCCTTGATTAGTATTATTTGTTCGGCGGCCTTTGATTTTCTGTGAGGCTGTAGGTGCCTTTAGAAGCTAGAGAAGGTTTAATTAGCCTCTGTTTTGGCATCGAAGTAACTCTGTAGCCATTCTTTATGTTGAAGACCCTACAGGAGTAACTCTTCGGCTGCGTTTGAGACAAATATCTGATCCTGATCAATAAATTTGGCCTTTGATTGAATACTTTGAGGCACAGGTGGAATTTCAGTAACTAGAGGGATCAATTTGCCTCAATTGCGGCAGTGGAAGCGCTCTTGTCGATAAAACCCTTAAAATTTTGTTTGAACTATGTTTTAAATCGGGGATTAGGCTTTTGATAACCGTCTTAGCCGTAATTCCTGTAAAAATTGCCTCTAATCCTCTATTCTGATACATTTTTGTCTTCGGCACTGATACTCTTTGACTGTACCCCTTTCATGGTGTTTTTGCAGGTGTGCAGGGCTGCGAAGGGTTTATAAGGTATCCATGCCTGAGAAATCACTGAAACAACGTGCATGTCCACCCTGTGGAGGATTTTCTTCGACGAATCGAAGACGGGAGGGTCGTCACCCTCCGCTTCTGAATCTTCTTTGAAAATCATAAAAAAATGATAAGAACCCTGCAAAACACAGAAAACATTATAAAACATGTGTATATAGGTTAACTGCATCGGAGGGAGTGCGAGGAGATCGGAGCCGTTGGATGGCATCATCCAATGGTCAGGGTTGATCGAGAGTGATCATGGAATGGGTGAAAGAAGGATTAAATCCAAGCCGTCAATCGTGCAGAGATCGACGGTCGAGATTGAACGAGGTAGTCAGAGGAGAAGGATGAATCTGAGCCGTTGATCGTGTAGAGATTGACGGTCGAGATTGGGCAATGGAAAGTCAAACAGAGAGATTGGGTGATGAATTGTGGGTTGTCGATCTGCAGATCAGATCGATGGGAGAGATTGATTTGCCGCTGTACGATGGCTCGGTTATCGTGCACGCACCTTCGTTAACCATCGAGCAACTTCAGCGAGTGATCACGGTTGGATCAATGGGCCTAGATCGGATGGTGCACAGCGATATCGCTAGGCGTCCTCGTCCAAACGATAACGCGCAATGGATGACTTTAATACGCGATGTATGGCGGTTTCTGGAACAGTGCTCGAAACGCGTGTCAAGTAGTGTATGGAATCGCTAGCCTTCGAGCAAAAACAGCCTCCGCCGAAGAGTGGTGCGATAGAAACCACGTGGTTTTGGGAAAACGGCGCATGGCTGGGGGGTCCACTGGGAGTCGCGCTCTACACCATTGGATCTGTGGATCAGATCGACGGTTGAGATTGCTCCACATTTGCACGGGTGGAAAATTTAATAAAATGTTAATTCGACGGTTTAAATACATATTCAAAGGTTTTTTAATGTTTTGGGCGAAATATTAATTTAAACCGGATGAGCGTCCGACTGCTCAGCGCGCGGTCACGACGCCAGGGTGTATGGGCGGAAATGCTAGGGGCTTAGTCCAAGGGGGCTTAATCCCAATACATAGGAAATATGCATTTTAATGGTTTTTCTCATGATTTTCAAAGGTTTGAGGGTTTCGATAAGGCTAAGAAGGGGTCTTAGACCTTATAAAGGGGATTTTTATGAGGGGGAAAGGAGAGACACATAAAAATTAGGGATTTTCATGGGAAATGAAAGGGTTAAGAAGAGGTTAGTTTGGAAAAAAGGGGAAAAAGGGAAAAAAGGGTCTTGCAGCAGTATTTTGACCTTGGAAATGAGCAGGATTTTTGAATGGGGAATGGGCATAGGAATGAAGATTTAAGACAGAAACAAGAGGCCTTCAAGAGTCTTCAAGAGCCAACTGTTTTTTGTTATAGAAAATTGTTCCTTGAAGGCTCAAAACAGATTTAGCCACCTTTTGATATAATCACATTTTACAGGTGGCTAACAGTGGCTCCACTTGGGGATGGTGCCTTCTTGAAGGCATCAAGAAATTCAGACTTGCATTCTCTGGGAGGCTAACCTGTGCTTGACCCTTTGATGTTCTCTGGGAGGCTGAGCAGTTGCCTAATCCATTGGGCTGCTCTGCTTTTACTGGGATGATATTTCTTTGAAAAACATATTAGCAACCATGAAAAACAATGGATCTTCATCAATACAAACTTCTACCTACCCAACCCTACTGATCTAACATTTCTTCTTCTTTAGAGTGCACTTGGATTGGCAAACTCTTTTCACAACATTTTATTCTTTTGAAAGCAGTAAATCTAATCTAATTTTGATCCTTATTTCTCCCTGAACTCAGATTTAACAATTGAGTTCAGATGATTCTCTACCTAATCTACTATTTGTTGGGATTAAACTGTCCAACAGATCTTATTCTCTAAATTTATAAAACATAAATTTAAAAACAGTCAGTTCAAGATTAAGTTGTTTGACTTTCTATGATCTATGGCATAAAGCAAGCTGCACACACACATTTATTTTGCAGAAAAATTAAATCAAAATGGAAGGCTTAAGATCTGAAAATTTCTCATCATGGCCTTCATCCCTTTACAACTTTTTTTTGACTCTTTTTGAGTTGTTCCTTCTTTATTCTCTGGTTCAGATTTTGAGTTAATTAGAACCAGATTTACATCTTTTTGACTCAAAAAATAATAAAAAATTGAGTCATCTCTTACTTGGAAACTTTGATTCAGATTTTGAACATGTTTGAACCTTTCATTTCTATCCTAATCTATCTACTGATAAGCCAAGATTAAGCAGTTTGGCAAATCAAATTCACTATCCTATCAGCAGAAAATTTAAAGCTAATTAGTCAAGTTTAGGCTATTTGACTAACTAGAAGTGTGTTTTGTAGGAGTGGCATTTGAGCTTGCACACTTTCAGATTTGTTTCTCTTTTTTGGTATGGGGATGTACATTTCTTGTTTTCACGATCTGCCCTCTTTTCTCTTTTTCATTGTTTTTTTATTTTTGAATTTTTGATTTTTCTTCAAAGAAGAAAACAACCACTAACTACCTGCTCAGGACTGAGCTTTATTGACATTCCTATCTCACCTATTCTAAACATGGAGTATTTACATATTCATATGATATAAAAGTGCCAATGCAGCCAGCTGAGTAATGTCAAGAAGAAGTAGAAACTCTGGCTGTTTGTCAGAGGTATCCATAGAAAATATTGAAGATTAACCTTCAATATCAAGGCTATCACAGAAGGTGGCAGCTTTTCATGTCTCTGGCTGTTGCAAAGGATCACTGCTTGATAATTTGAGCCAGTTGGGATTTCCACACACTCTTCCATAGGATCAACAAAGAAAAGATGAAGATTCTCTTCTTTTTGGTCCCCCATGTCTGGTAGATTGTCTGCTTCCAAGACTTCAGCTTTGAGGGTCATGTCTTCAAAAATTTGCTTGGAAGCATCATCATCCTTAACCTGCACAATAGCAAATAGTGAAATAGCTTCTTTGTCTATACATTCAAGTTCTTTTGATGACAGATTGATAACAATGATAGGAGAGGTTTCTTCTTGAAAAGAGGGTATATCCACAGCAGGATAGTCTTGTATTTGTTTCTCTCCCTCTTCTTCATCATCATCTGAACTAGAAGACATATCATATTTGGCAGTGTTGTCCTCTTGTAGCCCTGGTATGCTTGGATTCAGTGGGCTGAACTCTGTGAAGAGATTATTATATTCTTGAGCAGGGGTGTATTCAAAGGTTTCCTCTTGCTCAAAAACTTCTTCATTACTCTTCTCTTCACCTTCTGAGTTAAAAGGCTACTGATTCCCAATTATGTGAAAGCCATTTATGATGGATCGAAATGGATGTTTGCGGCTTTCAAGCTGATGATGGTGAAACTCATAACACCAATCTAATGTTGGTTTTCCTTCATGATTAGTTTCTGTTTGGAAAACATCATCATCATCAGACTGATTAAAGTTTGAAAATTTATCAGAATAAACCTTTTCATTAGTCAAAAATATTGGGGTATTAGTTTGCTTTTCTTCTAGCTGATCTACAAGATTATTTCTTGTATCAAGACGATAAGATGGAGTAGGTATATGAGAATACTTTTGGTTCAAATGAAGGTGTGGATGCTGGTTGTTTGTTCAATACTAGATCAATCTCTTTCTCTGTTGAGAGAGAAGGAGTTTCCTTTTTCCTTAGAACAGAGGTACAACAGTCCTCTTTATCTTGTGTAGGCTGATTTTGAGGCTTGATGTCTTCTTGAGCCTCTTCTATGGGAAATTCACTTGTGTCACTAACAGTTTTTGTATTTAGGTCATGAAGTTCTCTTATCAGCATAGTACAAGACATAGGTAGGCAATCAAGCATTTCTTGACAACCTTCTTCATTGCTTTCTTTGTAAGTTAGCTTATCATCTTTTATAACGTGTTGATCATAATACATGTCTTGGTCAAAGTCTTGATGTTGAGGTGATTGGGCTTGTGTTTGATCAAGGGAAAGCCTAACTTGATCTAGATCATCAACATTCATATTAGCCATCAACCTATCCAGTCTCTTCCCAAGCATGTACATCATCTTTTCCATCATGATTATAAATTTTTCTTGATTATTTCCTTTATGTTCATCATACATGTCTTGTCAGGGTGGAGTTTGCGTTTTCTCAGGGAAAAGTATATGATTTTCTAGATCACCAACGTTGAAATTTTCCATAAAGCTATCCATCCTTCTTCCAAGCATGTACAACAATTTCTCCATCATGAACATATGTTTGTCTTCTGGATCTATATCTAAATCCATGTTTGTAACTTAGAAAAAGGTCAATGTGTCTGGTCAACTAGTTCATAGTCTTCTACCAGTGGAGTCATTTGGTCTTCTAGGAGTTTCAGAGTGTGGAGTCGCCAGGTGGAAGCTTTTTAGCTCCTAAGGAGGTAAAATGTTTTAATGGTTCCACCACCATGTGTTTCTTGTAGAGTTGCAAGGTTTTCAGGAACTGAATTAGCTCTCAAGGGTGATATGAAAACAATTGATAATTTTATCTTAGGAAACTTCCTAAGGATACCTTCTGGGTTTATCAACTACTTCAGGTGGATTAGGGTCAGGATAGGCTCTAGTGTGAATCTTTCTAGGAGCCACTATGCTGTGTTTTTTAGACCCAACTAAAAAAGAAAAGTTCAACCAGATATGACAATCTTTGAGAGGTTAACTAGTCTGTTTTACAAAAATTTTAATCCTGCAGTCCTCTGACTGAGTTTTAAGGATATTATGATGATAAGGGTTCTTCCCAGTGGAGTCTTAAGGTCTGTTGAGGATTGTGGAGTCGCCAAGTGGAAGTTTTTAGCTCTTTTCAGAGGTAAAAGGTTTTATGGTACACCACCATGTTTATTGAATACCAATCTAACCAGAGATTTTGGGTCTTTTGAGTGCCTAGGGGTGTGTAAGATAAAATGCACTCAATTCCCCAGCGGAGTCGCCAGAAATGTTAGGAATCTGTAATTTTAGCAGATTGGTAAGACTAAAACTGCAGAAGCAATAATTATTTCAACCAACTTTGGGATTCTAGGATCTAGCCCTCCTGAATCCAGAGAGGGTTCTCTCTATGAATGAGTTTAAAGATGTGATCTTTAATAGTTTAAATTGTAATACTAGGCTAGTTATAAAGAGCTTTGGTTTTGTTTGTTTTGTTTTGGATGGGAAAGGACATGATGAAGGCGAAGGCAGTTTCAAAATGAAGGGTGAAGGTGTCTACAGATGAAAGAATGATTTGGCTGACAGAAAGACAAAGACAGTTTTAACCCATTGGGCTATGGAGTCATAGGAGGATTTTAATTAGACAGCGAGGTTCAAGCAAGATCCATGGGGCAAGTCACTTATGTGAAAGGATCTCTTAAGGTGAATTTATGGAATGAAACAGATAAGAAATGAAGAACAAACAAATGAAGATATAGTGAAACAGCCTAAGATCAAATAAGTTCTTTTAAACTATATTGCTTCAGCATGTACTTAAAGAAAAACATGAGAGTCTTATAAGATCAGGTTAATACCTTTAAACTAGCGCGCTTTGAAGTGATTTTAGTTAGAAACATTAAAAAACAGTTGAATAGCTTAAGATCAGGTAAGTGCCTTTAAACTATCCTTCTTTCATCATATTCAATAAGGAAAACATAGATAATAGTTGAAAAGCTTAAGATCAGGTAAGTGCCTCTAAACTACCCTGCTTTCAGCATATTCAATAAGGAAAACATAAAAGTATTCTTAGATCACATTAATACCTTCAAACTAGCTTGCTTTGAAGTACTTTTAGTTAGGAAACATTAAACCACAGTTGAAAAGCTTAAGATCAGGTAAGTACCTTTAAACTACCCTTATTTCAGCGTATTCAATAAGGAAAACATAGACAACAGTGAAAAAGAGAAATTTAGATCAGGCAAGTGCCTTTAAACCGACTTGCATTGATGTACTCTTCAAAGAGAACATTCAAATGAAGAAAACATAGACAATAATGCTTTCAGTAAGAGTAGGGTACTGTTGAAAGTAAATCCTAGCTCTATGTTTGCTGCTCTTTATCAGAGAAAGTGAACAGAGTGGAAACATTAAGCAAAATAACAATTTGACAGTGAGGAACACATCACCATTGACACAAATCAGGATCCCATAAATCAGT
This sequence comes from Pinus albicaulis, assembly GCA_034641835.2. Lineage (NCBI taxonomy): Eukaryota > Viridiplantae > Streptophyta > Pinopsida > Pinales > Pinaceae > Pinus > Pinus albicaulis. The sequence goes on along the minus strand of CM076584.1, from coordinate 661,837,225 downwards.
AGCTTGTATTTGATGTTCAAACCGGTTACAATCAGCAAGCCCGGTGGGTCTCTACAACTTCAAACTTCTCATATCAGCTTTATGTATCTTTAAGTTGCAAACAGGGCATCAATAGCTTCAGAATAACTATTACATGCATTCAAATGTCTAGAGACCAACATTTTCTCATCTTCTACAACAGTATTTATAGAAGAATGAAGAGGTGGGAGGATTTCCCAGGGGTCAAGTATCCTTAATTATGTGATCAATGAAATTCCTGGCCTTTGGGAACCGGGAAAGGCATAAGGTGGGAATGTAATCATTTATAACTTTGCTTCATAACTCTGTTTGTGTCTTTCGAGGCCTGATGATTGAAAATATTTGTTTCTGGACTGTTCTTTAACCTTTAAAATAGTTTTGCCGACAATTTGGAGATAAGACCCTTGATTAGTATTATTTGTTCAGTGGCCTTTGATTTTCTGTGAGGCTGTAGGTGCCTTTAGAAGCTGGAGAAGGTTCAATTAGCCTCTGTTTTGGCATCGAACTAACTCTGTAGCCATTCTTTACGTTGAAGACCCCGCAGGAGTAACTCTTCAGCTGCGTTTGAGACAAATATCTAATCCCGATCAATAAATTCGGCCTCTGATTGAATACTTGGAGGCACAGGTGGCATTTCAGTAACTAGAGGGATCGATTTTCCTCAATTGCGGTGGTGGAAGCACTCCTGTCGATAAAACCCTTAAAATATTCTTTGAACTGTGTTTTAAATCGGGGATTAGGCTTTTGATAACCGTCTTAGCCATAATTCCCATAAAAACTGTCTCTAATCCTCTGTTCTGATACATTTTGGTCTTCAGCGCTGATACTCTTTGACTGTGCCCCTTTCATGGTGTTTTTGCAGGTGTGCAGGGCTGCGCAGGGTTTATAAGGTATCCATGCCTGAGAAATCACTGAAACAACATGCATGTCCACCCTGTGGAGGATTTTCTTCGACGAATCGAAGACAGGAGGGTCGTCACCCTCCGCCTCTGAATCTTCTTTGAAAATCACGAAAAAATGATAAGAACACTGCAAAACACGGAAAAAATTATAAAACCTGCGTATATAGGCTAACTACATCGGAGGGCGTGCGAGGAGATCAGAGCCATTGGATGGCATCATCCAACAGTCAGGGTTTATCGGGAGTGATCACGGAATGGGTGAAAGAAGGATTAAATCTGAGCCATCGATCGTGCAGAGATCGACGGTCGAGATTGAACAAGGTGGTCAAAGGAGAAGGATGAATCTAAGCCATCGATCACGTAGAGATCGACGGTCAGGATTGGGCAATGGAAAGTCAAACGGAGAGATCGGGCGATGAATTGTGGGCCGTCGATCTGTAGATCAGATCGACGGTGGAGATTGATTTTCCACTGTACGATGGCCCGGTTATCGTGCATGCATCTTCGTTAACCATCGATCAACTTCGGCGAGCAATCACCGTTGGATCAGTCGGCTCAGATCGGACAGTCCACAGCGATATCATTGGGCGTCCTCGTCTGAACGATAATGCGTGATGGATGACTTTAATACGCGGTGGATGGCAGTTTCCAGAACAGTGCTTAGGACGTGTGTCAAGCAGCGTATGGAATCGCTGGCCTTCGGGAAAAAACCACCCTCCGCCGAAGAGTGGTGCGATAGAAACCACGTGGTTTTGGGAAAACGACGCACGGTTGGGGGGTCCATCGAGAGGCGCGCTCCGCACCGTCGGATCTGTGGATCAGATCGACGGTCGAGATTGCTCCACATTTGCACGGGCAAAAAATTTAATAAAATGTTAATTCGATGGTTTAAATACATATTCAAAGGTTTTTTAATGTTTTGGGAGAAATATTAATTTAAACTGGATGAGCGCCCGACTGCTCAGTGCACGATCACGGCTCCAGGGTGTATGGGTGGAAATGCTAGGGGCTTAGTCCAAGGGGTTTTAAGCCCAATACATAGGAAATATGCATTTTAATGGTTTTTCTCATGATTTTCAAAGGTTTGAGGGTTCCAAAAAGGCTAAGAAGGGGTCTTAGACCTTATAAAGGGGATTTTTATGAGGGGGAAAGGAGAGAAACATGAAAATTAGGGATTTTCATGGGAAATGAAAGGGTTAAGAAGAAGTTAATTTGGAAAAAAGGGGAAAAAGGGAAAAAAGGGTCTTGCATCATTATTTTTACCTTGGAAACCAGCAGGATTTCTGAATGGGGAATGGGCATAGGAATGAAGATTTAAGACAGAAACAAGAGGCCTTCAAGAGTCTTCAAGAGCCAACAGTTTTTTGTTATAGAAAATTGTTCCTTGAAGGCTCAAAACAGATTTAGCCACCTTTTGATATAATCACATTTTACAGGTGGCTAACAGAATGGACAATGATAGAGTGGAGGATTCCTTCAGCCTTCCCTACTATGCCATGCACTCAAAGGAATGGGTTAATCAATACTTTGGAATAGAGAGCATTGGATAAGGGGTAAGGGTGAGGCTTCATCCTTTGAGAGTGCGCCATGTGCTCAAAGGAAGAGGCCACTTGAGAGAAAGCACAAATTTCTTCAATAAAGGATCATTATTGCTTTTTAATGCATTTTTCATGCTAGGCCGGTGTATTTTGACCCAACATTGGGTGCTTGATGATTTGAATTGTGCTTTTCATTGAGGGGGGTCATAGGGATTAAGACACTTTTCCTAGGAGTTTTTTCACTACATTGGGAAGATAGGAGGATCTTTTAATTTCATGTTTTGCCTATGAAAAAGGGTGAAATTGGTCCATGTTCTTATCTAGGAATTATTTATCTTCCCTTCAAGGAAAAGGAAACCAAAGTTCCATGAAGTGAGTTAGTATCAGGAAGAAGGATCAAGTGAATTCCCTTGGGAGGATCATGATGTGCAACAAATTTAGGGTAAATGTTGGAGCAGGGCTCCTTGAGGGACAAATTCCAAAAGATATATTTTTTGTATGTTTGTATGTGTGCATTGCGTAGATGTAGTCAAAGGGATTTTCACCCCAATTTTGGATATAACTAAGATTAAATGTAAAATTTGGACCTCTAACCATAGTTTCAGACCATATTATCTACACGCTAGGCATATTATAAATAGATAGAGTTTGTCTAAGATAAGTAGTGATACAAGTGATATGTGATATTGATGTTATGATAATATTTGTGTCTGTAGGGGTGTTGGGTTGGGTAAAAGGCTCTTGTTGGCTGTGTGTGCGGAGACCTAGTCCTGGTTGTGTGCAGACTCCGTTGGTTGTGTGCGTGGAAGGGATTGTAAAGGTTTTTTAAGGGTTTTGAAGCAAATTTGATGTATTCACAGATCTAAAGAATTAATAGAAGGAACACTTTTGGTGAATTCTCTGTGTTATATGTATATTTAATGTTTATGCTTTGATGAGATCACACTGTCTGTTTACCTATAGTTGAATGCACAAAGCTAATTTATATATTTATGTGTGATTATTGACATTTTTTAAGTATTGAATTGATTGGATAGATATTTGGTTATGTTTTTTTATATTCGCTAAGTCAACACAAACATTTCTATATTATTCTGTTGATCTGTAGTTTTGTTATAAACTCACTCTGCACATATGTTGAAGATCATTTAGGGTTTTTTCAAGGACCACTTCATTAAATTCTCTCTAAAGGTATGGAAACCTGGTTCCAACACCCCCCATACTGCTTCCAGTGAGACTTTGGTCTACGCAAGCAGATCATTGCCGAAAGGGCTAGTAGTTGGAGGATTTATTGGTTTATCCATGAACTCCAAACCTAGGTCAAGGCCCCTCAAGCCAAGAAATGGATCCGTTTTCAGGATTGGGATAATCATTTTGAGGGAAATATGATGTTGTGGCCTCTGTCGTGCAACGAATTACAATATTGGTTGGATAGGAAGGATAATAAAAGCACTAAATGTTGAACCCTTAGTTAAATTGAGAGGGGGGGGGGGGGGTGAATCAGTGTAATGCATTTATGGAACTTTTTAAACATATTTTAAACTTATTTACACCTTCATTTCATGATCAACTTAATGTATAATGAAACATAAATCTTAATATGTGAGAAACAAGTATTAAGCAGATTAAATACAGAACATCAACACATAATAAACATGCACATAGACAACAGATATAAGTGGAAACCCATAAGGGAGAAAACCACATCTTATTATTGTTTTGATGCAAAGGCAAGCTCCAAATCCCTCTCACCATTGATTTTTTGTTGGCTCCAACCTATAGGAGGCTACTACCTCAAATTATCCAAGCTACAACTTACAAGGAAGCTCCAAGTCCCATCTATTTTCTACAGGCTACAACCCACAGGAGGCTCCTACCTCAACTAGCTACAACTGGACATCTATCAAGTTACAACTTGATATGGAAGCACCAAATTCCTCACACTAAAATAAAAATTTCATATGCTCAGTTACCTGGATATCAGCTCTATTTTACTCCTTCACTGTTGTCCTTCCAGCCTTCAAATCTGCTTTCTATTAGCTCTGGATCTTCACAGCTTCTCTATTTGCTCCTTATTATTATTCCACTCTCTAACCCTTTTATTCACATTACAAACATCGTTTATAGAGATTACTTCATGTTTTTTTGTATTCTATATGGGAATATGAAATGAACAGCCATGATTCTTGCCTACCACCTATTCATTTCCTCACTCAACATATTCAGGATGTTACAACACTAAATACACTAATTTCAGTATTAAATTGGGGTTTTTATTTTCCTATAGAGACTTGACTTTGCATCACAAAAGATATAAAATAATTAATACATTTACAGTTACAATAATATTCCAATTCAGCCCTTTTAGCTTCTTATCTTTGCTGTTATATTTCAACTGTCTTTTCAATTTCTGCAGTTATATTTCAACTGTACTGCATAACTGCCCTTTTTTCCCAACTTGACCCATGTCGTTGCACTGTTCTTCACGAGGTCAAGTCCTTTTACTTAACCGAGCCTTTACTTGTTGTGTTCAAAATTTTCCCCTTATTAAACAACCACAACTGCATAACAATGTTATCTATGGGTTATGGCCCACATAAATCCCTTTTAATGCATTTGAGTACAACATTGGTGTTTATTCCACATACATACATTAGAGATAAAACATCACATATTAACATACATAGAAGAGGAATTATCGAGTCCCACTCTACTTGACCAATCACAACACGTCACACATTGCTTTCCCGCACCTTTTAATATTTTTGCAAAAATATCAGAATACATAGCAGAATCACAAACAGTTACTTTAAGCTAAATTAAACATAAAACCCATAGAAATTACATACACATGGAACTTCTTTACTGGAGGATCCCACAACACTTTCCATCAATCACATCTCATCGCAAATAATTTCCTACAAGTTTAACTCTTATTGATATCGCTAACCCATATAATATGTGATGTGCATTATTGGGCATAGTTGAAACATGGCTCTTTCACTTCGCATTACAACCAATTTAACTTACCATGCGACGCCTTAACACTAGTATCTTAAAATTTGTAGTTTGTGAAATCTCTCCTGGTGCGATTCTATCTCCACCATTCATCTGTCACCTCCACTTCTGAAATCTAATCCTTACAGTCCGCTCATCCTTCACACATCTCTTCTTCATCTCTTCCACTAGCCCTAATCTCTACCGTTAATTATTAATACTTTGATTCTTCTATTCAATCTTTGTCGTCCGATCACCTCCCTTGGAATTCTTCTAAGATTTTTTTTCCTTAGTCGATTTGTAGAAATTATATACAAGATACATGTATATATCCATATTCTCCTGATCTAACAATATTTTATCTTCTTGCTAAATACAGAATCCTTCCACTATTAATCTTATGCGGAAATTAAGATCAATTGCAAACACATGAAGCAATAAAACCAATCGCACATAACACAGTTGTTTAACGGGAAATCCTTAAGCTAAAAACCCCAACTATCATATATTATGTATAATAGAGATCATGTAACAATCTCATACAAAGCGTAGTACATCAAGGTCTCAATGCAATCAATTGTCACACACTAATCAGAAGAAATCGGAAAATCCATGCACTAATTTCTTGCCACCTGATAGCCTGCCTCCACTATGCAATCCCTGTTGAAGAAGACCCCTGAATGAATTAGAATTGGCCTTGCCTTGACTGTCCAATCCTCATTGGTAACTCCAATGTGTGTGTGGTGCAATCAATGCATCACTATAGTCATAACATATAGTCCATCTTTCCCTTTCACCTATCTCGCCATTGGGTCTCCATTGGAACTGACATGCACTATAGTTAACTGTTGTATTTGTTCAGTTGATTAATGAGTTATTAGTTGTGAATTAATTAACTAATTAATTCACTCCACTCCCACTAGTGTATCATTCAGTTATACTATATACAACTAGCTCAACTGATTTTAACTCCATTAACTGAGTTAAACTGAATAACAACTCCATGAACTACTACAACTTAGTTTCATAACTTTTTCACTTAGGTTCTACTTCAGTCCTCGTACATAATACATTAAACTAGGGTGCTGTAATTCCGCCAGCTAATTTTCCAAATGCTTCTTTGAAATTAAGTGCTCCAAGAGAATAAGTTGTTGTTTATTGTCGGATTATTATTAAGAGCTAATAATAATTGACACTTCTATTTTTAGATCGACGATCTATAAATAGACTTTGCCCAATATTCTAAAAATATAATTTCATCTATTTTTCCTACTTGATCAACCATCCACAAATAGCATACTGCAACTTCTGAAATATGATCACCATGTCTAAAGATAGACATAGTCTAAAAATAGACTTGCACCAAAAATAGCCTGCAGGCCCACTTAGTGAAGGCGACTCATTTTCACTAAGCTCATCATCTTGTTGAATCTCAACATGATTTTCCTTATTTCAGTTGTCATCGCTCCTCTACATCTCCACTATCCTTCCTGAGCTTTATTCAATTTCTAAATGCTCTGATCTCTCCTGAGCTTGTTCTTCTATTCGTTATTCACTCCCAGTACATTAGTTCTTAAGCTTGTTGCATGCCTTTGCTTCTTCTTTATTGCCATTGTTGCCGCTATTGCCTTTTCTTCTTTGCTGCTTCTGCGAATCTCTCTTGATCTTATTCTTCTAGTTATTCATATAACCACTGCACCATCTTGAGCTTTCATTTGCTGCCTTTTCTGCCTCTGATGCCTTTACTTCTTTTCTTCTTTGTTGCCTTTGCTTTTTTGTTGCCTCTACCTCTGCTTATTTGTGCATTGTTCCCTGATCTTCTCCTTTGTCTTATTGTTGGTTCTGGTGCTGCTCCTTTGTGCTCCTTTGCCATCAATGAAAATATTTCCAACAATCTCCCCCTTTGGCATTGATGGCAACACATCCACCAATACTCCAATACTTCCTCCAGGACTTTCTCCCCCTTCCATTCTAATAAGTGTCTTTCTTCCTCTGCTTGCTTTTATTCTTGATTTTCCTCCCCCTTTGACATCAATGGCAAGGGGTTGAACATTTTCCAATGTAGTACCTATCTTTGCACTATTTCTCTCTAATTTGTTCTTAGGTCTTCTTCTTCTAACTTTATACCTTGCTGCTCCAGACTAGTGTACAAGAGTTGTTGGGAGAACACTTTGAACATTATTGAGATTGCATGGAAGGCTTGTCACCATTGAATTTTTTGTACTTATGTCATAATAATCTGATCTTGAGGACCTGTACCATACCACTACTCCATAGTTCTTGCTTTTATATGACAACTTTTATGGGAGTTGATATCCCCCTAGAATGATGCTTCTTGTCTGATACTAACTTATATACTGCATTATTTTTGTTCCTTATATGGCAGTCTTTGCTGGTGTATCATCATTTTTTTTTTATCGTGTTAAAGAGTATCATCTACAGACACTACCCCTAGTTTATCTCTTAGATATTCGAATGGTTCTCTAGCAAGATGTTTTGTGAATATGTCTATTGTTTGTTCCTTTGTTGGTACATACTCCCTATTTACTATTTTCTCTGCTAGTTTTTCTCTGAGGAAGTGGTACTTTATTGGGATGTGCTTGGTTTTCGAATGAAGTACGGTATTTTTTGATATACTTATTGCACTTATATTGTCATATTTGATAGAAATATGTTCATTGATGCTTATCGTCATGTCTTGGAGAGTTTGTTTCATCCACATTAATTGTGTGCAAAAAGCTGTTGTTGTTATGTATTCTGGTTCTGTTGTATATAGAGAGACAGATGTTTTCTTCTTGCTTAACCATCCCACCAGACTTTCTCCCAAATAAAATGCACCTCCACTTGTGCTTTTCATGTCATCCGCACAACTGGCCCAATATGCATCTGTATATGTTGTCAATGTGAAGTCTTTTCCTTTCAGATACCATAGGCCATAATGTGCAGTTCCTTGCAGACATCTAAATATCCTCTTGATTTCCACCAAGTGATTTTGTTTTGGTGATGCTTGATATCTTGCCACAAGTCCTACTGCCAACTTAATGTCTGGTCTAGAGGCAATTAGGTATAACCGACTTCCTATCATAGATATGTAAAGTATTTGATATACATTTGTGGATCCATCATTAACACATATCTTGCATCCAGTAATCATGGGAGTTGACACAATTTTGCAGTCTTCCATTTGGAACCTTTTCAACATGTCTCTTAAGTATTTTTTTTGTGAAATGAATTTTCCTGTGTTATTTTGTAGAATTTGAAGTCCTAAGTAGAAGGTAAGTTCTCCAATCATAGACATCTCAAATTCTGACTTCCTCTCTTCAGCAAATCCTTTTTCTAACTTATATTTGTTGCTACCAAACATGATTTCATCTACATATACTATAATAATTAAGAGTTCATTTTCATCAGCCTCTATGTACAGATTGTTGTCTACTCCTCCTTTCTTGAAACCTTGTTTTTGTAAGTATTTGTCCAACCTAGAATACCATGCACGTGGAGCTTGTTTGAGACCATATAAGGCTTCCTTTAATCTGCACACATAGCCATGTTTATCTGTTAAGGAAAATCCTTCAAGTTGTTCCATGTATACTTCTTCCTCTAGATCTCCATTCAAGAAGGCAAACTTCACATCCATTTGATATACCTTGAAATCATGATAGAATGCAAAAGCCAAAAACATTTCGATCGCTTCCATTCTTGCTACAGGGGAAAATTTTTCATCATAATCAAGACCTTCGATTTGAGAGTGTCCATTGCATACAAGTCTAGCTTTATTTCTGATTACCTAACCTTGATCATTCATCTTATTCTTGAATATCCACTTTCTTCCAATGAAATTTTTCCCAATGGGTCTTGGCATTAACTTTCAAGTCTTGTTCCTCTCAATTTGGTTTAGTTATTCATTCATATAATTTACCCATTTTTTGTCTTTGCTGGCTTCATCAAAATTATTTGGTTCTATATGTGACAAAATTGCTAGGAACACTTCCTTAGTCTGTTCAACTAGTTGTCTTCTATTTTGGACTCCTATACTCTTGGCTCCAATGATTTGATCTTCTAGATGGTTCTTCTTAGTGTGTCTCGAGGGTCCTTTTGAGTTTAATTCAGTATCTTTTGGTGTCTTACTATGTTCTTCATTTTCTTGATTCTTATCTTCATGATCATCTGGAGGATTAGCGCAGCTTGCTCTTCTGGTTATGTTTGGCAGATCTTCATTGAATCTCACATTAATGCCCTCCACAATTTTATGCAGTATTTTTTTGTAGCACCTATATCCCTTACTCTTGGATGCATATCCCAAAAATATTCCTTCGTCAGCTCTTGCATCATACTTCCCTAAATTTTCATCATTATTCTTTACGAAAAATTTTCTACCAAAGACTCTAAAGTGCCGGATTGATGTCAGTTTCCCATGCCAAAATTCATATGGAGTCTTGTCACAATTTCGTATAAGATGAGATTTGTTAAGAATATGAATAGATGTGTGTATTGCTTCTACCTAGTAGGTTTGGGGAATGTTACTTGCTTGCATCATGGCTCTGGAAATTTGTTGTGCTTAAATGTCTTGCCTCTCTGCCACTCCATTCTATTGAGGTGTACCTGCAATTGTGAACTATTGTTTTATCCCACATTCATTGCACAGGTCTGCAAAATTATCATCAGCCAATTCACCTCCTCTGTCTGATCTGATGCATTTTAGCTTGCATCCAGTTTGATTTTCTACCAGTGCCTTGAATATCTTGAATTTATCAAATGCTTTGGATTTATATTTGAGGAATGCCACCCACGTCAATCTGGAAAAATCATCTATTATCAGCATGAAATATGATTCTCCACCTGGTGCATTAGTTCTTGAAGGTCCACACAGGTCCATGTGTACAAGCTGAAGAGGCTTACTTGTAGATAGTTGGTCTTTAGCTTTGAATGATGTGCGAGTTTGTTTTCCTAGTTGGAAGGACTTACATATGGTATTTGGAGGCTTATTTATTGTAGGCAAATCTTTGATAGATTTCTTCTTGCTCATTTTGATGATGTCGTCAAAGTTTAGATGTCCCAATCTTCTATGCCATAGCCAAGATTCATCAAGTTTTCTTATGTGGCATGCTTCATTCTCTTCTTCTACTATATTAACATTACTCTCTGTTCAAACACCTTTGATCAGGGTCTTTCCTGTAGTGATAGACCTTACTTCACAATGTTGGGCTCTAAAAAGGACCTCACAACCTTTATTACACATTTGACTAACACTTAGTAGATTGGCTTTCAGACCATCCACAAATAGTACATCCTGATCCTCTCCTCTTCCGTTATTCAGGATGGCTGAGCATTTTCCCTTGATTTTCTCTGCTCGATCATTGTCGAATGTTACATTTCCATATTTCTTTTCATTAAAGGTTATAAACTTGCCTCGGTCTCTAGTCATATGTTTTAAGCACCCACTATCCACATACCATTGGATTTTTTGATCTTGAGCTATTAGAACCATATCACACTTATTTAGCTTCTTTTTCCATTACATGCAGCTATTTGTTTGGTAAAATTCCTTAAGATATGGACCACAGTATTTGAAAGGACATTTGTGAGACTTGTGCCCAATTTTATGGCAGCAAAAACATTTGATTGTATTTCTGAATGGATTATGTATACAAGTGAATCCACCATTTTTCTTAATTCCCCTTGAGTTTTGATACACCAGACTCTGTATGTATGTTCTACACTCCATGGCTTTATGACCGAACCCTTTACAATAAAAACAATACCCATGGAAGTAGTATTTGTCTCTGGTAGAGAGAGTTGTTTTAGGTAATATTTTCATTTGTTGCATCTTTTTCTCGTTGGACTGGATTTGCTTTATCTTATAGTATGCCACAATATGTCCAGGTTTGTGGCAGACGAAGCAAGTGATACTTCTCACAAGAGGAAGAAACCTCCTTTGACATCTTTCGAATTTGTTCAATTCATCCTTAGGAACACATAAGTATTTTGCAGTTGATTGTTTCTTCATTTATTTCTTTGTCACTTGAGGTTGCTACTTGTTTATGATTGTTTCATTATATATCATGGTATTTCTGGTTTCTAATTTTTTGGATTCCCTTTTTGCTACTTCATTACCCTTTACATCTTTTACAAAAATGATATTCTCGTTATCTTCTACCTTGGATTTGCTGGTTTCTCCTTCATATCCTATCCCATCCTTTATATGAGGATATCTTCGAGCATTAAGAATTATTTCCAAATGACCAGAGCTTTTCATTTGAGAAATATTAATAGTTAATTCAATTTTTACCTTTTCTAATTTCTTCCTTTGGCTTACCACTTACTCTTCCAGCCTTTTTCGCTCTTTATTTCTCTCCTTTATTTCTCTTTTTAGAATATCCTCTATTTTCCTTGATTCTTCTAGTTCAATCTTCAATTTAATAAGATCTTCCGAGTCTTATTCTGTATTTTCATATTTTAGAAGAATATCTTTCTATTTCTTACTCTTAATTTTAAGTCTTCTCATTTCCTCCAGGGCACAAATTAGCTCCCCCTCAACATCTACCTCACCTTTGTCTTCAAATTCCAGGAGATCTTCCTCAAGATCTTCCTTGGCCATCAAAATTAATTCTGATGTTCCTTCTTCATTGGGGGATTCATCTGACCTCTCAGATGATAGAATGATCTTCGATTAAATTTGTTCCCTTCCGGCCTATTGCTGAAATTGGTTTTGTATTTCCCTCTTGACTAATTCTCCATTTTCTTGTGAGGACATTTAGATGCATAGTGCCCCACTCTTCCACAGTTAAATAACTTAAATGGAATTTTTCCTTTATACTTACATGTTCCTTTCTCTAATCTTCTGAAAAATTTGGCCTCTTCTTCATCAGAGCAGGAGCATGTACCTTCCTTCTCTTCTCTGCACATATCAGCCTTAAAGGCTTCCTCCCTCACATTTGACTTCCCTTTTGGAAGTCTCATCTCATAGGCCATCATGTTTCCAAGAAATTGGTTCATGGTCAATGTTTCCTAGTTTTTTGTTTCTTCTATAGCAGAAACCTTAGGGTTAAACCTGGATGGTAAAGATCTCAATATATTTTGTACAATTACACATTACTTAATGTTTTCTCCTAGATATTTCATGTTATTCACAATTTCAATAACCTTTAAGAAGAAACTAGCTATATCTTCATATTCATTCATTTTTACATTTTCAAACTGAGCTCTATAGGCTTGCAGTTTGGCCATCTTCACTTTTTTTTATCTCCCTCGCGGATATTTTCTAAGGTATCCCATATTTTTTGGTTGTCTTACTGTGCATTACTTTGATAAATTCTGACTCACATAAACCACTCAAGAGTGCATTCATTGTCTTTTCATTAGCTATGAAATATTTTTTGGCTTATTTATCTGTGTCAGTATCCTTTAGAGCATAACCTATTTCGACAGCAGCCCAAACTTGTATTCCTAGAGACATTATGTATGGCCTCATTCTTATTTTCCAGAAGGCATAGTTTGTGCCAATAAACAAAGGGGATTTATTTGTTGAGCATCCTTCTAGGCTAGCCATCTTGGGTACCTAGGATCTCCTTCCAATTGTTAAACTGATACATAAGGAACTAGTTTTGATACCAATCGTTGAACCCTTAGTTAAACTAAGAGGAGGGGTGAATCAGTTTGATGCATTTATGGACCTTTTAAAACACATTTCAAACTTATTTACACCTTCATTTTATGATAAAATTGACGTATAATGAAACAAAAATCTTAATATGTGAGAAGCAAGTATTAATAAGATTAAATACAGAACATCAACACATAATCAACATGCACATAGACAACAGATATAAGTGGAAACCCATAAGGGATAAATCCACATATTATTGTTGCTGTGATGCAAAGGCAAGCTCCAAATCTCTCTCACCACTGATTTTTTGTAGGCTCCAACCTATAGGAGGCTACTACCTCTAATTCTGCAAGCTACAACTTACAAGGAAGCTCCAACTCCCATCTATTTTCTGCAAGCTACAACCCACATGATGTTCCTACCTCAACTAGCTACAACTAAACATCTATCAAGTTACAACTTGATATGGAAGCACCAACTTCTTCACACTACAATAAAATCATATGTAGATTTACCTGAATATTAGGTCTGTTTTACTCCTTCTTCACTGTTGTCCTTCCAACCTTCAAATATTCTTTCCATTAGCTCTGGATCTACACAGTTTCTCTATCTGCTCCTTATTATTCGTCCACTCTCTAAACCTTTTATGCATATTACAATAACATCGTTTATAGAGATTACTTCATGGCTATTTGTATTCTATATGGGAATATGAAGTGAACAGGCATGATTCTTTCCTACCACCCATTCATTTCCTCACTCAACATATTCAAGATGTTACAACACTAAATACATTCATTTCAGTATTAAATTGGAGTTTTTATTTACCTACGGAGACTTGCCTTTGCATCACAAAAAATATAAAATAATTAATACATTTACAGTTACAATAATATTCCAATTTATCCCTTTTAGCTTCTTATCTTTGCTGTGTGTTTGTCCTCTTATGCTTGTTATTCCTTTGTATTTTTTGTTTCTGCAGTTATATTTCAACTGTGCTGCATAACTGCCCTTTTTTCACAACTTGACCCATGCTGTTGCACTATTTTGCATGAGGTCGGGTCCTTTTACTTACCCGAGCCTTTACTTGTTGTGTTCAGACTTTTTCCTTTATTACATAGCCACAACTACATAACACTCTTACATGTGGGTTATGGCACAAATAAATCCATTTTAATGGAGCTGAGTACAACATCGGAATTTATTCCACATACATACAATAGCGATCAAACATCTCATATTACCATACACAGAACATGGGTTATCGGGTCCCACTCTTCTTGACCAATCACAATACGTCGCACATTACTTGCCCACACCCTTTAACATTTTGCACAAATATCATAATATGCAGCGGAATCACAAATTGTTACTTTAAGCCCAATTAAATATAGAACCCAAAGAAATTACATATAGGTGGAACTTCTTTACTCGAGGGTCCCACAACTCTTTCCACCAATCACATCCCATCATAAATACTTGCCCGCAAGTTTAACTCTTATTGATATCACTAACCCATATAATATGTGATGTGCGCTATTTCATAGAGCTAACACGAGGCTCTTTCACTTTGCATTGCAACCAACTTAACTTACCATGTAACGCCTTAACACTAATCTCTTAAAAGTGGCAATTTGTGATATCTCTCCTGGTGCAATTCGATCTCCGTCGTTCATCTGTCGCCTTCAATTCTGTTATCTAATCCTTACCATCCACTCATCCTTCACGTGTCTCTTCTTCATCTCTTCTTCCCACTCTGATCTCTGTCTTTAATTCTTAATACTTTGATTCTACGATTCCATCTTTGTCATTTGATCTCCTCCCTTGAAATTATTTTAAGAGTTCTCTACCTTAGTCGATTTTCCTTATTTCAGTTGTCACTGCTCCTCTGCATCTCTGCTATCCTTCTTGAGATTTATTCAGTTTCTAAATGTGTTGATCTCTCTTGAACTTGTTCTTCTATTCTTTATTCACTCTTGGTGCATTAGTTCTTAAGCTTGTTGCACGCCTTTGTTGCTTCTCTGCTGCCTTTGCTGCCTTTGCTGCCTTCGCTGCCTCTGCTTCTTTGCTGCCTCTACTTCTTTGTTGCTTCTACAAATCTCTCCTGAGCTTGTTCTTCTGGTTATTCATATAACCATTACACCATCTCTAGATTTCATTTTCTACCTTTGCTACCTTTACTGCCTCTGCTTCTTTACTTCTTTGTTGCCTCTACTTCTTTGCTGCCTCTTCCTCTGCTTCTTTGTGCATTGTTGCCTGATCTGCTCCTTCATCTTATTGTTGGTTCCGGTGTTTCTCCTTTATGGTCCTTTTCCATCAATGAAAATATTTCCAACACTAAATTTTCTAACGAACAGTGGGTGCAAAAGTATATTTATACCGAAATGCATGAAATTTTCTTCTGTTCATTTGTGCATGAACTACAAGAGTGGTCTTCGTGCTTGGCTGAGTTCCATCACTGTCGTTATCCTCCTGTATTCTACATATTTCACTAGATGACTGTGGATTTCCTACAAGCACCGAAAGATAGCATAATTTTCCTATCATCTATCTTTAGAAGTCTCACAGCCTTCATCATCCTAAATTTGGCTATGTTTCACTAAACCTTCCTATATTTATGCCTCCTCTAAAATTCACCCCATTGCTCTAAAGGAAAATCCATTTTTGGGCCTAATTCCCTCATTCACCCCTCTACTCACATCCTCATCTATCCTTGTTCCTTTTTCTTTAAAAAACCCTCATTTATTCCCCCTCATACACCTTTCTCTCATAAAAACCCTTAAAACTATGTAAAAACCCCTTTTATATTGTTTTATCCTGACTATTTAGCCTATCAAAACCCTTCAAAACCCCACAAAAACCCTGTTTGTATGTTAAAAGCGTTGTTTTTCATATAATAGGCCTTAAGCCCTTTTCAGACTTAAGCATTGGCCCCTTCACTCTCATATGACCCTAAACCCCGACCCTCCGCTAAGCCCTAGCCCTTTCCTTCCCAACCCCCGGTCCCCTCTACCCCTACAGGACCATTTCCTTCGCTCATTCTTAAGCCCCTTCCCCCATGCAAACACTACCTCCACGCCTTCATTTCTTCATCCTGCTTCATCCCACCCCAAGTCATCTGCACCATTAATCAACCCTGATCCAACGGTTATCATTGCACCACCCTTCCTCTCGTCTCCCGATCAAAATCGTGGTACCCGACAAAAGAGCACATGTCACCACACCTAGCCCCACCTTCCACTCACATCCCATGCTCTAATCATCATCTGCCACCTGTCCACTAGGTCCCCTCCGCCAAACTACACCCCATCCTCGGGCTCCACCCACATCGTCGATCTCGCCCTCTGATATTCGACGGTCCGGATTTCGTTTCATGCAGAATCTGATGCCAAAGGTTAATGGCCCCTATCCACGCGAAAAGGGTGGTTTTGCCTTGGACACA
Source organism: Pinus albicaulis (assembly GCA_034641835.2). NCBI lineage: Eukaryota > Viridiplantae > Streptophyta > Pinopsida > Pinales > Pinaceae > Pinus > Pinus albicaulis. The sequence goes on along the minus strand of CM076584.1, from coordinate 661,820,722 downwards.
CATCCAACGCTAAATGGTATCGTGTTGCCTCCTCCCAAAATCATAAACCACCGATCATCTGCCCGACAAACCCCAGTGGTTTTCCCAAAACCGCTTTTCCCTTTGCATGCCAAAATTTAAATTTTTTCTTGCCCATTCTATTTTTCTTCATGATTTCATCCCCCGAATCATTCCCCTGTGCCTCCATTCCTCTACAAATCACCCCAAAAATGCTCAAAAAACCTACCAAAAGTAGTTAATCCTATCCCGCAGGTTTTAAGTTAATTATTTGTTTGTTTTTGTAGGTTTAATGGGGGCATATGCCCAGAGAGGCATTTCAAATGATGAATACCCTTTGGATGACGATCCAAGAGGCAAAAACATATCGAAAGGGCCAAGGATTTACATAAAAGGATTAACCCATCGATGTATCATAAATCATCAATGGGTTATAAACCCTTCTGCCATGAAGAAAACCTGCCTGCACATAAAAACAGATACAATTAGAGAAGAAATGAAGAACAAGAAGATTAGAGGGCTAATTACAAATCAAGGAGATAAACAGAGAATTATCCCTTTAAACAGTGATTAAAGATAAAAGGTTTCAGGATAAAGATAAAGGAATAAAGAAGTTATAAATCAGAAACAAAGACAAAGATAGTAAGACAAGTTTTATTAAAGAAAAATCAAGGTTTAAAGGCCTAAAACATTGTTTTAAGATGAAACAGAAGCATATTAGCCTAGGAAAGCCTTCGAATGACCTAGATCCACAACAATTACACCTTTAAAGACTAATTTTCCACCTACAAGAATTATTTTCAATAAAGAATTCAGATAGTTCTTGCACAGTCAGAGATATTTTTGAAGCATCTCAGCAATTATTACAAAGTTATTACTAAGCCTTAAAAGTCAAATATTTCAACTAAAATAACTCAGAAGTTATTATTTCAGAGTAACTCTTTCAGATATTTTTGCCTTGGGCCTTGCATGGTCTCAAAGGTCAAAAATCATTAACTCTGTAATAAATAACATTTAAACACCCTAGGTTAGCATCACCTTCTGATTTTGCATATAAATATTGCATATGAGCTTCATTTCAAATGTTGGTTGCTTGATAGTAATGGACTGATTTTTGTTTCTAGACTATTTGAGGAATGCTAGGCTAAACCAAAGAAAGCTCTGAGTTGCAGAGATCTATTGTACATGGAGTGATGTAACTGGTTTGATCATCAATAATACAAGCATGTTCATAGGATCCTTGGTCTATATCAATGGTGAAGTTTTCCTAATTGTTATTGTTTCTCCTTATGTTTTCATTATGTTCATCTTTCTCTGATAAAGAAGCAGAAATTTTAGATTAGGATTTGTTGTTTTAGCACCATATTTCTGTCTGAATTCTTTATGTTCATGTTTACTTTTGCAAGGTCTGATTAAAATATTCTTAATTGCCTTCTAGTTACATCTAGCTTGTTATCTTGGAAATGATTCAATGGAGTGAAACCAAGGAAATTTTGGTGAGCCCATGCTCCTTTGAGTAAGAGTTGAGATATTGTTTGTAGGATCTTTCTTTAAAGTACACTTATTAGAGTCTAAAACAGAGAGGTCTATGGTATGCCCTGCCCTTTGGTCTGCCTTGAATGTTTCTTTGAAGAGTCTTTGAGAGTTGTCAAAAGCATATTAGATTATTTTTGCTTGATCTTAGACCACTCTTGTTGTTATCTTATATGTTTTCTTTGTCTTAAAGTAGCCTTTTGATTGCTGGATTGTTGTCTGAAAGGTTGATTATTAAAGGTTTATCCAAAGATATATATGTTTCCCTGTCCTTTGGCTTGCTCCAAATAGTTACCTTAAAGGGATTTTCTTGTCTAAGTAGAGCTAGAATATTCTTAACTAACTATAGCTTTGCTGCCTTAACAACTTCTTAATGTTTCATATCACAAACTAATCTAAATAATCCACTTGATATAGCTAGCTTTCCCTATGAAAGCCCTTGCAGAGTTGATGACCAATTAAATCCTTTTATGACTCCATTGCCCAATAGATTGATGTTTCTTATAGTCTATTTGTTTCAGTTAAAACATTCCCTCAATCAGTCACACCATTGATCCTTCAATCCATCATTTAATCCAACCAAAAACAAAACAAGTCCTTAGAACTTCATATCAGCCTAATATATTAAAAAAAAGAACACAAATATATATCAATTAAAAACACCTTTATAGAGAGATCCCTCTCTTAATCTACGAAGGCTAGGTCTTAGGATTCCAAAGTGGTTCTGAAGTGGCCCCTGCAGTGTTTGTTCTTGCCATTCTAGCAAATCATAGGGAGCCAAAAACTGCATAAAAGACGATGTAGTCACTAAGTGGACTCTTGAATTTGATAATAATATCACTCACACAGTATATCATTGGATCGATCACCTTCTAGGTGGATTTGTGACTGGATTTGTTGTTGACCAATTTGTGTCATATTCTGAAGTAGAAAGGAAGTATTTCAAGGGTCCTAGAGGTAATTTTATATGATCATTGAAATTATTAATGAAAATTTTGTTGTGTGAATGGGGTTTTCTATGTGAACATACTACTTGAATGCATCAAAGAGGTTCAGCTACACAGAGTGGAAGAATCTACTAGGAAGACTCTGAACAAGTCCTTTATAGCGCTTTGAAGCCTAGATCTGATAGTAAATCTGAACTAGAAACTAACTCTGAAGAAGAAATTTCGTCACCTCAGAAGCCCTTGAATCTGTTTCCCACTCCATCTACTCCACCTCTGAGCTCACATCATAGATCACCTACCCCACTGCACAATCCATCTCCACCTCCAACTCCACGCCCTCCTGAAGTAGATATGGTTTCATCCATGAAGTTACACAATTTCAAAGGCATTGGCAACAATGACATTAATCATTTCTGGTTTGTAACTAAGGTCGTATGGTAGGCTCAGCAAGTGAAGAATATTGATATTAGAAAAGTGCAGTTGGCTACTGCATTTTAGGATCACATGCTAGACTGGTACATCAGGTATGTGCAAGAAAACCCTAATGCTACTCTAGAATCAATTAAAGAAGCCCTAAAAGAGCAATTTAAGAAACCTAAGTCATACACACAGTTGGTAACATAAATGAAGGATATCCGTCAAGAACCTAATGAATTTGTATGGGAGGCTAATCAAAGATTGAAGCACACCATCAGAGATGGTGGATTTGTGATTAATGATACTCCGCATAAAGAATGGTTTATTTCTATGTTGCTCCCACACCTACACTAGCAATTAGGTCAACCAAATATTGCTACACAAGTTGAGGTTGTAAGAGTTACAATGAAACTATAAGCTACCCAAACACCTATTGCGTTGGGAACTCAACAGATTCAGAATCATCTAGAAGAAATGCATCTGGAAATTCAAAGTCTGCACCAAGACAAAGGTGCATAGGTCTACTATATAAAGTGCAAAGCTTCTCGGCATCATAAAGACCAGTGTCTTTTTTTCAACAAATATTTGAATGTTGGAGGTTCTAGTCCATTAAAGAGACATCTATGGTGTATTATATGTCAGATTGTTGGAATCCATGATGCAGATCCTTGCCCGAGGGTTGGAAAATATAAGCCCGACTTACAATAGCCATTTTGCAAGTTTTGTTTGCCATTAGGGCATGATGAGCAGCATTTCCAGACCTATGATATGATGTTGGATAAATATGATATCTGTACAATGTAGGTTGAGCCTACATCACCAACATCCCCTTCTAGGTGCAGAGGATTCCAAGGTAGAGGAAGAGGTTGAGGAGGTGGATCAAATGGTCGAGGAAGAGGACAAGTGATTTTTTATAACTATGGTAATGTTGGTCATTATGCGTGCGACTGTTTGAATCCAGCGTGACAATCCTGTAGGTATTGTTGACAATTTGATCATTTTATAAAATATTGTCATGTCTTGATTGCTAAAAGGCAAGAAAATAAGACTCCAACGCAGAATATCCAGTCGTTTCGCATAGAGACTCATGAAGAAGATATTTGTGTGAATGTAGTTACCAAGAGTGGTGTAACTACCAATGAAGATAAAGGAAAGCAACCTACCACTGATGTATGGATCCGAAAAGCGCCTGAAACCAAAGAAGGCCTTAACCTTGAGCACGCAAAAGAAACCCTTATTAAAGAAAGGAAAGGATTCACAACATGAGATACTTCAACAAGTGGTAGAACACTGAAGGGAGACGAAGGAGAAGAAGAGATTAAGCCATTTTTACAAGCATGTATAAATTTGTTGTGCAACAAAAAGGTTGTTGAAAATTTTTAGGCATTGATAGATAATTGCGCACAAAAAGAATAGCCTTTGGTAGAACAACATGCAGTCAATAGAATCTATAAGAACAAGAAGAGAACAGGTATAGATATGCATCTAACTTCACAGATCAATGCTTATGAAATGGATCAAGTCATTCTAGATTTGGGATTAGATGCTAATGTCATGCCTAAGAAAACCTAACAATGCATAGGAGAACCAAAGCTAGAATGGTCCACTATCCAATTTTGCATGGCTAACCAACAGAAAATCATTCGCTTGGGGAGATTGTCAAAATTTGTGGTCAATATAGAAGGTGTTAAGGTATTTCCAAATTTTAAAACCATACATATTGTAGATGATACTGATCCCTATCCTACACTTCTAGGATTGGATTAGGACATTGACATGGATTGTGTTATCAATCTAAAGAAAATGAGGATGGAATTTGTGAGTGATGGAATTAGGGTCATCATTCCTCTGGATCCTAAAAAAGGCCAAAGGTATACTGAACCAGTACACATTGAGGATGAGCTTGATCAAATTTATAAGATAAATTTATGCGAGGAAGACTATATTAATCTGACAGTAGATGGGAACCTGAAATGGGAGAAGGATATTTCTTGCTTTTCAAACTTTGACGAAGAAATAGAGAATTGGTAGAACCGACTCCATGAGGTGTCTGCACTGCGTTGTAATCGTGTGACCCACACCCTACGTTGCATAACATCTGAGGTACGATATTTCCCACACTATGATGGCTCAACTGATGTAAACATGTTCCTAGGAGAATTGGAAAGGTCTGTGTTGGCAGGATAGAGGTTCCATGCTTTGGATCTTGGCTTGTGCGCTACTCCAGTTAGGTGTTGGGAAACCCATAAGGAGAATATGGGATATTGGGAGGAATGTGCATAAATAATGCAGCTACGATTTGAACACCCAGTTATCAAATAAGAGGACTTATACTCCAGTAAAGAATATTTTCGCAGACATCTGGCCAAGTGGAATCAGGTATGGGGTGTAGACCCAAGACCTGAATGGGTTCATATGTTTATTCATACATTGGGAAAGGTGCCAACTAAATGGCACTTGGAAATAGAGTTGCGCAGAGGCACTAGCGACTGGTCTGCATTGGTAGATATTTTTATTCTTACCTTTAACATTGAAAGTGGATTTGGTGAAGCTTTGATCATTAATGCACCGATAAGGGAGACTATGCATTGTCGACACTTGGCACTAGTATAAGTTAGGGAACCATGTGCGCTCATAGGACCCTCCATCCCCTCGAACTTCAAACAAATGCGCTCCATCCTGAGCCTTGTGGGATGCTACATAAATTTCATTCCCCAATATGAATTAATAACAATGCCCATGACCAGATTACTCAGAAGATGTGCGACATTCCATTGGGATGATGAATGTCAGAGAATTTTGTAGTTACTAAGGGATATGATAGATACTACGCTATATGCTTTGAATTACCTGATCAACAAGCATGTGTTGGGGGGGACGGTTGTAGATGGTTATCCTTAGCTATGGATTATATGCGCAGCAAGGTGTGGCACACACATGGTATCTACACCAAGGGATTGACTAGTCCACATAGGTGACAAAAACTAGCCGTTGGAACAATAAAATTGGATAAGACAAAATTATTACCATTTTTAGGAGCATCCAAGATGCATTTAATGAGGGTATTTTTCCAGATTTGGGGTCATTTTTTCAATAATGGATACTCATTAATTCACAAGGAGTCATTGTAGATGTGCCACAAGTATAAATATGACCCCTGGGATTGCAATACTTCCCTTTGCGTTCTAAGTGATTTTTATGCTCTGAGTTCTTTATTTTTTATTGCCTTTGCTACATCTATGTCAGGATTAGATCCCGTGTTTGAGGAATCATTGCGCCAAGCTGTTTTAAGATATGTAATTCAGAGAATAATGATAGCCACTAGACCCAGAGATGACTCTGCTGTGTAGGAGGTGCATGTGGTAGAAACTCCTGCACCATAAAAAATGAAGAAGAGTTAAACATCAAGGACATGCAAGTCCCCAAGAGAAAATACCCCCCGGCCGCTCCATTCTACCAGAGAAAAAATGAAGAAACCTATGCCTAAACTCTCGGAGACTATTGAAGAAGGGGATGACGACGTGGTAGAGGTAGCCCCCTTCTCGGGGCTGCCTAGCTATATTGTGCCTCACAAACCTACATTAAGGTGTTGAAAGACTTGGATAAGGTGTGTGCAAGTATCCAAGTACCCCTGATCCCAAAGAATATCCCAATGGAGGGGGATATGCATGCTAAAATCCTACAGTTTTGATTTGATGACTGGGATATCACAAACATTAAAAATTTTCCTAAGCTCGCACCAGAGCGTTATCTTGATCTAGTTCCATATGCAAGAGGTCTAGTGCGCCTCGAACCAAAGAGAGAAATTCTCAGTCTATACAAGGTAGGCCTACTTAATCTCTTGCAGATCTCTCATTTTGGTTGTAGCCCCATTAATGATATTTGCGGCGGGAAGTTATTGGCACTAGTGCATGACGATGCGCTCTAGTTGGGAAAGCACATCCCAATTGATGCAAAACTAATTCACAGAATCAAAGTATTTCAAAACAAGGGGGCCGGCCCTATGGTGGATTTCGGAGGGAAAGTGCAAGAGAAAGCATTGGCAGAAAAAAACAAGAAAAAGTATGATCTTACACGCAAATCCTGGGGATTAATAGTAGAATAGATTAATGACCCCATCATCCATTTTGGCATGATCAGCTTGTCTTTCAAGATGATGCGCAAGTGTCGGCGAAAGGAAGTACCTACACACATGATTGCACTAGTTGGAAGGTGAAAAAAAGAAGTCATATACAATTAGTGTGCATATCTTTGCAAGGATTTTCTTGAAAATGTGCATGAAGTCTAGGAGGAGGGAACTCACTTTCAGTATGATTGGCTCTTGTTGTTAATCACACTCATTGAGTGGAAAATCCTGAAGATGCCGAGCTTCCTGACCTTAAAGAGCCGATGTGTGAAGCTGTGTGCTACGCAACCCTCTGGAGCTCCTTTGACCCAGTGCATGTGAAGGAGAACAAGATATTCTGGGTTATATATGATGAAAGCTTATACCTGGTAGTACAGTCAAAGTCATTCCTGTCGCCCACTCTGTACGATCAATACAAGATGGTAGTTGACTTTGAAGTTACATTCCACAATATCCAGATCCACGTGAAGGGTGTTGTGGAGGGAATACGGTATGAGTTGCCCTACTTGGTCACTGAAGATGAATTTATTAGAGTAATAGCACAATTTTCGTTGGCCTGGTTAACTCCACCAACTCAACCACACACCCCAACAAGTAAATCAACAGAGAAGGCTACTGAAAATCTTGCCGAAACAGTACCAGAAACTGTCACCGACAAACCTAGTGAGAAGGAACCTACGTCGCCAACTATAGGAGAAACTTCTAATATCACCACAGTGCCAGAAAAAATGGCTCTGTGCCTAAGGAGACCAATGTAGTGTTAGCCAGCTATAAAATTTGTTATATCAAATGTTGGCTAAAACATTTTTGAAGCCCTCAAAAAACAATTTTTATTGAAAAATTGTTCTCTCTTGAAGCCTTATGAGGGCCTCATGCCTCTTTCGAAATCTTCACTACTGTTTCTATTTCACATTCTGAAATTATGCTAATTTCATGAGAAAAAATTGCTGCAAAATTCCCCATTTTCCCCTCATTTTAACCCTCCTCCACTCAAAAACTAACCTCATTTTTTCCGCTTTTGTTCTCCATAAAAATCCTTCATTTTCATATTTTCCCCTCATCCCTTCCATCAAAACCCCTTTGATAAGGTTTAAAACTCTTTCTTTGCCTTCTCGAAACCCTCAAAGTCCTTTGAAAACCATTGAAAATATATAAAGAAAACCATTTTTTATTACAGACTTAAGCCCCTTTGGGCTAAGTCTTAAACCACTTCCCCTCCATGTGCCCCAGCACTGGAACCAAGTGCTAAAGGTCCCAAGTGCTTATCACATCGGAGAAAATCACAAAGCGTTGTTGTTTGCATTAAGCAAAAAACTCTGATTGCGATGGCCCGATCGCGCAATCGCATCACCCCACCTACGATTGCGATGGCCCGATCGCATAATCACATCGGCCTTCCCCGATCGCACAATCGCATTAGCCTTCCCCAATCGCGCCAATCGCATCAGAGATGTCTATTGTGCCTTTACATTTCTCCACCTCTGATTGACATCCCTCCGATTCACTCCCCACCGTTGATCTGATCCTCAGATCAACAGCCAGCGCTCAATCACTCCGTCGCACTCCATGTCTTTTGAGCCACCAATGCCTCTGCCTCTAATTGCATCTGGACCATCCACGTGTCTGGATCGGACGGTCCAAGATGCTTTTACCGATTTTGGTTTAAAATCATGTGCCTCGTGTTCTAATGTTTTTTAGCCAATTTTAGTCGTTGATCTCTGTAGATCAACGACTCTCGTTAGCCCTTCCTCTACCATTGTATTATTTCCATTAACCCACAGATTTAATCCTAGCCAGTCATCTTTTCAATCCAACGGCCACGCTCCTCCCCACACCCTCTGAAGTAGTAAAACCCAAACAACGCAGGATTTCATAATTAGTTTTGTGTTTTGCAGGTGATTAATGGTTTTGTCCATTATAATGAAGAAAAAGTTGAAGGTTGGGATTGACGATTCTCATGCCTTCAATTCATAAAAGGAAAACATTCACAAGGTACAAACTCCACCTCTCATCGATGCTTCATGGGCATTGATGCCTTGTGAGCCCTGTGCGGCCCTGCACATCAACAAGACACAGTGAGTGAAATCACAATCAAAGAGTATCAATGTCAAAGATTAAAACATGGTAGGATAGAATATTGAAGACAAATTTGTGGGGATTATGGCTAATATTGATTATCAAAAGCCTAATCCCCCAAATTAAAACACAGTCAAAAGAAAATCATAAGTGTTTTATCAGATAGAAAGGCCTTCACTGCCACATCTGAGGTAAATTGATTCCTCTCAGCTACCACAAAGCCACCTGTGCCTCAAAGAATTGAAACAGAGGCCAAAGTTATTGATCAAAGTCAGATATTTGCCTCAACACAGCCAAAGAGTTAATTCTGCCAAAGAATTTAATGCAAAAATATCAGCAGAGTTATTACATCTTGAAACAGAGTCTAAAAGTCAATAAAAGCTCCCACCGAGCTTTAATCTTAATTGTAAAACATTTAATACAGAGGACACATATGTAAGCTTCTTCATCGATCCCCTCAAAGGCCAAGAAGTCATTAGTCCGTATTAATTATCTTGGGAGATATTTTATCCTCTCCCACCTCCTCATCCTTCTATAAATACTGCTGTAGAAGATGAGAAAATGTTGGTTGTTGAACTTTGAAATACACTTGAGCTTGAAACTCCTATTTGTAAATAGTGTTCACTAGCTCTTGAAGCTCTGTTTGTGATTAGATAAGTTAGGCTAAGAAAATTGAAGATGATTGCTGAACTGAAACATTGGACATGAAGACTATAACTCGTTTGACATCAATAACAAGTTGTTTCTTGGGATCCTAGTCTATATCACTGGTGAAGTGCCCCTTTCTTTGTTATTGTTCTTTCCTTCTATGTATGCCATATTGTTCACTATTCTTTGATAAAGAACAACAATTATAGAGTTAGGATTTACTATTTACCAGTACCCTTCTCTGACTGATAAGCTTTATCTTAATGTTTTCCTTCGAATTTGTTTATTTAAGAAGGATTCAATACGGTCTAAGCAGTTAGGAATGCTGGCATTCCCTCGTCCTACTGCTTGCCTTAAACATTCTTCTTGAATGTTATTTTCATTATTTTCTTATTAAAGATAGACTAGAAAGTGATGGTGTGCCCTGTTTTCTAGCTTTTATTTCTCCAAAGGCAGATTCTGAAGGTGTCTCTTGGTGTTGGCTAAAAGCAGACTAGGTTTAAAAGTACCTTATTTGATCTTAAGTTGCATTTTGTTTCTCTTAAGTGTTTTTTCATCCTTTCTGAAGGTAATTATGTGGATTAATGGATTTTTTGTCTCTTGAGTTATCTTTAATACAAGCTTGTCCAAAGAGGTTTATGGTGAGCCCTGCCCTTTGGTTGGTTTTAAATAGTTGCTTAAAGGCTTTTTCTTGTTTGGACTGACTATAAATCCTTGTTAAAATTATTATTAGTTTCCACCCCTCTAACACTTTATTGTTTCCATTCCATCATTTTATCTCAAAAGATCTTGTGATATAGATGACTTGCCCCTTGGATCACTCTTGAATTGTTGCAAAATTAAAAGCCCTATTATGACTCCATAGCCCAATGGACTAAAAACCAGAGTTATATCTATCTTTTTAGCCAAAGCTTGTTTTGATCGCTTGCAACTTCACACCTTTGAAAATCTTTGCATTTAGGACTTTCCACCTCAAATAATAATAATGCTCAACCATCCAAAAACAAAACAAACCCTCGACCTTCATAACTAGCCTAATATCATTACCCAAAAGATCTTAAAGATAAATCCAATCTTTACACTTATTGGAGAGATCCCTCTCCGGATTCAGGAGGGCTAGATCCTAGAATCCAAAAGTGGTTGAAATAATGTTGTTTCTGTGATTGGACTTTGCCAATCTTGCTAATTATAGATTACTAACATGTAGCAGCAACATCAAAAGTTACAAAGCATTGTGCGCAGGCCATAGGTGGGTCGTGCAAAAAGTAGAAGGGTTCTAAACAAACATGATAGTAGGTCATAAAAATTACAGAGGAAGATCTCAATGAGATCACGAATATAGTCACCTTGGCTATCGATGGACGGACATGGAGGTCCAATATAAATCTTCCTTGAATATTGTATAAGTTGGCGTACAATAATTTAATACACAAGCGAGTTAGATCCAGTCAAGCATGATTCAAGTGAGTCGGACCAGTGCGCCTATTACCAGCCCACAACCTTTGGATGTAGCCTTTCCATCACCTGGGGAGGATCGCTTTGTTCATATTCCCCTGTTAGTAATCCAAATGGACGTGATCCAACACACTCAATTTTTTGGTATAGGTGATGTTCATGTTAACCTTCTCGTGTTTCCTACTGGGAAACTCCATCTTCTACACTTATTTATTGCTGATGAGCTCTAGTACCAAGAAGAAACTGCGTAAACACATACCAAGGATGCACAGAAGTCAGTTGCACAAGTGCATGAGCAGTAGCGACAGGACGAAGTAGCCTATAGAGAAGAAGAATCCCAGCATGCTGCGCTGGAAGCAAAGATTAACCAAGTGTGCTGAGGTATTCCAGCTGTCGCAGCCATAGTTGTGCCCACAGAGAAGTTGGATGGACTAGCTGCTCCAATCAAGGCCGCATGCGCAGAAGCTCACACCATTCAAGTCAAATATGAGCATAAAATCACAGACCTCTAGACCAATTTGCAGCTGGAGACACTGTCTAAGGTTCGCGCAAAGAGAGTAGCGTAGGTTAAGCAAGCCCAGGATAGTATTGTCATTGCGGTCAATTAGTGTGACCAGTCCATGAATGAGGCCTTGGACATTTGGGCCTCTATCCAAAATGATTTGGCCATGCAGCAGCTGCGTGACACAATTAGCACCAAGGAGTAGTAGTTTGAATAAATTCACATAGTAGCACCCACATTGGTGATCACAAAGAGACTTTCTCATTTGCAAGAAAGTCACAGACTCTATGTGGAAATTGCAGACTTTCACCGCAAGGAGCAGGTGATCAAGGAACGTATGAAACCGTGGGTAGAGGAAGCATTGAAACTCTCTTAGACACTTGAAAACACCCTCATGACTATTCATTAGACCCAGCACAACATGTAGATGGCCGCTGAAGGGCCTACGATAGATATAAAATGGTTCAGTAAGCGTAGGGTGCAACAATGCAGAGCCTCGAGTTAGTGCTCCCCCTCCAAACTTCTGTCAAGACACTCAAAGGCAAAACCAAGGAGACACCCGCAGTGCCTCAATGACTCAGGATGAGTCACATGTTTTTTTTGGGGGCCTATTGGAGTAGGGTCCCCTGAGGAGCAACTTCCAAAAGATATATTTTTTGTATGTTTTTATTTTCGCATTGTGCAGATGTAGTCAAAGGGATTTTCGCCCCAATTTTGGATATAATAAAGCTTAAATGTCAATTATGGGCCTAAAACCATAGTTTGATACCATATTATATGCGCGCTAGGCGTATTATAAATAGATAAATTTTGTCTAAGCTAATTAGTGATACAAGTGATATGTGATATTGATGGTCTAATAATATTTGTGTCTGTAAGGGTTTTGGGTTGGGTAAAAGGCTCCTATTAGCTGTGTGCACAGAGACCTAGTCCTAGCTATGTGAAAACTCCATTGGTTATGTGCACAGAAGGGATTGTAAAGGTTTTTCAATGGTTTTGAAGGAAAGCTGATGTATTGACATATATGAATAATTAATAGAAGGAACAGTTTTAGCAGATTCCCTGTGTTATGCGTATATTTGTAGTTTATGCTTTTATGAGATTGTGTTGTCTGTTTAACTATTGATTAATGCGTAGAGATAATTGATATATTTATGCATGATTTTTAACATTTTTTAAGTATTGCATTGATTAGATCGAGATCTGGTTCTAATTTTCTATATCCGCTAAGTAAAGACAAGCATTTCTATATTATTCTATTGATATGTAATTATGTTATAAGCTCACTACGAACATCTGTGGAAGATCACTTGGGGTTTTTTTGAGGACCACTTCATTAAATTCTCTCTCAAGGTGTGGAAACTTGGTTCCATCACCTCCCATACTACTTTGGGTGAGACTTTGGTCTACACAAGCAGATCATTGCCAAAAGGGCCAGTATTTGGAGGGTTATTTGGTTTATCCATAAACTTCAAACCTGGGTCAGGACCCCTCAAGCCAACAGTGAACTTGAGAGGAAATTATTGCACCAATACTTGGGAGTAGGAATGCATCATTGAGGCCTATAGATATATTTAGCTCCACACTCAATAATAGGGCTAAAGGCTTCACAACTTGCACTGGGTTAAAGGACCAAGAAGGGCTCTGAAATGGCTAAGTGTGGGATCAACAGAGTAAAAGAGTGAAATGCATCCAGACATGACTCAATCTTGGATCACACACATAAAACCACCAATAAAATCCAAAATAATACAAAATACTCATGTATAAAAATCACACCTTGAAACGACAACAAAAAAACACTTATTTCTAAGTGTGACAGTTGAAAAGACACATTATGACACTTAGAAAACAAGTTACGAAAATTGTAAAGATTGTGACCAAAAGGTGAACTAGTCTATAGGAATGTGTCTAGCACATATTATAATGCTATGTAATACCATATAATGAAAAATAATGTGCCATATCTAACTTTTGTGATGTGAAAAGTTGTGACACATGCAGTAGTGAAAATCACAAAAGTGACACCTACAACTTGAGGAAAACATATGACGACACTTGAAAAATGGGAACAACCTTGAAAGTGACACATGAAAAAGAAAATATAACATTAAATACAACCTATTAAAGTGAAAACAAGAAAAATTGATAGTCACAAATGTGAAATTGACATTTTTGAAAGCGAAAGTGTGCAAAATTGATATTTGACAAAACTCTCCATAATAAAAGTACAAATGAAACAAAGTGAGGGATATTGTTGACGAAAGTGTGCACTGATTGTCATCATGAGTTGAAAATCACATAATAAATGTATTGATGGATGGTGCTATGCATTTTCAAGCTTACATAAAGGAATTTTTCTCATGAACTCATGAATACTAAGCATGTGTGTGCACGTGACTTGATAGTTTAAAACTAGGAAGAAGACTTAAACGCTTTTCAAAAGATCAAGTGACCATGTGTTACACTAAAATTTTTCACTATGAAGTTTAGCTATCTATATGGGTTCATAATTACCTATTTATTTCTCCCTTAGAGGTCCAAAAACATAAATTTCCTAAATCAAGTCTTGGAATTGGGAAAAAGTTTATTAAAACCCTAAAAAGCCTTACTTCGCACTTTTCCTAGTCATTTCCTACAGTACCACAGTTTATTGCTATAAAACCTGCGGCACATCTTGCATGTTCTACTCATTAAAACTGCGGACCCCCGTAAAAGGTAAAATAAGAAGAAAAGTAATTTCTAGAAGCCCAGATGGTCGAATATTCTCCCAGATGGGGCCTTCTAGAAGTGCTATCTAGTCGAGCTTCGTTCCTTCCATTCATGAACCTTTATCCCTTCATAAATGGAGATATACCTTAGTTTTTAGAGCTAAAATCTCATTATGAGAGGGCTTTATTCCTTCCTTATTGGAGCTGAAACTACCTCACTTCTGCTATAACTTGAGACCATGTTTCAGTCTCAAGAGTACTTAGAACTTGGTAGTTTTGAGGTGAATTTTTGAAGAAATTATAGTCTCCATATTTGGCATCATTTGCATGAGAGAAAATAAATACTCATGGACATAGTTTCATGCTGAATCAGAGAGTTGGAGTCTTGTCAAACTGAGGAAAACGGTTGTTCAGGACCCTGGAAAAACCTGTACAAACATCAAGGCGTCAAGATTGTAAGGTTTCTTATTTTATTCAAAGTTAATACAAATGGATTATATTTTCTCATTGAGTTGTTCATCTATCTTTTGAATAATTTAATTCTTGGATTCCTTGATCACTAAGAAATATTATTGCTTTTGAATTATCATATCTTGCAGATGATTTTGATCTTGTTTTCTTGTCTTTGATTGCAGATTTATATGTTGGATCAATATCTTCTAGAGCGACTGGATTGAAGACCGAGTAAAGCGTTGGAATTAAGGTAGGAGCATCTCTCCATAGTTAATTAATAATTCTTAATCATAATGGTCTAGAGAAAATGGTCTACATTTGTCTATTTGTTTCTAGATATCCTTAGGATACTAGGGAGATCGCTCTTGTCCGCAAGAGGGATTTGTCTGTCTAACAAAATGGCGACTCCACTGGGGAATTATCTGAACTTAGTTTTCATTTATTTTCAGTTTGATTTTTGAGATTTCTTTGACTGATATTAGCTCAAAACTTGATTGGGTAGAAAACTCAATAGGATCCCTGACTATAAATCTGTATTTTTATTTTTTCTCTACTTTTCCTGCCTTCCGCACTGTTTTCTTAAAAACATAGTGGTAGACTCCACAATTTTAGTAGAATACAGTGCGGTACCGCACCTTATTCCATTAAAAAATGTGGACCTCTGGAAAATTTTAGAAAAAGTAGAAATTATGTTTTCTGGCATCCCATTACTTGATTTTTTTTTTATTTACCCAATTTGTCTTGACTGTCAAAGATTTCTGTGAAAAGTTTCTTTCAACAATTCTATGTTTAAAATTATCTTTTCAGTTAGTTTCATTTTATGAGTAAATGTTGCCTTGTCCTCCCATTGCTCTGAATCATAAAATTTTGTATACCTCAGCTACTTGGTATGTCATTGTTCTGTTGAGCCATTGAACTTGATGCAATTATTACTCTTATGAAAATTTGATTTTGTTTTCATTAGAAAACTTATAAAACCTTCTGGATAAATAAGGTCTAAATTTCATTTTTAAAACTATTATTGGATGTTTTATCTTCTTGCTTAAATAAGTAGGAAGGTCTTGGTTAGATTACAAACTAGGTTAAGACATCCTTCAACTTTTAGATAGAGTTCAAGGTTAGAATTTTCTTTTAGTTTTGAATTTGTAGTTTTAAGACTTTTTATTTTCTTTTGGAAGAAGTTTGTTTTTGTTTCCGATTTAAATGATATAGGGAATTTCATTTTGAGCAAAATGCATTTTTGGAATTGAATTCTCTGAATTGTCTTCTTTTCAAAGTTTCTCATGTAGGAAAGAAAGAATTGATATTTTGAAAGATTTTGAAATATTTCAACTCTTTCCTCTAGTTATATTTCATTAAAAAGAAATAAGTTGTTTATCATATAGATGCATTGTAGTATATTTTGATTCGGGTCATTAAAACATCATCAAAGTTTCATTTCCGTACCTATTGTCCTAAGAAATTACCAATTAAAAGTAATGCTTAATTAAAATCAATATAGAAATTTTATATTTTGTAGGGCTCTTTTCCACCAACATAGCTTAGGCTAGTGTCTTGGAATAAGTTTTAGTTAACTTTCCAAGACAGTAAAAACAAACAAGTAGTTGATCTTGCGATAGGAAAATCCAATTGTAGCATGTGTGCTCTCGGAAGCTCCTCATAAAGGAGTCAAGCACGAGATCATATCCAAACCAGTGAGGTAATCATACCTATCTCATTGGGAATGATAGAATATGTGCACGTATTAAAAATGGTAAACCTCGAATAGACCATTGTCGAGGATCCTGGGGTCACTTGTCGGTAAACCTTAGATTATGTCAAGGAGCCTTCAAGGGGATTGAGCTTGTTACTCTATCCTTGCGTGTATATCGGATCGTAGACTATTCCCCTAGGTATATGCGTTCCTGTAGGTGACCTTAGTGGCCATAAACTTTAGGGTTATCTCCTAAGGTGATGGTGGAGGGCAGGTCCTAGTGTACTTGGAGTTGTAATATTCCAAAATTAGCATGCAGCTAATTGGAATATTGATTTTTGTTGATTCCACTTAGGAGATGAATAAATGGGTAAGGAGGCCCATACATTTCAGAAATATGAATAAAATCCCTCATAGTGTGAAAAGTATCATCATAGGAGCTGGATTTCACACCCTCATTTGTGAAAAAGGGTCATTTTCATGTGGACAAGGTCAAGTTTGACCAAGTCAACATCGCTGGGATAGGAGGTGGAGTTCATATTTTGAGACAGCACAGAGATAGTGGGAGGAATATTCCTTGGTGGAGGAAACCCTAATGAGTGGGACCCATGGTAATAGGGCTTCCGTTTGTATAAAAGGAGGGCAAGGCAGCCATAGTAGGACATGATATGGATTATTGGTTTTATGGTCTGGTTAGACTATTGTGCATTCTCTTGCTATTTAGCAGAGTTGTTGTGCTGCTTAGCACAAGGCATTCATGTTTAGGAATTCCTTCTCCTTTCAAGAGAGGCCTCTTGAGGGATCTTGGACTTCATTTCTCCACATTCAGGCTTAATTCCAAGGCACCTCCTTTAGCTGCAACGTTATTTATGCTGAAGTATAATGTTGTGTTGCAAGGTGTTGTACTGGAGGTTCCACAACACCACTTTTGGAGCTTATTTTTCAGAGGAGGAAGATTTCTTTCCTTTGGGAGATTAGTGAGGAAGAATTTTATCTAATTTCACTATCTTTGGAACTAGGCCAACCATTTTCCATCATCTACAATGCAGTCCCTCTCCTTAGCTGAGTTATTTTTAGTGATCATTTGCAGTGAGGGTTGCAGTGATTGTTTGGAGGGTGAGATCTTCAGTGTTAGGATTGTTATCACTCTGTAATTAGCAAGATTGGAAAATTCCAACTGCAGAGGTAACATCAAACCACTTTGGGATTCAAGGATCTAGCCCTCCTGAATCCAGAGAGGGATCTCTCTATAAATGAGTTCAAAGATGTGATCTTTAAAGACTGGAATTGTGATATTAGGCTAGTTATGAAGAGCATGGGCTTGTTTTGTTTGTTTTTGGTTGGGCGAAGACATGGTGAAGGTGAAAGCAGTTCAAAATAAAGGGTGAAGAGCCTGCAAATGAAGGAATGTTTCAGCTGATAGCAAAAGACAAAGACAACTTTAACCCATTGGGCTATGGAGTCATAGGAGGATTTAATTGGATAGAAAATTCAAGAAGGATCCATGGAGCAAGTAATTTACATCAAAGGATCTCTTAAGGTGATTAATGGAGTGAAACAAATAGGAGTGAAAGACTTAAACAAATGAAAAAACAAAGCACAGTCTAAGATCAAGTAAGTACTTTTAAACTAGCTTGCTTTCAACATGTACTTAAGGAGAAACATAAAAGTATTTTTGTTGATCAGGTAAGTGCTTTTAAACTAGCCTGCATTGAAGTACTTCCATCAGAAAAATTTAAAAAACAATTCGAACAGCCTAAGATCAGGTAAGTGCTTTTAAACCAGCCTGCTTCAGCATATTCGATAAGGAAACACAGATGATAATCACAAAGAGCAATCTAGATCAGCTAAGTACTTTTAAACTACGCTGCATTGATAAACTCCAAGGATAACAAAGAGAACATTCATCTCAAAGAGCTATCTAGATCAGGGAAGTACTTTTAAACTAACCTGCATTAATAAACTCTTCAAAGAGGACGTTCAAATGAATAAAACATAGAAGATAAAGCTTTCAGTAAGAGTAGGGTACCGTGGATAGTATATCCTAACTCTATGTTTGCTGCTCTTTATCAGAGAAAGTGAACAGAGTGAAAACATTAAGTAAAACGACAATTGACAGTAAGGAACACATCACCATTGACATAGTTTCAGAATTCCATGAATCAGCAGCTTGTATTGATGTTCAAACTAGTTACAATCAGCAAGCCCGGTGGGTCTCTACAACTTTGAACTTCTCATATCAGCTTATGTATCTTTCAATTACAGAACAGGGCATCAGTGGCTTCAGAATGACTATTACATGCGTTCAGATGTCCCGAGACCAACCTTTTGCTCATCTTCTACAGAGGTATTTATAGAAGAATGGGGCGGTGGTAAAATATGAAAAGATCTGTTTGGATCAATTAATATATAAGATGACTCTTCGGTACTTTTGAGGGCCTCGATCAAGAAATATACAGGTGTTCATCATCATTAATTGAGGTACACTTACAATTAAGCTCAGTGGGATCTTTTTGCTGTCCTTTGAAGCTCGGAGTTATGCTGGAGTGACTTTATTTCTACTTCCCGAGATGAAATGATCTAAATATCTGCTTCTGAACTATTCTTTAATCTTCTCGAATGGTTCTGCCGACAATTAGAGATAAGATAGCTCAATTAGTATTAATTGTTCGGCGGTCTTTGATCTCAACGAGACTGCAGGTGTCTTTTGGAGCTGTAGAGGGTTCAATTAACCTCTTCTTATAGCGGTGGGGAATTTCTCAGCTCGACAGATGTCTTCGCTCCTTCCCAAACACTTTACTTTGCTTGAGATCTGTGTTTGGGTCTTTAATCTCCGGTTCTAATATGTTTTGTCTTCGGCGCTAATACTCTTTAACTGTTTTTGAATTAAAACAGTGTCTTGTTGATGTGCAGGGGCCACGCAGGCCTTTATGTGCTATCAATGCTTATGAAACATTGATAAAACTTCGAATCAAAACCTGCAAAATACAAACAATTTGTTATAAAATCCTGCGTATTTGGTTTTACTGCTTCAGAGGCGTAGGAAGAGAGTAGGACCGTTGGATGGCTGCATCCAACGGTGGAGATTAACCGAGAGGAATTTTAAATGACGCGGGAGGAAGAATTAAACAGAACCGTCGATTGCGCGATGAGCAACAGTGGGGGGTGATCTGGGACCGTCCAATCTGGACACGTGGACGGCCCAGATTTAATCGGAGGATCGCAATTGGCAGGTCATACAAAAGCATGCGATTGAAACATTGTGATGCGATTGAGCGTTGTCCGTCCGATCAACAGGGAGATGGACATCCCAGATTTGATCGGAGCAATTTTAATCGAGGTGCGCGGAAGAGGGTATGCGATTGAAACTTTGCGATTAGAAACTTGCGATTGTGCGCGGGTCATTAGATCGGGTCTAGATCAACGGTCCCGATCCTTTGATTTTTTGCACCGGCGGGACCCTTATACTTTGTGAGAAACCCATAAATTTCAATAAAAACCAAGGTTCTGAGTGGGATCGGGCTAGGCTGACGCCCGATTGCGGGGCCACTGGGTGTATGGAGTACCATGGGCCCAGGGCTTTATATAACTAGGGCCAATCGCAATCGGAACATTCGAGCCCGGTCTTTCAATCAACCCATTTGTGACTTCTCCGATCGCGATTGCGCGATCAGTCTTTTTGATCAACCCATTTTTAACTTCTCCGATCGCGATTGCGCGATCGGTCTTTTTGATCAACCCATTTTATTTAAACACGTGATTTTGGCATTTTTAAAACAAACTTTGGAATAATAGGTTTTCAAGTTTCACACAGAAAAATATTGATCAGAAAGGGATTTTTCAATGGTTTAGCGCCCGATTGCAGGCTTATGGGGTAGATGAAATGATAATACGATCTTCGGTTTATGGCAAAGGGGCTGATCGCAATCGGCATTTAAAATGGCTCTCAAACATGCACACTAACATGCACACTTTGAATCGTTCCGATGCGATTAGCGCTTCATGGGTTTGGCGCTTGGTTTTTATGATGAGAGCGTATTGGGGAAGTGGTTTGGAAACTCAGGCCAAGGGGCTTAAACCCTTAATAGAGAAAATGGGGTTTTTTACACAGATTTTCAATGATTTTCAAAGGTTTCTGAGGGTTTCAACATAGTTCGAAAGAAGTTTGGAACTCTGCAAGGCAATTTTCATGAAAGAAAGGTGAGGAAAATGGACAACAAAGGAAAATGATGAAAAATATGAAGGTTAGTCTCTGAGAGGAAAAAGGGGAAAAGAAGGAGGATATTGCAGCAGTCTTCTCATGGAATTTTTAGCAGAATTTTGAGTTTCTGAGAAATAACAGTGAAAACCTTGAGACATGAGCATGAGGTCGTCTACAGGCTTCAAGAGATAACATTTTGGCTAGGAAAGTGTTTCTTGAAGGCTGAAAACATGTTTTGGCCACCTTTTGATAGACCAAAATTTACAGGTGGCCAACAGTGGCTCCACTTGGGGATGGTGCCTTCTTGAAGGCATCAAGAACTTCAGAACTGCATTCTCTAGGAGGCTGATCAATGCCTCGTTCTTTGGGCTATTGTCTTTGCTGAAATGATCTTATTCTGGCTGAAAAAAGGATAGCAGCATTGAATAACAATGAAATTTCATCAACACGGGCTTTCTACCTACCCAATTCTACTGCCTAACATTTTTTCTTCATTTAGAGTGCACTTGGACTGGAAAACTCTTTTTCAACATTCTATTCTTTTGAAAACAAGAAATATAATCTAATTCTACCCCTTATTTCTCCCTGAACTTAGATTAAACAGTTGAGCTCAGATGTTTCTCTACCTAATCTACTATCTGTTGGGATTAAACTGTCCAACAGATTTCATTCTCTAGATTCTAAGACAGAAATTCAAAAACAGTCAAGTCAAGATTGAACTGTTTGACTTGCTGTGATCTATGGCATAAAAACAAGCTACACATAGACTATTAAAAATCAAAAATTGAAGGTTTGAAATATGAAATTTTTTTGAAGCATCCTTCTTCTTATTTGTGGCTCAAGTTTTGAGCTTGTTAGAGCCACTTGCTTTCCTTGATTTCAGCTCTGGTTCGAATTTGTTTGAGCTGTTATTTATTTCTTTCTGGTTCAGATTTTGAGTTGATTAGAACCAGATTTACAACTTTATGACTCAGAAAAATAAAACAGATTTGAGTCATCTCTTGCTTGGAAACTTTAGGTTCAGGTTTTGGGCTTGTTTGAACCTTTCCTTTCTAGCCTAATCTATCTACTGATAAGCCAAGTTTAAACAGTTTGGCAAATCCAATTCACTATCCTATCAGCAGAAAAATTTAAAGCTAATTAGTCAAGATTAAACAGTTTGAATAACTAGAAGCGTGTTTTTTGAGGAGTGGCATTTGAGCTTGCACACTTTCAGATTTATTTCTCTTTTTTGGCATGGGGCTTTGCCTTTTTTTTTTTTTTTTTTTTCTGCCCTCTTTTCTATCTTTTATTGTTTTTTTATTTTTTCTTTTTGTTTTTATGAAACTGACGAAGAAATGATATTTACAATGGAAATGAAACTTGAAAATTGAACTCAGCAGTAGTAATGCTTAAGGACCCTGCCATTGACAGGACCCCCAAACAGATCTGTGCCATCTAACTCTTGCAGAAAAAAGGCATTTGGACCAATGGTGGACTGAATGATATAAGGGCCTTGCCACAAACTGTCAAATTTTCCATGTTTACCCTTTTCCTCTCTTCTAGAATCCCATTTGAGTACCTTATCTCCAATGTTGAAGTCACAAGCCTTAGCTCTCTTGTCAAACAACTTCTTGATGTTTTCTTGCACTTTTTGAGCTCTGTTGTAAACTTCTTCCCTCGTCTGCTGGAGATGTATTTTCTCATTAATCCTTCTTAGCATACTGTCTTCTTCTGACTGAATTTCTTGGACTAATTTTATTACTGGTACACCCAGGCTGGTAGGAAACACTGCATCTGCTTCATAAACAAGTTGGTAGGGGGAGGTTCCAATGGATTTCTTTGTGGTCAACCTATCTGCCCACAATGCATGCACCAGCTTGTTATGCCATGAATTTTTATTCTCTTCAAGTAGCTTCTTGATGATGGTCACCAAGCTTTTATTTGATGATTCAGCTAGCCCATTACCTTGAGGGTAATAAGCAGTAGAATGACCCAATGTAATCTGATACTTGTGACAAAAATCAATCATCTTTTTGGAACCAAAAGCAACAGCATTATCAGTAATGATTTTCCTAGGGCATCCAAATCTAGAAAGGATATGGTCTTCAAGAAATTTTATAATGACAGAATCTGTGG
Organism: Pinus albicaulis; assembly: GCA_034641835.2. Taxonomy (NCBI): domain Eukaryota; kingdom Viridiplantae; phylum Streptophyta; class Pinopsida; order Pinales; family Pinaceae; genus Pinus; species Pinus albicaulis. Next base: position 661,797,845 of record CM076584.1, on the reverse strand, counting down.
CATTCCTGGTAGGGATGGCCTCTATCCACTTTGTGAAGTAGTCAGTGGCTGTAAGAATCCATTTATGTTGGGCAAATGAAGCAGGATGGATTTCTCCTATGAAATCTAGGCCCCATTGTTGAAAAGGAGCTTCAACAATGATAGGTTTTAATGGTAAGGGAAGGATTTTTCTTTTGCCCTCAAAAATTTGGCACTTGTGACAGGCAATTATCATTTTATGGACATATTGGAAGAGGGTGGGCCAATAATAGCCAACTCTAAGGATTTTGTTGGCTGTGGTTTTCCAGTAGAGATGACCTCCACACTCTCCTTCATGAAATTCATGCTTGATCTTCTCTGCATCAACTTCAGGCAAACATTTTAGCAATAAACCATTAGCATTTTTCCAGTATAAACATTCATTCAAAATGCAATAATTCTTAGCTTTCAACTTTAAAAACCTTGCCTTAGTTTTTGATAAATCAGGAGGAGCATTAAGATTTGTAAGTACATACAAGATGTTGGCATACCAAGGTGAGTTCTGGAACTGCTCTTCCATAGTGGGAGGGGGTAATTCTTCCTGCTCATCCAAGGCATCTATCATGTTAATGTCTAGGGCTTGTAGATTAGATTCGGCCATTAATTGAGCCAAGCCCTGACCTTTGATGAGTTTGGTGGGTTTGATCTCCAAATCATATTCTAATATTACAACTATCCATTTGCCTCTCTTTCCATCAGGGTCTTGTGACAAGATGTCTTTTACCACAATGCTGGGTACATAGGCAATGGTGTGGGAATGAAGGATATACACCCTGAAATCCTTTAAGGCCTTTACTAAAGCATAGGCTTGTTTTTCCATTATGTTATATTTCAAGGGTGCATCCCTTAAAGCCTTACTGAAAAAAGCAATAGGCTGTTCCTGTCCTTCTGAGTTTTTCTACAACAGAACTGCAGCTATTGTATGTTCTGAGGCAAAGGAAAAAATAAGAAAATCTTTTGAAAAGTCCGGGCTGATCAAGACTGGTGCTTGGGTGAGTGCATGTTTTACTAATTCAAAGGATTTTCTGGGCTCTACAGTCCATTTCACTCCTACTTCATTTTTGAGCATATTATTCATGTTTCTAAGGAGCTCTGCTAAGTTGGGAATAAACCTCCTTAAGAAATTAATCTTTCCAATAAAGGACTACAGTTCTTTTATGTTCCTAGGGTGGCTAATCTGTAGTATTCCCTCAACTCTTTTTGGATCTATTTTAATCCCCTTTTCTGATATAATGTGGCCAAGGAGCTTACCCTCTTGCAAGCCAAACACTGTCTTTTGGGGATTTAAAGATAGCCCAAATCTCCTGCATTTCTCAAAGACCTTTCTTAGATGTTTGAGGTGCTCTTCATCGGTTTTGGAATAAACTGTTATATCATCAAGGTAAATTACAATGAAGTGTCCTATTTCCTCTGAAAATGCAATGTCCATGGCCCTTTGAAAAGTGGCCCCAGCATTCATTAGTCCAAAAGGCATTTTCACATACATGAAGGTGCCCCAAGTAGTGGTAAAAGTTGTCTTGAGTTGATCTTCTGGGAATACTAAAAGTTGGTTGGTTATATCTTGAGAAACCATCTAACAGAGAAATCCTCTTTGAACCAACTACCTTCTGTAGGATGTGCTCCATTTTGGGTAAAGGGTAATTGTCCTTTAGGGAAGCTCTGTTAAGGTTTCTGAAATCAATGCACAGTCTGAATTCTCCTGTCTTTTTCCTCACAGCTACAAGGTTAGAAACCCAATCTGAAAACCTTACAGGCACAATGATTCCTGCCTCGTACATTTTCTTAATTTCCTTTTCGACTAGAGGCAGTTGTATTGGGTTGATTCGATGCAGTTTCTGCTTAAAAGGTTTTTGTTTTTCTCTCAAAGGGATCTTGTGCTGGATGATTTCTGTATCGTAAGCTTTTAAATCTTCATAGCTCCAGGAAAACACATCGGCAAACTCTTTAAACAAGTCAATGTATTTCTTTTTCATGTTTGGTGGCAAGGACCTAGCTAATTTAATCATTTTAGGTTGATCCTTTGTGCCTATGTTGCATTCTTCAACGTCAGACTCTGTATATTCTACTGCAGGTTTCTTAGCCACGTCATTAAAATCAAACAAGTCTTCTAACGGTGCTAGCCCCCTGGGTATGTTCTTGTCTCTCGGTGTTAATACCTCAATGTCTTCGTTTTCTGAGTCTTCATACTCTTCAGCATGAGTTTCGAGTTTTTGAGTTAACATGTTGATATCTGTAGGACTAGATGGTTGTTCTTGTTCAGGGGGTTCTTCGTTTAGACAGTTTTCATCGGATGTAGAATCTGAATTGGATGATTCAAACTCATTCTTACCGAGCAGGAAATCCTCTATCTGTTTATCATTCTCAAAGACCTGCCAATATTTTTGATTATCGGGTATGGCTGGCCTAAATTTTACCTGAACGGTGCTGTCCTCATTTTCATATGGTGCTAAACATGTTCTAGCTGTAAAAGCTAAATTGTGAGCGGCAATATTCTGTTTTCTTGGGACAAAAATCAATTTTGGATCCTCGAAAATGTTTAACAGATCCAGGACGTCATTTCGGTAGGCTCTAAGTCTGGGATGATTAGCAGTGTATTCCCCATTAACTTGCCTAATGATTAATTCCAAATCGCCATATACGTGGATTCTTTTGGATCCTAGCTTTTCTAACAGATGTAAGCCCAAAATGAGAGCTTCATACTCGGCAATGTTATTAGAGCATCGAAAATTCAATTTGCACGAAACACTTTCTGTATGGCCGTTTTCGGTGTTTGTTAACCAAACACCGGCGCCATCACTATTCTTAGTACATGACCCATCGAAGAACATGGTCCATAGAGGATTATTTTTGGTTTCGCCTTGGTTGGTAATCTCGCTAACTAACATGCTATCTGATTGTGGTGGTATGTCAGCACTTAGTCGAATTTGTGTCTCATTTTCAAGTTCCTCGCCATATTGAAGGTTGTTTTCCTGAGTTTCAAGTTTCGAGAGCCGTGGGCACATGACTTGTGGGTCGAGACTTTCATTTGTTTCGTTAATTTCTTCAAATGCATCAAACTATTTTGATACTTGTGAGTTAGGTGTTTCTTGAGCTTCATCGGCGATTAATCTTGTTGTAGTGACTTGCTCGCCAACTGTTTCAGCGTCATGTTCTGTTTTAAGGTCAACAAGTTGTTGTACTGGGCCTCGTTCCTTAGGACTTTCATGGAGATGAACTCGATGGGGCGTTTTTTGTTGGCCATCTTGGCCATATTCATTTTGGTTTGTCATTTCAATGCATTGTTCGAAAGTTTCCCTTTCGTTTTCATCCATGTCTAGAACTGCATTCATTTCTAGATTTGGGGCCTCTAACAGGTTATCTGCATTACTGTCTTCTGGTTCTGACTTATTCGAAGGTTCATCATGGTAAAGGATAAAAGAGTTCAGGTCAGTATGGACAGAGTAGATGGGATAGTTTTCAGGTTTTTCTGGGCTACTGACCATGAATTTCATGTGTGCCTCTCTGTATAGTCTTCTAGGCTGGTTAAAAACAGGAATAGTGGCATATGTCCCGTCCATCTGCATTGTACCTTGCAGCTTGGCACCCCACGATCTAGACAACAACATGCCATACTTAGGAGGGAAATCGGCCACCACTACATCCATAAATAGGCACTTGGCTGGGATTTGAGTCAAATTCACACAGAGGTCCTTAATTAGGCCAAGACATTTGACCCTGCTTGAATCAAAGGAATATAAATCCTTGTAAGGTCTGGTTATTTCTAGTCCTAGCCTCTCCATTATCACCTTTGGCATAAGATTATGTGAGGCTCCGGAATCATGCATAGCATTGTGTAGAATTTTGTCATGAACATTCAGACTGACGTAGAATGGAGGTACTATCCCTTCTTGAAATTTCCCTTCAACTTTAGGACCAAAAATGAGCTCGGGCTGGTCATCATTATAATTTATTGTGTCATTCTGGTCCTCTATGTTTAAAGCCTTCAGAATTTGGGTCCTGTACACATTATGGGAAGCTAACTCAGTAAGGGGAACAGAGATTTTAATCTTTGAAAGTTCTTGTTCTAAGCTGAAAGGAATTTGGGTTTTTGAAGAACTTGCCTCAACCTTACTAGCTGCTAGTCTTTCAGCAACATCACCTTGCTGATTTGTTCTATTTACATTTGATAACATGGTTTTGACAGGAGTACTAGCTGAGGTGTTAGTACTGCTAAGATCTGCATCCTGCTTTTCAAAATTTGGATTGCCTTTCTCTTTACCTTTACCAGAATCAACAACCACTGTTTTATCCTTTTGATTGACATTTTTACATTTGGTTGTGGTGCTATTTTGTGAAGATTTATCAGAGGTTTTAGTGTTGGGAGTTTTTTGACTAGCTTTGCTTCTAAGGTCATATTCTCTGTGAGGCTCTATGATGACATTTTCCATATCTTGATAACAATGTCGATCATCATCCCTGTTGTCATCATAAGGTGTGTATAGACCTCGTTTCTTTTCATAATGAATCTCAAAGCCATCGTTATCTACCCCTAGCATGTTGATATCATTTTCCTCTGCTATCTCGCCTATTTCCTCTGTCTCACTTATATAGTTTTGATGAAAGGGAGGAATGATCTGCTGATCATCTTCTCTAGGTCTATTTGGAAGTTGGTTTCTTCTTAAATTTTGATTCTGGTTCTAGTTTCTATTCTCAGAAGCAGTTTGGTTTAGGCTTGCTTGTGTTCTCTTAATTATGCTCATCTCTTTCATCATCTCTTCCATCATTCTTTCCATCTTTGAGTTTGAAGTGGAAGGTGTGGATTCCTCTCTAAAAGATACTCTCTTTTCAGCTTTCATTCTTGCTCTCTTCTCTATTAGATTGACTTCGACAAAAAGAGCACCCCTTTGCATATCTTCAAGAGTTGCAAAGTCTCTCTCTCTTAGCGAATAGGTCATGTCAGAGTCAAAACCTTCAGGAAATTTGTTCAAAGTTGAGCCTTGCGGAGGTTTTAGTTCTGGGGGAAGTGCATTATAGATACTGTTAAATCTAGTACAATAAGCCTGTACACTTTCCCCTGGGTTCCTGTGGAGATTGTTGTAGTCAGCCAAGATTTGGAGAGGATTCTTCCTCACTTCCCATTTGTTTAAGAAAGATTGATGGAAACCTTGAAGGTCATTAATACTATGAGGGGCTAAGCCTTTGAACCATTTTCTAACTTCTCCTCCCAAACTTTGAGCAAATAATCTCATTTTGACAGAATCATCAGCAATCTCATTTCTGTCAAAGCAATCATTCATCTTATCCACATGTTGTGATGCAATAGTGGCACCACTATCATCATACAATGGAATTTTGGACAGATAGTCCTGTGGCAGATTGACTAAAGGTACAGGAAGAACTAAGGGGGCATACCATGCATCCATGGCAGGAGGTGGAGGTGGATTAACAAGAGTGAAAGTGGGTTGGAGGGGAGTGGTTGGAACAATGGATACAGGGTGAGCAGAAATGGATGGACCAGGGATAGATTGCTGAGCGGATCTCGGATGAGAGACACCTAGATTGTGGAGGAAGTGTAAATTAGGTGGTGTAGTCTCTCTACTACCAAGATGTGTACTTGTCTCAGGAGAAGAAGGCAAAGACTCAGAATCTGACTGATCTAAGTCACCAAGAGACCTAGTTCTAAAAGGATTCACTAAGTCTTCTTGTGATTGTTGTAGAGCTGAAAGATTTTCTGGGACAGAATTAGCTCTCAAGGGTGATCTGAAAACAGTTGATAATTTAATCCTAGGAGACTTCCAAAGGATGCTTTTTGGGTCATCAACTATTTCAGGTGGATCCGGGTCAGGATGAGCTCTAGTGTGAATCTTTCTAGGAGTCACTATGCGGTAATTTTTTAGACCCAAATAACAAGAAAAGTTCAACCAGGTATGACAATTTTTGAGAGGTTGACTAATCTGTTTTACACAAATTTCAATCCTACAGTCCTCTGACTGAGTTTAAAGGATAGTATAGTAATGAGGGTTCTTCCCAGTGGAGTCTTAAGGTCTGTTCAGGATTGTGGAGTCGCCAAGTGGAAGTTTTTAGCTCCTTTTCAGAGGTAAGAGGTGTTATGGTCCACTACCATGTTTATTAAATACCAATCTGAAATATTTTTGGGTTTTTCTGAGTTAATTTTTAGTTAGCAAGGGATATATGGTATCTTATGATTGTCTTCTAATCGAAGAAATACTCAGGAGTCCCCAGTGGAGTCGCCATTATGTTATCACTCTGTAATTAGCAAGATTGGCAAAGTCCAACTGCAGAGGTAACATCAAACCGCTTTGGGATTCAAGGATCTAGCCCTCCTGAATCCAGAGAGGGATCTCTCTATAAATGAGTTCAAAGATGTGATATTTAAAGACTGGAATTGTGATATTAGGCTAGTTATGAAGAGCATGGGTTTGTTTTGTTTGTTTTTGGTTGGGCGAAGACATGGTGAAGGTGAAAGCAGTTCAAAATAAAGGGTGAAGAGCCTGTAAATGAAGGAATGTTTCAGCTGATAGCAAAGGACAAAGACAGCTTTAACCCATTGGGCTATGGAGTCGTAGGAGGATTTAATTGGATAGAAAATTCAAGAAGGATCCATGGAGCAAGTCATTTACATCAAAGGATCTCTTAAGGTGATTAATGGAGTGAAACAAATAGGAGTGAAATACTTAAACAAATGAAAAAACAAAGCACAATCTAAGATCAAGTAAGTACTTTTAAACTAGCTTGCTTTCAACATGTACTTAACGAGAAACATAAAAGTATTTCTGTTGATCAGGTAAGTGCTTTTAAACTAGCCTGCATTGAAGTACTTTCCATCAGAAACATTTAAAAAATAGTTCAAACATCTTAAGATCAGGTAAGTGCTTTTAAACCAGCCTGCTTCAGCATATTCGATAAGGGAACACAGATGATAATCACAAAGAGCAATCTAGATCAACTAAGTACTTTTAAACTACGCTGCATTGATAAACTCCAAGGATAACAAAGAGAACATTCATCTCAAAGAGCTATCTAGATCAGGGAAGTACTTTTAAACTAACCTGCATTAATAAACTCTTCAAAGAGGACATTAAAATGAAGAAAACATAGAAGATAAAGCTTTCAGTAAGAGTAGGGTACCGTGGAGAGTATATCCTAACTCTATGTTTGCTGCTCTTTATCAGAGAAAGTGAACAGAGTGAAAACATTGAGTAAAACGACAATTGACAGTAAGGAACACATCACCATTGACATAGTTTCAGAATTCCATGAATCAGCAGCTTGTATTGATGTTCAAACCAGTTACAATCAGCAAGCCTGGTGGGTCTCTACAGCTTTGAACTTCTCATATCAGCTTATGTATCTTTCAATTACAGAACAGGGCATCAGTGGCTTCAGAATGACTATTACATGCGTTCATATGTCCCGAGACCAACCTTTTGATCATCTTCTACAGAGGTATTTATAGAAGAATGGGGCGGTGGTAAACTATGAAAAGATCTGTTTGGATCAATTAATACAGAAGATGACTCTTCGGTACTTTTGAGGGCCTCGATCAAGAAATCTACAGGTGTTCATCAACATTAATTGAGGTACACTTACAATTAAGCTCAGTGGGAGCTTTTTGCCGTCCTTTGAAGCTCAGTGTCATGCTGGAGTGACTTTATTTCTACTTCCCGAGACGAAATGATCTAAATATCTGCTTCTGAACTGTTCTTTAATCTTCTCGAATGGTTCTGCCGACAATTAGAGATAAGATAACTCAATTAGTATTAATTGTTCGGCGGTCTTTGATCTCAACAAGACTGGAGGTGTGTTTTAGAGCCGTAGAGGGTTCAATTAGCCTCTTCTTATGGCGGTGGAAGATTTCTCAGCTCGACAGATGTCTTCGCTCCTTCCCCAAACACTTTACTTTGCTTGAGATCTGTGTTTGGGTCTTCAATCTCCGGTTCTGATATGTTTTGTCTTCGGTGCTGATACTCTTTAACCGTTTTTGAATTAAAACAGTGTCTTGTTGATGTGCAGGGGCCGCGCAGACCTTTATGTGCTATCAATGCTTATGAAACATTGATAAAACTTCGAATCAAAACCTGCAAAATACAAACAATTTGTTATAAAATCCTGCGTATTTGGTTTTACTGCTTCAGAGGCGTAGGAAGAGAGCAGGACTGTTGGATGGCTGCATCCAACGGTGGAGATTAACCGAGAGGAATTTTAAATGACGCGGGAGGAAGAATTAAACAAAATCGTCGATCGAGCAATGAGCAACGGTGGGGGCTGATCGGGGACCGTCCAATCTGGACACGTGGACGGCCTAGATTTAATCAGAGGATCGCAATTGTTAGGTCATACAAAAGCATGCGATTGAAACATTGCGATGCGATTGAGCGCTGTCCGTCCGATCAACAGGGAGATGGATGGCCCAGATTTGATCGGAGCAATTTCAATCGGGGTGCGCGGAAGAGTGGATGCGATTGAAACTTTGCGATTAGAAACTTGCGATTGTGCGTGGGTCGTTAGATCGGGTCTAGATCAACGGTCCCGATCCTTTGATTTTTTGCACCGGCGGGACCCTTATACTTTGTGAGAAACCCATAAATTTCAATAAAAACCAAGGTTTTGAGTGGGATTGGGCGGAATATATATATTAGGATGACGCCCGATTGCGGGGCCACTGGGTGTATGGAGTACCATGGGCCCGTGGCTTCATATAACTAGGGCCAATCACAATCGAAACATTCGAGCCTGGTCTTTCAATCAACCCATTTGTAACTTCTCTGATCGCGATTGCACGATCGGTCTTTTTGATCAACCCATTTTTAACTTCTCCAATTGAGATTGCGCGATCTGTCTTTTTGATCAACCCATTTTATTTAAACACGTGATTTTGGCATTTTTAAAACAAACTTTGGAATAATGGGTTTTCAAGTTTTACACAGAAAAATATTGATCAGAAAGGGATTTTTCAATGGTTTACCGCCCGATTACGGGCTTATGGGGTAGATGAAATGATAATACGATCTTCGGTTTATGGCAAAGGGGCTGATCGCAATCGGCATTTAAAATGGCTCTCAAACATGCACACTAACATGCACACTTTGAATCATTCCGATGTGATTAGCGCTTCATGGGTTTGGCGTTGGTTTTTATGATGAGGGCGTATTGGGGAAGTAGTTTGGAAACTCAGGCCAAGGGGCTTAAACCCTTAATAGAGAAATGGGGTTTTTTACACAGATTTTCAGTGATTTTCAAAAGTTTCTGAGGGTTTCGACAGAGTTCGAAAGAAGTTTGGAACTCTGCAAAGGCAAATTTATATGAAAAGAGGGTGAGAAAAATGGAGAACAAAGGAAAATGATGAAAATATGAAGGTTAGTCTCTGAGAGAAAAAAAGGGAAAAGGAGGAGGATATTGCAGAAGTCTTCTCATGGAATTTTTAGTATAATTTTGAGTTTCTGAGAAATAACAGTGAAAACCTTGAGACATGAGCATGAGGTCGTCTACAGGCTTCAAGAGATAACATTTTGGCCAGGAAAGTGTTTCTTGAAGGCTGAAAACATGTTTTGGCCACCTTTTGACAAACCAAAATTTACAGGTGGCCAACAAGGATCAACCTTTCACTTGGAACATACATTGGAGGAGGTTTGTTCAGATTTTGCATCATCTATATCCATCTCCATCTAGTTCTTGAGTTGTAGCTGCTACTCAGTCTTAAGACTGCAACTCCGACATTTTTTCCATTTTGCATATTTCAGCCAATCCTTCTAGGATTGTCTTGAAATTCTGTTTGGGAGCTTAGATCTACACTCCAAAAATTGTATGAGTTGTATATTTCCATATCTATGTATTGACATATTACAGCAGTAGTTGTCTCTAATAAAACTGCGCTATCATAGCCTTGAGCATTTTCTGTGTATTAGTGTATTTCATTTTTCATGTACAAGTTCTCTTGAGGCTTGTTTTGCCCATCTTGAGTGATTATTTCCTCAAGGATTTGTATACATTTTTCTGTTGTAACATTAATATTATGGCTATGTACTCTTATTACATTTTATGAGTTGATTTATCACTACTACTCCAGTTTTGTGTTCATGTATTGTTGCATCCCCATTTTGGGATATTACAGGAGAAAACGTCGACTAGACTCACTTGGACTCTCTGGAGGGTTATCTTAACTCGATATGGTTAAGTGGAGAAACTTGCACCAATATATTTCATTAAGCAGGTTGTCGGGGTAACTGTTCCAACCACTATTTCTGCATTAAAATTCTATGATGTTGGATTTCATTAGCAACTAGTGTTTTTAGTGTGGGGATATACTGTTTGTGTGTGGTTTGATATCTTAAATTTTTATAGGCATGTGATTCATTTGATTGTTTTCTTAGTGACCTTAGGATCATTTTATTGAAATTTTCTTTGTTTGCGTGTGTTAAAAGTTTTAATTGTGGCCAAATTACCAAGACAGTTGCGTAGAACGCAGGGGAGATCCCCTGAGTATACACCAAGCCAATTAGAAAAACTTAAATCTATGATACCAAATGTTATCAATAGAACTAGATCAATAGAACACGAAGAATCATCCATAATTATTCATCCTGATTCTAAAGTAGATCAACCATGAATAGCAGAACATACTCCACAGAAAATTTCAATTTCCGAATTAACTGAAGTTGCTTCTGTAACAAGTGAGTTATTAGCTGAAAAACCTGATATTTCTGAACCGGAAACTGAATCTGCTACATCTAAACCTACTTTAGAGTTTGCTACTCCAATTTCTGGTCACCCTGATTCACCCAGAGTAAGAAACCAGATCACAGAAGATCTTCCTCCTAGTCTCATCATTATTGAAGAAGTTACTGATACTGAAGAAGAAGTTGTTCTTCCTTCAGCTCAGGAATCTTTAAATATTAGAGAACGTGAATCAATTTTTTTACAGTCCTTTCAAACAAGATGCTTGGTATTCTTCATTAATAGATTTTCTACAAAACGTATGTCTAGAGTATTCGCCACCCCAAATTCCTTTTTCCCAATAGGTTATAGACCTTCGTTAATCATGTCTAGTGAGTCATCTATGTTTACTGAATCGACAGAAACATTTTTGTATGGCGGTCCATCTGTTCCTGTAGGCTATCAATCACTCTCTGGTACATTCTCAGGAGCATCTCTTCTTCCCAACAAACCAATGCCATCATCTAGCCCGAATGAATCAAATATTGGAACTTTGAAAAATGAGAAAATTTATATGATGTCTGGAAATATTCCAAACCCCGGATCTCAAGGTAGTAATTTATCACCTGGGGGGAAACCTCAAAGTAGTCAAATACATACATACCTCAGGGTCAGTATCAACCTCAAAGACAATACATACCTCAAGGTCAACCTCAGGGATAGTATATGACTCAAGATCAGTACGTACCTCAAGATGAGTAGGTACCTAAAGGTCAATATCAACCTCAAGGACAGTACCCAGCTCAAGGATTGCAAACTCCTTTAGGACAACATTTCTATCCAGAATAGAAAATGCTACAAGGAGGTGGAAATTATCCAGTCAATTATCGGCCATATGTTCAACCGAGTTACGATCCGTCTTATGCACAACCTTCATTGGGAACCTCATATCCTGGAATGGTGTGGGATCCATCTCAAGTCCAACAGAATTTACAACCAAATGTGCAAGTACCTTATTATCAAGCTGCAAAATAAGTTGGTTATAATCAACCCCAAAAACCTGTCCAACCTACCATTAAAATACCTACATCCAGTCCTGTTCAAAAGCTTGGTCCAAGTACACCTAAGCCTCTGCCACAAACTGCTACTCAAACTTCTGTTCAACCGACCACACCTATTCCTAGAGTGTGTACATCTCTTATTACTTCAACCCCCCAAACATCGGTATAGATTCTTCAAGTCTCTATTCCGCAGTATAGACCTACAATTTAGACTAATGTTCAGATGCCGATAGGACAAATTAGTACAAGTATAGTTATAACAATTCAACCTCATTTTACTTATCAACCGTATCAAGGTCCGTACCCAAATGGATCTGTTCAACAAAATCCAGTTTACCCGCAACAATAGTACCCTAGGTATATATATCAAACACCTGTTCAACCCCAGTATGGTCCAGTTATTCCTAGTTACCTAGGAGGAATTTTGATTCCCAATGCACAGGCTATTCCTGGATATCCTAGTTAGTCCTCCTCCGAGGACTGGTTTAGTCTCACAAGGTTATCAACAAGACCCTACCCATCGATTACCATTCATAACAAATTTAGATCTACCTAATTTATCTCGCCTTATGAATGATCCTATCTATTATCATCGTATTGGCCGACTATGCCGCATAAGTTGCCCAGTGATATCCCTAAGTTTGAAGGAAAATCAGGAGAGGATCCTTCTAACCATGTCATGACTTACCACCTTCGGTATGCATCCAACTCATTAATCGACGATTCCATTTGACTTATACTTTGTCAGAGAACGTTAATAGGATTAGTTGCCATGTGGTACATTGAATTACCATGAGGCTTATTTACCAATTTCAATGCTCTAGCAACTTCTTTCTTAACTCATTTTCAGTTGCCAATCAGATACGAAAATGGCACAAAATTATTAACTTCACTAAAACAATATACGTCTACGTACATATCAGATCATATACATGAATGGAGACGTAGAAGACATTTGGTAAAAGTTTTTATCTCGAATCAAATATTGGTAGAATGGTTTATTAAATCATTGCTACCAAAAATCACTGAAGATGTAGCTAAAGGAGGAGTTGTTACAGAAGAACAAGTTATTGCTCAAGCTTAGTATCTTGACTTGGTATATACCTAGTCAGGTACTTTGTACGAGAAAATTCCCGATTTATCACATCCTGTTCAGATAACAGCAACTCCTTCAGGGTCTCATGCCGCTGATGGTGTAATTGGTTCAGTTAGTACGACTAAGAGTAAGAAGAAATCTTCAAGGTTACTTCTCCCATAATAACTTTACCAGATTCACCGAAAGGAGAATCTTCCCTGGAAACTTCTGCCGATATTCACATTGTAGGTTCATCAACTACAAAGTCCAAATCTGGCAACAAGAAGAAAGGGAAGAATAAAAGTAAACAAAATTCATCTCCCAAGGAAAAAACTGATAAAAATGAATCAACTGATGATAAACAGAAACCTCATTATCCTTGTCTTATTTGTGACGAGGATAATTTCACCAAGGAATTTCCACATAGGGCCAAGGTATCTAAGTTTGTCAAAGGTTCATCCACCCCTGCTGTTTTGAAGGATCCTTTTCCTATTCAAGATAGAAAAATGATTGGATCTTCCTCTAATGCATCAGTAGATATTTTGATGGTTGTGACTCGATCACAAGATTATGGTAGTAAAAATCCAGTAGCTGGTAAAGAAGTAGAAAATTCTAATTCTGCACCAGCTACATCTCCTTCGGTTTCTGATCCACTGCATATCTAGAAACCCAATCTTGATTTAGTAATCAAACCGCCTATGAAAGGTGCTTCGTAAATCAACTTTCAATCCACATGAAAGAGCTGCTCAGAATTACAACATTGTGGAAGATTTATTAATATCTCCTTCAGAAATGTTAGCCTTGGAAGTGCTGCAATCATGTCCAGAACAAAGGAAATTACTCCTATCGGAAATTGGAGCTGTAGATATTTAGGATTCGAACCTCATGGTTTTCGATTTAGAAAATTTTTCACCACATCTCCCTCATCAAATGGCTTTTCAGATCCCAGTACTAGTTGAAAACAGATGTTTCTTTCGTATTGTTATTGATGAAGGAGCATCAACGTGTATCATGTCCTTAAACTGTTGGAAATAACTTGGTTCTCCAACTCTTAACCAATCATTGACAATCCTCAAAGCTTTTCACAGAAGAGGATTCCATCCATTCATAATTTTACAGGATCCACCTATAGAGGTCGAAGGAAAAACTGTTAATTTAGATGTGGAAGTAGTTGATGCCCCTCTAGATTACAACGTTCTTCTGGGTCGAAGTTGGTCTTATGCTATGACTATTTTCGTGTCATACATCTTTTGATTAATCATGTTTCCTCATCAAGGAAAGATTGTGAAATTCGATTAGCTCTCATATTATTTGTCTAACCCAGCTTCTACGGATAGTATTCAACACGTTGGAAAAACGACTATCCCTTTTGAGGATGTAGGAGTAGGTTTAATCAAAGATTCCGCTTTAATGGGAAATTTTTCTTTGCCTCCACCTAACGTACTGCATAATATTGCTAATATCAATATGATTACATCAAGAATTATTCCATTTAATGAGCCTTGGATAGTGCCTTTAGAATCAAAACTGGATTCATTCAATGGCACGATGCCTTTGATTCCTTTTGAGATAGCATATCAAGCAGTACATTAATTTTCTAATCCTTTATCAACTGATGATGATCCAATGAATGTGATCAACGAAGAATTATTTTCACCATCAAGCTCAGCTATAACATCAATTCCTGATCCTTTTCAACAAGTGTTTCATACTGATGAAAGCATTCGTGAATTCTTGTCCATGGATGAATTACCATGGGATGATCTCCATCATAGGTCATCATTTTTATCTGAGCTTGATAAATTCAAAAATAAATTTTCCTCTATTTTTACAGTTGACTATGTCAAGGAAACTCAGAGTCCAATATTGATCACAAATTTGGATTCTGAAGTAAATTTGGGGAATATTTCTTCCACGATTCCTATTGATATATCAATGAAACCTGAAATTATTGAAAACATTCATATAGGTGCTTCATGTACATCAGATGAAATTTCTACATATAAAGCCCTATTTCAAGAATTCCAGGACATATTTGCCTAGTCTTATGAAGAAATGCCAGGAACCAATCCTAACATTTTCATTCATGAAATAAAGACTTACTCGGATGCTAAACCTGTCAGACAGCAATTACATTCGATACATCCACGAAAATCTACTACCATTAAAGCCGAAGTTGAGAAATTACTGAGAGCAGGTTTTATTTATCCAATTCCATTAACGGATTGGGTATCTAATATCGTTACTATTATGAAAAAACAAGGAACAATACAAGTATTTGTTGAATATAGGGATATTAACAAAGCTTTTCCTAAAGACAATTATCCAACTCCTTATATTGACCAAATTATTGACGATTGTGCTAGAAATGAAATGTATTCATTTATGGATGGATTTTCCGGATACAATCATATCAACATACTCCCTGCTGATCAACCAAAAACAATATTCATTTGTCCTTGGGGAACATTTGCTTACTGTAAATTATCTTTCAGATTAAAGAATGCTTGGGAAACTTTTCAAAGGGAAATGTCCTATGCTTTTCATGACATTAAACACATTATGCAACATTATCTCGATGATTTACCTGCTCATTCATTACATAGGGAAGATCATCCTACTCATTTACGAACAATTTTTATGCGATGTAGGTGTGTTTTATGTGTACAATCTGGTAGTTTTCTAGGATTTGTCCTTTCGAAAGATGGCATTCGTGTCGACCCTTCGAAGGTTGAGGCCATAATCAATTTACCTCCTCCTTCAACACTTCGCCAACTCCAAAATTTGCAAGGGAAAGCAAACTTTCTGTGTAGATTTATCTAGAACTGCGTTGAGTTAACCAAAGATTTTACCAGGCTTTTGAAACAGAATGTTCCTTTTATTTGGGATGAGATTGTTGATCTATCTTTTGATGCTTTAAAACACGTGTTGACCCATGCACCATTATTGCATCCACCAAATTACAGTCAGGATTACTTTTTATACTTAGCAGCCTCTGATTCCACTATTGGAATGGTATTAGTTCAAGAGGATGAATTCCACAATGAACATGTGATTTACTATCTTAGTCGGAATCTCAATCCAACAGATATTAAATACACGCATGTGGAGAAATTGGCCTTGGCAACATTTCAAGCTGTCCAACATTTTCGTCATTACATTTGTTAAGAAAAACAACTATGATTTCTAATTGTAACCCGATGATGTAAATTTTGACTAAACAATTGCTCAGGGCCAAATACTCTAAATGGATAGTTATCCTTCGGGAGTTTGATTTAGAATTTGAAAAATCTAGATCAAATAAATCACTGGTGTTCACTGAACTTATGTGTGACTTCCCGAATACTGAGACAGAAACAGTGGTAGAGCATCCGATGGCTGATGAACCTATGTTTCTTATTAGTAAGTTAGATCCTTGGTATGGGGATATCATCATTTATCTCCAAACCCAAAATTTTTAGCCTAAACTTTCATTTTCACACCGACGAATGATCCGTTACCAATCCTAGCAATACAATATTATTGGAGACACACTTTATCGTCATGGTGCGGATTCTGTATTTCGACGTTGTTTGACTCATGAATATGCTGAACGAGTTTTGAATGATTGCCATTCTGGAGCGTGTGGCGGTCATAGGTCTGGGTACGCCACAACCCAAAAGATATTGCGCGCTGGTTATTTTTAGCCTTCGTTATTCAAATATTGCATTTTTGTGGTCAGAAAATGCCACAACTATCAGATTTTTGATCAAAAAATGCATGCACCACCAGCTCCTCTTCACCCCATAATTTTTGTCAGTCCTTTTGCAAAATGGGGCATTTATTTCATTACATGTGTTGATCATCTTAGCCCCTTGCTAATTTTTGAAAAAAAAATGGGGGGGTCAAGCTGTCTTTGAGCTTTCAAGTAATGGTTCCCTTATGGAAAGACATCATCCTTGAAGCCTTTCATGTTCCCTTCTCTTCAAGCCCTTTCCCTCTGCTGTTTTGGAGTCAATAAGCCTCACTGATTACTAAAAATATGTACTCCAAAGGCCTTTATTTGCCCTTTTCATCCCTGCAGAATGTCCCTTTTTACCTCTTTTTCCCTCTTTCCAAAGTCCCCTTTCCCACCAGCCCCTTTCAACCACTTCCCCACGTGACCATTACCCAAGACCAAGCGCTTAATGCCTTGGGAGCTAGTCGAAATCGCGGCTTGAAAACAAGCGCAACCCTTTGTTAACTCAGAAAAACTCCGATGCAATTGTTTTATTATATAATTCCTCCGCTGTGTTCTGCACCGTTGATCTACATGAAGATCGGCCCGCACTAATCGCAAAACTTCGAAATCACAAATTTTACATGAAGCCCCCCTGATCAGTCCATCACAAATATTTGTGATGCGATTGATTGCATTGCATGTCCGACCCCCGATCCGCCCGATCGCAACTCCCCTCCGATCGCCCGCTCCTCCGATTGGTCGCATCGTAAAATTTTCCATATGCGATTGCGATTACTCCCCGCTCCCATCTTCGATTGCGATTTCCATATGGGTCCCACCTCACGCATCCATTTCATTAAATTTCATGCATTTCCACTTATAACCAAGGTTCCGTGTTTTGCATTAAAGTTTTAATGTGTCACATGCATTCCGCCCATTCTCATAATCATTCCACCGATTGACCTCCGCCGTTGATCTACGCCTATAGACCATGATCACATGGCCCACCATGCATTTCTCCACCAAACCCTATTATACATCGTATCATTGCATTTTTCACCATTTTTACGCATAAAACACTGTTCCACCACCGCCGCGCCATTGTTCTCCCATCCTCCACAATCACCCCCATATGCATGGATTTCATAACCGAGTGTCGTTTTGTGCAGGGTTACCAGGTGGGAAGGGCCGCCATGATTACACAGTCCATATTACAGCGGCAAGATTTCATAGACAGAGGTGTAAATGAAGCAACATAGAGTTCAATGCATAGATTGAGCAGATGAAAACATTAATGGAGCAGCAGAGGAAGATCAGTGAATGATTGAGGAATTCAGCGTTCGGCATTGAATATTTTAAACCTTAATTTAGGATTGGGAAGGTAGAGGGTACAATACACAGAAAACGATGCCCTCAAGGTTTTATTTCAGCAGAATTTTCTCTCCAGGAAAGGATAGACTACCCATAAGGTTTTTATTTCACTACCGTGTTCCTGAAGAGACTTTCACTCAAAGCATTCATTTCAAAAAGAAGATCACAGGGTACATACAACATTACAAAGTCATCGAGCAGTATGGGCGTGCACATTTCCTCCATATTGTCTTTAATAAGAAAATTAATGTTTCATCACCTACTTCATTTAAGCTTTCTTGTTCTTCTATAAAGCTCCCAAAGAACAGATGATTAAGGGTTCCAGATTTTATCAGAAAACTATGCGGTGAAAGGCTTTTTGTATACATTTTGTAAAGCTCTTGTATGAAGGCTCAGAGCCCATAGGGTCTCAGTGAGGAGGAGTTCTATCTATTAAAGAGGATTCTGGTCTTTGGTATTTCACAGTGTGTAACTTTCTCTTATGTGTTATTTAAATAGATCATTTCATTTCATCCATCTTTCATGTATCATGTTTTGGAATGCGAGTGGCTCACTAATTTTTGGTATGGATTCATCCTAGTTGATGCCCATGCTCGGATCAGTAAAGTGCTTTAAATATGGCTCATGGATGATATTTTGTTCCATTATTCATCTAAACCGTATTTCTGCTATATTAGTTTCTTTGGGAGGGTGTTTTTAAAACGCTACTGTTATGTATGGATTCTTAGATTGGTAAGCCCATGCATGGTGGTATTGTGTATCTGGATATCAGCCCAATGTTAACTAATATTTTCTCAACAATTCATTCACTACATACACCTTCTAATAAATTATTTCTATGAGGTATTTATGAATTGGCCCGTTTTGCAGTAAACTGTCTCTGAATTTTCTGATGCTTTATATTAGAGTTTTACACCTTGCCTCTGCAATATTTCTTTTCCTGTATCAGAGTTTGGTCCCATTCTAGTTTATTTCCATGTTTACAGGAGATAGAATGAGAGTTGTTTTTTGACAACCTAATATCTTATATTATATGCTCCTTGCTATGCTAAGATGTCCTAGGCACTGGTCTATCACAACTCTAGGCTGTCTCTAGGAGCGACAACATCTTTCTGGCACCGTTGCCGGGGAACGAAGTTGAGAAAATTAGAATCCCTAAGCCTCGACAAAACCCTAATCACTCTCTAAGTAGGTGAGCACAGAGAGTTGAGAGTTGTAGATCCCTCACCTTGGCGACTCCACATTCATTCATCAGCAAAATTTACTTGCAGTCCTGACTCCGCTGAGGAAGAAACAAATGTCTTTGATCTGGTAAATCACTGTGGTGGACAGTAAGATCTTAAATCATCCACCTGGTGACTCCAAAGTTTCCAAATGATTAAAAGACTCCACTGGTGATCAGTAGGCCACTGATTATCTTGGTTTCACGAGACTCTACTAGGAGACCATGTCACAGTACAGATTCCACCATGCTGAAGACCAAGCCGCTTCACCAATGGAAGAATCTGAGCAGTTTGCAAATATGCATCCAAGTTTTATAGCAGAGTGTCGAGATGAAATGTCACGTGGCTTGGCAAAACTAAAAGTGGAGGACCTTCCATGGATTACACTTCTCATCCCAAGTTGCACACCCGTGCTTAAGAAGATCTTTCTAAGATTGATGATTGAAAGATATGAAGCTGAGAGAAAACTCTTGAAATCACAAGAACAAACTCAAGACCTAGATAATGAGAAATACATGTATGATGCTTTAAAACATATGGAAGATGAGGAGGAAAGCGATCAGGAACTGCCTGATTGCCTACCTATGTCTTGTGTTATGCTGATCAGAGAGTATCAGGACCTAATAGCAATGGAAAAGAGGGAATGTTGCTTGGAGGAAACAAGAGAGCACATAGAAGAGGCTCAAAATAACATCCCGCCTCCCAGTCAGCTAATGCAATAAAAAGAGGATTGTTGTGCTTCTGTCCATGATGACAGGGAGACCCCCTTTTTGACAACAGAAGAGATTGATCAGATATTAGATCAATGATCCACCTCCGAAGAATTTTATAAAACATATTCCCTTGCTCACTCGTCTATTGAGTTTGATGATACAGACCTAGAAAGCTCCTCTATGGATCAGGATGAAGAAAGACCTGCTGACAAGCTGACAAGTTTGGTTGATGACATTGCTTACGATTATGAATTTCCTAGTTATGATCTATATGATGATGACTGTTTCCAAAGAGAAGCTGAGTTCACAGAGCCATCATCAGTAGACCCATGGGAAGAAAATCATTTCCCTTTAATTCCAGGGAGTAATAAGCCAATGCAACCTATCTATGATACTGATGGGGAGAGCTATGATAGTATAATAGCAGATGAAGATTCACTGAATCTTCATTCTGCTCTACTACAAATCATCAGTGAGACTAGAAACCAACAACCTTTTCTTTCAGAAGATGAGGAGGAAAGCAAAGAAGAAGTTCTTGGGCAAGATGAAAATAACGAGCCTTCTCCTGAGAAAGAGGAAGCAAAATAACAAACCCCTGGTCAAGAATACATGGATCTGTTCACAGAGCTCATATCATCAGAGCAGAATATATCAGAGCTCCAAGAGGACATCACTGTCATATAAGATGATTCCTCTTGTTCAGAAAGCGAAGAAGATGAGGGAGATCCCCTCTCTCAAGAGAGTCTTTTTCTTGATCCAGTGGAAGAAGAAGAGATCCTGGTTGAAGCCTGCCTACCAAATATTCATAGCCAGGTATCTTTTCATGATCCTTATGTTCATTTCCTGCACATATCTGAAGAAGGATCAAGGGTCTTTTTGAGCAGCATGTTGCAAGCAGAAAGAAAATTTTTCAAAGTTGCTATTATGGAACAAAGGGAGTGGGAGCTGCCTTGCCTATCCAGCCTGCTCGAGGAGCTAGGTAGAACAGACCAGTCATGGGATCATTTGATGGACTGGTTGCATTGGAAGACAATGTTTGTAAGCTAAACTTGTAAATAGTCCAGTTAAAGTAGGGTAGGTAGGAAAATCTCAATAAAGCTCAGCCTGTGAGAATGTAGTTAGTTGTTTTAATTTCTGCAAAGTCCAGTAAGCCAGAAAGTCTAATCCTGGCTTAGCTGTTTTCCAATTTCTGTTTTAGAATGTAGGGAAGAAATTTTCTAGATAGCTTAATCCTAGCAGATGCAGTTTACGTAGAGAAAAGGTGAGACCAACAGTTTAATCTTCTCTCATGGAGTAATAAGGATAGAAGTTGAAATGCTGAAGAATAGAGTCTGCATAGAAGATGATCAGGTGGTCTACATAGTTCTTGACACACCCAAGGAGGAACGTGCCGTCCTCAGGTGGAGCCAATGTTGATCATCTTAGCCCCTTGCTAATTTTTGAAAAAAAAATGGGGGGGTCAAGCTGTCTTTGAGTTTTCAAGTAATGGTTCCCTTCTGGAAAGACATCATCCTTGAAGCCTTTCATGTTCCCTGCTCTTCAAGCCCTTTCCCTCTACTATTCTGGAGTCAATAAGCCTCACTGATTACTAAAACTATGTACTCCAAAGGCCTTTATTCACCCTTTGCATCCCTGCAGAATGTCCCTTTTTACCTCTTTTTCCCTCTTTCCAAAGTCCCCTTTCCCACCAGCCCCTTTCAACCACTTCCCCACGTGACCATTACCCAAGACCAAGCGCTTAATGCCTTGGGAGATAGTTGCAATCACAGCTTGCAAACAAGAACAACCCTTTGTTAACTCAAAAAAAATCTGATGCAATTGTTTTATTATATAAGTCCTCCGCTGTGTTCTGCACCATTGATCTACACGAAGATCGGACGGCCCGCGCTAATCCCAAAACTTTGCAATCACAACATTTACGTGAAGCCCCCCTGATCGGTCCATCGCAAGTATTTGCGATGTGATTGATCGCATCGCACGACCCCTGATCCGCCCGATCACAACTTCCCTCCGATCGCCCGCTCCTCCGATTGGTCGCATCGCAAAATTTTCCATACGCGATTGCGATTACTCCCCGCTCCCAGTCTCTGATTGTGATTTCCATATGGGTCCCACCTCACGCGTCCATTTCATTACATTTCATGCATTTCCACTTATAACCAAGGTTCCGTGTTTTGCATTAAATTTTTAATGTGTCACATGCATTCTGCCGATTCTCATAATCATTCCACCGATTGACCTCCGCCGTTAATCTATGCCTATAGACCATGATCACACGGCCCATGATGCATATCTCCACCAAACCCTATTATACACTATATCATTGCATTTTTCACCTTTTTTACGCATAAAACACTATTCCACCACCGTCGCACCATTGTTCTCCCGTCCTCCACAATCACCTCTGTATGGATGGATTTCATAACCAAGTGTCGTTTTGTGCAGGGTTACCAGGTGGGAAGGGCCGCCATGATTACACAGTCCATATTACAGTGGCAATATTTTATAGACAGAGGTGTAAATGAAGCAGCAGAGAGTTCAATGCACAGATTGAGCAGATGAAAACATTAATGGAGTAGCAGAGGAAGATCAGTGAATGATTGAGGAATTCAGCGTTCGACGTTGAAGATTTTAAACCTTAATTCAGGATTGGGAAGGCAGAGGGTACAATACACAGAAAAATATTCCCTCAAGGTTTTATTTTAGCATAATTTTCTCTCCAGGAAAGGACAAACTGCGCATAAGGTTTTTATTTCTCTACCGTGTTCCTGAAGAGACTTTCACTCGGAGCATTCATTTTAGAAAGAAGATCACAGGGTACATACATCGTTACAAAGTCATCGAGCAGTATGGGCGTGCACGTTTCTGCCATCTTGTCTTTAATAAGCAAATTAATGGTTCATCACCTACTTCATTTATTAAGCTTTCTTGTTCTTCTATAAAGCTCCCAAAGAACAGATGATTAAGGGTTCTAGATTTTATCAGAAAACTATGCGGTGAAAGGATTTTTGTACACATTTTGTAAATCTCTTGAATGAAGGCTCAGAGCCCATAGGGTCTCAGTGAGGAGGATTTCTATATGTTAAAGAGGATTCTGGTCTTTGGTATTTCACAGTGTGTAACTTTCTCTTATGTGTTATTTAAATAGATCATTTCATTTCATCCATATTTCTAATATCATGTTCTGGAATGCGAGTGGCTCATTGATTTTTGGTATGGATTCATCCTAGTTGATGCCCATGCTTAGATCAGTCAAGCGCTTTAAATATGGCTCATGCATGATACTCTGTTCCATTATTCATCTAAACCATATTTATGCTATATTAGTTTCTTTGGGAGGGTGTTTTTAAAATGCTACTATTATGTATGGATTCTTATATTGGTAAGTCCATGCATGGTGGTATTGTGTATCTGGATATCAGCCCAATGTTAACTAATATTTTCTCAACAATTCATTCACTACATACACCTTATGATAACTTATTTCTGTGAGGTATTTCTGAATCGGCCCGCTTTGCAGTAAACTGTCTCTGAATTGTCTGATGCTTTATATTAGAGTTTTACACCTTGCCTCTATAGTATTTATTTTCTTGTATCAGTTTCTGAGATTTTGGTCCCATTCTAGTTTATTTCCCTGTTTACAGGAGATAGCATGAGAGTTGTTTGTTGACAACCTCATATCTTATATTATATGCTCCTTTCTATGCTAAGATGTCCTAGGCACTGGTCTATCACAACTCTAGGCTGTCTCTAGGAGCGACAACAACATGTAACCCTCACTCGGTCAGGGGATATGGGTATATTATTCTCGCAGTATATTATTTTACTAAATGGGCCGAGGCGATGCCTTCATTTGCAGCAGATGGAAAAACTACAGCTACATTTGTATTCAATCATGTGATTGCTCAATTCGGTGTACCCCAAGCTATCATTATTGATCATGGGAGTCATTTTTGAAACATCATGATGACCGAACTTTCTGACCAACTTGTCCTGTGCCATGATAGCTTTACTCCATATTACCCGCAGGCTAATGGTCAGGTTGAAGCCGTCAATAAATTTTTAACCACTATGATTAAATGGATAATCAGAATTCATAAATCGAATTGGCATAATATGCTTTTCTCAGCACTTTGGGAAACCGAACCTCAGCAAAAACTGCAATAGGGTTCACTCCTTTTCAACTAGTCTATGGTTTAAAAGTTGTGTTACTAATTGAATGCGAAATACCATCACTCCAATTAGCCATAGAGTTACTACCAGCCACTTCTAAAGAGGAATAATGCTTTTTGTACCTGGCACAATTAGATGAGACTCGGCGCACCGCTGCATTAGTAGCCGAAGCTCATAAAAACACATTAAAGCTTAGTACAACTGAAGTGTTACACCTCGTGGTTTTTCAGAAGGTGACCTAGTATTGGTATATGACCAAGCTAACGATGAACTAGGAGCTACCAAATTTGAACCCATGTGGCATCGTCCTTATATTTTCAAGTGAGAGCTTGCAAAAAGGGCCTACGAATTGATTGATTATGATGGGGTCTCTATAGATAAACCCAAAAATGGACTTTATATGAAGAGATATTATGCTTGATTTTTTTGTGTAAAGATCATACCTGTACATTAGTTATTTTTCTAATATTAGTTGCTTTAGATGAGTGTGTCTAGTTTAAGTTTACGTTGACTACTATTCCTGCTTATCTTGATTAATCTTGATATTGCAAATGTTGATGTCCCTTCAAGCATACATTGGTTTCTCTAATGGTGCCTATCCGCGGCCTAGGTTATCTATTCACCCACCGATGAGTTATTTTCTATGCATGGGGTAAGCGTTGGTCAAAAAACGAATAATGTTGCAAAATATAGCATAGTGATTGAGTTATTATCTGATGCCATTTCATTCAGCATTCGGCATTTGATCATTAGGTTAGATTCAGAACTCATTGTATTAGATTTAAAATAGAGTATACACAATTAAAAATCCAATGTTACTAAGATTATTTTTGAAGGTTCGTCTCTTGGAAAGGCAATTTGATTACATTGAATATCAACACATTCCATGAATATTAAATACATTGGTTGATGCATTAGCTAATAATGTTATAAATAGACATTTGCGACATTAAAAAGTAAATTAAAACAACATTTGATATGTGTTGACAAGATAGCTGACAAAAGTAGTCATATCATAGATAGAGTTGTGTTTCAAAAAATATTACATCATCTAGGACCATAGGTTTAAACCACCTTATGATCTGAAAGATAGTGATACAAAAAAAAATACAATAGTATGTGATGATCATCCACTATCCATGGTGATGATCATGATAATATACTATATCCCATGCCACTCTATGCAAGTATCTCCAAAACTGGCCAGGAACACCAGCCACATACCTCTGGAGATGAAGAGGAATATCGTCCATCGTATTCTCCGGGATGTCTCTAGTCAACCTCTCCAGATTCGGCTCTAAATTAGTGAGAATATATGTTGCCTGGTTCTCTGGTGATGCAATAGGATTTTTTCACTTCCTCTCGAAGCGGTGGAGATTGGATGGTCTTCATGGACCAATATCTGCATTTGAATTTTTGTTATCAGTATTGGGCGATTAAAAAAAAAAAAAAATAGAATTAAAAACACATCAAAATAATTCAATTACCTGACTCATCTCATTGTGTCCCTGGAGGTAAAGACATCTCGGGATCTCCTCGAAAGTCTATTCCTGCATATGGGAAATCCTCGATGGCAAAGATTTGGTTCTCTAACCAACAGAAGTATGATGAAGTGAACCAGACTACTATAAAACCGTCACCACCATGGCAAGCCATCAGCACCACCCATCTTACCATGCGAGGATCTCTAATTTCACCAGGATCAATATAAATTAGCTGAGGGGCAAGAGACGAAATCCTCTCCGAAGCAAAAGATAGTAAAATCGCTCCATACCAAAAGTTTTTCAACTTTCAATTCTTCGCTCTGGTCAGTTGACCTTTCATGTTGGTCAACACGCCCTCACACCAATTGAAGATAGTTCCTCTAGAGAATTCAACATCTGTCTTCATATGTGACTTGGTAGCCACGTGTAGAGCTGCACTCCCACATAATCTGGTAACAGTAAATGCAATGACTTTCAGATCAAGACGTATGATAGTTTTTATGTCTATTCGGTTGTCCTTGGGATCATCTCCCTCATTACAAAACTCTTGTTTGTAGCTAGCAATAGGCTGGCCACCTTGCCTAGCCCCAAACAAAGAGATTGGTTCACCTCTTTTGGGTAAACTGGTGAGGAAGTAGATATCTTCAAGTTCAATTTCTAGCTTTTGATCTCCAATGATAAAGCATTGTTCCTGAACGTCCCAATTTTTTACTAGCCAGGTCATTAGCTATACCTATGCTCTCATACCTTGAATGGCACAGAATTTGTATAAACCGAAGTCTCTCAAAGTACGCATTATGGCTAGATTATTCATGGCCATATCATCTACCTCTTCATGTTCACGTTCTCGCCACTCCAACATTGTTCAATGACCTGCAAATGGACGCATTTGATGGTTAGAAGCTATTAGAGTAAAAAAACTTATTAATTTTTGAGAGAATTGTTCAATTTCATTTTCTTACGGCGCCCCCACAATTTTTATATAAAGATAGTGCGGAACCCCGCATGCATCCATCATAAAAGATGTGGTAGCCCGATAATTTTCCTTTAGGAAAATTATCAGGGTCTGCAAGTAACCAATGGTTGGCTTGCGGACCCCCGTGAGTGAAATTTTGAACCATATTTCCCTCCAAAAATGAATTTAAAAACCTAAAAAGAGAATGTAAATGGATGAAAATGAAGATAAGAGTGTTGTGGATTACCTAGATTCGACGGATTTCGATTTGACTGGCCAGTTCTCCTATTATCACCTCCGGAATGTTTTTTTCCCAGAGCTCTCAATTCTCAATTTTGAACACAAAAGGTAAAAATGACTTAGTTTAGATGCTTTTTATAAGAATTTTTGAATAAATAAAATAATATTTTATTTATTTTCCTCTTTAAAAGCTATTTTTCTAAATATTTTACTTATTGGAACATATATGCTTAATTTTTGAGTTTATGTGCAGAAAACAGGATTGTCAAAGGAAAAGAATTATTTTGATAATGAGTATAATTTTATCACTTTTTCGGGCTCTTGAAAATTACAAAAAAGTGAAACCTTGGAGTTCTCTTTTAAGCCCTTTTCAAACTCTCTAAACATGAAAATATTGCTGAGTACTTGACTATTCGAACTCGTTAAAGGAAATGAACGATCGTCTCTTCAGTATAAGTTTACCCCTTTTCGGGACTGAAATGGACTATTTATGAAAAAGGTATATGTTGGCTAGTCATGGTCAATAGAGTTCTCTCCTGCATTATTTTAAGGCTTTTTCTAGCCCGAGAGACTAAATTTATGAAAAATTACACCCACAGAGTTTTCTTAAGTTTTTATTCTGACTCCCTAAAAATGAAAAACACCGAGTTTCACCTATACTGGACTCGTTAAAACTCAACAATAAAGGACCTGTAAATTATAAACAGGAATGAACCACTCCTTCTTAGGGTTCAATTTTAATACTAAGTTGGACTCATCCAAAGGATAAGCTTATATAACAAGAAAATGTTATCCTCCTCAAGCTTGTCAAAAAATAAAGAGGTACTTACCAGAAATGGTGGGGGAAAAAGAGAGAAGATGAATCCACTTGTCACACTTTGTTTCAGAAAGTCGTATACCACTCTTGAACATGACACTTTTGTCACATTCATATTTGGGTTAGGAAAATCCTTTGGCCAAATAGTTAATCGAACCACATTGAAAGTCTTCAACTGGTTTCTGAGTATTAGCCTTAGGTCAATCGTCACCATCTGTAGTGTCATTATGTGCTCAAGAGATTAATTAAATAAACCATTCATTGCAAACATTTGTCTCTATTCACATTGACCATCCCTGAGTCAGTCCTTGCTAAAATTTCTTCAAAACTTGATCTAATGGTTTCGTGTCGTGGGCTTTCCTACAACGGATCACTTTCTATCGATGACAGCTCATCATCTAGAAAGTTGATCTAGAATCCTAATAGTACCTTGGGATCTGCATGCCATAATGGCAGGTTTCTTGCCTTTGATGATAGGTTGCATCATTGACCTTCCATCGAATGATTCTGTGAAATGTTCAACTTCAGATCACAAATTCACATTTCATAGATTGTACTGAGTACTTTGAGACCCATTGTCATTATTGGTGGTTTCTCTCACACCTGTTAACAGTTCACATCATTGACTGGTAATCAAGTGGTTTCTACTATGTTCGACTTCGACACAATCAATCGCATGGATAGAATCGTACTAGTTCAAGAAGCAGGAATCAAGACCCTGGATCTAGTTTCCACCATCCAGGCTATAAGAAGTTTTATTATTCATCATACAGTAGACTACTTCTAACAAATGGTTGCATCCATGATGTGTCTACTACTTCATGTAATTCTAAAATCATTTTTGTATTAGCACATGTAGTTAGTTTTGATTTGAGTATGGGAATGCCTACCTTGGCGAGGATATACATATATATATGCTTGCATTGAATTTTTTTCAGGGTTTCAACCAGTGTGCCTGCAACCCGATCCTATGAATGATAAAGAACTTCACTCTTCAGAACTCTTTAGACTTCACACTTTAGGGGGCAATCTGTTACACTAAAATTTTTCACCATGACATTTAGCTATCTATCTGGGTTCATCATTACCTATTTATTGCTCCCTTAGAGGTCCAAAAACATAAGGTTCCTAAATCAAGTCTTGGAATTGGGAAAAAGCTTATTAGAACCCTAAAAAGCCTTACTCCGCACTTTTCCTAGTCATTTCCTATGGTACCACAGTTTATTGCTATAAAACCTGTGGCACATCCCGCACGTTCTTCTCATTAAAACTACGGACCCCCATAAAAGGTAAAATAAGAAGAAAAGTAAGTTCTAGAAGCCTAGCTGGTCGAATATTCTCCCATATGGGGCCTTCTAGAAGCATTATCTGGTTGAACTTTGCCCCTTCCATTCATGAACCTTTATCCCTTCATAAATGGAGCTATCCCTTGGTTTTTGGAGCTAAAATCCCATGATGAGAGGGATTTATCCCTTCCTTATTGGAGCTGAAACTACCTCACTTCTCCTATAAATTGAGACCATGTTTCAGTCTCAAGGGTACTTAGAACCTGGTAGTTTTGAGGTGAATTGCTGAAGAAATTATACTCTCCATATTTGGCATCATTGGCATGAGAGAGATTACATACTCATGGCCATAGTTTCATGTTGAACCAAAGGGTTGGAGTCTTGTCAAACTGATGAAAATGGTTGTTCAGGACCCCAGAAGAACCTGTACAAACATCAAGGCATCAAGGTTGTAAGGTTTCTTCTTTTATTCAAAGTTAATACAAATGGATTATATTTTCTAATTGAGTTGTTAATCTATCTTTTTAATAATTTAATTCTTGGATTCCTTGATCACTAAGATAGATTATTTCTTTTGAATTATCATATCTTGCAGATGCTTTTGATCTTGTTTGCTTGTCTTTGATTGTAGATTTATACGCTGGATCAATATATTCTAGAGCAACTAGATTGAAGACCGAGTAAAGCTTTGGACTTCAGGTAGGAGAATCTCTCCATAGTTAATTAATAATTCTTAAGCATAATGGTCTATAGAAAATGGTCTACATTTGTCTGTTTGTTTCTAGATATCCTTAGGATACTAGGGAGATTTCTCTTGTCCGCAAGAGGGATTTTTCCATGTAACACCATGGAGTAACCATATAATGATAGATCATAATATCCTCAATAGTATCCAAAATTCAAATGTGAGAAAAAATTTGGAGGTTGTTGATCACAGCGATAATAGGTCCCCATTAAGGTGTGATCTATTATTTTCCAGAGAATAGGGGCCCAAGGGGATAGTAAATGTAATGATATTTTATGAGATTAGTATCCCTTAGTTGATGCCCTGATCTAAAGTCAAGTGTAAATTAGATTAGTGAAATTTAATTGGTGAAGACCTCACCCTTAGGATGATGCCTGATATGTATAAACTAGCTAGAATGGACACATCATCCACTGAATTGGTTCATATGATAGTATGGAATATGAGTTGTCCTTGAAAGGAAAACCTATAAAAAGGGCATAAATTTTGGTTTAGATCTCACTGTTGGACATTTTTATATCATTTGAAAGCTCTCAAACAGTAGAAGAAAATGGTGATCTTGAAAATTAATTTCAAGGTGATTGTAGGGAGAATAATTTTAATATCCCCACTTCCTTAAGGTGAATAAAGAAGTTAGGTCTGTATATCCCTTATCCTTAATCATAGTTAAGGTTTTTAGTCTATTGCATGTTTATAATGTCCCATTGTTGTGAACTATGACATATTTTGTGGTTTCATGTGCTAATTGACTCCCTTATCCTATGCTTGATTGATATACATATTATTCCCAAAAATTTTCAATGCTACTTATCATTATTGGATTTTATGTTTGTATTAGAGGTTTTCTTAAGAAACTACTAGAAAAATATGCTATATTCCTAAAATTTTATTTGATTAGTGCAACTTTGAGAATAATAAGAGTTTTTTTTAGTGATATTCATGTATTATTTTTATTTTGTTGATGTCTTGTTGTTGATACTAGAATCTCATAGACACTTCTAATTTTGGGTTTCTTCTTGATGTTTTACAGTTGACACTAGAATCTTATATACACATTAATTAAATAAAATTTTAATCTAATTTTATTTCTTATTTCTTATTTTTATGAAGCAATGGTGTCATTTCTAGTTTTCGTCATTTCTTTGCTCCATCAAGTATGCTAGGGTTTTCTTAATGCAATATTATTTTTATTATATACATAGGGATTCTTCCAAAGATTTTTTCAATGAAAGGTATTTCCTAAGTGCCTCATGGAGGTTTTCACTTAGGTATTTATTACCTTTCTTTCTTTTTTCCTTTCTTTCCCCTTTTATTACTTATATTTAGTTCGACAGGTTAGGAGAAATTATGATCTCAACCACATCCAAATACTGACGATAGTGATGAATTATTCCTTTACCAGAGGCTTATTGTATCCCTTGAGCCTAAATCCATTTCATAACAATGGAATTCTTTATTCATATATTTTTCTTATCCTTACTAATCCATTTTCATAGAACTTCTCAATAACGTACAAGCATAGCCATCTTGTCATCAATTTTATTTTAAAATATTTGAACCTTGAGTCATATAAGAGTTCTCAATACCATTATTTCAAGCTCTTAGGCTATGTTATTTTCATAACAATTGTTTTCTTTGTAACTAAAATACAATAGCATGTAATAATTATTGTAGTTATATTCATCTAAGGCATTCAACTATTGCAATCTCTCCTTTTTTGGGAAAAATACTGAGAGGGGGAGGTGAATCAGTATTGTAAAACTCACTTAAACCTTTCAATTTATTATTCCAATTTATGTGCATTATTTTCATTAAGTAAACCTGTGTATGTATGCAACTCTGTTAAATACTAGTGTATATCTAGTTAACTAATGTTTCATTTATTTCATCATCTATTCAACTTGAACCATTGCATCACTACTTAATTAGGCATTAAATAAACATTAACCATGAGTAGTAAGAGAAAAATAATCCATCACACATAAGCCACACAACAACACATGAGGAAACCAAATTTTAGAAGGAATACAAATTTTCGATGGAAACCCAATGTGGGAGAAAACCATCACTATCTTCATCTCTATCTTCATATTTTATTATAAGGAAAACTTCTTACAATATTTTACTGGTGAAAATGCATACTAGTATGCAGGAACCCACCTATAGAAGGCTACAACCTTCTTGCGTTCTCTAGCACTCACTAGAATGGAGCTCCAACCCCCTTGATCTCATTTACTGACACCCACCGGAAGGGAGCTCCAACCCCCTGATCATATTTATTAGATACCATTGGAAGGAAGCTTCAACTCCCTCACTAAAGGCTCCAACCCTCAACACCTTTATGGACCACATTTCATAATATTTCATATTGGATCCACCTGACTCAACATCAAAACCTATAGGTCACTTTTCATCATATTTTCAGGTTGGATCTACTACCATCATTTAAGCACAATACGAAATAATAATTTTGAAACCAATCTCTAAATCAAATCACTTAATCATTGAACCAACTGAGACACAAAATCAATCAACTCATTCTCAAACAAGAAAAGCAGCTATATCAACTCATATCACTGCAAATATATTAATCAAAATACCAAATCACATATTGTTCATCACTAAAACCATATCTTTCCACTACAAACACTAATCAAATATATATCAGAATATATAGGCTACAGTTCTGAACTATCCCTGTGTATGTATGCGCTTTCCATGAATAATACCTGCATGCATATCTCAACACCTTGATAATTGAATCTAAATAATTTTCATACTAAATAAATCACTTAATAACATGTTGAACTCATCACAAATCATTGAACCAAATGCATATCATCACACAAAAACATCATCACTTAGTCAACATTTCATGCAACAATCAGTTCAATTCAACTAGTATTGTCAAACATAGATTATCGTGAGAGAGACATCATCAACAAACATCAGCTAGCATAAAAAAACTGATCAAACATCATTAACAGATCACACTTCAAAACCCTAGTAGATGTATGTGACTCTTATAAATCACTTATGTGTATGTATGTGCCTTTCATACTTGACACCTACATATAAATTTTTCCATATTGCAGAATATATACGCAACTACCCAGAAGAAAATTTGCCTATGTATGTGACCTCTTAATGAAAAAATTGTGTATACATCTATAATCATGGAATAATTTTTTCACTGCACAACATAACATCTATCAAACCCAAATCTCAGCACACACATTGTTACAAACACACATCATAATACCATCATCACATATCTATCAAACCATAAGTCAATTATTCAATATGTAGTCATTTCAAATCTATCAGATATGATCTATATCCATTATCCCTTGTGAACACATATTTCAAATCAAGTCATTCATAAATAATCCATCACATGCACACACTAACACTTGATCTCCATCTCCTTTTATAGCTTAGGCCTTAGCCAATACCTTAGGCCAATCCCTTAATAATGCCAATGGTATTCTTTGATGGGATCAAATATCTGTTTCCACACTCATTACTATGGGACAATACCATGGTAAAGACCCCTGCTATTGAGAATACCATGGTTCAGAAACTATACACAACTTTTCTTAACCATACCTGCGTATGTACACAACCTTTATTCACAGGACCCACGTATATTTCCTGAACTTTGCCTTTATCATTTCTCTGTCTCTGAGATGATATTTCTTTATCTAATATCTCTATCACATATGTATTAGCCTATATACTCATCCTTCTACCGTCATTTTGACATCTTTATCAAATAGGTTTCCATCAAGGATAACACATTAGTCATAATGCCAACAATATTCTCCTTTGGACTTGATCACAACCACTTAGTGTTTGGTTACCACCACTTGTAGATATTGTAAAAAAAATTTATACATACCAAGGTTCTCTCCCAATTCACCAAGAATTATCCAAACACAATATTCTCTCCCTTTGACATCAAGGGAAAAGGGCTAACCAATGTTGAATGGAAGTATCCTTCTCCCGATATATACATGATCATTGTAGATTTGATCTATTGAATATGAACACTGACCATGCTCCCCCAAAGAATATGTTGAAACTTCTAGAAGATATGAAAATAATTACATGAATCTATGACTCAATTAAATATGGAATTTCCTACCACCTAGGACTCATGCTAATCTAAGGCTCAAGTTTTAGCTAAAAATTAAAAGTTCTCAAAATTGCTTTGAACCTGAATAACCTGATAGAGTTCGTCGCCATGATTCTGGGGTAAATCATTTCATCAAAATCCAAGTTTGTATGACTAAGTTATCATCTATTTTTCATTTTCCAAAATAGGCAAAAAACGGAGCAAAATAGGTACAATGATGATGTGGCAGGTACAGTCAGCATTGTAGGGAATATTCTCCATATTGTAGCCAATGGCACTGTGACAAGTGTCGTCTTCATATTCTTAAAATGGGTTTGTGATGAGAGAAATTTTCAAATGACCTCCAATATTCTTCTGAAGTTCAAATTTGAAATTTTTTAAGGTTGGAGTACAACCCAACCAGAGGGTGCAACGTGTCCTCTCTAGTGGGCCATCTCCAACCTTTGGGTCAAATTATTTTGTCATATTAATGTTGGACATTTAATTTGATATGGTGGTATAATAATAATATATATATATATAGATATAGATATATATATATATATTATAGAGTTTTAAACCCACTCTCGGTGGATTTAACTAAGTATGGAGGAGTTCTTATCTAAACCTTATGGAGGTTAAGTTTGGAGGTGAGTTACCAAAGTTAGTGGAGGAGTCTCATTGTAACTCCATGCAAAATATTATGGCAGAGTGGGGGTCAAACCCATGACCTTCCGCCTGCTAGCCAAACTCCTTACCAGCTCTCCTACATAGTGGTTCTTAACCACTATACTTGCCGCGTAAATTTATTGTTTGACAGATGGACGGATGGGGGTTGGAGGGGGCTCGCCCCCTCCCCATATGGCTAGAATCATAAAACCAAGTGCCAAGACAAATGAACAACAGAGTTATTAAACATGTTTAATTAAATTTTAAAACGTGGTTTAACCACGTTAAATCGTCATTAGCACTAAGAATGCGCTTATCACTAAACTACGCTTATCTATCCACCTAATCTAGATTAGAGTTAATTAACCACAGTTTATGCTGGTGGAGTTTTAGAGGAGTGCTCCATTTATGGCAGATTTTCTAGATTTATAATTTTAACTAGCAGTTCCTCCAATTTTAGTGGACAAATTGGGGCAAAAGCAGTTTTGATCATAACTCGTCCAATTTTCGCCAAACAAAGCTCGGGAAGATGAATTCTAGGCTAAATGGCATGCTGGGAACTCAATGAAGCAGGTTTCAAAGGCATAAAATGTCATCTACATGTTTTTTAGTGCATTTTAATACTTTTGAAGACTAGGGCCACCAAGTGTTGGGGTCATTTCCAGAGCATCCAAAGTCCAAATTTAGCAAAAAAATAGTCATTTTTGGGATATTATGATGTTTTAAACTCATTGGAACAGGTTGCAAGAGGTTTTGAAGCTTGTAACAAAAATTTGAGCACACTTGAAGCTAATACAAAGGGCCACACTATGAAGTTAGACCAAGGAGATGTAGCCCAGGAGGGGTGAACTCCTTTATCAAAATTCTGTGTGTTAAGCTTTGTTATGTGTGTTTGTTGTGTTTAGTATTTATTCTATTCTATCATTTAAAATTATTCTTTCTAAGCTTATTACAAACTCATAATTTCACTAAGTACATTGTTTGAAAATCACATGCTCATAAACAAACCTATAAAGGATAAGTAAAACAAAGCAAAGAAAATTTTATATCTGATGTGATACTAGCACAACGATAACTAGCATTCATTTTCAGATCAATTTGGTATTAGAGAATAAGGTTTCTTGCTTGTTTTACTTGAAGGTTTTTTAACAGTGAAAATTTATTGATGCTTACAAGGTTGAGATTGCAGAGAGGAGATGGGAAGTTACTGATAGCTAGTCCTGAAGTCAGGACAAGAAGGAAGAAGGCTGAGAAGGCATCATCCTCACCCAAAGGACCACTCAAGGAAAAATTTGAAGCACCTCAAATTCCATCTCCAGTAGTTGAGATAGAAGAGGAATTAATTGCACATGAGGCTAAGGTAATTGAAGAGATACAATGTAAAAAGATTGAGATTGAATCTACAGCCAAAATGTCAGGCCATGAAGGAACTCATGAACATTATAAAGAAGAGGATTTCAAGAGGGAATTCAAAGAAATGCAAAGGATGGTGAAAATTATGTATGAATCTTTTATGGAAAATGAAACTAGAGAAGGTTCAAAACACCCTCATAGAGAACAATCTTCAAACAATAAAAAGGAGGAAGAGAGGAGCTCAAAAGCTAGTGGAGGAAAACCTCCTCCCTCTCCACCACCACCATCATCATCATCATCCTCATCTGCATCTTCATATTCCACATCCACTACAAAAAATCATACCCATACTCATTCCAAGATCCCAAAAGAAAGACTCAGTTATTCAATTTGGACATCAAATTTGAGCTTCCTACATACAATGGAGAATTTAATGCTAAAAGACTAGACAATTGGATTCGTCAATTGGAAGTTTACTGTAGAATTCAGAATCTACAAGAATATGATAGCAAAATCCATCTGGATTCATTAAGGCTAGATGGAGTAGAACTAGTTTGGGGGGAGGCAAAGACACAAGAGGAAATGTGAATCCAGGGTAAGATTTCCATTTCTTGGGTCAAATTCATTTCTTCCATTAAAAGACAGTTTTATCCATTAACCTATATGTAGAAAGAAATAATGATTTGGAAAAACTTTAGACATCTTAAAGTTCAAAGTATTCAAGATTATACACAAGAGTTTAGGAAAAGGGAATTATTACTTGGAGTAGACTTAAATTCACAAGATACACTCTTGAAATATATAGGAGGTCTACATTCCTACTTAAACCACACCATCCTTATGTTTAACCCAAATAAATTAGATGAAGTATGTGTGCAAGCCACACATCTTGAAGCAAGGGATAAAGACATTTATGAAGAAGGTAGTAAGAAGAATCCATTCAAGGTTAAGGGAAAAGAGAAAGAAGGAAAATGGAAGGGAAAGAAGAATGCCAGTGTTAGAAATAAGGGGAGAAAATTGCATGAAAATATTGTTCCAATTAGGGGCATGATGAATCCCACCGTTGGAAACTACATCCCTAATTAAGACCAAATAAACCAAATAACAAAGGGAAGAAAAAGAAGACTTCCACCACACAAAAAGATCTTGGATCCGATTCAGGAGATGAAACAAAGATAGTTTCCATGGTTAACAAAGGAAAGGAATATATAGCAATTTATAGTACCTCAAATAGTCACAACAACACTCCCAATGAGAATACAAGGATAGAATTATTCCATGTTATAGTAATTTCTAATCATACAAAGATTGATGCATTTTTTGATATAGGGTCACAATCAAAATTGATTTCAGAAGACTTCATCAAAAAACTAAACCTTCAAACTGTACCTTATCATAAGCCTTACCCTTTGAGTTGGATAGTTAATAATGCCAATTTGCAGGTGACAAGGAAATGTATTTTCAGATTTTCTATTACTGCAAACTTTGTCGATGAAGTTGAGTTAGATGTGGTTCCACTTGAAATTTCAGGGATTATCTTCGGTAGTCCATATTTGTATGACAGGAAAGCGCTCTTTTACCATCATGAGAAAAAATATCATTTGATAAAATATGGAGTGGAGTATATTGTGAGAGCTCATCACAAGAAATTGAATATATCTTTAGTTAATGCAGGGAAAATGAAGAGGCTAGTAAATGCAAGTAAAAATTTTGTGCTTCTCATGATCAAGAAAAAGGAAGATGTTGACTATGAATATTTTGTGGATTTTATGACAAATTGAAATCTGATTTGTTTGATGTGGTAATTCAGCATGGCGAGATTTTTCAAGAACCAAAGGGGTTACCACCCAAGAGGGGAATTTAGCATGAGATTCAGCTGCAGCGAGATGTTCCACTTCCAAATATTGGTATGTATCGCATGTCAATTATGGAGAGTTTTTAAATTAAGAATAAAATCCAAGAGTTTCTGAATAAAGGTATCATACACCCATCTACTTTTCCATGTGGTTCTCCAATAGTTTTGGTTCCAAAGAAGGATGGGACTTGGCGCATGTGTATCAATTTTTGAGCACTGAAAAAAATCACGGTAAAGAATCGCTAACCACTCCCCCACATTGATTATTTTCTTGATCAGTCAAAGAATGCAAACTATTTCACTAAGTTAGATTTGAGAAGTTCTTATCATCAAGTTAGGATAGCTAAAGAAGACATTTGGAAATTTTTTTTCAAAACTAGACAAGGATTGTATGAGTGGTTAGTTATGATATTTGGCTTAACAAATGCACCAGCTACTTTCATGAGAGTAATGAATGATTTACTTAGACCATTTCTAGATTAATTTGTCATTTTTTACTTTGATGAGATACTCATATTCAGCAAATCAAGAGAAGAACATGTCATGCCTGTGAACAAGGTACTTGATGTTTTGAGAAAATAGTAGTTGTTTCTTAAGATGTCAAAGTGTGAATTTGGTAAGACTTCATTGGTATATTTGGGCACATTTTTGGAGGAGGTGAGTTGAAGATTGATCGTTCCAAAGTTGAGGTCATTTTGAATTGGCCCAAGCCTAATATTGTTACCGAGGTAAGAATATTTTTAGGGGTAGCACAGTATTGGAGGAAATTCATTGCTAATTTTTCTTCCATTGGGGATATTTTTAGCAGAAAGAATTTGATGATTTAAAGAAAAATATAAGTTCAACACCGGTTCTAGCACTTCCAGATCTTAGACATCCATTTGAGATCTAAACAGATGCAAGTGATTATGCTATGGGAGTAGTGCTCATGCAGCATGGTAAGCCTATCTCATTTCATTCTAAAAATTTTAATGGAGCTGTAATTAAATATCCCACCTATGATAAGGAGTTATATGCATTAGTACAAAGTGTAAATAAATGGAAGCATTACTTGATGGGGAAAGAGACCATTATCCATACCGACCATCAGCCATTGCAGTACTTACAATCACAGTCCAAGGTGCAACAATCAAGAGATTTCAGGTGGATGGGTTTTCTACAACAATTTCACTTGGTTATCATGTACAAAAAAGGAATCTAAAATAAGGTAGTTGATATTCTCTCTAGGCCTATTGTAAATTCAACTATTATCCTCAAGCACAATTCTATTACACATGAAATTTACATTGAACAGTATGTGAATGATAGTGATTTTCAAGATGTGTAGGAGAATTTGAGTAAGGGAAACCAAAGTGAAGAGTTATATTATCATGTGCATAATTGTTTTTTGTATCACTTGGGAAAGTTATGTATTCCATAGGGAGAAAGAAACAATATCATAAGGGAGGCGCACACATCATTGATTATAGAACATTTCGGTGTAGGCAAGACGGTAGCGCATCTTCGAAGGTATTGTTATTGGCCACACATGAATGAAAGTGTTTATCATTTTATAGGATGTTATTTATGTGCAAAAAGTGAGCCTATAAATAGGAATCTTGGTTTTTACACACCACTTCCAGTAACTTCTCACCCTAGGGAGAGCATCTCAATGGATTTTGTAGGAGGCCTTCCTATGTCAAGGAAAGGTCATGATTATTTGTATGTTGTGGTAGATAGGTTCATCAAAATGTGCATTTTGATGGCATGTAAGAAAAATATTACAACTCAACAAACTTCTAATATTTTCTTTCAAAATGTATGGATCCATTTTGGTCTTCCTACTTCTATTGTAAGTGATCGAGATTCTTGATTTGTTGGGAATTTTTGGTCAAAATTATGGGACATGATGGATACAAAGTTGAATAAAATTACAACATTTCATCCACAAACAGATGGTCAAACAGAGGTGGTAAATAGAACTGTTATTCATATTCTAAGAGGCTATTGCAGCAAGCATCCCAATTTATGGGATGAATAGTTACACTACATACAAAATGCATACAACCGGGCAAAACATTATTCCACAAATACATCGCCATTTGAGGCATGTTTTGGTTACTTTCCAATATCTCCATTGGAATTTATCTTTGAGAAAGATGTTCCTATAGATGGACATAGTGACATAGATAAAGCAAGAAAGTTCATTGAGAAAATTTGATTGGTACATCACACAGTGCAGGAGCAACTTGAAAAGAGTCAAAGAATCTACAAGGCAACGCATGAAAAACATTGGGTTCATCACAAATTCCAAGTTGGGGATGATGTTTGGTTCTAAATAAGCAAGGAAATATTGCAAGGGGAAGGTAAAAAGATCAAACCAATCCGTTATGGTCAATTTAAAAGTCTAGAAAAGATTGGTACAAATGCATTCAAGCTAGATTTGCCTCCTTATATGAAAATTTATTCTGTCGTTAATGTTGATAATTTGAGATTGTTTTACCCTCCTTTGATTGATGATCAAGGAGAGCATGTTCAGCTACCATCAATAGATGATTTGTTTCCAGAATATATTGATGAAATTTAGCAATATCTCATACCTGAAATAAGAATCAGAACTTCAAGAAAAGGGAAGGTTGAATACCTTAGAGTTGGACTCAAAGGCCAAAATCCTTCCAAGGCCAAATAGTTGGAGATTGTAAAAGTGAGGGAGGTTTACCCTCACTTGCTGAACAAGTGATAGTATATTTTGGAGTCCAAAATGTTTCTAAAGGGAAGTAATGATACAAGGCTCAAGTTTTAGCTAAAAAATGAAAGTGTTAAAAATTTCTTTGAAATTGAATGAACGAATAGATTTCATCGCCAGGATTCTGGTACAACTCGTTTCATCAAAATCCGAGTTTGTATGACTGAGTTATTGTTTACTGTTCTTTTTCCAAAATAGGTAAAAAGAGAGAAAAATAGGTATATTGATGATGTGGCAGGTACAGTCAGCATTCCAGGGAATATTCTCCATATTGAAGCCAGTGGCACTGTGACAAGTGTTGTCTTTAGATTCATCAAATGGGTTTGTGAAGAGAGAAATTTCCCAATGACCTCCAATATTCTTCCTGAGTTGGAATTTGAAATTTTGTTAAGGTTGGAGTACAACCCAACCAGAGGGCACTGTGTGTCCTCTCTGGTGGGCCATATCCAACCTTTGGGTCGAATTATTTTTTCATATTAATGTTGGACATTTAAGTTGATATGGTGGTATAATATATATGTGTGTGTGTGTGTGTGTGTGTGTGTGTGTTAGAAATTTTTAAACCCAATCTCGGCGAATTTAACTAAGTTTGGAGGAGCTCTTATCTAAACCTAGAAGAGGTTAAGTTTGGAGGAAAGTTACCAAAGTTAGCAGAGGAGTCTTGTTGTAATTCCATGCAAAATATTATGGTGGAGTGGGGGTCAAACCCACGACCTTCCACTCGCTAGCCAAACTCCTTACCATCTCTCCTACACAATGGTTCGTAACCACTATACTTGTCGCGTAAATTTATTGTTTGATAGATGGATGGATGGGGGTTCAAGGGGTCCAACCCTGCGATCCAGCCCCCTCCCCATATGGCTAGAAGCAAAAAAAAAAGCACCAAGATAAATTAACGGTGGATTTATTAAACGATTTTAATTAAATTTTAAAACATGGTTTAACCACTTGAAACTATCATTAGCACTAAGAATGCGCTTATCACTAAATTTCACTTATCCACTCACCTAATCTAGATTAGCGTTAATTAACCACAGTTTATGCTGGTAGAGTTTTATAGGAGCACGCCATTTATGGTGGATTTTCCAGATTTATAATTTTAACTGGCAGTTCCTCCAATTTTAGTGGAGAAATTAGGGAAAAAGAAGTATTGATCATAACTCATCCAATTTTCACCCAAATAGAGCTCGGGAAGACGCATTCTAGGCTAATTGGCATGATGGTAACTCAATGAAGTAGGTTTCAGAGGTACAAAAGGTCATTTATAGGTTTTTTAGAGCATTTGAAGACTTTTGAAGGCTAGGGCCACCAAGTGTTGGGGTCATTTCTAGAGCATCCAGAGTCCAAATTCAGCAAACAAATAGTAATTTTTGGGAGATTATGATGTTTTAAACTCATTAGAATAGGTTCTAAGAGGTTCTGAAGCTTGTAACAACAATTTGAGAACACTTGAAGCTAATACAAAGGCCCAGACTATGAATCTGGACCAAGGAGATGTAGCTCAGGAGGGGTGAACTCCTTTATCAAAATTCTATGTGTTAAGCTATGTTATGTGTGTTCGCTGTGTTTAACATTTCTTCTATTCTATAATTTAAAATTATTCTTTCTAATCTTATGAGAAACTGATAATTTCACTAAGTAAATTGTTTGACAATCACATGCTCATAAAAAACCCTATGAAGGATAAGTGAAACAAAGCAAATAAAAGTTTATATATGATATGATACTAGCACAACAATAACTAGCAATCATTTTTAGATCACATTCGTACATCAATCACCCAATATAGTGGGGTTACATATTTGAATTAACATTTCATCAATTTCCAAAAATAATGGGATTACATACATAATTGACTTGACTCCAATAGTCAAAACATGACTAAATATTGCAATTTTACATCATGGGTCTTTACATGACCTTTATATGACATTTATAACCAAAACCAAAGGTCTTAATAGTGAATTATAAATACCTTGATATTCATCAACAATCATCATGCAACATATAGGAGTCTACACCATGGGCATATAACAGCAGCCACATAGATACCAACATGAACATAATCAAGAAGCTACGTAGTTCCAATATCATTAAAATGTGATCAAATATGCAATGCTTTCAAGCATCACCAAGAATTTGTAGCAGAAATATATCAATAACTATATTCTTGACTTTATGTAGCATGCATTTCCTCATATATGAAGAGTTTTAATTCATAGGAAACAATATCATTCTCTTGGACCATAATCTTTATGTAAGAATAATTATCACACCATAGATAATGCAACTCAAGTAATCATCCATAAGATCCCTATCTTCAATTTATTTATATCCCATGACATAAAGATAGAAACATGTATGAAATTACAATCAAGCTATGTCAGTAACCCATCTCCTTGATCTCATATTAACACAATCAACATGTTATTTCCACACATAATAAGTTCCATAATCCTCAAGCAACATGTCATGTGTGCCATATACATGAATCATAAAAAAAATATAATATTATGTCATCACAAATTTGATCAGCAACATTATTTATCAATGCATACATATAAGCATCATCCATAACTTCACCATAAGAAACCCATGCATAATGAAAACATCATAGCAACATATAGTCATCATTCAAAATTTCAGCAACATGTGTGTCTTTAGTCGCATCACCAATATAATTTTCATGAAAATCATTGTGTAATAAGGAATGCTAAATAAATGATAATTCCAACAATGCACTAATATAGAAAATGCTCCCCCTGAACCTGTGCCAATTGTTCACTGTCAGGTTTGATCACATCCAACTCATCCATCAGTAAAGTCATCAAAGAAATGTTATCAATCAGTAAATCCATCAAAGCATCATTCTCATATTGCAACCAATCATAAGACATCATAAGCCAATACTAGTTCTAG
Source organism: Pinus albicaulis (assembly GCA_034641835.2). Taxonomy (NCBI): domain Eukaryota; kingdom Viridiplantae; phylum Streptophyta; class Pinopsida; order Pinales; family Pinaceae; genus Pinus; species Pinus albicaulis. The sequence goes on along the minus strand of CM076584.1, from coordinate 661,754,693 downwards.
GTAGCATCTGAATATCAACATAATGTAAACAGAACAATAAATCCAAATAATAATTGTTTGAAGGATATCAGAAACTCTCCTTGAGTATGTCCCATAGTTTCGTCATCATAGAGAAACATACATGATTGTCTAGATCAGAACTCATGTATATATGCGACTGTTCTTCATAATATCCACATACATAAATTAAAATGTTGATTTTTCATAACCACATATCCCCCTCAGCCTATATTGTATGTTCTTGTTCATTGTTACTAAATCATATGCATTTTCAATAATATAAGCAACATTAATATCAAAACAACATTGGAATCATCATCAAGATATAAAAATGTATAGCTCCCCATAAATCACTGATCCTAAGGACCTGATAATCATCACCTACTCTTCATGAGGTCTTGTAGCTCACATCACTTCTACAGTGACAATGGGAAGTAATCTTTAAAAACAATGGACTTCACTAGGCACCATCTTCTTTTACTCTGAATCTGAGTAAGTGGAACTATCCTCCTCATTTCTACGAGAATTCATTTCTTTAAACACATATAATTTGTACAGATTTATATATCCTCTTGCTATGACATTTCTATTTTCTTCATGTATTACCTTGCATTTGGTTGATGTAAACACAATTAAATTTCCTTTATCCACCATTTGACCTACACTTAGAATATTTTGCTTTATCCATTGAAATAGTAAAGTATCAGTTGCTCTTCTATTTTTATTTATTCTAGCTCTACCTTTTCCCAAAACGTTTGTTGGAGCACTATTTCCAAGAATAACCTTACCATATTGGTTTTTCTTGAGAGACTCCATTTTACTCTTATCTCCAGTCATGTGATGAGAACATCCATTGACTATGTACAATTTATGTTCATCTTAAAATCAGAAAAGAGCAATACAACACCTTATATGTTCTTCTTATTTCTTCTTATTATGAAGAATGTATGTGGATCCATTTTCTTTAGAACTTTTGACATCAATATTCTTATCTGACTGCTTGCCATGTTGTTTGTGGTGATCCATTGACTTGTTCCTGCATTATTTTTCTACATTCCCAAACTTATTACAAGCATAACATATCATATGGCCAGAAAAGGGACCAGAAGAATAATAATGCCTCTATTTAATATTCCTTCTGTTGCAATCAATAGCTTTGTCACCAAATATCTTGCAAGTAAAACAATATCCCTGAAAGCAACTTGAGTACCTAGGAGTTGATGTACTTATTGTGAGATGACTCCTTGCTTGAAACAATATTCTTCTGCAATTGGTTGCAACATGTCCATAATTATGACATATTAAGCATTCAACATTATTGAACAGAGGATAAAATCGATTAAAGTCTCTATTATTGGGAGAAAATGATTTCTTTTGAAAAATCATATTCTTTGGATGTTGGTCTTGTTTACTTCTTATCTCTTTGACAGGAATTTCATATTTCATAATGTTATCTTTCAAGATCCTTGTACAAGCCTGTGAACTAGATTCTCCTTTTACAATTTCATGAAAACCAAGACCAAATTTAATGGTGGGAGACCTTTGACTAATGAGAATATTATCCAAAATCTTAGTACTATATTGAAATCTCAAAGGCTTATCCTTTTCTTCTAATTTACCTTTTAGAATGTTTACCTCAACCTCCATTCTTTGGTGTTGCTCTTCCTTTTCTAGATACTTCTTATTCATTCCTTCTTCAAACTTTCTTCCTTCATCCACTTGATCCTTTAATTTTAGAATCTCTTCCTTCAACCCATTCTCTTGTTCTTCAAATGCTTGAAGTAGCTCTTCATTTAGCTTGTCTACTTTTTTAAGATCTTATCTTAGAGAGACGATCTCAGCTTAAATACCTTCACAATTGTTTAGATTCTACAACAAAATTATGATTATCCATATTAGCATATGCCTCCAAATTATATTTAATATTAATAATATTTTTCAAATAAATATCAAGTTTTCTTCTAAGATAATAAATTTCTTCTAACATGCGTTCTTATGAATCGGTAATTCCAAATATTGTTTTATCATCATGTTCATTTTTTGACGCAATGTTAGAGATAAGATTACCTGAGATTTCTCTTGATGAACAACCTTCCTTTGGGTTTTATTCATGGATTACCTATATCTTATCCCATACTTTCTTTGCAGTTTCATAGTGCATAACCCTATTTAATGCTAAATTAGGTATGTTATTAATGATGTCACTTAATGCCTTATTGTTTGTTTGCACTTATTCGTCTGATGAAGAAATTTTGGTGAAGCCATTGCATAATAAATACCAAACATAATATCCAAGTTTAATTAGATTATACCTCATATTTTCTTTCTGTTCTTGATAATTATCATTGCTTAGCATAGGCACACCTTAATTTTCAATTGTTTCTGATTTTCCTTGTTCCTCTACTTCTAGGGCCATCATTTTTTAATATGTTTTCTCTTTCGAATGCTTACTTTCACTTTTACCCATGAGTGTTGGCTTGAGGGGTCCTGACCTAGGTTTGGAGTTAAGGTTAACCAACAAAACCCTGTTACTACTAGCCGTTTCAGCAGTGACCTGCTTGCGCAAGTCAGAGTCTCACCCGAAGCAGTAATGGTGGTGCTAGAACCAAGTTTCCACACCCTGAGAGAGAATTAAATGATGCGGGTGCATTTAGATCTAAAAAAAATATGAACAGACGTTCACAACAGAAGCCCTAACCAGACAAATTTAGGTCAATTATACAGAATACCTTGCGCACATGCTAAAACAGAGTTTGCAATCCATGTAATAATCCTTAATACATATTATTAAAGCCCAACAATACTATATTCATTAAATAATAATTCATCTAAACCAAAAATAGTTGTGCAATTGATCTGAATGAAGGTAAGAAAGTAATCAGAAATAACATGCAGAAACAATTATAAAGCCAATAATAGATGCATTTAGTACACAGATATCATCCAAAACAGATCTTCATTCACTAACAGTTCCAATATTCCTTACAACACCTTCAGTTTACCCATACACATAGCCAACGGGGTCCAGACACAATAGGATTAAGGTCTCCGCGCACACAACCAACAGGAGCCCCCTAACCTAGACAGATTCACTAGAATATCAAAATACAGTCAGATCTCTATCATCAAATACATTACTACTGTCTCTTATCGACTCAATATAGAGTCCTATTTATACTTTTAGCCTTCACTCATATAAGGTCCGAAAACCATGGTTTGTGGCCCCTAGTTCTACCATTTTACCCATTACAACTCCTGAGGGGCTTTGACCCACCCCAAAGCCCCTTGACTTGTGATGTGCACAACTAAAATTACAAAAAATTTGCAAAAATATATAAAAAATGTATCCAAATTCGATCCTATGGGACCCCACTCCAACAGGCCTCCATCTCGAGTCACAACGGCACTAGTTTCTTCATCTTGTTCTACAGCTCTTCAATGGCAGCAACAAAGGGTGCCAAGATGCTCGTGCTCTGATCTTCTGTGCTCTACGTGGAATATACTAGCTTCTACGATATCAGCCCTTTTGTGGCTAGGTTGACTTCCTTTAAATTCAAAGGTTTAGTTACATCTACCATTCATAATGAGGGCCATGCAACGGCATATCCCATGCTATCACAACACATTCCTATCAGGGTCAGGATTCATCAAAGACGAGGGCATATATGTCCTGCAGGGCTTCATCCAATTTTTTCTGACCCCCCAACCAAGTCAAAGGTTGATAGGAAATCATCAGTCATTGTAATCCAATGGGAAGTTCCTCGAAGCAACTCCGTCTCCATATACCAAGTGGTAGGTATCAGTCCTAACGAGTGAATAAACATGTGAACCCACTCATTTCAAGTCTTTCCCTTCCAAACTTCCACCCACATGGTTAGGTGCTTGCGCGGGTCTCCCTAACCATAGAAAATCTCAGCTGGCAAGGTAGAGGGGAGTTCAAAGTGCAGCTTCATCATTTTTCTACATTCCTCCCAATCCTTAAACACACCCTTGTGCCTATCCCACCAACACACTAGGGTTGCAAGTAAAACAATATCCCTTGAAGCAACCTGAGTACCTAGGAGTTGATGTACTTCTTGTGAGATGACTCCTTTCTTGAAACAATATACTTCTGCAATTGGTTGCAACATGTCCATAATTATGACATATAAAGCATTCCACATTATTAACCATAGGATAGAATCTATTAAAGTCTCTATTATTGGGAGCAAATTATTTATTTTGAAAAATCAAATTCTTTTGATGTTGGTCTTGTTTACTTCTTATCTCTTTGACAGGAATTTCATATTTCATAGTGTTATCTTTCAAGATCCTTTCACAAGCCCGTGAACTATATTCTCCTTTTACAATTTCATGAAAACCAAGACTAGATTTAACAGTGGGAGGCCTTTGAATAATGATAATATTATCCAAAATCTTAGTACTATCTTGAAATCTCAAATGTTTATCCTTTTCTTCTAATTTAACTTTTAGACTGTTTACCTCAACCTCCATTCTTTGGTATTGCTCTTCCTTTTCTAGATAATTCTTATTCATTCCTTCTTCAACCTTTCTTCCTTCATCCACTTGCTCCTTTAATTTTAGAATCTCTTCCTTCAACCCATTCTCTTGTTCTTCAAATGCTTGAAGTAGCTCTTCATTTAGCTTGTTTGCTTTTTAAATATCTTCTCTTAGAGATATGATCTTAGCTTCAATAACTTCACAATATTATTTAGATTCTACAACAAAATTTACATTATCCATGTTAGCATATGCCTCCAAATTATATTTAATATTAATAATATTGTTCAAAGAAATATCAAGTTTTCTTCTAAGATGAAAAATATCTTCTAACATGCGTTCTTATGAATCAGTAATTCCAAAGGTTGTTTTATCATCATGTTCATGTTTTGACACATTGTTAGAGATAATATTACCTAAGAGTTCTCTTCATGAACAACCTTCCTTTTGGTTTTATTCATGGATTTCTTATATCTTATCCCATACTTTCTTTGCATTGCATAATGCATAACCATATTTAATGCTAAATTAGGTATGTTATTAATGATGTCACTTAATGCCTTATTATTCTTTTGCACTTCTTCGTCTGATGGGGAGATTTTGGTGAAGCCATTGCATAATAAATACCAAACATCATATCCAAGGTTCATTAGATTATAACTAATATTTTCTTTCCATTCTTGATAATTATCATTTCTTAGCATAGGCACACCTTCATTTCAATTGTTTATGATTTTCCTTGTTCCTCTACTTCTAGGGCCATCATTTTTTAATTTTGTTTCTCTTTCGAATGCTTACATTCACTTTTACCCACGAGTGTTGGCTTGAGGGGTCCTAACCCAGGTTCTGATTTAAGGTTAACCAACAAAACCCTCTTACTACTAGCCCTTTTGGCAGTGACCTTCTTGCGCAAGTCATATTCTCACCCGAAGAAGTATGGGGGGGTGTTGGAACTAGGTTTCCACACCCTGCGAGAGCATTAAATGATGTGGGTGCCTTTAGATATAGAAAAACTATGAAAATACCTTCGTAATATAAGCCCTAACCAGACAGATTTAGGTCAATTATACAGAATACCTTGCGTGCATGCTAAACAGAGTCCAAAATCCATGTAATAATCCTTAATACATATTATTAAAGCCCAACAGTACTATATTCATTCGATAATCATTAATCTAAAGCCAAAAATAGTTGCATAATTGATTTGAATACAGGTAACACAGTGATCGTAAATAACATGCGAAAACGATCATAAATCAAATAATAGATGCATTTAGTATGCAAATATCATCCAAAACAGATCTTCATTCATTAACAGTTCCAATCTCCCTTAAAACACCTTCAATTTACCCACGCACACAACCATCGAGGTCCACACATAGTAGGACTAAGGTCTCCATGCACACAGCCAATAGGATCCTTCTAACCTAGACAAATTCACTAGATTATCAAAATAAAATCAGATCTCTATCATCAACAACATTATTATTGTCTCTTATCAACTCGATCTAGACTCCTATTTATACTTTTAGGCTGCGCTCATCTAAGGTTCGCAAACCGTGGTTTGCGGCCCCTAGTTCTACCCTTTGACCCATTACAACTCCTGAGGGGATTTGACTTGCCCCAAATCCCCTTGACCTGTGCTATGCATGGCTAAACTTACAAGAGATTTAAAAAAATATATAAAAAATGTCTCCAAATTCAGTCCTTGGGTACCCTGCTCCAACAGGCCCCCAACACAATCTTGTGACTCATCCCGAGTCATAGCGGCACTAGGTTCTTCATCTTGTTCTGCAGCTCTTCAATGGCAGCAGCAAAGGGTGCCAAGATGCCCGTGCTCTGATTTGCTTCACTCTACGTGGTATCTACCAACTTCTGCTATGTTGGACCTTCTGCGGCTAGGTTGACTTCCTTTAACTTCAGAGGCTTAGTTACATCTATCGTTCCCAATGAGGGCCCTGCAGCTGTGTATCCCATGCTAGTGTAGTACATTCCTTTTGGGGTCAGGATTCCTCAAAGACGAGGGCATCTATGTCCTACAGGGCTTCATCCAATTTTTCTGATCCCCCAACCGAGCGGAAGGTTGATAAGAAATCATCAGTCATTGTAATCTAATGGAAAGTTTCTTGGTGCAACTCCGTCTCCAGATACCAAGTGGTAGGCATTGGCCCTAACGAGTGAATAAACATGTGAACCCACTCATTCCAAGTCTTTTCCTTCCAAAATTCCACCCACATGGTTAGGTGCTTGTGCGGGTCTCCTTGACTATAGAAAAGCTCAGTTGGCAAGGTAGAGGGGGGTTCAAAGCGCAACTTCATCATTTTTCTACATTCCTCCCAATCCTTAAATACACCCTTGTGCGTATCCCAACAACGCGTTGGGGTTGCGCGCATAGCCAAATCAAGCACCAAGAACCTTTGTTCTAATGGGACAAACTTTTCCAATTCTTCCATAAATACTTTGACGCTACCAGAACCATGAAAATAGGGTGGTTCTCTTACCTTTGAGGAGATTCATCAGAAGTTCTTAGTGATCTTGAGGCAGCATAAATAAAAAACATCGTGCAAACGATTCTGCCAGTTCTCCATCTCACCATCTGAATCTGAAAAACACGAACTATCCCTCTCCCAATTCAGCATCCCATCAGCTGTAGGGTTGATCCAATATTCGTCCCATGCAGTCAGCTTGTAAATACGGTTGACATCATCTCCTTCACATATTGGTTCTGTATATCTCTCTCCTTCTACTAGATCTAGTGGGACTATCACTCACGTTGTTAGCCATCAGTATTTTTTACATGTTAGTGATGACTATATCTACAGCTGATTTTTCTAGAAACTGATTTCCTTATGTCAATATGTCATCCAGAAAACCCTCCTAAAACTTTTTTTCACCTTTCTACCTTTCCAGTTCGCCCATGTCGAATATCAAAACCTCATATCACAATCCTATCCAGCTTCAGCCTTATTGGTCTGCCCATCAGCTTTAAAAGGCAAATCCACATCTGTTTCAAAAGTCTTCCCTATGTTAGGAAGTGGCGCTTTAGGACATTTCGCCTTTGGCAATCATCAAAAAGCCAAAAAAACCTCCATCTGCAACAGACCTACCATGACTGATCCCTTACTTTGCAAATGAAATTGACAAACAGCCCTAAGTCGCGCCACTCATATCCCCTAGATCTCAGCACTACATAAAGCCCAATCTCAAGTTGACTATTAGGTTTTTCACAGTGTTCTATGGTTCTACAAAGGCAGGAAATAGATTTCATCTCATGGAGTAAATGTTTGAGTTTACAGTTAGAGGAACAGCTGCTAAATGTAACTTGAACCTTTAGATATGTCTGCAAAACAGAAAGCTAATCATCTGGACTTTACAGCTCTTTTCAGCATAAAAATCACAGTAGGAAAAGGTCACCACTGTCTCAGCAAACTGGTAAATTGTCAAGGCCCAGAACCTCCTTCATTCACAAGCAGAGGGTTGGGGCGCCTCCTTCATCCATAAGCAGAGGGCGCAGGCCAATATTGACTTAGATAATTGCAAAGATCCAGGTTTGACTTGAACTGAAGCAAATGAAACAGGGACTCCAGGTTTTATGAATGTGACTGATGATCATAACAGGAATATAGTGGAAATATGCTAAGTTCAAAGGAAAGGGGAGTTTGGTCTGATAAAGGAGCTCAATTCAAACTTACAAATCATGTGAATTGTTGAAGCTTTAGAAAGCATGTCATCAGTAAACATTCCACTCTTAAGTAGCCTGTTTTGTCCAAGATCAAATGGAATAGATGCTGTTAACCAATGCCATTACACAGGCAGAAGGAAAGTCCTTGGTTTTTCAAAAAGCACTGACCTTCATAATCACAAAGATTTTTGTCAATTAACCTGTCATGAGATGACCAAGCACAATGATAAATATCTCAGTCACCCTTAGAACAGTGCGGGAGACAATGTCACTGTGATTGGGGTTTCTTCTGAAATACAGTGATGTTTGCAAAAAGAGATGCTTATATTGATGTTGTTCAAGTAGTTCACTTACCATCACATTCAGAGAAAGGTTGTGTCAAACAGAGTTGTTAAAAAAGCCTTCGGATACCTTACCTAATGAAGAGCCTCCTCCATGCATGAGTAGATGGCCAAAGCCATTGCAAGTTGCTGAAGCTGATTGATGTAAAATATAATGGAAGGATACAAAGAAATTGAATAAAAGTCATTGCACAGGTAAGTGTTACTGTTTATGAGGCAAAGGTACGGTTTTACCTTTTCAAAGAACTGTCTGTCAGACAGTACCTGTAGTGGAAAGGAGAAAATGTTGAACATATGCATGCATTTACACCACAAGGAGCAGTTTCTTTAAAGGAAATGGTTAAAACAGTACTCCACTATCCCTTGCCCAGAAGTCTGAAGGAGATCCTTTTAAGTAAACAATGAAGTATATTGTGGAAGAGTGCAACCTAAACAAGGCACTACAGTCCAGGGAAAAAGCTTATAAGTCACCTAAGAGCAGAGATGATTAAACAAGTTGGAAGGGCACATGCAATCTCCTGGGGCAGAGTTGAGGTTTTGGAATGTCTCTCTTACAAAAGACCAAGGCACCAGTCAAAATACATTAACAAGGCAAGCCCTGTCTTTCAGGAACATAACAGTTTTTTTTTTAGCATCATCTTTACAGTGGTAAGGTGGTTTTCCTTACATCAGAGATAGCCCCAACATTGTTAAAAACAATGGCAGAGGTGATGAAGTTTGTTGAATGTTTGCCAAGGTTTAAAAACTCGGGATGAGAGCCAATGTTCGGTTTTGTATATTAAAATGACATGCACACTGTTTTTAAAAAAAAACAAAACAAAGTCAAAACCAACATTCATTTTACAAAGTTCAAGACCGTTAAGACTTGTTTCGAATTAATATAAAAGAATAAGGTTGAGGGAGTATTTTCATTTTCAAAACTGAAAACCGGATCCCTTGCCTCCCTAGCACCAAAACAGCAACTTTCGGGTCAAAATTGCAAAGTCGAGCATCGTTTGAAGCCACGCGACGTGCCTGGGTTTTGGCGCGACGTGCCTGGGCAGAATTTTGCACAGGGCCCTTTGTCGGCGCGACGTGCCTGTACGTTGGCGCGACGTGCCTGTACAAGGCCGCCCGACCACACGACAGGCCGACCCGACAAGCACTTTCTGCGCGACGGGTTTTCTCCAAAGGATGCCGCGCAAGTGTCAAAGACCTCCAGCATTACTCCAGCTTTCAAAGCGGGCGTCCATCAAATTTTAAGGTATTTTTATGAATTCCCCATCGATTGCAAGGTGTTGATAAATGACAAGAATGTTTAAAAACCCCGGACCTTGCCATTATTGTTAAAAACAAAAGCAGTCTTTCTACACAGTGAGCTGAACTATTGCAATATGATAAAAGGCCGAGTTTGTCATTCAAAGAGCACATATAGAGATACGGGATTTTGAAGTTGTCTTGTGAAGATTTGTGCTTTGATTATAAGAAAACTTTGTTGTGAAAAGACAGGGTTTGGTCTTAAAAGAGAAAATTGTCCTCATAGTCCTCCAGACCTTGCCACATTGTCAAAACAGTGAAATGCAAACAGTGGAAGGAATTGTGACATATTTTCTTTAAAAAGGAAAACTCACACAGTTTTAACCTAAAGGCTTGTGGCCTTCTTAAAAAAAAAAACTCTGTCATTATCACCCCAAACCTGTGTATTGGCATTCTTAGCATATGTGTGGTGTTTTGCTTGATATGCAAACAGTGCAAAGAAGGCACACTTGCACAGGACAGAATTGCTGAATGTTTGAAAGCCTCCTCCGAGCTAGGTGATGGTTGACATCAAAGTTGTCAAAAACAGAGTGATTGTTGGCATTCTCTCACAAGCACACCTTTTAGAAAACTACCCCTTTTTCACTGTTTTTGTCACTACTGTGAAGAGTTATTGAACAAAGATTTTCCAAAGGTGCAGGGCCACTCTCTACAGGACAAAAGAAGGGCAGAGGTTGTTAATAGTTGAATTCTAAACATTGGAGACAGAGGTACAGGTGTAGTGTTGACCTTTGACATTCACAAGCAAAAAGGTGGTTTTCCTAAAAACACTATGCATTGATTTTACACCTAAACTAGGTCTGCCTTTTTCCCTTGCACTATATTGTATTATTCTGAAGATTTGTTGACAGAGAGTTTCCCAAGGTGACAGCACATTAAAAAGGTAGAGTTTGTTGATGAGAAGTTAAACATTGGAGGCAGGGGTATAGAGGTGTTGGTGGACTTTTTAAACTCACAAGCAGAGAGTGTGTTTCTTAAAACACTGTGCATTGATTTTACATCTGACTTGGGTCTGACTTTACAAAAACCATATTGTATCATATTGAAGATTTGTTAACAGGGATTTTCTGAAGGTGAATAGGGCCATTTTCTAGAAGGCAGCGTTGTTGAGGATCGAGTTTAACATTGAAGCCATAGGTACAAAGGTGGTGATTGATTTCTCAAAATTCACAAGTGAAAGGTGTTTTCCTAAACACAGTGAGCTGATATTTCACCTAAACAAAAAGTCTCCTTTCTTTTCCACTGTATGTTATCTTTTATAGAAATCTGTTGATAGAGGTATTTTTAAGGTGAATGACCTGAAGAGCAGGGTTTTAATATTGAAGATTGGTCTTATAGATGCAAAATGCAAGGGTTGGTTGACCTCTGAAAAACTCACCAGGAGTAGTTTTTCAAAACTGTGCACAAAAAATTGACACAGGAGTTTGCCTCATCTTTACACAGGGTGCCATATTAAAAAGTTTGCCTTGCTGAAGTACATCCAGAGTTGAAGGACTATTTTTGAGAAGTACAGAGGTGGTTTATTCAAGGAAACATTGTTACATTTTATTCAAAACCACAGTGTCCATATCTGTCCAAACAGTCTAGTGGCCAGTTTCAATCTAGCAAAGCATTGTTCATACAGTAAAGGCAGTTTGCCTCTTCCAAAGTTTGGTCAAAGTCAAAATGCCTCCAAAACAAGATCACAAGAGCGGTCCACATAAGAGATATGAGCCTATCTCCATAGAAGAAATCAATGCTCACCCATCAGTGCTTTTCAATTTCCATGAAGTAGGCTGTCTTGATTTCTGTCAGAGGATAGAAGAAGTCAAGAGTTTCTCACCACTTACACATTTGTGCGCTTTGAGATTCAAGGACAAACACTTCCAGTTAGCAGGTCTTGACTTCAAAATCTCCCCAAGGTATGTATCCAAGGCTACCAAGATCCCGTATCATGGTGAAAAGTGGTTTAAACAAGCTCATCTTGATCTAGAGGATTATAAACCTTTCATCAAACCTGAACATAGGGAAACCATCACTGCTGTTTTCCCTTTCTCCTATCTTCTTGACAGTTATGCTCCGCTGATGAAAGCCATAATGAGATATTTCACTTGTGAAGGGAGGTTTAGCCAAATTTTTGCCTATCATGTCCGCTTGTTGATGCATTTTACCAGAAGCAGGCAATTAAACCTTCCATACTTTTTGTCCAAAAGCATAGAGAAAATGGCAGCTACTGTCCAAAAGAAGGCTCCACCTCAGCAAATCCCTTCTCTCTTTCATCATTCCTTGATCAAGATTATCTTCTTACACCAGCTGGAAAAGAAGGGGGTTTCATGGGATTCATTCATTAGCCATGCAGATTTCGCCACTGTCCCTCCTGTTCATGTGTCTCCTACTCATCCTGTCCATCGCCCAGTGCCTTTGTCTAGAAGGCCTACACATAAAAAACTCAAAATGACCACTGGGCAGCCAAGTCAACAAGGAGAAGGAGAGGGCAGTGAACCACAGGCAGAAAGAGAAGGCAGTAAAAAGCAGCAGGTACAGGAAGAGGGACAGCAGTTGGAGATTGATGAACAGCAGCAACTAGAGTTTGAAGATCAGCAGCAGCTACAGGTTGATGAACAGCAGCAGGTACAGGAAGAGGGACAGCAGCAAACAGAAATTGAAGAGCAGTAGGTTGAGCAAACAATTGAAGCGCCTTTTGAGCCACAAGCTGGACAGGATGTTGAGGAAGGACAGAAAGCTGAAGCTGCTTCCTTGACAGTGACCAAAACTGTTCCTAAAAAGAGGAAATTGCCCAAAAAGACAACTTCTAGCTTGCCAAAGAGAAAAAGCGCTAGATTGGCATTCAAAGGCAAAAGTAAAATTGGAGAAAGTGCAAAGCATGGAGGTGAATTAGCTATTATCCCTATCCAAAGTGATGATAGTGACAATGAGGCCCGCCTCCTTGAAAACCTCCTCATTCACAAAGAAGGGAAAATTGAGGTGTTACAAGAAGATCTTCAAAGGGCGAGGAATTTCAACCATTTCTTGGAGGTTGAAAACAAACAAATGAAGTATCATGCGGCCATTCATGAGGCAAGGGCGATCAAGTATAAAAAAGAGGCAGAAAAGGCGCAAGTAAGAATTGAAGAGCTCATTGGCGAATTTGATGATGAAGAGGAAGAGGACCAACCTAGGCGAAAGAGGCCTAGGACCATCGGGCTTAGAAAAGCCTTGGAGAAACAGAGAGCAAAAGAACAAGCTCAGTTCGATGCCTTTCCTCTCACTGCCCTCTTTGAACAGGAAATTGAGGAAAACAAGGAAGCATGGCTTGAGAGGGCTAACCAGCATTTGGAAACAAAGCTTGAGAAGGCAAACAGGGATCTTGAGCTACAGAGAAAAAGGACTCTTCACTTTCAGAAGCTAAATCAATTTGCTAGGCGAAAATTGAAGGTAGCACAAGAGAAATTGAAGAAGTTGAAGGAGAGGCGCCTAGCACGGAAAGAAGCAAAAAGCATATCAGCCCTTGATATTTTGGCTTCAGCTTCGAAGCATGTTTCTATGGACCCTTGAGGGTCATGCATGCCATTTTTGGGCCTGTTTCGGAAACTTTTTTGTTTTTTGGCATTTTTGGGTTTTTTGCCAAAAACTCATAAATTCGCCATTTCAGTTTGATGAGTTTTCAAGGGAGGAGGATGATACCAATGGATGCCATAATTCCATGAGTAGGTCTCCAGCGATTTTCAGGGCATTTGAAGATCATTCGCCCCCTCAAATTGGCGAAAAACAGCCTCATTTTGCACATTCTGCCCGCCATATCAGCAGCCTGCTATTTTCTGGGTTTTTGCACACAGGTACAGTTTTGAGGGACTTTCAGAGATCCGATTGAGGTGATTCCACTTGTGTTGGAAAGCAGACATAGAGATCTTTCCAACGAGCCATCATGAGCCTCATTTCGACATCGGGAAGGCTTCCATTTTCATCCAGCAAGTCAGGGGACCTTTTTCAGGCATAAATATGAAGTATTTTTGTAATTTTTGAACTCCAAAAATCTGCTTTTCCCAAATGTGCGTTAAGCTATTTTTATCCTTGGGAAATGATGTAAAGTCAATATAATTTCCATTTTTAGCAGTTTTTAGATATTTTATGAGATATTTTGTGCCTTGGGCTTTGCAAAGCCTCAAGGACAAGTTTAGATATTTTGACTTGGCCAATGGGATAGCTAGTTGCTCCATGAGGTTTTCCTCCCTCAAGCCTATTTATTCCATGGTTCTCATTGTAAATCGGAGGCTGAACTTGAGAGAAGAATTAATGCATTGGTCATATGAGCTTTGAAGAATACACTTGAGTTATGATTTTTGGACTGCCTCTTGGATGCTTTTGAGGAATGGTGAAGGCTTGTTGATGGATTCCTTGACATGGTAGAATGGTATAGTGCTTCTTAATGTGTTTTGTCTTCTAGTTTTCACTCATAATTCATTTTTCTTGCTGCTATATATCAGTAAAGATTGATTTTGAGACATGCCCATGGAGGCACCTCAAAATCCCTGAATCTTCATAGCTTGATGTTTTCTTCTCCCTTAGTTATGCTAAAGAATTCTTAGCTGCTCTTTAGTAACCTAGGGTATTGTTGCTAAGTTTTATTCATCAGTTCTATGTATGTTAAGTAGGATGTATGGTTTGCCCTACCTACCTACAAGCTGCCCATAGTTCTGTCCATAAAATTTTCTCTTTGACTGATTTGTTGATCATCTTGTTGAACCAAGGAGGCCTAGTCCCGATCTAGCCCTTTGCCTAAAACTATGAAAACTTATTTGTCCAAGTGCCCAATGACTTAGAAACTATGTTTAGGCGTTCCGGCGTAGTTTATGAGTTGTTAGTTTGTCTTATGTGTTTTCCCCAAAGTCTGATAGCTATTTCCCGAAGTTAGAGGGTCTTATACCTCTATGTATGGCTGGAATGTTTGATTTCTATGTATTAATTAGCTTATAGTTATACTTAGCATGATTAATGGCTTGCTATTACATGTTTATGTTTGCTATTAACTAGTTACACTTGAAATCCCTTGTCTTTCACCAACTTGTTGTCCATTTAAGCCATTTTGCCCAGAGATCCCTTCTACCGTGAATCAAATCGGCCCTACAGCAGCTTTACATCATCACTTCATAGCTTCCTTGACCTGTTTGACCCCATAGCCCAATTTATCTACATCTTGTCATCCAGTTTATGTATTTGATCAGTTTCATTCCTCACAAACTTAAAAAACCAAAAAACTAAAAACATACTTCATAACTAGCCTAATATCAAAACACCGCAAGTAAACACACCGACATCTTTTTCACTTATAGAGAGAGCCCTCTCTGAGTCCAGGAAGGCTAGGTCCTTGGGCTCCAAAGCTTGGTTTGATGTTACATCGTCATTTGGCTAGCCAATCGACCAAATCACGGGACACTAACATAATGGCGATCACGGTGGGACTTTGAGTTAGTGACAATCTAAGGACACCTTAGAACTCTAGAAGTCCCTTATTTTTAAGAATACTGTTTGATTGACTTATCCCACCGCTCACTAACATAATGGCGATCACGGTGGGACTCTGAGTGATTAAAAAAAACTTAGTTTCCCTCATCTTTAGAGACTTTTTGAGATTACTAACTTAGCATGATTAATGGCTTGCTATTACATGTTTATTGTCTACTATTAACTAGTTACACTTGAAATCCCTTGTCTTTCACCAACTTGTTGTCCACTTAATCCATTTTGCCCAGAGATCCCTTCTACCGTGAATCAAATCGGCCCTACAGCAGCTTTACATCATCACTTCATAGCTTCCTTGATCTGTTTGACCCCATAGCCCAATTTATCTACATCTTGTTATCCATTTTATGTATTTGATCAGTTTCATCCCTCGCAAACTTAAAAACTAAAAAAACCAAAAACACACTTCATAACTAGCCTAATATCAGAACATCGCAAGTAAACACACCGACATCTTCTACACATATAGAGAGAGCCCTCTCTGAGTCCAGGAAGGCTAGGTCCTTGGGCTCCAAAGCTGGTTTGATGTTACATCGTCATTTGGCTAGCCAATCGGCCAAATCACGGGACCCTAACATAATGGCGATCACGGTGGGACTTATTGAGTACATGACAGTCTAGCAAACTTTTATAGGCTCCTTAGTCCTTCAACTTTTAACTTAAACCATCAGCCTCTAGAATCATTTAGTGTAAACTCTCTGTTTCACCATCTTACCAAAGTGATGAATCAGGTTTATAACACTCTTACATCCTAGGCTGCACATAAAACTCAGAAAAAACCACAAAAAAAAAACTCCCTTAGATTGGTTTTTGACATTATTGGTGGTGGACCATACAAGTTTATCTCAAACAACTGACAATCCACCTGGCGACTCCACTAACTTCTAGTAAGCCTTACTATTTCACCAAACTTTAGGCTACTATCCAATAGACCTTTCCCATCACTCACTAACATAGCGGGAGATGGTAAGACACTGAGTACATAATAGTCCAGCAAACTCTTATAGACTCTTTGGTCCTTTAGGTACCATAAACAAGCAAGCAGTCCATAGACTCATTTTTTAGAGTAAACTCTTTTTGTTCTCATCACCCTAGCAAAGTGTTGAAACAAGTCAAGGATACTTTAACAAACCATAGGCTGCACATAAAACTCAGAAAATCCAAAAACATTCTCAGTTTAGTTACTGGTGGTGGACCATAGCTTATCTTCACATGGCAACCCGGTTCCACACCAGCGACTCCACTAATCCATCCCTTTTATTTTGACCATCCTTCGCCTTAGTAGAATTTTAGAAAAATCACTCATCCAAACATTCCCACAATACCATTCTCTTTAAACTACGGATCTAAAATGCGCTTCTACAAAGAATCAATACGAGCTCATCCGAGATCCAAATCCCCCTATCATAGTAGATGACCCGAGAGAAGATTACGTGGCAAGCTTAGAGCTGATCATCTAGCTCTTCGGTAGATCCATCCATAGAACAAGATCACGCTTGCCTAAACATCGCACTATCCTACTAGATTACGCCTTTGGAACTAGAGTCATCACAAACTCTTCCCATGAGCAAATCATATAGTAAGATAGACTTTGACGATCTTGAATCCCTAGACACACCACAGAGTCCTAGTAGAGAAGCTTCTACTTCTTTCCACTCCCTCGACTCCCGACTTCTCTATCGAGTTTGGCTCTATCATCCCAGGATCTGCTCAAAACCAGGATCACTAGTCCAGAGTTCACCCGCCACACTGGTCAAACCACCAGCTCATTCAAAACACTTCATTTCAGCCTACTAGTCCTCATCTTGTACATCATCCATTAGCTCCGAGTCATGCGCGGCCACAGTACACACCTTTGGTGTTGCCACACGCCTTTGGCTCCTCTCCCAAATAAATATCAAGACAAAATCCCACACTTTCTGGGAGAAGACACCACCACGGCTCAACGGCATGTAAGTAGGATTAAACGATGCTTTTGAATACATGGAAGTACAAGACGAGAGCGCGTCGAGAATGAGGAAGATATTTGCACAAAGTCTTGGTGGTGAACCCAAAACATGGTTCAAAAGCTTAACTCCAAACGGCATCCACAATATCCCACAGAACTACTATCAAGTCTTCGAGAAATAGGTGGGAAATGCTGAAGAAACCCCATTCGAGATCATAGTCGGAATACTAACAACCTAAAGACGGGAAAATGGGGGAAAGTGTCCGAGCTTGCTTGCACTAGGTTCAACGAAGTGTATATAACTCCCTCCCACCTCATTTCAAACCCCCACTTGGTTTAATCTTGGCAAAATTCCCAGGGGTTTTGATCCGGACATGACATATCATACGAGAGACAAGGATCCCCCTACCCTAGAGGAAATGCAAAAAATAGCCATAAAAACGAGAAGCCAACTTAGCGAGAAAAAAGAGCCGGGACTAGATTAGAAGGGAAAAGTCTCATATAGAGATAAGGTCTCCACTTCATCTCCTTCCCTAGATCCTAGAATAGATGGCTTTCGATCAAATCAACATGACAAAGATGTGGGAAAAAATGAGTGAAAAAAGTGCCTCCTAGGGAAAACCAGCAACTAAACCCTCAAAACCGAAACAAGGCTTTAGAAAATACTCGGTCTCAAAATAAACCAAGAGGAAATGATCGACGGGATCGAGACCATCCTTAAGTGAGAATTATGTTAATGAAGAGAATAAGGATACTTTGCACCCATTGATGAAAATCATTGGAAACTCATAGGATACGATAACGAGAGTAAGGTTTACCCCCACAACGGATGAGGAAAGGCAAGAGTTATGCTCCCCAAGTCGGGGACTGAAACCGACTATATGAAGATCTCGAAGATCCTGCCATAGATTTTGAGAATGCCATTATAGAAGCTCATAGGCGAGTATAACCTTAGAAGCAGAGAAAAAACCAAGACCACTCCAAGAAGAAGTAGCCACGTACTTGCTAAAACCTGCGACACCATCCTTAAAAAAGCCACGGATAGCAACAAAATTATGGCTAAGAAAATTGACCAAAACAAAGATAAAGCTATTCAAACAAGTCTTAGCTCGGATACTCTAGTACCTCCCACAAAGACTCAGAAGCGATTTGTGTCAAACAAGGTCTCAAACCCCGAGAATCAACAAATTAAGAGCATAGAAAAGGGTCATGTCTAGAAAAAGTGAAACAAATCTGCCCAAACTACTAAACTCATTTTAGTTTTCGAAGGGGAAGTTTCCGAAAATAAAAATTACCATACCCTTGCGGAGCTAATAGCGCAGATAGGTATAGATCTCAAATTTTTAAAAGTTTTGACATAGGGAGCAAGGAAAATGCTTTAAATCTAGCTTGAAAACAAACCCAGGAGCTCTTATCCGGCCCGAAAATAGAAAGGTCAACATCAAGAAGGATACGTTTCTCCTTCCTATGTAAGCACAGACATACGGGACAAGATATTACATAATGCCATGTTAGATACTGGTGCCTCCCATAACCTCATGCCTAAAGAAGTCATGGAAAACCTAAGACTAGAAGTAACTCAACCCTACAAAACACTGTATTCCTTTGACTCAAGTCGGGTCAAATGTTTCCAGGCCTAATAAAGAACCCTAGAGGAATGCTCTAAAGACACTATCGGCCATTTTGAAATCACGGAGTTACTGAAATGGAAGAAGAATCAAAACCACTGGATCTATACCCTTATGCTTTAAATCATTCCAGGACTTTGAAAGAAAATTTGCATCTAAAGATCTCTCGGCAATTATTAGGAAAAAGCCACGCTCAAGTTAACTCTCACCTAAATCAAGCGGAAGAGTCGATTGAAGAGGAATTAAAATCTAAGATAGAAGATAAAGCAAACACCTGTAGGATCTCTACCTTTATCTTGAGGTCATTTTGAGTTCATAAAAGCAAATTGGCCCACAGACATCTATCGAGAGAAAAAACTCATGAATTACATGATAACTATCCTCAACATCACAAAGAATTGATTGAAGATGAAAACAAGCAAGAAATGAAAGAGAACCCACGAGGATCTCTCTAAGGACATGAGTGATGATTCATCATCTCTCATAGGGTGAAGCAAAGAGACATTACATCCTTTAAATCGAGGATTTCCCAAGAGAAAGAGGATTGTTGTGGAGAGAGGAAAATGCCTCCCTTTTTAGCTGAAGAGGAAATAAAATCAACTTATAAACTTATACGAACTAGACCTACTGAGATCTTCACATAACCACAACTTTTCTAATCTTTCTCACTGTTTATCTATGCATATCATAGAGTCAAAAAAGTAGATTTGTAAATCAATTTGAAGAAAAGAAATGCTGATAGTCCAATATGCATGGTTGATGAGATTAATTATAATGATGATTTTCCAAGGTTTGATCAATATTTTTATTATGATGATGATTTCCAAGCAGGAAGCTAACTGTGAGAAAACTCAGGTTTTGATTTTTGGGAGGAAGCTCGGTTTCATAAATTTGAGAAAAGTAGCGGCCATTACAGGTCATCTATGACACTCATGAGAGAACGCTATGAGAGTTTAGAAGTAAGTAGAAGAGTCTCGGACTCTTTACTCTACTTCACTTCATTGCCGTCGAGAGATAACATGCACATGATTGGAGATCAAGCGGTTCTCGACTTTGATGATGAGTTTGAGGAAGATGATGAAATCCTTGAGCGGGTTGTGAATGAGAAGCCTCTGAAATAGTTGAAGAAATCATTTTGGACATGGAATCTTCCTTAACTCCGGATTTGCGAGCCACCAAGTTCCATTGAGTTACGAAATTGCGAGATGAAGAAGTAGAGGTTAATAAACACATGGGAGTTGTCGCACTATCCTTTCAAGATAATTCTTTGTTAAAGTCGTATCCTTGTTCATCGACTTGATGACCTTCACACCCATGATTTTCGAGTCCACTTAATCGAGAACACATCGGCTTGGAAAGAAAAATACTGCTTGCAATACATGATAGGTGCGATAGTTCGAGTGATCATGAGGAAGAGTTGCTTTTACCGGGTCCCAAATATAGCCAAGTGGAAGAGAAAAAGTAGTCCTAAATGAAGCCTATATCTCAAAACCTCTAGATCGGAGTATTATTCCAAGATCTATTTGTTGTTTTCCTTGAGGGAAATCTGTAGGGGTAGTGGGTTCTATCATAAACAAGTTGCTACCAAGAATAGAGAAAAAACTTAAGCTCTATTGTCCAGAGAAACTAAAGCAAATGGGAGTGGCCTTTTCATTATTTCTGCATCATGAAAAAGAACTAAGCGAGAATCACCCATCTGTGAGCATCTACTTATTTGGTTGCAGTGGAAGCAGAGTTCACAAACAAATGTACTATTATGTCACAGATTAGATTAGGATAGAAGAAGACAACAATAGAAAATAAGCTTAGCTTTGTGAACACCTTTTCATTTGTAGTTTGTTTTGAAGAAAAAGTGAAAAAGCGAGAAAATACAAAAAAGCAGGTGAAAGGTAGAAAAAGAGGGCGCGGTTTCTAAAAATCGGTGGTGAGGCCCCATGTTCCAAAAAAGTAGTCTTTCGGAGAAATCGAGCAAGTCTAAATGCCAGCTACTAGTGCTTTCAATGTCTTGTTCGACTATCTAGCCTAATCATAAGTGAGCATGTTTAAATTATTTCTTGATAAGTTAGTGAGTGCAAAGATAGTCAACATTGTGTAAGATTGACTTATCACGGAGCTTAGATTAGGGAGAGATTACGGTTTCCCACATGCCTAAAAAACGAGGAACCAAGAGAGAAGCGGGGATGAAAAACACATTGTACATCTTAACCCCACTTGTCTAGTTTTCAGCATGTTGCGAGAATAACATTTGTGTGCAGCTTGTCTTTATACCGCAAATGCATGACAAATAGGACTGCCTAATCCCGATTTGATCATTTTTCAATTCCATGTTGTAGATTAGAGAATGAAATCTTTTCTGTCAGAAGTTTGCTTAATCTTGACGGTCGATCTAGTTTTAGGTAGAGAAATGAAGGAGTTCATAAACATATCTGAACTCCGTGGATATAGAGTAGAAAATAGATAGGTTCATTTTGCATATGCATTGTCAAAAGAGTATGCTAGTTCAAATGCGCCAAAGAGAAGAAAAAAATGTTAGGAAAGATAGTGGGGTAGGTAGAAGTATCGATTGATGTTAACCATCTTCGTCATTTTTTGGAGAAATAACATCAAAGGAAGAGGAGGGTAAATTTTGCGCCAATGGATAAGGCAACTGGTCTTCATAAGCCAAAAAATATGAATTACGGACACCTCTGACGAAGGCTGCCCTCCCCAAATGGAGCCAACTTTATTAGCCATCGGTATTTTTTTACATGTTAGTGATGACTATATCTACGAGTGAGTTTTCTAAGCTGTTGATTTCCTTATGTCAATATGTCATCAGGAGAAACCCTCCTAAAACTTTTTTCACCTTTCTACCTTTCCGGTTCGCCCATGTCGAATATCAAAACCTCATATCACAATCCTATCCGGCTTGACCTTATTGAGTGCCGCCCATCTGACTTTAAAGGCAAATCCACATACTATTTCAAAAGTCTTCCCTATGTTAGGAAGTGGCGCTTTAGGACATTTCGCCTCTTTGGCAATCATCAAAAAAGCCAAAAACAAAACCTCCATCCCAACGAGACCTACCATAGTGATCCCTTACTTTGCAAATGAGAATTGACAAACGACACTAAGTCGCGCCACTCCTTATATCCCCTAGATCTAGGCACTACATAAAGCCCAATCTCAGTAGTGACTATTAGGTTTTTCCACAGATGTTCTATGGTTCTACAAAAGGCGGGAAATAGATTTCATCTCATGGAGTAAATGTTTGAGTTTACGATTAGAGGAGCATTTGCTTCTAAATGTAACTTGAACCTTTAGATATGCTTGCAAAGCAGAAAGCTAATCTATACTGGACTTTTCTGACTCTTTTCGACATAAAAATCACGGTAGGAAAAAGGTCACTGCTTGTCTACGACACCAGCCCAGTGGGAAGTCGTCAAGGCCCGAGAACCTCCTTCATTCACTAGCGAGAGGGTTGGGCGCCTCCTTCATCCATAAGCGAGGGCGCGGGCCAATATTGACTTAGATAATTGCAAAGATCCGGAGTTTGACTTAGGGTCGAAGCAAATGAAGCGGGGGACTCGCGGGTTTATATGAATGTGATGATGATCATAACGGGGAATATAGTGGAAATATGCTAAGTTCAAAGGAAGGGGAGTTTGGTGCGATAAAGGAGCTCACTTCAAACTTACAAATCATGTGAATTGTTGAAGCTTTAGAAAGCATGTCATCGGTGAAAACATTCCACTCTTAGAAAGTAGCTTGTTTTTGTCCAAGATCAAATGGAATAGATCTTTGTTAGCTCAATGCCATTACACGAGGCAAAAGGAAAGTCCTTGGTTTTTCAAAAAACTGTGACCTTCATAATCACGAAAGATTTTTGTCAATTAACTTTTTTGTCATGAGATGACCCGAGCACAATGATAAATATCTCGGTCACCCTTAGAAACGGTGCGGGAGACAATGTCAACGTGATTGGGGTTTCTTACGAAATACGAGTGATGTTTGCAAAAAGATGATGCTTACTATTGATGTTGTTCCGAAGTAGTTCACTTACCATCACATTCGGAGAAAGGCTGTCATCAAATGCGAGTTGTTAAAAAGCCTTCGGATACCTTACCTAATGAAGAGCCTCCTCCATGCATGAGTATTAGATGGCCAAAGCCATTTACAGATTCTTTGAAGTGATTGATGTAAAATATAATGGAAGGATACAAAGAAATTGAATAAAAGTCATTGCACGAGGTAAGGAGTGTTGCGTTTATGAGGCAAAGGTACTGGTTTCCCTTTTCAAGCGTACATCGGGGCAAAGTTGCACTGTGAGTGGAAAAAGAGAAAATGTTGAACATATGCATGCATTTACACCACAAGAGACGGTTTCTTTAAAGGAAATGGTTAAAGCGGTACTCCACTATCCCTTGCCCGAGAAGTACGAAGGAGATCCTTTTAAGTAAAACGGTGAAGTATATTGTGGAAGAGTGCAACCCTAAAGAGAGGCACTACAGGTCGAGGGGAAAAAGCTTATAAGTCACCTAAGAGCGAGAGATGATTAAACAAGTTGGAAGGGCACATGCAATCTCCTGGGGCGAGTTGAGGGTTTTGGAATGTCTCTCTTACAAAAGACCAAGGCACCGGTCAAAATACATTAACAAGGCAAGCCACAGTCTTTCGGGAACACCATGAGTAGCATCATCTTTACGGTGGTAAGGTGGTTTTCCTTACATCGAGAAATAGCCCCAACATTGTTAAAAACAATGGCGAGAGGTGATAATTTTGTTGAATGTTTGCCAAGGTTTAAAAACTCGGGATGAGAGCCAATGTTCGGTTTTGTATATTAAAATGACATGCCCTTGTTTACAAAACAAAGTCAAAACCAACATATTCATTTTACAAAGTTCAAGACCGTTAAGACTTGTTTCGAATTAATATAAAATAATAAGGTTGAGGGAGTATTTTCATTTCAGCGACGGGATCCGTGCACTCCAGCTAGCACCAACTTAGCAACTTTCGGGTCAAAATTGCAAATTCGAGCATCGTTTGAAGCCGTACGACCGTGCACACAGGTTTTTGCGCGGCGATGCACAGAGCGGAATTTTACACTGAGGAGCCCTTTGTCGGCGCGGCGATGCTGTAGCAAGAGCCACCGGAGCCACACTGCAGCAGAGCCGACCGGAAACAAGCACTTTACATGCGACGGGTTTTTCTCCAGGATGCCGCGCAAGTGTCAAAGACCTCTGACATTACTCCACGACTTTCAAAGCGGGCGTCCATCAAAGTTTAGATATTTTTATGAATTCCCCATCGATTGCAAGGTGTTGATAAATAGACAAGAATGTTTAAAAACCCCGGACCTTGCCATTAGTGTTAAAAACAAAGCGATCTTTCTACACGGTGAGCTGAACGCTATTGCAATATGATAAAAGGCCGAATTTGTCATTCAAAGAGCACACTATAGAGATACGGGATTTTGAAGATTTGTCTTGTGAAGATTTGTGCTTTGATTATAAGAAAACTTTGTTGTGAAAAAGACGAGGTTTGGTCTTAAAAGAGAGAAAAGCTATCCTCCACGAGTCCTCCGGACCTTGCCACATTGTCAAAAGCGGTGGGAAATGCAAAGCAGTGGAAGGAATTGTGACATATTTTCTTTAAAAAGGAAAACTCACACGATTTTAACCTAAAGGCTTGTGGCCTTCTTAAAAAACTCTGTCATTATCACCCCAAACATTTGTGTATTGGAATTCTTAGCATATGTGTGGTGTTTTGCTTGATATGCAAACGAGTGCAAAGAAAGGCACCTTGCAGGGACGGAATTGCTTGAATGTTTGAAAGCCTCCCTCAGGAGCTAGGTGATGGTTGACATCAAAGTTCAGTCAAAGAAACGGAGTGATTGTTGGCATTCTCTCACAAGCACACCTTTTAGCAAACTACCCCCTTTTTCCACTTTGTTTTATTGTCACCTCTCTTGTGAAGAGTTATTGAGCGAGAGAGATTTTCCAAAGGTGCGGAGGCCACTCTCTGAGGGGACAAAGAAGAGGCGAGGAGGTTGTTAATAATTGAATTCTAAACATTGGAGACGAGGTACGGAGGTGTAGTGTTGACCTTTGAGAATTCACGAAGCAAGAAAAGGTGGTTTTCCTAAAAACACTATGCATTGAGTTTTACACCTAAACTAGGTGCTGCCTTTTCCCTTGCACTATATTGTATTGTACGAAGATTTGTTGTGAGCGAGAGTTTCCCCAAGGTGACGACACATTAAAAGGCGGAGAGTTTGTTGATGAGAAGTTAAACATTGGAGCGGTATAGAGGTGTTGGGGGACTTTTTTTAAACTCACAAACGGAGAGTGTGTTTCTTAAACCAGCATGTGCATTGATTTTTACATGCTAACGGTCTGCCTTTACAAAAACCATATTGTATCATGTTGAAGATTTGTTAACGGGGATTTTACGAAGGTGAATAGGGCCATTTTCCTAGAAGCGGCGTTGTTGATGATCGAGTTTAACATTCGAAGCCCCGAGAGATACAAAGGTGGTGATTGATTTCTCAAAATTCACGAAGTGAAAGGTGTTTTCCCTAAACACGGTGGTGATATTTCACCTAACCAAAAACTCTCCTTTCTTTTCCACTTGTATGTTATTTATCTTTTATAGAAATGCTGATGTTGATGAGAGGTATTTTTTAGGGTGAATGACCCTCAAAAGAAGCCAGGGGTTTTAATATTGAAGATTGGTCTTATAGATGCAAAATGCAGAGGGTTGGTTGATCTCTAGCAAAACTCACCGGGGAGAAATGATTGCTTAACACTACATACGGGAAGTTTATACTGACATATTGTCTCATCTTTATTGATGGTTTTCCCATTGAAAATTTTACATAGGTACAAGTGCATCCCGGAGTTGAAGGATTTTGTTTTTAAGAAATGCGAGGTGGTTTATTTAAATAAAAAGGGTATGTTACATTTCATCCAAACCACATTGTCCATATTTGTCCAAACGAGTAGTAGTGGCAGTTCAATCCAGCCAGGGAGACATTTTTCATACGGTGAAGGCGGTTTGCCTTTTTCCAAAGTTTGGTCCAAAAGTCAGAATGCCTCCAAAGTGAGATCACAAAGAGCGGTCCACATAAGAGATATGGGCTCTATCTCCATAGAAGAAATCAATGCTCACCCATCGGTGCTTTTCAATTTCCATGAAGTAGAAAATTTGTCTTGATTTACTGTCAGAGAGGATAGAAGAAGTCCAAGAGTTTCTCGCCACTTACACATTTAGTGCGACTTTGAGATTCAAGGACAAACACTTCCGGTTAGCGGGTCTTGACTTCAAAATCTCCCCCAAGGTATGTATCCAAGGCTACCAAGATCTAGTATCATGGTGAAAAAGTGGTTTAAACAAGCTCATCTTGATCTAGAGGATTATAAACCTTTCATCAAACACAGAACATAGGAAACCATGCTGCTGCTATTTTCCCTTTCTCCTATCTTCTTGACGGTTATGCTCACGGTGATAAGCCATAATGAGATATTTCACTTGTGAAGGGAGGTTTAATGAAATTTTTTGCCTATCATGTCCCAGCTTGTTGATGCATTTTACCGAGAAAGCGGGCAATTAAACCTTCCATACTTTTCTGTCCCAAAAGCATAGAAAATGGCGACTCTTTGTCCAAGAAGGCTCCACCTCGAAGCAAATTCCTTCTCTCTTTCATCATTCCTTGATCAAGATTATCTTCTTACACAGTTTTGGAGAAGAAAGGGGTTTTATGGGATTCCTTCATTAGCCATGCGAGATTTCGCCAACTTGTCCCTCCTGATTCATGTGTCTCCTACTCGGCTTGTCCATCGCCCGGTGCCTTTGTCTATTAGGCCTACCCCTAAAAAACTCAAGATGACCCTTTGGGCGACCAAGTGAACGAGGGGGAGAAGGAGAGAGCCGAGTGAACCACGGGGGGAGAAAAAGAAGCGGTGAGCGGCGAGCTGAAGCGGATTTTGAGGGACGACGACGGTTGGAGATTAGTGAGAAGCGAGCGACAGAGTTTGAAGATCTATGACGGCTAGATATTGATGAACATCGGGAATACAACGGTTGAGGAGCGACAAGTTGGGCAAACAATTGAAGCGCCGCTTTGAAACACAAGTCGGGACGGGATGTTGAGGGAAGGACGAGAAAATTTGAAAGCTGCCTCCTTGATGAGTGACCAAAGCTGTTCCTAAAAAAGAGAGGAAATTGCCAAAAAGACAACTTCTAGCTTGCACGAGGAGAGAAAAAGCGCTAGATTGGCATTCAAAAGGCAAAGAAAGTAAAATTGGAGAAAGTGCAAAGCATGGAAGTGAATTAGCTATTATCCCTATCCAAAGTGATGATAGTGACAATGAGGCCCACCTCCTTGAAAACCTCCTCATTCACAAGAAGGGAAAATTGAGGTGTTACAAGAAGATCTTCAAAGAAGCGAGGAATTTCAACCATTTCTTGAAAGGTTGAAAACAAACAAATGAAGTATCATGCGGCCATTCATGAGGCAGAGGGCGATCAAGTATAAGAAGAGGCGAGAAAGGCGCGGTAAAGAATTGAAGAGCTCATTGGCGAGTTTGATGAAGAGGAGAGGAAGACCAACCTAGGCGAAGAGAGGCCTAGGACCATCGGAGCTTAGAGAGCCTTGGAGAAACGAGAGGCAGCGAAGAACAAGCTCAATTCGAAGCCTTTCCCTCTCACTTGCCCCTCTTTGAGCGAAATTAGAGAAAACAAGGAAGCATGGCTTGAGAGAGCCAACCAGACATTTGGAATTAAAGCTTGAGAAGGCAAATAGGGATCTTGAGGCTGGAGAGAAGAGGGACTCTTCACTTTCGAGAAGCTAAATCAATTTGCCGAGGCGAAAATTGAAGGTAGCACAAGAAAAATTGAAGAAGTTGAAGGAGAGGCGCCTAGCACGGAAAGAAGCAAAAAGCATATCAGCCCTTGATATTTGGCACAGCTTCGGAGCATGTTTCTATGGACCCTTGAGGGTCATGCATGCCAATTTTGGGCTGTTTGAGCTTTGTGTTTTTTGGCATTTTTGGGTTTTTTTGCCAAAGAGCTCATAAATTAGCCATTTCAGTTTGATGAGTTTTCAAGGGAGGAGGATGATACCAATGGATGCCATAATTCCATGAGCAGGTCTCCGACGATTTTCGGGGCATTTGAAGATCATTCGCCCCCCTCAGAATAGCGACTTGACCTCATTTTGCACATTATGCCCGCCATGCATCCGACGGCCTATCTTATACGGGTTTTTGCACACGGGTGCAGTTTTGAGGGACTTTCGAGAGATCAGATTGAGGTGATTCCACTTGCGTTGGAAAGCAGACACGAGCTTTCCAACGAGCCATCATGAGCCTCATTTAGACACAGGAAGGCTGCCATTTTCCTTCAACAAGTCAGGGGACCTTTTTCGGCATAAATATGAAGTATTTTTTGCTTAATTTTTTGAGACTCCAAAAATGTCTGCTTTTCCCAAATGTGCGTTAAGCTATTTTTTATCATGGGGGAAATCATGTAAAGTCAATATAATTTCTGTTTTTAGCGAGTTTTTTAGATATTTTATGGGATATTTTGTGCCTTGGGCTTTGCAAAGCCTCAAGGACAAGTTTAGAATATTTTGACTTGGCCAATGGGATAGCTAGTTTCTCCATGAGGTTTTCCTTCCTCAAGCCTATTTATTCCATGGTTCTCATTGTAAATCGGGAGGCTGAACTTGAGAGAAGAATTAATGCATTGGTCATATGGGCTTTGAAGAATACACTTGAGTTATGATTTTTGGAATTTGCCTCTTGGATGCTTTTGAGGAATGGTGAAGGCTTGTTGATGGATTCCTTGACATATGGTAGAATGGTATAGTGCTTCTTAATGTGTTTTTGTCTTCTAGTTTTTTCACTCATAATTCATATTTCTTGCTGCTATAGATCGGTAAAGATTGATTTTGAGATATGCCCATGGAGGCACCTCAAAATCCCTAAATCTTCATGGCTTGATGTTTTCTTCTCCCTTAGTTATGCTAAAGAATTCTTAGAGCTTTGCTCTTTAGTAACCTAAGGTATTGTTGCTAAGTTTTTATTCATCGGTTCTATGTATGTTAAGTAGGATGTATGGTTTGCCCTACCTACCTACAAGGTCTGCTCATGGTTGCGTCTATAAAATTTTCTCTTTGGCGATTTGTTGATCATCTTGTTGAACCAAGCGAGGCCTAGTCCCGATCTAGCCCTTTTGCCTAAAACTATGAAAACTTATTTGTCCAAGTGCCCAATGACTTAGAGAGACTATGTTTAGGCGTTCGAGCGTAGTTGATGAGTTGTTAGTTTGTCTTGTGTGTTTTCCCCAAAGAGTCGCGATAGCCATTTCCCGAAGTTAGAGGGTCTTATACCTCTATGTATGGGTGGAATGTTTGATTTCTATGTATTAATTAGCTTATAGTTATACTTAGCATGATTAATGGCTTGCTATTACATGTTTATGTCTTGCTATTAACTAGTTACACTTGAAATCCCTTGTCTTTCACCAACTTTTTTGTCCACTCAAGCCATTTTCCAGATCCCTTCTACGATAGTGAATCAAATCGAAGCCCCTATAGCTGACTTTACATCATCACCTCATAGCTTCCTTGACACGTTTGACCCCATAGCCCAATTTATCTACATCTTGTCACATCCAAGTTATGTATTTGATCGGTTCATCCCTCTCACAAACTTAAAAACTAAAAAAACCAAAAACACACTTCATAACTAGCCTAATATCATAACATCGCAAGTAAACACACTGAGCATCTTTTACACATATAGAGAGAGCCCTCTGCGAGTCCGGGGAAAGGCTAGGTCCTTGGGCTCCAAAGCTTGGTTTGATGTTACATCGTCATTTGGCCTAGCGATCGGCCAAATCACGGGACCCTAACACCACGTACCATCATTCTCAAATATCATGCTTCTACAGTTTAGGTTGATGATGCCTCCCATATGAATGGCCTAGTCCAATCCTAACAGCATAGTGTAGGGGTCTGCATCATCCACAATTTGTATTACTTCAAAATATGCACGTACCTTTACTCCAACAATGTCTACCAGAACCTGTGGAAGTCTTCTAAGTGGAATGATATTATGTTGATTAGTCATGCATAACTGAATGGTGGACCATTCCAGCTTTGGTTCCCCCATCTTCTAATGGATTTTCTTAGGTAGAAAATTTGCATCAGACCCCAGATCTAGGATGAATTTATCCATCTCATATTCTCCAATCTACACAACCATGTGCATCTCCCGACCAGTTCTTTTCTTGTTCTTATAAATATTATTCACAGCCTTAGTCTATGTTCAATGTACTTCTTTTTTCACATAGATGTCTATCAGAGCCTGAATATTATCTATTGCCTTCTGATTGCACAATAAATTAATACAACCTTGTATGAATGGTTTGAATTCACCATCAGCCTTTGATTCCATGATAGACTTTGATGTGGAAGCTCCTGCAGCAGAAAAATCCTTCCAGGCTTCAATGAAAGTCTCATTTTCCTTTTGCAGGTTGAGTCCTTCTTTCTTGCTAGATGCCTTTTTGATCAGTGGCTCTACATCAACCTTATTTTCCTCCTCTCCTCTGGTGGCAGCACCACTACGTGTAATTACACTTACACTTGGACCATGATTCCGTGGTTAAGCTTTAACCATTTGTATGTTTTGTGTAGGCATATGTTGTTGCTTTTCTTGCATTTTAGAAATTAACAAAGGAAAATCTACAATTACATGATCAAATTTCCTACAGTACCTATAGGACTGTCGTGCTTGTTTTGGGCAGTCGCGTGCATAATGTCTAGCGTCTCCATAGTTATAGCAGATTAATTTCCCTCTTCCTTGTCCTGCACCTCCACCTCGCCCCCCTCCCTTTCCTGTTGCTGGGCATCCTCCCCATCCAGAGGGAGATGTTGGTCAAGAAGGTTCAACCTACACTCTATAAAGGTTATCATTTTCTATCCTTAGATCGAGCGTCAGGCAGTGGTGCTCATCGTGACCAACTGAAGAGAAAAATATGCACCACTGTTGCTTTATCTTTGGCACATAGGCTCCTAGTCGAGGGCAATGTTTTGCATCATGTCATCCAACTACCCTACAATCAGTACACCATAGTGTGGGGGTACTTGGGCCAGCATCATCCCTGGGACACAGTTGATTCAGTCCCCCCTCGCTTGCAGGTAATCCAAGAATAGAGGTCACTAATCTTTGGTGTGGCCAGAACCTTTGCAGTGTATACACCAGACATTTGTGCAAACTTATTTATCATAATATCTGCATAAGTTCTAAATTTCTAAGTACATAGCCTCCAATTGAATTTGAATTGCAGCATTCCGAATT
The DNA here is from genome assembly GCA_034641835.2 of Pinus albicaulis. Classification (NCBI taxonomy): domain Eukaryota; kingdom Viridiplantae; phylum Streptophyta; class Pinopsida; order Pinales; family Pinaceae; genus Pinus; species Pinus albicaulis. The sequence goes on along the minus strand of CM076584.1, from coordinate 661,723,455 downwards.
GAGCATCTTCTCTAGGCACAACTTCCAATTTCATAGCAACTTCCAGGGCTTCGGCCTATGAATCAATCTTCTATTGACCCATAGGCTTGTGCAGATGTGGCAACAACATGGAAATTAAGAATTCCTTATGCTACATATCATTTTAAATAAATCCTCCTTCACTAATGGTGCGATTTATTCGTTGATCAACTTCCCAAACTAATTCCTTCGACCCCTGCTTGATATCTTTTAGTTCGATCATGCACTGTGTGTAGGACTTTGGCTTCCTAAATTGTTGTTTCAGGGCATCCTTGATCTCTGCAATAGTGGGATCAATGTTCTGAGTAAGATATCCCATGAACCAATCTAAAGCATGACCTGCGTGTTAGTATGAATCTTTCATCATGAAAGATCACTTTAGCTACGCATAACAAATAGCCCTAACATCGATTATGGCTGCAAAATATCTTTATGTCTGCTGCACAAATTCAGATCTAAGCACAAAAAGACATTAAGCAGATAAAATATAATATGGCTCCATGCATCCATTAGAAAATACAAGAACAAAGTGTTTAAAAGAATTATTTGTATTATATTAAAGAATAGGGCACCTGAGAGGAAAAAAAGAAAGGTGTTTTCCTGTTCTATTTATAACCCTTCTATTTATAACAAAATATTGGGGTGTTCTAGAACTCGGTGCATGAATAAAATATTATTAATCAAATTCTAGAATCACCCTTTAGGAATATTTTATTATATTTGTTGGAGGGAAAAGGTCTTTTAACTTCGGTCAATTCCTTTATTTATAAAAAATAAATAAATAAATGATTTATTTATTATTTTAGGGACATGATGGGAATATAATTAAATAAATAATGATTTATTTAATTAATTTCCTTGTTTTGGGTTAAATATGACCAAGAAATATAGATAAATGTTATTTCACATGGTGAAAGCAATTTTACTTAGGGTAAAATTGGTCTTACATGGTGTACTCAGGTTCATCTAATGATAATAGGTTAGATGACCAAAACAATGGTGTAACACTTCAAATGCCATATCCAGTTGCGCTCTCTTAATAGTATCAGTATTAACATTTTGTGTTTTCCATGCTGCATCAGCCACAAACCAAAACTAATCCATATCCTCATCCCCCACACCCTTAAAGGTGGCTAGCTTCATATGCGTAGCCATATCTTTCACGGGTGGCGGTGGTGGCAGGGTAGGAGATGACTTACTCCTGCATGAGTTTGACTGTGGCATAGTATGAGGGCTACCTTCAATGCGCGTAGCCTCACTACTCTCTATATCAGGTGAATTTCTCATAGGGATGTATACATATTTTTCCCCACTCTGATTGACTCGATAATATTTTCCATTGCACGTAGTTCTTTTGATCTTATCAGGGGTCATTCACTCAGTGTGGCTGCACAAAACACCCTTTTCACATAATAGCATCTTAATTAGTAGACGAAAAGTTCATAAGAATTTACCTCTCAATCCCTTGAAAAATATCCTTTCAGCTTCAGAATACGACACAAAATTATCTACTACAAATTATGTCACAAACCCACCCAATATTTTGTCAACCCAGTGATCTACAGTTCGAGTGATGGAATTACAAATATTTTCCAACTGTTGTATCAATTCAGGCATCCACTGTGTGACCTTGTCGTACTTCCACCTGTTTTGGAACTTTGTAAATCTTGACAACCACTCTTGAAATTCGTGCGTAAATGTCACAATGAATATCTAGTGAACCTCTATGAAAATATAGTTCTGCTTCTAATCTTCAGTAGACAACTTCTTACTTCTATTCTCTTTTAGGGAAAATTCCTGAATCAATTTCTCAAACCAATCCTCTAGTTCATGGTTTAAGGGTTTCCACAACATCTAATCTCTCTCAAAATGATCCCGATCCCGGCAATGGAACCATTTGTTGGCTTGAGGGGTCCTGACCCAAGTTTAGAGTTAAGGTTAACCAACAAAAACCCCTTACTACTGGTCCTTTCAGCAGCAACCTGCTTGCGCAAGTTAGAGTCTCACCCGAAGTAGTATGGGGGGGTGTTGGAATCAGGTTTCCACACCTTGAGAGAGAATTAAATGATGTGGGTATGTTTAGATCTAAAAAAACTATGAACAGGCCTTCGCAAGAGAAGCCCTAACTATAAAACCATAACCATATAGATTTAGGTCAATTATATAGAATACCTTGCGCGCATGCTAAAACAGAGTCTGAAATCCATGTAATAATCCTTATTACATATTATTAAAGCCCAACATTACTAGATTCATTCAATAATCATTCATCTAAATTCAAAAATAGTTACACAATAGATCTGAATATAGGTAACATAGTAATCGTAAATAACATGCAGAAACGATCATAAAGACAATAAAAAATGCATTTAGTACTCAAATATCATCCAAAATAGATCTTCATTCATTAACTATTCCAATATTCCTTACAACACCTTTAGTTTACCCAAACACAGAGCCAGCAGGGTCCGCACACAGCAAGACTAAGGTCTCCATGCACACAGCCAACAAGAGTCTTCTAACCCAGAAAAATTCACTAGAATATCAAAATACAGTCAGATCTCTATCATTAACAACATTACTACTGTCTCTTATCGAATTGATCTAGACTCATATTTATACTTTTAGCCTGTGCTCATATAAGGTCCGCAAACCATGGTTTATGGCCCCTAGTTCTACCCTTTTACCCATTACAACTCTTGAGGGGCTTTGACCCACCCCAAATCCCCTTGACTTGTGCTGCGCACGACTAAACTTATAAAAAATTTAGAAATATATATAAAAAAATGTATCAAAATTCGATCTTAGGGAACCCCACTCCAAGCTTAGTTGATTCATTTTCATCTTCACTATCATTTTTATTACATAGAAAAGTAAATGGACCACAATTAGAACAAAAATCCATACATAACAATTATTTTTTACCGTCTTCTTCATTCTTGATCAATAGAAAACAAGGTGCTCCCAAAATTGAATATTTGATGACGTTTGTAACTTTCACTCCATTTGATATATCATTGTCACTATCACAGTTTTATGACTCCTTCCTTAGATCTATCTTCTTCTTTCCCATCATCCTTGATCCACTCAAATCCGTTAAGATTTAATTGAAGTGACCTGCTTCGATACCGATTGTTGGGAAAAATACTGAGAGGGGGGGGGGGGGCGTGAATCAGTATTTTAAAACTCACTCAAACCTTTCAATTTCTTAATCCAATTTTTGTATACTACTGTCATTAAGTAAAATTGTGTATGTATGAAAATATGTTGAAGACAGCTAACGTATATCCAATTAACTAATGTTTCATTTATTTCATCATCTCTTCAACTTGAACTAGTGAAAAATTACTTAAGTATACATTAATTAAACATTAACCATGAGCAGGAAGAGTAGAATAAGACATCACATATAAGCAACACAACAACACATGATGAAACTAGGATTTTTAGGTGGAAACTCAATGTCTTCAACTTTTCTTATAAGGAAAACATATTACAATATTCTACTAGTGCAGACTCATACCAATATGCAGGAACCCACCTACAGAAGGCTGCAACCTTATCTCATTCTAAAGCACCCATTGGAAGGGACCTCCAATCCCTAATCTCGTTTACCACCACCCATCGTAAGTGAGATCCAACCCCCTGATTAGATTTACCAACTAGCTCTAGAAGGAAGCTTCAAAGTCCTCACTGAAGGCTTCAAACCTTAGCACCTATGTGGACTAAATTTCATAATTTTTCATACTTTATCACCTGAATCAAAACATAAAAATATGTAGGAAAATTTTCATCATATTTTCCAACTGGACCCACTACCATCATTTAATCCTAATACCAAATAATAATTATAAAACCAATCTCAAAATAAAATCACTTATTAACTGAAGCAAATAAGACACCAAATCAATCAACGCATTCTCAAACAAGCAAAGTAGCTAGATCAAATCATATCACTATAAATCCATTCATCATAATACCAAATCACATATTGTTCACAACTGAAACTAGATTATGTCACTACAAACATTGATCAATTATATGTCATAATATATACACTACTATTATTAACTATACATGTGTATGTATGTGATTTCCATGAAGAATACCTTCATACAAATTTCAAGACATTGATAACTAAATCTAAATCATTTTCATACTGAATCACTTGTTGAACCCATAACAGATCACTAAACCAAATGCATATCATCGCACAATAGCATCATCACTTATTCAACATTTCATTCAAAAATCAGTTTAATCAAACCAATATTTTCAAACATACATTGTCATGAGAGAGACATCTTTGACAAACAACAACAAAAATAACAGAATGGATCAAACATCATTAACAGTTCAAACTGAAAAACCCTAGTAGATGTATGCAACTCTTAAAAATCACTTATGCATATCTACATGCCTTTCACACTTGACACCTTGTACAGATATTTCCATACTGCAAAATTTATACACGACTACCTGGAAGAAGATCTACGTATGTATGTGGCCTATTAGTGACAAGCCCACATATAGATATGTAATCACTGAATCATTTCTTCGTTTCACAACACAACATATTTCAAACCTAAATCTCAACATAGACATTGTTACAGACACACATCAAAATATCATCATCACAGATCTATCAAACCATAAACAAATTATTCAATGTGTAGTCATTTCAAATATATCATATCTGATCCATCTCCATGCTCCTTGGTGCACACCTATTTCAAATCAAATAATCCATCACATGCACACACTAACACTTGATCTCCATCTCCATTTATATCTCAGGCCTTAGCCAACACCTTACGCCAATCCCTTAGTAATTTCGATGGTATTCTTTGACAGGATCAAATATTTGTTGTCACACTCATTACTATGGGCCAATACCATGGTAAAGACCCCTAGTATTGAGAATACCATGGTGTGGAAACTGTACATGACATTTCTTCACCATACCTGCATATGTACACGGCCTTTGTTCACAGGACCCGTGTATATTTCTTAAATGTTGCCTTTATTATTCCTCTCTCTTTGAGTTGATATTCCTTTGTATAATCTCTTTGTCACATTTGTACTAGCATGTATACTCATCCTACTACCATCATGTTGACATTTTATCAAGTAGGTTGCCATCAAGAACAACACATGAATCATAATGCCAACATCCTTTTGGATTGATGGAAGGACTAGATTGAGGTTAGAGGTTGTTCTCAAGCTGGTAAATTCAAATTCAACTGGAAGAAATTCCTTCCTTACATGGACTAAATCATGGGGTGTTGATCTAGAATTCACCACTATATTATTTTTCGCCCATTTGTATGCTCTTGGAGTGGAAAAAGTGGAGGAATCGACTCACATGACCATTTTTACGAGTATGTTCGAGTTTGGAGAATTGGTGTTTGAAACCTTCTGGAAGCGGATTGAGGCATCAAATGGCATTTTTTGGGGATAATTTTTTTTTTCCCAAGTGTTATGCCTTAATATTCTACACACAGGCACATTTCCAATGATGTAAGAACCACCTTAATCGTATTTCATAAGAAAAATCTATGCCACATGGAATTGACCTTCTTGTTTTAAACACCATAATTTGAGAGGATGCCACATAATCCCCCATTATTCATAGAAAATAGAATATCCACATGATTATGATGAAGAAGACTCTAGAAAATTTAATGTTGTAACTCTATTTAAAATTTTAAGGAATCAAACTTAACCACTAGTAGGCTATCTGGTTATGTTATAACCAGGCCACTAGGAGGGAAAGGGATTCCATAATATTCAGGTGAATTTTATTCATAGATTAGCATAGTATCCAAGAGTGGATATGGAGAGAGAAAAGAGAGAATTTTTTTTCATTGTAGCAGCCCACAAGCCATAGGTATCAGTTATTTTTGCATGCATCTATTTTCACTTAGATAAAGAGAGAGTAGAGTAACCTCACCTTCTAGCTGGGTTTTCTCCTAGAATAGTTTCAAGGTAATATCTTGTGTTCTTATTTTTGTTAGTGTTTTTTTTTATTATCTATTTTCTACATTTTATATATGCATTCATAAAATAAATAACTTAATAAGTCCATAAATCTAAGGAAAATAACCCTCATAGTATATATTTTATATTTTTAGTATAAATTTATTGGATTTGTTGTGACAAATTTTTCATGGAATATCCACGACAACCTAGTTTGAGTTCCATGAACCATTCATAGTCCCTATTAAAAATGGAAGTAAAGGTCGATGTCAATCCATATCAAGGTGAGATTGATGCTCTAAAGTGAAATCCTTGGTTGTGGTAATTAGAAGTTTATTTTAGTGTCCATCATATAGAGTAAGAATATAGTATATCATTTTCTTGGTTGATATTAGAGGGCACATCCTAACTTGGTGGGAAAGCAACATGGAGACCATGAGTTTGGAGGGAGATAATCTAGTGACTAAGTGGGAGGATTTCAAAACTCTCATAAATTCACAACTTTACCCTATGGGGTATGTAGAGTACTAGTGGATCCAATGGCATTACTTCAAGAAAATGTAAGAGAAAATTTTATAGGAGTACACCAAAAAATTTCGAAAGATGGCCATAATGTTGGGAATCTCCCCAAAGAATGCATATGTACTCCTCAAATATCTAGGTGGTCTACATAGTTGTTTGTATAAGCAATTGATGTTATCCAAAACCAAATTAGTGGATGAGGCTTGTGTATAGGCACAATACTTGGACAACTTAGGACAGAAGGAAGGGTAATCAAGTGGGTATAAGCATAAGGAACATCAAGAATATTCCATGGATGGAAAGAAGAAGTGGAAAGGAGGGGAATTAAAAGAGATAACAACCACAACACACTAGTGAGAAGGTCACATAAACCACTGCAACCAATTGAACATTGATAATCATACAAAGGAGAAGTGTTGGAAGTTGCATCTAGAGCTCAATCCAAAGAAAAAAAAGAAGGATACTAAGAAAAAAATATCACGGCCATTGATTAGAGTAACTATGTCTAGTAAGAAACTTCCAACTAATAAAATAAATTGATCAGGTCTAGTAAGAATTATTTTTTAATATTTTTAGTGAAAATTAGTTCGTAAAAGAGTCAATGAGAACAAATTCATTCCTAAAGGAGTGTACTAATGAACAAAAATGATTGAATATTTGCTACATGCATAGAGTAGTGTGTTTTAGGAGCCTAAAGGGCTATGGCCTAAGAGGGAATTGGAGCACAAGTTTCAACTATTATCGAAATCCCCATTTCCAAACATTGGGATATACAAGAAATCCATTATATAATGTTATACGGGATTTACGATTGCAAACAAAGGTATCTCCCCTAGATTTGGTGGTCAACCTAGAACAACATAGATACAAGGAACTCAATTCCTTTCCTTCAAGTAAATATATGGCAAAGTGAGGCCTACTTAGAACCTATTGTTCACTTCAACCCTTCTTTAGCTTAGAAGCTCCAATTCCAGCTTTGATTTCCACAATCAGAACGTGAAGAGTCAGATAACACAAGCCAAGAAACTATGAGATCTATGCAATATCATCTCAATACTCTATTCAATAGATCAACATGGTATTGAATTAACTAAAATAAAAACATCACATATGAAAAAACAGATAATTTTTTGCATTAATATAAATGGAAGGATATTACAACCATAAGTGGTAGTTGATCTTGTAGAAGAGCTCCTCCAAGTTGTTAACTCTTCCTTTCCTTGTCACAATATGCACCTCTAGTCACCCTATACATGAGATAATAACTACTTACTACAATAGCATCAAGGCATAATCACTCTCCAAAGCCAACCATTACCTCTTTCATATGAGAGGGTAAATATATAGAAGAGAGGGGTAAGTTGGGAGTTCTTATCCAATTACCATTCTAAGGTTTTAGATCCACCTTTGATGGAGGTATTGGATCAAAGTATAAGTGGGGAAAACTCCAAATTAGGGTAGGATAGGATCTAAATGTAAATCCAAGGTAAGCAGTTGAAACAACTTCTAGAAACTCCTATAAGTTGAAGCTTTCACAATCCTAATCATTCTCCCAAAATTCTAGAACCAACACTGGCCATAGTGGAGAAACCTATAGGTGATCACGCCCTAGTAGGCTTGCAAGGAGTGTTGGTCCTAAAACTGGCTCAGATAGGGCAGTTTAGGGTTGACATTCTGAGGGATGAAAGGTACATGCTTAGAACTTTGTGAAAGATGATTACAAGGGTAATAGTATGTTGATTGATCCCATTAGGAGGCTCACTTTCTCAGATGTGACAAAATGGCCTATAAAAAAATTCCCCCTGAAGTGAAAAGTTAGAGATGGTGATTGATGACTACATTTCTTTACCTCGTGACAAGTATTGATCAAGGACAACTAACAAGCTTCATTTGTTACAATACATTTATCATGACATTTTGTCGCTAAGGGAGGCATACCCATACTCAACTGATAAGCTAACATAACATGTACAATGGTCAAAATACTTGTCCGCAGATGCAATTGGTGGAACCATGACTGGATGATTTTTTATATGATCATGAACATCATACATTGTGATATTTGTATAACTCCTGAAATCGCAACCTATATGGATGAAACTAGATCTGGGGTCTTTTATCTCGTTCACATGACTAACTAATGTATGAGTCTATCCATGTGAATCAATGATCTAGAGTTGAACATGGTAGACACCATATGATTACCGGCCAATGATCTAAGTCATTAATAGATGTGAGAGAAACCACCGATGATTTTAATGTCACTCAAGGTACTACGGTACAATCTGTATGGTGTGAGTAATTGAGCTAATGTTTAACAACACACTGAATCTTCTGGTACCGAGAGCGAGGAAGCTTTCCATTGATGTATGCAAGCACCAAGGTACCAAAGGGGTGTTTCTAAGTCAACTTCCTGGATGATATGTTGATGTCGGGAGGAAGCAACCCATCGCAAGAGGGCCTTGATGTATCCCCCATAAATGACACGAAACAGGTATCATGATTGAGATAGAATGATCATAATGATTTTGATATGGAACTGGATCAGGAAAGGTAAACATGGAATGAATGATTAAGAGTATTGTAACGGAGATCAACTAAATGAATTCTCTTAAACACCGGCCACACTGAATGGATTTTACAGCATTGACCCAAAACTGAAATGTAATCTCTAAAAATATGGTATGATAACCAAGAGACAATAATATTACCCAACCCAATGGCCAAAGAGATGAAGTGGAAAAGTGTCGTGTTCAAGAGCGACTCGTTGCCATTAGAAAAATGGAATTCCATGTTTTCCCAATTTCCCCAACCATATTTGTTATAGGTCAATTTGGGCATCATCTCCCAAGACCTTGTCAAACTGGACATCATCCCATAGTTTCAATGAATAGGGTCTATCATCCCCTTATATTTCAGTTTCTACATTCCCTAAGTGAATACATTCCATTCATGGCTTCAATTGTGAGATTTCAAAGGTTTGAAGTATATATTATATGACCCACTAGCTCACCAACACTCATCTACAAGGGACTAACTGTGTTGTAGTTCCAATACCTCCATGCAAGGGTGCACTGCAGTGCACTTCCCAACACTCAAGGTTGTGTTGGTCACCTGGGAGAGAAATCATCATTGTTATGAGAATATCCACATGGCTAGTGCCTTTTAGAAGAGTCCATAGGTGTCATTATTTGAATCCAAGTGTCCATCCACCACCTATGAACTTGGAAACATGTATTTCCTATTATTAGAAAACCATTCATTGAGAAACTATCATCAGTTTCCCTATAAATTTATCACTCATCTAAGTGTTGGGGAGGAAGAATTTTGTGCAAAGTTATTATGTTGGATTCTCATTTGATAAGAAAGTGGGAATACTGATATGATGCTGAGATGATGCTGGATGTGATGAGGATGGAATGAAGTTAGAGCAGGTTGATGACAAATCGATCCATTGGTTGTAATCTTCTCCTCCTACTCTTTAATAAATATATATGCTCATTTTACCATGCATATGTCTATATCTTGTGAAATGTATCCTTTATGATGTATGTACTTCATATCTAATCAGTTTTATTTGATTAAGATAAGTAAATACCTGTATATTGTATGTTTTTTGTTGTTCTTTGTTTTTGTTTGCAGGAATCAATCTAGAGGCTTGAGTTGGATTGAGAGCGACGACAACAATGACAGAAGTAGAAGGAGAGAAAAAGTATCACATGTAGGCTTCTTTCCCTTTATTTATATCTACTTTTTTTAGAGAAAATAATAGTTGTCTTTCTTCTGTTGTTCTAAGTGAAGGAACACCACACTCAGGGAATTTAGTTTATCCATAGATTAAAATTTCGTATAACAAATTCGCGACTCCACTAGGGATTATCCCATAGTTCTTGGTGTTTCTGTCTCTGTTTATCTTCATCGGTAGCATCTACTTTCTGTTATAATTTATTTGAATGAACAAAATACATTAGAAGTGTGTTTAGTTGCTTGTTTCATAAGCTTAGTTGCGCCCAACGCAATGTTGTTTAGGGTACAGTGCACTGCAGTGCACTGTGTTCCATTTAGTGGTGCACTACAACGCACTTTCTCCCCTTAGAGTCTACGTTTCCCCTTTAGCCAACCAAATTCCATCAAAAATTTTCATTGCTTTTAGTTTCAGCCACTTGTTTTTTGTATTCTAAGATGTTTGATTACTCTTAGAGACTAGTAAACTTTCTTGTTCCTCCTCCTTTGAAAAGTAATTTTTTTTATGTTTCATTAGGTTTTTTCTTTATCATTGGCAAATCAAATTCAAAGTAGTTAATTTTTGCATCAGATCAATCATGTTTTCAAAAAGGAAATTTTTTTTTATTCCTCGTTTCCTGTAGGAAAATTGTAATTCCATTCTTCATTTTCCTAAGATAAATTTTTGTTTCATTCCTCGTTTCACATAAGAAAACACTTGTTTGGTTGATTTGTGCATTTAGTTTCCTTTTTCTCATTCACATTAAAGGGAGCTAAAAAGAAAAACATGCATGTGGATCTAGAGAACTGTGTGTGTTGCATAGGAACAAGTTAGGAAAATCTGCATTTAGTTTGTGCTCTTTGGTGTATGCTCAAAATCTGATTGCTCTTTCCTCTTAGTAGCTAGGATTTTCATTGAAAAATCTAAATTGAAAAGTTTTCTTATCATTTAGTTTTAATTTTTAGGAATTTCCATTACATCAATGGTGAACCTCAAAGACAAAATTTTAAACAAGATCAACAAAAAATTTACATCAATCAACCTAAGAAAGAATTGTAACATTAACGATAACATTTAGAAGGTCTAGGATAGAGATGTGTTACAGTGTCGTTAAGTATAGCAGTTGTAGCTAAATTTTCTACGATACACTCCGAGTGTGATACCTCACTCCACATACGTAAGTATATCGGAGCTCATCCATGTACCTTTGGGTATATAGGGCGGTGTTATAGTACGAAAAGTATAAGGGGGTGCTCTCACTGTGCGATTTCGCATTAGACAACGCTAATACAGACTTGGGCCTCCATCTACCTTCGGGTATATTTGGGAGGACAAATTTAGGTTGTTATCCACCCATAGTTAACAAAATCAGTCACCTTGTAACTTATGATACACTGAACACATCATTCGGGGAGATTACATGCCTGTACTTCTTGTTTCTCTAGGAGGTATTCTATAGTTCACAATTACTTGGTAAACCTTTTTCCTAGAATTACCCTTTTATTTTGTTTATTTTTTTTGTAATAAAATGAATCATTCATCATGGAAGAAGAACAACCTTTCCCCGTCATTCACGTAGAATAGCACTTAAACCACCTTTACCACCAAAAGCCATTTCTAGTTGGCAAAGGTGACATCGTTCTACTGAAACTAGTACCATCGGTACCTCTGGTGCGATATAATCATCACATATACCAGAGTCGTCTCGAGTCATTTCTACGCATCCTGGTTCATCCACTGTCATCGAAATAGAGTCCTCACAACTACCTTTGGTCACGATCCATCCAATCAGTGAGACCATACCTCTCGAACCTGATGTTGTTCAAATGGAAATTGATCTGAATCCCATTGTTCTTTTACCAGAACATCTAGATCCTCAAGTCAAACAACCGGAAGTTGTTCTTGTATCGGTCGCTCCACAGTCAATAATGTTATCACTCAGGTTTTCCTTGAAGTTGTGGAAAATGAAAGTATACCCGAGGTAACCACAAACCAACCTTCAGATGTAGAATCTAGCCAATGTGCATCTAGAGAGGGCTCTCTCTTTATGATTTATCTTTGTTCTTAGAAAGTTTTAGGCTAGTTATAAATCCAAGATTTTGTTTGAAAATGGTAGAATTCACCAACTAAGGGCAAGGTTGAATATTTTCATTCCATTGGGCTATGGAGTCAAAGGATGGCTTTACTGGATTTCTATTCTACACACAAGATGGCTTTGCAGGGCAAGATAGCCAGACAGAGAACAATCCTTAAAATTTAAAGTGGATGGGATGATTTTGAAGGGATGAAAGGAAACTAAGAATATTTCACCATGTTCAAAAGAAAGAAATGAAATGACTACAAACAAAGAGCAATGAAGAATTCTTTATTATAGTAATAAAAAATGTTTAAATTAGCAAAGCAAGAGCATTTAAGAATTCGTGCTTATAACCAATTTAAAGGAAAACATTAAGAATAATCACATCTGAAATCAGAGTACAATTAAGTAAATTCTGATTCAATCCTTTATGTAAATTATTCAGAAATGGACATAATGATATTATAAACAGATATAAAACTTAAAACATAGGATAGAAAGACTTATTGAACTGCAGTCCGACACATGAATCCTGCAAAAAGTCCTGAGCTTCAAATTGTCATCCAGTAAGCCACAAATAAATTTCTCCAATACACTTTTTATTCCAAAAACTTCAATGTCATAGCCAAATAATAGAATCCACCAAAATGCTTCCAAGAGTGGAGTATTTATACAAATTCTAAACTAAAATATCTTGAAAAAAATATCAAAATTGGTTCACAAATCTCTCCAACTATTTTACATAAATAGAACTTAAGTAAAGGATACTCAAACTAATGCATCTATTTGGCACTATTTTTTATGGATAGGTGATGAAAAAAGAGGAGAATTCGAATTTGATCCAACTCTTAGTTGATGATGAGGCATCCAAGTCACTAACTGCTTCCTTTCTTTGTGCAATTCTGCTCCAACAATTCTGCAAATTTGGGGTCCAATGATACCTTTATATTTCTCCATCCGTAATAGATATGTAAAAAGTGAAAGAGGTTATTGTAGATAAATATGTTGGTGAGATAAACCTCTGTCACTTTCCTAAAATTCCTCTCTAGCGGTGCACAATAGGCTCTTCAAAAAGATGTGTAAAACATATTTTTACAGAGTCTGAAAAATAGCCTCTAAAGATGTGCATGTATCTCTTAGTATGAAATCGATGTGACAAAACTGAGATAGGTGTTTGTAGACAGGTCTCTTAGGAACAAAAACCTCCTTCATTTTTGTAAAAGGTATTTCTTATTGGCCATAATATGCTCTGCAAAATGATGACTTAACAGGAATGTTCTGCAAAAAGTGCTTTCCAAAATTGTTTAATATTTCCAAAACCATAATGGCTGTTAGAAAAGTGAGAGAGGTTTTTGTAGATGGCCCTCTTAGGAACATAAAACTCCTTCAGTTTTGTAAAATTCATCTTGGATTGATTACAATAGTTTCTGAAAAACGATGACTAAAATATGCAATTTCTGCAAAAAATTTCCCTTCTTGTTATGTTTTTTCATCTTTTTACTTTCTTGCTCTTTTGACTGTTTTACTTTCACTTTAGACAAACCTCACTATTTTTTAAAGTATTCTCATCTCTTTTTACCATTTTACTTCCTTCTGTATTTACTTTTACTGTTTACCTTTGACTGCTCTATAACTTCATTTTAACTTTCACTCTGACTTTTACCTGATACACTTTAACCACTGATACTCTTTAGTTGTTATGCTTTCTAACCTCTGTTTGAATAGATTTGATAACAATCTTGGAGTAAAAAAATATTATGACTAGTATTAAGACTGTTTATCCAAGGATGTGATCTTCTGATCACCTCTTCAGGGGACAACCGAGTAGATTTTTCAAGCAATTCCCCAATGGACAAGGGAGTGAGGTTTTGACCATGTTCAAAATGGAGCATCATTCAAGGCTACAGGAACTCCCATTTTGGTTCTTGTGGAAAAATGGAAATTTGGCTAATGGTGAGGAATTGAGTAAATTCATGGGAAAAACAGGTCCATTTGCAGATTTAGTAATTCAATTACAGTTCTCGGGGTCACGGAATGAACTAGTAATTAATTCTAACTCTGTTTCAGTGAAGGAAAAAAGGAAAGCCGAGATTTCAACAGATTTCAGTTTGAATTTAGGGTAAATACCTGTTTTTGGAGAAAACAACGTTTGGATAGGTGTCGGCTAAGGTAGATAATCTTCTGAGAGGCTTGTCTGCAATCTTCTTCGAAAGGATAAGGTAAGTGGACTTCACAAATTCGAATTTTGAATTTTTCTGCGTGGAAGGTGTTTTCTTTCACTGGCGTACAAAATGATGAAAAAGACGTGAATGTTTTGTTTTATCGGCAAAGTCAAACGGGGGGGAATTTTTATTATTTTTATGGGATGACGTCACTGATGTACGATGGATGCATCACCGGGGTCGGGCGGTAAGCGGTAAATTCCGCACCGCTTTCGGGAGCAGGCGGTTTTCCGCAGGGAGGCAGCGATTCCATTCGGAGATCAACACGTGGCGGGTGCACTGTTTCGAAACCACCGTGATCCCGCGCGTTAACGATCGGACGATGGATGGCTGGCATAATTACAGCGGGCCGTTGATCCGGGAATGGACGATCGGACGGGTGATATGGCGTGAAGAAGGTAGGGGATTTAACACGCGGGCCCAAAGTAATTAATGTTAATTTAACTATTCCGGGCGGCATCTTATGGACTGAGGGATTGGTTATTAATTAATCCGGGTGATTAATTAATCCCGTGGTTTAATAAGAGTTGGGGTTGCGGCGGGGCTTTGGTTTTATTTGTTTTTTCCGTTTAAAACATAAAACATATGTTTAAAACCTTTTCAATATTGTTATTATATGGTAATAAATCAATGTAATTTATTATCCATAGGGGCGGGGATAGATTATAAAGATATATTTCTAACCAAAGGGCACATAATGTGGGTCTTTTATGAATAATTGGAAAATAAATACTTTGGTTGAAATTTTATAATAAGATGGGCTTTTTGGGATATTTATGTAGAAGGAGTTATACATATAGGAAAAGGTAAGTTATATAAGGATTTAATATTTAAAGTTAAATGTTAATATGACAATGGGACAAGGGAAACTCAAAATACTTTACACAACTAGGAAAGTGGAGATTTCTGAAGTAAATTGCATCATCTCAATTTCAACACTTAAACATAGAATAGCAAGTAATTTTGAGGGATTATTATGGAAATTTGCATGATTTTCCTATGTAAAATAGAATTTTACTTAGGAAAAGATTAAAAGTGAATGATTATAATGATAAATAACTTCAAGTACTTAGGTCTTTTTGATCATTAGGCCGAGGGTCCGGTCCCTCCAAAAGTCAAGGAAATGCCTTGAGCCCCTTTAATCTCCAAATACCTTAGCACTTTAGGGAAATTAGTAAAAATCTTAGGGAAAAAGTGATGTGGGAAGTTAATGATTTTGACTTTTCTTTCTTTGAATTTTCCAGTGCATTTCTTGCTTCAGTACTTGTGATGAAAGTTAAAGATCAAACACATTTAGCACCATCATTCATCATATGAAACTTTGCAACACCATCTACCTACCCTATCTATTTTACACTACCATTTTCTCTTCTTTATTAGGGTGCATTTGAACTTGCAAACCCTTATCAATCTTCTTTTTCTTTTACATGGAAAATCTATCTAATTCTACCCTTATTACATCCAAGGGCTCAGATTAAATTGTTGAGCCCCTTTTATTAACTCTACCTATCTACTTATCTGCCAAGATTAAACTATTTGGTCAGATGTTTATTCTCTATTCTACAACATGAAATTTAAACATGAATGAGTCAAGTTTAAATAGTTTGACTCTTCATAAATTGTGGCAAAAGTTTGACAAGCTGCACACAATTGCTTTATTACAAAAATGAAATAGTAGTGGAATTTGGATTTGCACACTTTCCTTGGTTTATTTTTTGCTTGGGGTTCATTTCTTTCATTTTCTTGACCAATTTATTTTTCTTTTAGGGTATACCCTCTTTACATTTTTTAAATTTTTTGATTTTTTGGTTTTTCAAGAATATGGAACACCTTTGCTCAAGAAAAAGGTTTGAACATATTCCATAGTTCAATCAAGACAATCATGAAAAATGACACCTATTGGTATAGGAGTCTAACATTGGCTCCACTTGGGGATGGCTTTTCCTTGTGAAAAGTCAAGAACAGCAGGTCAGTTGCCTCAAAATGTCTTCAAACTAAACCATGTAATCTCCTTCTTCTGGTAGCTTTATTGTATATATGATAGTAAAACTTCTGAAGCTTAGGGCCTTCACTTCGGGCTTCAACTCCAGTAAGTTACTATCCACTCAAAACTTAAAACTTTGTTGCCCAGTTAGGAATTTTCTACCTTGTTCCAATCCCAAACATGAATTTGTTGTGGTTGAAAATCTTGAATTGAATATAGTCATTTTTCTGCAATCTGAGATTTGATCTAAAACTAAAACAACACACAAAAAATTTCAAACCAACTTAATGAAAAACTAGCTGAAAATTGAAAAACTAAAAAAAATGCTCAAAATTCTGAGCTTATTAGCACTCATTTACCTACTTTAATCTACTAAAAATCTTATTGAATCAGGTAATACAAAAATGCCAATGAAGCCAATCAAGTAGATGTAACAATAAATGGATAACTTGATTGCTTGTGATCAAAATTGGAAGTATGTTATGATCATGTGCCTTTATAATAAATGATATGATGTGTAAAGGCCACTTTTGATGTATTTGATCCTCATAGATAAAACATGTTTGCAGATTTGAGGTAAAAATATTCTCCATATAATTTGATATAGGATCAATAAAAGCATGATGTATGTTATTTACTTCTAGGCCTTCAATGACTAATTGTTCAATTGAATTATGAATATTATACCATGAACTTATTTCTTCAGTCTTGTGTTTGAAAGAATAATCATCTTCAATATGCAAGTCAAAAGATAGTACAATTTCCTCTTGCTTTGGAGAAGGAAGATTTTCAAAGAATTCTTTAGGATTTCGGAAATTGTATGACTAAATTTGAGAATGCAAAAGTTTGATTTCATTTTCATAATTTTCAGAAATTATATCAAGAAGCCATTTTTTAACTTGAGGAGAACATTTTCTTGATTTCAAGAGAAGAAAGAAAGCTCTTAGAAAATCCTCATCAAGTTGAAGTTCTAGTATCTCATCCCTCAAAATAGCTAGTGATTGTTCTAGGAAATTATTTTGAATTGGGAGAACATAATTATCATCATACTGATCATATTTAGGCAAATCTTCAGAAGAAGGAATGTCATCAATTATAAACATTGGATCAGCATATTTCTCTTCCAACAATCCCAATATGTCTTGATTAGATTGGTTGCATTCTTTTTGAAAGTCATTATTTTGCTCAATAGGAGTACTATCAAGCAATGGGCCTTTTTGGGAAAGTAGAATAACATGAGCATCAACTTGTTCTTCTGTCCCTTTATGGATAAAAACTTTTGTACATTCATCAACATTAGAAGAAGTAGAAAAAATTTCTTCATTATGTAAATATTTTGAAGATGGTTGTATGTTTAGAAGCAAATTGATTTCTTCTTCGGTGAGGGGGGGTGGGAATCTTTGAATTTTTAGATTGGAATGATAGTTGTTTTTTCTCTTATCTAAAAATTGATCATGAGGTTGATTATTTTCTTTAACTCCATTCAAAACATTAAATGAAACATCATTTGTTAATACAGAGGGGTTTTGTGGATCTTGATTTATCCCCTGATTTATTTCATATTTGTTTAACTCCTCTTGATTATTATGACATTTAACTTGAGAATGAAAGTTTTGGACTTCTTCTAATAAATCTTCAGGTTTCCAATTTTCAAAATCTTCATCAATATTTTTAAGGTAATGTATAAGATCTTCAGCTTGATCACAAAAATTTTCAGCTAATGATAAAGATGGAAAATCTTCTTTGTAATGCTCATAAAATACCTTATGAAAATCTTTTAGAGAAAACAAACTTGCGGGTTTGAGAGCTTCGTACCATTCCCTTGCTTTTCCTTCTAAGGTTCCCATGAATATCTTCATGAGGCAATCCTCATGCCAATCACCCTTCAATCTTGATGAGTGTATATGAAATTTAATGAGATGTAGTAAAGGATCATCAATATTCTCATCTTGAAACATGGGCAGATTTTCACCCCAATTTACCTTCGGTAGTTTGTGTGGAAATCCGGGTATGTGATCTCTGCTCATGGGAGCATATCTTCGTTTTATTCTTGGATCATCTTGAAAATCAGCCATAATGAAAAGCCACTTTATCTGTACAACCAAGTTAGATCCTTATATAAAATACAATACATATTGAAAACCATTCTTAACGAGAAAGAACATAATGTCTTGGATTAAGATCCAAGTTGAAAGCCTGATCTTTCCATATTGTTCTTCCAGGTTCATTCCTCCAGTGGAGTCTTGATTGTGAAATGGATTTGGAGTCGCCAGGTGGATGATTTTAACCTTTGTGTGTCTGATCCCTATCCACCATCATAGATCAGATCTAAACCTGTAAAACAATTCTGAAGAAAAAGTTAGTTCTTCAAGAAACCAAATTTTGAATATTTTATGATTATTTTATTTTTTTATGAATTTTCAAAACAACTTCTATGATTTCTTTAAGAAATTTAAGATTTTTAATTAAAATTTTCTCAAATATTTATTGAACTAGAGAGTCTGATTGAATGTTTTGAATCCAAAGTTCAGTTTATAAGCTAAACCAGAGATAGACTGAAGCAACATTTGTTTACTATGCAGTTGCAGAGCAAAAGCATTTCAAAGGCTACCTGGTTGATCTTCAAACTCTGTATATAGCTTATAAATCAAACAATAGTATCAATAAAATGATTCAGATCCCCAGTATGGTCGCCACTATGTTATCACTCAGGTTTTCCTTGAAGTTGTGGAAAAGGAAAGTATACCCGAGGTAACCATAAACCAACCTTCAGATGCAGAATCTAGCCAATCTGCATCCAGAGAGGGCTCTCTCTTTATGATTTATCTTTGTTCTTAGAAAGTTTTAGGATAGTTATAAATCCAAGATTTTGTTTGAAAATGGTGGAATTCGCCAACTAAGGGCAAGGTTGAATATTTTCATTCCATTGGGCTATGGAGTCAAAGGATGGCTTTACTGGATTTCTATTCTACACACAAGATGGCTTTGCAGGGCAAGATAGCCAGACAGAGAAAAATCCTTAAAATTTAAAGTGGATGGGATGATTTTGAAGGGATGAAAGGCAGCTAAGAATCTTTCACCATGTTCAAAAGAAAGAAATGAAATGACTACAAACAAAGAGCAATGAAGAATTCTTTATTATAGTAATAAAAAATGTTTAAATTAGCAAAGCAAGAGAATTTAAGAATTCGTGCTTATAACCAATTTAGAGGAAAACATTAAGAATAATCACATCTGAAATCAGAGTACAATTAAGTAAATTCTGATTCAATCCTTTATGTAAATTATTCAAAAATGGACATAATGATATTATAAACAGATATAAAACTTAAAACATAGGATAGAAAGACTTATTGAACTGCAGTCCGACACATGAATCCTGCAAAAAGTCCTGAGCTTCAAATTGTCATCCAGTAAGCCACAAATAAATTTCTCCAATACACTTTTTATTCCAAAAACTTCAATGTCATAGCCAAATAATAGAATCCACCAAAATGCTTCCAAGAGTGGAGTATTTATACAAATTCTAAACTAAAATATCTTGAAAAAAATATCAAAATTGGTTCACAAATCTCTCCAACTATTTTACATAAATAGAACTTAAGTAAAGGATACTCAAACTAATGCATCTATTTGGCACTATTTTTTATGGATAGGTGATGAAAAAAGAGGAGAATTCGAATTTGATCCAACTCTTAGTTGATGATGAGGCATCCAAGTCACTAACTGCTTCCTTTCTTTGTGCAATTCTGCTCCAACAATTCTGCAAATTTTGGGTCCAATGATACCTTTATATTTCTCCATCCGCAATAGATATGTAAAAAGTGAAAGAGGTTATTGTAGATAAATATGTTTTTGAGATAAAACTCTTTCACTTTCCTAGCATTCCTCTCTATCTGTGCACAATAGGCTCTTCAAAAAGATGTGTAAAACAGAGTTTTACAGAGTCTAAAAAATAGCCTCTAACGATGTGCATGTATCTCTTAGTCTGAAATTAATGTGAAAAAAATGAGATAGGTTTTTGTAGACAGGTCTCTTAGGAACAAAAACCTCCTTCATTTTTGTAAAAGGTATTTCTGATTGGCCATAATATTCTCTGCAAAATGATGACTTAACAGGAATTTTCTGCAAAAAGTGCTTTCCAACATTGTTTAATATTTCCAAAACCATAATGGCTGTTAGAAAAGTGACAGAGGTTTTTGTAGATGGCCCTCTTAAGAACATAAACCTCCTTCAGTTTTGTAAAATTCGTCTTGGATTGATCAAAATAGTTTCTGCAAAACTATGACTAAAATATGCAATTTCTGCAAAAATGTCGCTTCTTGTTATGTTTTTTCATCTTTTTACTTTCTTGCTCTTTTGACTGTTTTACTTTCAATTTAGACAAACCTCACTATTGTTGAAAGTATTCTCATCTCTTTTTACCATTTTAATTCCTTTTTTATTTACTTTTACTTTTTACCTTTGACTGCTCTGTAACTTCATTTTAACTTTCAGTCTGACTTTTACCTGATACACTTTAACCACTGATACTCTTTAGCTATTATGCTTTCTAACCTCTGTTTGAATAGATTTGATAAAAATCTTGGAGTAAAAAAATCTTATGACTAGTATTAAGACTGTTTATCCAAGGATGTGATCTTCTGATCACCTCTTCAGGGGACAACCGAGTAGATTTTTCAAGCAATTCCCCAATAGACAAGGGAGTGAGGTTTTGACCAGGTTCAAAATGGAGCATCATTCAAGGCTACAGGAACTCCCATTTTGGTTCTTGTGGAAAAATGGAAATTTGGCTAATGGTGAGGAATTGAGTAAATTCACGGGAAAAACAGGTCCATTTGCAGATTTAGTAATTCAATTACAGTTCTCGGGGTCATGGAATGAACTAGTAATTAATTCTAACTCTGTTTCAGTGAAGGAAAAAAGGAAAGCCGAGATCTCAACAGAGTTTAGTTTGAATTTAGGGTAAATACCTGTTTTTGGAGAAAACAGCGTTTGGATAGGTGTCGGCTAAGGTAGATAATCTTCTGAGAGGCTTGTCTGCAATCTCCTTCGAAAGGATAAGGTAAGTGGACTTCACAAATTCGAATTTTGAATTTTTCTGCATGGAAGGCATTTTCTTTCACTGGTGTACAAAATGATGAAAAAGACGTGAATGTTTTGTTTTATCGGAAAATTCAAATGGGGGGGTAATTTTTTTATTTTTATGGGATGACGTCAGTGATGTACAATGGATGCGTCACCGGGGTCGGGCGGTAAGCGGTAAATTCCGCACCGCTTTCGGGAGCAGGCGGTTTTCCGCGGGGAGGCAACGATTCCATTCGGAGATCAACACGTGGCGGGTGCATTATTTCGAAACCACCGTGATCCCATGCATTAATGATCAGACGATGGATGGCTGGCGGAATTACAGCGGGTCGTTGATCCGGGAATGGGCGATCGGACGGGTGATATGACGTGAAGAAGGTAGGGGATTTAACACGCAGGCCCAAAGTAATTAATGTTAATTTAACTATTTCGGGCGGCATCTTATTGACTAAGGGATTGGTTATTAATTAATCCAGGTGATTAATTAATCTTCTGGTTTAATGAGAGTTGGGGTTGCGGCGGGCTTTGGTTTTATTTGTTTTTTCCGTTTAAAACATAAAACATATGTTTAAAACCTTTTCAATATTGTTATTATATGGTAATAAATCAATGTAATTTATTATCCATAGGGGCGGGGATTGATTATAAAGATATATTTCTAACCAAAGGGCACATAATGTGGGTCTTTTATGAATAATTGGAAAATAAATACTTTGGTTGAAAATCTATAATAAGAGGGTTTTGGGGATATTACATAGGAGGAGTTAAATACAATAGGATAAGATATTTTTATTAAGGATTTAATAAATGAATCAGATGTTAATATGACAAAGGAACAAGGGAAATTCAAAATACTTTACACAGCTAGGAAAGTGGAGATTTCTGAAGTAAATTGCATCATCTCAATATCAACACTTAAACATAGAATAGCAAGTAATTTTGAGAGATTATTATGGAAATTTGCATGATTTTCCTAAGTAAAATAGAATTTTACTTAGGAAAAAGATAAAAGTGAATGATTATAATGATAAATAAATTCAAGTACTTAGGTCTTTTTGATCATCAGGCCGAGGGTCCGGTCCCTCCAAAAGTCAAGGAAATGCCTTGAGCCCCTTTAATCTCCAAATACCTTAGCACTTTCTAGGGAAATTAGTAAAACTCTTAGGGAAAAAGTGATGTGGGAAGTTAATGATTTTGACTTTGCTTCATGAAATTTTCCGAGTGCATTTCTTGCTTCGGTGCCTTGTGATTAGAGTTAAAGATCAAACACATTTAGCACCATCATTCATCATATGAAACTTTGCAACACCATCTACCTACCCTATCTATTTTACACTACCATTTTCTCTTCTTTATTAGGGTGCATTTGAACTTGCAAACTCTTATCAATCTTCTTTTCTTTTACATGGCAAATCTATCTAATTCTACCCTTATTACATCCAAGGGCTTAGATTAAACTGTTGAGCCCCTTTTATTAACTCTACCTATCTACTTATCTACCAAGATTAAACTGTTTGGTCAGATGTTTATTCTCTATTCTACAACATGAAATTGAAACATGAATGAGTCAAGTTTAAATAGTTTGACTCTTCATAAATTGTGGCAAAAGTTTGACAAGCTGCACACAATTGCTTTATTACAAAAATGAAATAGTAGTGCATTGCGTGATATCACTTTCTTGGTCTTATTTTTTGCTTGGGGTTCATTTTCATTTTCGCCAATTTATTTTTCTTTAGTGGTATACCTTTGCATTTTTAAATGGATTTTTTGGTTTTTCAAGAATATGGAACACCTTTGCTCAAGAAAAAGGTTTGAACATATTCCATAGTTCAATCAAGACAATCATGAAAAATGACACCTATTGGTATAGGAGTCTAACAAATAATAGCCATTGAGTCTCCCATATCGCGTATTAAACCACCTGAAATATATCTTGGGTCTGACAAAAAAGTTCTTCCACTTGTTTTGATTTCGATTGAGGAAATACCACAAGATGAAACACCTTCAACTCCAACTCATTTTGGGGAGGAGCTTTATCTTTACGAGTCTTTTCCTCAATCACCTTACATTAATTCTTTTGATCATGTTTCAATTTGAGTTCTTGTAGATATTATAGGGTATACATTGGGTCGTATGACCATGGCTGAGTCAACATATCTGGATATACCATCTATTAAAGTTGCAAAAACATCTACTATTGCTACCCCGTCATGTTCACCACATCACCAAAGTCACATCTATATGGTGGTCCTTCCGTCCCACCGGGTTACCAAATATTATCTGGAACCTTCTCTGGTGCATCCTCAAACCCATGGACTTGACCCATTTCATCATATGGTATTCTATCTGGTACATCTCTAATGAGTACTGAACAACTTGATCCTTTATATACATCTTCAGTGCAATATCAAGCTATTCCATCCGATACAATCTCAACTGGACTCCCAACATTTGGAGACAATATATTCCATTTTATTATACTCCTCATGTTTGGGGGAAACCTATGGTCACCCATTTTGATAGTACTCCATAATTTTATGGTCATCCTAATGTTGGAATGATTGTTTTTTAGTGGCAGCCTATCCTGCTCATTCAACCACAAATGGTTGTGCATTCATATCAACCAGTTCAACCTATTGCACCCACATTTACTCCACTTATTAACACATCATTACCCATGTTAGAGGCTTAGATTTTTGTACCTCAACCATCGTAGGCGGTTCCTTCAAGCCAATATCCTCAATTTTTGGGCCCTCAGACGCCAACTCCTTCGGTTAGTTTACAACAACCACCTGTATCTGGAATTTTTCATTCACAAAATAGATTACCCTACTATGGGATGTCATAGGCACAACTGGGTCTTACCTATTCACAAATGGGTCCAAGATATTCTATTTTGGGCTATAATCTTGGTGGGAAGTCACCTTGGCAGCCACAACCACAAATTCCACAACAATCATTCCAACAACAAGTAGCTTACCTAGGTTTTGGCCAACAAAATCCTCAAGCATTTGGTTATACAAACAACCCCTATCTGGGTTACCAGCAACAAATGCATTATACTGGTGCTGAAAGGCCTGTTGCCCAAGAAATTCCATCATATCCTGGTTATGCTCAACCTAACTTAAATCAACAGTTTCCCTTTGTTGCAACTTTAGAATTACCTGATTTAAACTAGCTTACCAATGGCCCCATCATCTAGACTCCTTGGTGGCCGGTGATACCACATAAATTACCCTTAGATATTCCTAAGTTTAATGGAAACCATAGAGAAGAATTGTCAATGCATGTTATGACTTATAATTTTTGGTGTTCATCCAACACCTTAAATGATGACTTTGTTCGACTGTGTCTTTTCTAGCATATTCTCACTAGTATGGTCATGAAGTGGTACATTGAGTTACCATGAGATTCATTTGATAATTTCACTGCCTTAGCTACTACATTTTTGGCCCACTTCCAGTTACCCATATGATATGAAACTGGAATGGAACTCCTAACCAATTTTAATTAGATTAATGATACTCACATTTCTGATCATATTCATGAGTGGCGTCGTTGTCATAGGATGGTCAAAACATTTGTTCATGATCAGCTCCTTTCTGAGTGGTTCATTAAGTCCTTGCTACCATATATCACTGAGGATGTGTCTAGGGGTGGCGTCATCACTGAAGAGCAGGTAATTTCTTGTGCCCAATACTTAATATTGATTTATACTCAGTTTGGCATGCTCTATGAGAAAATTCCCAACGTGTCGCAATATAATTTTACTGTTCCTCCTCCATCTAAGGAATCTCATGTTAGTGATGGTATGATTGGTACTACAAACACACATCACTCTACTGCATCTGATCCTACAAATTCTTCCAAAATTCATGCCATGTCATCTGAAAAAGGAAAAAGTGAAAAGAAACCCAGAAGTAAGAAAAATGGGAAAGCAAAGAAAAAGAAAAATTCAACCCCGCAGGAACGATCATCTGATCAAAAAACTGGAAACAATCGGAAACCTCGTTACCCTTGCATAATATGTAATGAGGATTATTTTTTTCGATACTGTCCTCACCACGTTGAAGTCTCAAAAATTCTTAAGACCTTGACTGCATATGTTGTGTTGACATATCCATTTCCGAATCTAAACACAAATATGGTTGCTATGAATCCAGCTTCTAGTTCCCAAGTGTTTATGCTATCTGTCACAAAGTCAAAAAATGATATTTTAGTGCCAAGGTGAAAAAAATATTATGTTAGTCAGGGTACTGATCAACATACTACCTCGACCACAAATCCGTCCATGGAATCTATTCCACTAACTATTATTACCGAGTTAACAATAAATGCATCGAAGGGAGTCGTCCATAAATCGACATTCAATCCTCGAGCCTAAGCTACACAAAATTATAATATAGTTTAATATTTGGCTCAAACCCCTTTAGCTATGTCGATGCTTGAGGTACTTCAAAATTGTCCCTCCCAGAAACAGGCTTTTTTGTCGACAATTGTTGGAATCGACCCGATAGATTCCAATCTTGTATTCTTTAATCATACGGGCTATGTGCCACAATTACCAGTGGAATCGACATTCTCCATCCAAGTAAATGTTCTCAATCACCTTGTTCATCGTACTATTATTGATGAGGGAGCATCTACTTGCATTATGTCTCTAAACTGCTGGAAGTCACTTGGCTCGTCGTGCCTATCTCAATTGCCTACGACATTGAAAGCTTTTGACGGTCGTACATATAAGGCTT
Source organism: Pinus albicaulis (assembly GCA_034641835.2). NCBI lineage: Eukaryota > Viridiplantae > Streptophyta > Pinopsida > Pinales > Pinaceae > Pinus > Pinus albicaulis. The sequence goes on along the minus strand of CM076584.1, from coordinate 661,697,093 downwards.
GTGGTTTCATCAATAACCTGCATGTCAAAGTAGGGGGGGGAATTGTAATATTCCAAAATGGAAAGGAAAAGAATATAGAACATATGCGTCATTCCAAATAAATCAAAATAGGAACATAGCACTAAATTCTGGAAAATGTCGAAAATATGTTGCAACTGGAAATTTCATTAAGACATCATAATTTATGAGGAGACATAGCTGGGTCATATCATTATAATCAACCTAAAAATAAAGTACAAAGTGCCCTAAAAGGAATGCATAAAGCCACAAGATGGTTTAAATACACTAAATGAAATTAGCACTATAAATATGTGCTGCTATTGCTGATGTTGCTAGAAACTATTGCTACTAAGAAGAAGAAACATGTGCGGAAGGTTTGTGGGTTACTCAAAATGATTTGGTATTTTAACCACGGCCTTTGCTCGAAAAACCCAAAAAAACCCAGAAATGGTTTGGCTAGATTGTAAGTTTGGATTTTTGACCCTTTTTGGGTTACTTACTGCCACCATGCGACTTAGCTGTGTGCAGACGTACGAATAGTCATACAAGACCACAAAATCAATAATCCAAATCATGTATTCTATGGCTACCATCCTCTTTATTTTATGCTTGGTGAGCTTCCTCACCACAGGTCCCCACTCCTTAATGGAGTTACTCTCATGCATACACTTCTCCTAAATTATTGTGTTGTCTTCCATTAATCCTCCACTGTCTCCATAACAACGTTGTTGATTTGGTCAACATTGAACTTGTCCACATGCTTTAGCCCCTGTTCATACCTCTAAGTTCTTTATTCATCTAATACAATGATCCACATTCACATGAGAAGTTTTTTTATTCCTACTAAAGAGATTTATGGGCCTCCTGTAATATTCCTAAATTAGCATGCAGCTAATGGGTATTATTAATTTTGTTTTTTACACCTAGCTAGATGAATAAATGGGTAAGGAGGCCCATACATATCTTAAATAGGCATAAAATCCCTCTTGATGTGAAAAGGGATCATAATAATAGCTATATATAGCACCCTCATGTGTGAACAGGGGCAAATACATGTGGACAAGGTCAAGTTTGACCAAGTCAACATCGCTGGTATGGATGGAGTAGCTCATCAATAGAGACAACGCAGTGATAGTGGGAGGAATATTCCTTGAAGGTGGATACCCTAATGAGTGGAATCCAAGGTAAGAAGGCTCACACTTGTTTATAAGGAGGGAAAGGCAGCCATAGTGAGGCATGTTATTGATTATTGATTTTATGGTTTGCATGACTATTGTGCATTCTTTAGCTATTTAGTTGAGATTGTTGTGATGTTTAGCATCAGATGTTCCCGAGAGGGAATCCCATCTCCTTCCTTGAGAGGCCTCTTGGAGGAACATTTCACTTCATTTTCCACACTTAGGCTTAAGGCCAAGCATCATTCTTCAGCCACAGCACAGTTTCTATAGAGTATTGTGTTGTGTTGGAGGGTGTTGCAGTGGAGGGTTGAGAAACCCATTTCCGAATCTAGTTTTTCAGAGGAGGAAACATTATTCTCTTTGGGAGATCAGAAAGGGAGGTTATTGAGCTTTATTTCACATCCTGGCACTAGGCCAACACATTCCCACCATCTACAGTGAAGTATCCCTCTTTGACTGCGCTATTTTAGTGAGAAATTGCAGTGAGGGGTTTCAGTGTTTGATGGGAGGGTGAGATATTTAGTGTTAGGATTAGTCTTTCACTTGAAGGATCTATTGGATGGGATATATTCATTAAATGTATCATATACATCCATATTCATCCAGTTATTGAGTTTCAGCTGCTATTCAATCCTAGGGCTAAATTTTGGCATTTTTGTACTTTTGCATATTTCAGGAAATCCTTCCCAGGTTGTCTTGAAAATGTGTTTGGGAGCTTAGATCTTTACTCTCAGCATTGTGTGAGCCATATATTTTCATATCTGTGTATTGGAACTTTCCAGTAGCAGTTATACACAATAAAAATACAATGTCATAGCCTTGGGCATTATCTGTGTAGCAGTGTTCTTCATATTTCATGTACACGTTCTCTTGAGGCTTGTGTTGCCTAACTCGAGTGATTATTTCCTCAAGATATTGTATACATTTGCTACTATGACATTAATATGATGGATATATGATCTTATTACATTTATGTGTTGATTTATGAATGCTATCTCCATTTTAATGTCTTGTATTGCTGTTATTCCTATTTTGGGATATTATAGTGGTATTGGAGCACAATATTGGCTCAGCCTGTGGATCTCATCAATTATGCTATCAAGAGAATAAGAATAAGAAGAGAAATATTAGTATGATGGAGAGAATGAGTTTTATCTCATCTATTTTCATATCTAGGAAGGGCCTCACCAAGGAGGTCAAGCAAAGGAGAGTGGAAAGAAGCAATGGAACTATGCCCTTTCCTTTTGAAAAAGGAGACAAAAATCATGGAGATGGAGGACACTTGGATCATGATATTCTAAGTGAATACCTTGCAGAATATAAATCTCAACCTAGATCTTTCAAGGAGACTCTAGCTTTCCCACAGTTCATTCAGCTTGACAAGAAATAAGACCTTGCATCAATAGGAGGATCAAGGGCAATAGATTTCTATTGTGTACTTTTGATGGGTCATCCACATGTACAACAAGGGCTTGGGAAAGGAAGCAATATGAATTATTCCTACTACATCCAATGGTAGAAAGAGAGGCTATATAGATTGCAGTGCTACACCTTGAGGGTGAAGCAAACACTTGGTGGTTCAGCCATTTGAATCATGCAAGAGTGACTACTTTTGCAGAATTTATTCAATGGGTGATTAAAAAGTTTGGCAAGGAGAAATCAGCGGAGGTGAAGCCCTCACCACCACTTGAGGATACTTGTACCAGCACTGATAAAACTACGGAGGAGTAGCCAGCAACACTAGCAGTTGGGGGAACCATCACATTGGAGGAAGAAACTCTTACAGCCATACAAAATTTTCCCAAGCTTCACCAAGGTATGCGTAAGTTTCCATTTCCTATTATTTCAGCATATCTTATGGAGGGTTGTATGACATTGCATGACCTAGGGTCAAAATACGCTACTAATTTGGAGCAGCACACTATCACTGTGCTAAGGAGCCTTGATAGACTCAAGGAAGAGATAAAAATTCATCCTGGTCACTCATTGTTGAGCTGCACACAACTCTTGGGGTTGGAGTGTAGATTTTTGGAGGATGGGATGAGCATTGTCCTAGGAAATGAAATGCAGAACTATATGTTCAGAAATGAACATGATCTTGAAACAGCAGGTGCATCATCATGGAGATCAGAAACGCTGTCCTTGAGTAATAGTGATGAGTTGGGGTCCCAACCATTAGTGGGGAATTCCAATGACCATTCCACATGTGTAGAAGAGGATAGACAGATGGTTGATGGGATACATCTTGTCTCCCATTACTATGATGGTATTATTCATTGGAAGGATGCCAATGTTGGGCATGATGATAGACACTCACCACTGGTTGGATGGGTGATGTTGATAAGCAAGAGGCTGGAGAGCCACTTGCAGACCTATGACACAGGGCAGCAGGAGGCAAGGTTGCGTTGGCTACTCTTAAAAGAGTTTGGCCATCATGTGACATACCCTTTGTTAAAAGGTATGTTATGGGTTGAGGCATTACATGGCACCCATACATTATGGCATCAGAATATTTGGTTGTATGGGGCATTATACAAGTCAACCTTCATAATATTACTCCATGACTTGTATGAGGGAGAGATAAGGAAGCAACAAGAGATCTTGTTATCTTGGGTTTTATTGAGAGAGTATGGTTTGATCCTCTCCCATGCTTGGTGTTAGCAACCTATAAAATTTGTTATAGCAAAAGGTGGCTAAGACTTTTTGAGCCTTCAAGGAACAAATTTTATTACTAAAAATTGTTGGCTCTTGAAGACTCTTGAAGGCCTCATGCCTCTGTCCAAAATCTTCATTTGCTGTTTCCATTTTATACTCAGAAGTTCTGCTGATTTCATGAGAAAAGGCTGCTGAAAAACCATCATTTTCCCCCTTCTCCCACTCAAAACTAAATCTCCTTTGTTTTCTTGATTCCTCTTCTTCCCTTCATGAAAATAATTTTTACAAGGTTGAAAAATCACTTTTTAGCCTTACCGAAACCCCCAAATCCATTGAAAACTCTGAAAAAATTCATAAAAAACAAGTTTTTTATTACTATGGACTTAAGCCCCCTTGGGCTAAGTCCTAACCACTTCCCCACCATACGCTTTGAGGCTGGAACCAAGAGCTAACCCTTTTTTGGCACTTATCGCATCACAAGCATCCAAGTGTGCACGTCTTTGTGCCATTGCAAAAACTCCATGCGATTAGCCTTTGTATTTATAAACCCCGATCATGTTATCTTTTCATATAACCCATGGGCCTGCCTTCAGCTCTTAAAACCTTGTAAAAATCCATTCCCGATCACCTTTTTCTTTTGAAAAGTCATAAAACCCATTTATCCAAATTTTTGATCTAAAGTATTAAAGTCGCGTGTTAATATAAAATGGTTAGATTAAAAAGACCCGATCGCGCAAATCGCATCGGGGAAGATCAATGGGTTGATTGAAAAGGCCACATCAAAACTTCCGATGCAATTAAGTCCCATATCCATAGACCCCAGTCCTTTGTCTTCTTTGTAAAACTAAGCGCAAAGGCCGAAGCTCTTATCGCATCGAAAAATTTCAATGGGTTTATTGAAATACCGGGCCCGATGGTTCCAATTACGATTGGCCCCCATATATATAGCCCTGGGTATTTTTACGTATCATACATCCGAAGGCCCCGCAGTCGGGCACCAGACCATTCCATATATATATATACCCCGCCCCCAAAGCATAAAACCTTTTTTTTACTTAAATTTTGGGTTTTTTATATCATAAGGATTTTTTCACCGGTGCGTAAGTTGAACAATCTCGACCATTGATCTCATCCTTAAATCAACGGCCCGCGCTACAACGCACTAGAGTTTTCAATCGCATCGCAAGTTTCATTCGGTGAAATTTATTTACCACCCCCAATTTCCAATCCCCGATTGGTTATCCACCATTGATCTCCTCTCCTCCTTCCATGATCCAACGGTCCTCATTAACTATGATTACCAGTCTTCCCTCCACTTCAAACCCCTCCGATTCACTCTCCACCATTGATCTAATCTGCAGATCAACGGCCAGTGCTTAATCGCACCGAAGTTTTCCATCGCATGCGTTATATTTCTTCCCCCAATCGGTCATTCCCTCTGATTCTTTCTCCACCATTGATCTGATCCTCAGATCAATGGTCTGCGCTACATCGCATCGCAAATTTTCATCGGTGTGTTTGTTTGTTCGCCCCGATCGTCGATCTCCCGATTTAGTATCTGTCGAGTCATAAAAAGTTATCTTTTGAACACCTAATTATCTCACATTAATTATCAATCCGGGGGCGTCTTTTTATTCCAGAGTGTACTCTGTCTGAGGCTTGCAATTGTCTAAGAGTAATGCTATGAAGATGTAGTATAAAATAACAAGAAAAAAAGTAACCAGTGCTTGAAAAAGAAACCTAATTATAGTGACATGAATGGAAAGATTAAACTACTTCAATCTTTGTAGAACATCGATCAGGGATGCAGTAGTAGTAACTCTTTCCCTTAGAAATCGATGTAAGATGACCAATTTGGGAATTTGGAAGCTAAAGCCTCTATCCTCTACAGTTGGAGATCTTAAAACAATCAAACCGAAAGTAAATTCAATGAAAGCAACTTAAACAAAATGCAATCTGAAAAGGAACAGTAGCATGTAAGTATAATGAACAGAAATGGGACAACAATGGAAATTGAACAGCAGTTACAATTCTAACACACTCAAAGCACTAAATTTCTATGCTTCAACTCTGTCGACAGGTTCTCACCGCACAATCATCAATTATAACAGATTATAAATTAAAGGAACATCAATTCAAATCAGATACGAGTCGGTAAAGCTTTTTATGATAACAACGAAGTAATAGAACAATGAATTATGCTTATTTTAAAGAAACGAAACAACAGTGACTCTATATTTGATCCGATCAACAATAAACCAATTCAAACATTAAACGCACTCCACACGACAGTAAATAAAGAGTAGAATACAAAGAGCGAAGTAATTCCACCAGAGCCGGGCCCTTAGCGCCAGTAAAATACTGTTGGGCTAATTAAGAATTGCAAAAGGTAAATAAAACATGTGCTTTGTATTAAACCAACATAAAGTCTTACAGAAAGGTTTTCTCTCAAACAGAGAGTTAATATAATAGAGGAAATGTACAGTCTTTCGACCAATTCTCAATAACAATAATGGTCCATCCCCCCCGTCACTAAAGGACATGGTTCTATATATCAATCCTTCGACGGGCCAATCAAGGAACAAGATAAGTTTAAACAGCGATCCCTCAGGATCGAAATATCTTGAGGGATTCGCTCCTCTATGTTTTAGTCATCGTTCTGTTTGTGCTGACTGAGGCCAAGCTGTTCCTGCCTTTTCTGGGCTATTTGTTCAAATCTCCTTGCCTTTGGCTGGATATGATTCGATGCTGATGGAGCAATAGTAAGATTTTTCTCAACCACGCCTTTGGTACAACTGTTCACCTCTCCGAATTCCTGTTTGTCAATAAAAAAGTAGCTTTTAGTCACCTTTTTGTATTAAACATAAACCTTTCCAATTCTATTATAATTCCTATGATGAATTACCTTTCCAAGGCAAACAAGAGTATACTTATGATAAAGAATGAGTAAATGTACAATAATTTCATACCTCTTTCACTTCCCAACATACCCCCCTGCTTAATCATTTTAATGCCCTCATGAAAACTGTAGTTCACATGGAGAGAAGTCGAAGAATAAGCCGAATAAGGTTTGTCATCCAGAGGCCTAAAACCATGGTGTGTAGCTAATTCCTCAAAAGTATGTTCTATCCGCCCTTCAGGAAGTTAATAAATAGCTTTTTAATCCAAAGCAGGGTACCATACAATAGGGCTGTGAAATCTACATCCTAACTAATATGGTCCTTCTTTTAAAACAAGATGGCCATAGGAAATGAGACGGTCTGCAGCTAGCCCAAAGTTTCTATAATTAAATGGTTCCCTATTTTGCACATTCTGATTCAAGGTTCTCCATCGGACTTTGGCTGCTATGTAGGCTTGGTTTCTAATGGATGAAAAATAATCTATTCCATTCAAAATGACTGATTATCGACAGGCCCCAGAGTTCGGGTAACGCCTTCCCTTGTCATCAAGCGTTTCTGTCTAGCCCAAAATTGAAGTGGGTTTTGAGGTTCACTTCTGACCCATAGATCTAATCTATTTCCCTATCTTTGAAAAGTGTTATAAGCTTTAAACCATTTTAATTGGTTTACAACAAAAGAAATGAATGCCTGAAACTGAACATCTCCAATAAAAGGGCTAGGGTTTGATTCACAGTCATTTTCAAGTATTAGATTATGCAAAGAAAACTCACATAATAAGCGTTGTACTTTGATCCCATAAAGTTTGCAGCATGATATCAAATCATCTATTGTTTTTAGCTCTATGGATTTCCCTACCCTAACTGCCTTGATCTTTAATTGTAAATATCTTTCTAATAAAAACAGATCATAGTTTTTGGCTGGGCATCTACAGGCTAAGACATTAGTATACAAGGAGCAGAGAGTGTCCATTTGAGTGTAGGATAATTTTAGTGGGTTCATTACCTTATCAGCCTTTACCTCTACTTTCCGTCATTTTTCATGAGCTTCAGCTTCTGCTTCATGAATAATTTTCATTTTTTGTTGAAATTCCTGATATCTTGTTCTTGGAACAGTATCTTCCTCCAATCTCTGCCTTTATAATCGGGCCTGTGTCAATTCTTCCTGAAGTATGAGCAGTGTTGGCTCACTGAAAGTGTGTTGACTGCTAGATTGCCTATTTTCACTCAAAACCGGTTCATCTAGAATAGCTTGCATTGGAACAGCTGTTTGTTGCTCCACATCCTCATAATTAGGCTCAGGTATGGTTTCTTCTGTAACTTGGGGGTTCCTACCAGCAGTTACTCTTCTCTTTTTCAAGCTTCTTTTGCTAGCAATGCTCCTTCTCTTAGGGGTTTTCTTGGGCATATTTCATCTTTATAACCCTAATGGTCTGCCTGAGATGTTCAACTAATTTATGAAGCTTTATTCGCTCCTTTCGAAGCTTCTTAATCTCAGTTTTTTTCTTCTTTTTTCTTAATGAAACAACCATTCCTCTATCTGCACTCGTTTTTTCAACAGAATTTTGGTCCATATCAGCCATGTCTTCAGCAAAATTTTCTTCTTGATCTTCTCCTCGGGGCTCCTCTTCTACATTTATGTGCCCTTGGCTCGATTCTCTTGGAATCATATTCTCAGTTAACTCTGCAGTTCCCTGGGGATTTTCAATTTCAGTGTTTTCGTTCTCCTGCTCACATCCCTCTGGAGAAGCAACCCTAGCTTCACTAGGGTTTGCTGTTTCATTCGGTTTTTCTCCAGCTGTTTCTTTGTCAATAGTAGAGTATTCCAGGAGTTGATTAATATCTATATTGAGGTCCAAGGGGCTATGCGACAGTGCATAATCACTCATATTGGCCAAAATCTGGGCCAATTGATCTTCCTGTAAAGGACTTATGATAACATTCTCGGGCAGCTCTGTTTCATACTTATTGCTACTATGATTGTCCTCATCTTCCGCACCAGTGTGATAACTTCCTTCCTCTTCATCTGAATACCGAATTTTTCCCTCAACTTCTTCTTCTCCAGAATTTCCTTCGATTCCTTCTTCCTCTGCACTGGGTTTTTTTTCACTACTGGATTGGCAACTTATTTCTTCTTCATCCGAGTAGCGAATTTCTCCTTCCAATTGTTCATCCTCATCAGTCTGAGGGCTTACTTCCTCTAATTTCCCTTCCTTGTCAGTGTGAGGGCTTACTCCCTCCAATTGTGGAGGTTGTTCCTCCTCTGAGCTCTGCAATTCCAGGGGCTAGCTACTGCCCGAAATTTCTTCCACCAACCTTCTAATTTGTTTCAACCAGTGGAACTGTCTATGAGTAGAAGGATCAGCAATTGAGCCGACCATCCTTTTCCGTTTTAGAGCTGGTAGAGCTAACCCTCCATCAATAGAAAATATTAATTCTTCCCAGCTGGTTTGTTGCTGAGCAAGGCTATGAATCACTATTAAACGAATTAAACAATGGTGGCTGACCACAATATCTGCATGTTGGGCTTTTCTTATACTACGAGCAATATCATGCAACAAAGAATTTAAAAATGTAGGCAAATTAATGGTGCATTTCTGTTTTAATACGGCTAGTAGCTTAAGGTGGTGAGGTCTTACCACATCCTTCCTCCTGTCACACGTTATGTAATCCTGCACAATTTTGGCTAACTATGTCCATGGCTCTCCTAGTGACGCTGGCTGGAATCCTATACCGTTGATGACTAACGTCTGTCCGTCATCTTGAAAACAATTTATAGCTTCCTGAATCCTAATATTCTTCTGAGTCTAGATAGTTCCTTGTGCGGGAATTTCAGACACTTCTGCAATTATTTCGTCGGATATAGCTATTTTCCTCCCTTTGAACATGGAGGATCCCTCCTGTAGGTTCAGTAAGAATTTGGTGGCCATTGCTTCATGAGGTTGCTGCAATCTCATAAAATATGTAGTCCATCCCAATCTTTCCAAAATTGCTCGTGCAACATCAGAGATGATCAACACTTGAGGTTCACTGCGAATTGGCCGTCCTCCCATCTTTGCGCTCTGTTAGTTTCTCAACACACAATAATCACAATGGAAAAACATAGCACAGTTCGTCGAAAAAATTTTATTTTCTAAAATACAGGGGTTTGGTTCGAGGAAATCTTGGAGTTTGATTTGCATGCAGACATTTGCGCCCCCCGAATGAATGAAAGGTCATCCTCGACCGTCAATTGAGAATAACATGTGTGGCACATCAACAGTACAGCAGTAAAAAGCGGCTGTAATTATAATACATTCAATCAAATTGCAGAAAATACTGAAATCAATGCATATAATAAATCGTTAATAAATAGAAAATCGTTTTGTAATGATTCAAATACAGGGAAAAGGGACAGCATATGATAACCATAAGTATAATTGCGTTATTTATGACTTTGGATTAATATGATCGAATTATAATGATTTTCATGTGTAATAGGTTCGGAGGTAAAGGTAAGGGGTTCATATTTTCTTTTGACATTAAATAAAGATATAGGAAAAAGGGTTAAATATAACTATTGATGTGTATAAGTGTGACTCCAATACCATCAACAGAGCTCTACTGCCCACAGGTGTCCATAACCTTGACAGAGTTGTTTTCTTACCCACGGAACCATTGTCCTTTATGTATGCTGAGAAAGTGCCTTTTATTGCATATCACGACGGAGGCCATTGTACTGGCTTGGTGACCAAACAAACCACAATGTCGTTCACTGGGAAGAAGTGAAAGGTGGGCAGGCCAGCTCGTGATGAGACCTCCTGTTCCAAGGACTTCTTGATTTTTCAATTTATCTGTTGGACCATTTCCTTGGTTTGGTGGCCATAATGGGAATGCCACTTCACTGCCTTCCCTATGATCACGGTAGGCTGGCTCTTGGTGAGACCCCCTATCCTCCATCTGCAAAATCATTATTAATGGAAAATATTTTTTTTCTTTCATTTAGAAACAACATTTTTCCTCAGTTAAACATAAGGGATGGCTCAACACTCCTTATGAGTAGGGATGGTGGAAGAAGTCTGAACATCTCAATAGAAAGGAATATACCCTTATTCTTATTCCATAGATAAACATCAAAGAAAATTATAGTATGTGGGAAAGAACCAATCATGATAAAGATAGTCAATCGGATTAATTCAATGGTAATAAGATAGCAAAGTTACGTTATTGATCATGCCCATTTTTCTTTCTTTCTTATCATTACTAGACAATTTTCGTGAAAAGATGATGATTTCTCTTGATTTGTTGGTTACAGTAGGCTTTAATTTGTATGATTGTATATAAATGATATATTTGCCTTTAGAAAAGGAGTCAAAAATTCAAAATGCTGGCTTAAAACAAAAAAACAATCCACACAAAAAAGTGTTATTCCTTTTAAAAGGAACAGCAAAAAAAATCTGCGAAATTGTTGTTCCTTTCGAAGGGAACATCAAAAAAATACTCTGCGAAGGTGTTTTTCCTTTGGAAAGGAACAACAAAAACAATCTGCTGAAGTGCTGTTCCTTTGGAAAGGAACAACAAGAAAATACTCTGTGGAACTGATGTTCCTTTCAAAAGGAACAACAGAGTGCTGTTCCTTTGGAAAGGAACAACAAAAACAAACGAAATAAACAGAATTTTTTTCTCTTTCAAAGAAATCAGATTTTACAACACAAACAATAAAAAAGTAAAGAAGTAATATAAACCAAATGTCTGAAAACAAATTCCATAAAACAACAAGAGAAAAAAAATAAAAAAATGCTTTATGTACAAAAACTTAAAAAAAGAAGTGATTTATCAAACTGGTGCCAAGGAGGATTTCTCCCCTTCAGCAAGAATCTCCATTGTAGAATCTCCCTGAAATTGTTGGTAGAAGGATTCCTAGGTGAGCGGTTTATGATACAATCGTACTCGATGACCATTTACCTTAAAGGAATGTCCAGATCCGTCAATGGTAACTAATGTAACAGTGCCATTATTATGCACCTTCTGTATTTCATAGGGTCCGAGCCATCGTGTCTGGAGTTTTCCTAGGAAATCCTGGAACCTGGAATCATATAGAAGTGCCCAGTCTCCTTCATGGAAGATCTTTCCTTTGATATGGGTGTCATGCCATTTGGCTCTCTGTTGCTGAATTAATGTTGTATGCTGAAGAGTAGAGAGTCTGATTTCATCCATCTCATTGATTTGCTACAGTCTTTTAGCCTGGGCTTCATTCAAATCCAGACCCACCTTTTGAGTTGTTCTTAATGTTTGAACCTCGAATTCTATAGGAAATATGGGTTCCTTTCTGAATACCAATTGGTACGGTGAATATCCTGTGGTAGGTCTCCATGTTGTTCGATATGCCCACAATGCTTCTGGCAATCTATAGGCCCAATCTCGTCTATGAGAGGCAAATATTTTTGTTAATATAGATTAGATTACTTTTTTCGTGCTCTCTACTTGGCCGTTGGCCTATGGGTGATATGGAGTCGTAATCTTGTGTTGAAAGTGGTATTTTTGCAATGTTTCAGCTAATTTTTTACCTACAAACTGTGGTCCTCCATCTGTGATTATATCCCTTGGGAGGCCGTAGCCCACAAAAATTTGGAAAAGGAATTGTATTACAGAGTCTTCTGTAGCTTTTGAAAGAGCTTCTGCCTCAACCCATTTGGTGACATATTCGGTTGCAACTAGGATGTACGTTTTTTGGTTTGATGGGGGGTTAATAGGACCAACGAAGTCGAGGGCCCAACGTTCAAATGGTTCAATCACTAATTGGGGGTTCAGAGGCATTTCATCATAATGCCCAGGTCGACCTGCCCTCTGGCAGCTATCACAGGCCTGTATGAATTTTTTAGCATCTTTAAAGATAATAGGCCAATAGTAGCCTATCCGTAAAACTTTGTGGGTAGTTCTACGATCTGCAAAATGTCCGCCACATTGTCCATCATGGCATGCTTTCAAGATGTCAAAGACCTCATCCTCCCTAACGCATATCCTTATTTGCATATCTGCACCTGTATGAAATAGGTAGCCTCCAATCCAAGAGAAGTGGGTATTGCGATGTATTATTTGCTTACGTTCATTAAGAGACAGATGTTTAGGTAATTTACGTATCGCCAAATAGTTTTCCATATTATCATACCATGGTGTTTTGATAGTAACAGCGAAGAGATGTTCATCTGGAAAGTGGTCTTCAACTGCTTCTATATCTGTTGGCTTCGACATTCTTGACAGAAAGTCAGCTACAAGGTTCTCTTTCCCAGGTCGATCTCTAATTGTGATGTCGAATTCCTACAGTAAAATTAACCATCTTGTCACTCTTCTGTTTGTGATAGGTTTATTTGCTAAGAATTTGATGGAAGAGTGATCAGTATATAATACTACAAGATACCCAGTTATGTAATGCCTAAATTTGTTTATAGCATGAACTACAGCTAGAAATTCTTTCTCAGTCACAGTATAATTTAATTCAGTAGGGGATAGATTTTTGCTAATGTAGTAAATTGCATATGGCTTCTTGTCTTCCTCCTGCCCAAGTACTACTCCAATTGCTGTGTCTGAGGCATCAGATGAGATTTGGAACGAAAAATTCCAATTTGGGCCCCTCAGCACTGGGGCTGTTGAAATGAGCTTCTTCAGATCATTAAAGGCATTGTCACATTTATCTGTCCAAGTGAAATCAACATTTCTAGTCAGTGCATATAAAGGTGCAGCTATTCGAGAATAATGTTCTATAAATCTTCTATAGTAACCATAAAATCCAAGAAAGCTACGTACCTCTGTTTGAGTAGTAGGCGTAGGAATTAACAAGAGTATTTTAATTTTAGCTGGGTCTACTTGAATTCCAGCTGCTGAAATATAATGCCATAAGATAACTCCTTAGGTCATCATCATGAGACACTTTTTGTTGCTTAAGAAAATCCTAGTGTCGATACATCTTTGCAATACTTTTTCTAGGTTTTCTAATGCAGGCTCAAATTCATCCCCATAAGGTGTGAAATCATCCATATATACTTCGAGGCCTTCATTTATTAGGTCTACAAAAATGCTGAGAATTTCCCTTTGGAATGTAGCAGGGGCATTGCATAGGCCAAAAGGTAGGAATCGGTAGGAAAATGTCCCCCATGGACAGGTAAAAGTAGTTTTGTCCTGGTCTTCAGGGGCAATCTGGATTTAATTGTACCCACTGAAGCCATCAAGGAAAGAAAATAATTTCTTTCCTGCCAATGTGTCTAATACCTGGTCAATGAAAGGAAGGGGAAAGTGGTCTTTCTGTGTTGCTTTATTAAGTTCACGGTAATGTACACATATCCTCCACTTCCCATTCTTTTTTGGTACTACCACTAGTGGAGAGACCCACTTGCTATCAGATATTGGGTAGATGAAATTAACATCCAATAGTTTTTGTAATTCTTCTTTCACAATATCTTTAAGGTGAGGATTTAGTCTCCTTTGAGGTTGGTGAATGGGTCTTGCATCTTTTTCAATGTAAATGTGGTGATTACACAATTGAGGATCAATTCATTTCATGTCGGGGTAATCCCATGCAAAAGCTTCTTTGTATTTTCGTAATAATTGGACCAATTTCTCTTCTTGTTCAGCAGTGAGATTTTTATTAATATTTAGGGTTTTTCCCGGTTCAATTTCTACAACCTTGATATTGCTCATGGAAGCAGTAGGTATTGTTTGATCAGGAATATCTTTGAAAGGATCTTCTTCTTCTTTATTATCGAATGCTACTTTGATCATGTGACATTGCAAATGAGATCTGGTTTGTGACTTATTAATAAAATTATTAATGATATCATCCTCTATTTGATCTTTAAAATCAAGAGAATTTTCTATGGTTAGAGGTGATCTCATATTTTCCATAAGGTATGATGCAGGTGGTTTTCTTGTTGTGATTATTGATAGAATTGGCTGGGCTGGGGGATATAGGGCTAAATTCTTAAGATAATTTCCCCTTGTAATTGTCATGTTGCCTTGTCGGCATCCAATATAGACATCAACAGTCGCCAACCAAGGTCTACCTAGAATTAACGGATATCCATCTAGTCGATTCTTTGGATTGAGAACAAGGAAGTCAGCAGGGTATTCCCAGGAATCTACAGATACCATTACATCTTGTAGTATACCTTCTGGTTTGACTACTGATCGGTCAGCCAATTCCAACAAGGTTGTTGTTGGTTCCAGTGATGTAATGCCAATTTTTTGACAGGTGGTGGTGGTTAAAATGTTGATTGCTGCCCCCAAATCAACTAAGGCATTTGGAAATGATTGACCATTGATCTGTACTGTCACAATAGGATTTCCTGGGTCGTCATATTTGATGAGTGTCTCTATTCCTGATAATAAGTCAGATAAGGTATCGACTATTTGGACAGTAGGATTTGTTGTTGTTCTCCTCTTTGGCTTCTTTATGCATAATTCCTTAATAGTTTTTGCATATATATGAATATCTTGAATAGCTTGGAGGAGAGGGATTTTTATGCACAAATTTTTTAATTCTCTCAGAAGATCAAAATTAGGTTGTTCTAATGGACGAGGTATAATCAATCATTCTGGGAATGGTGGAGAGGAAGTTGTTACTTGTTGTTGATTTTGTTGTTGGTTCTATTGTTGGACTTCCTTCTCACCTTGTATTGTTTATTCTACAGGTAACAGATCTTCAATGTGGACATCATTGTTTCTCTCTGTTTCAACTATGCGCCCAGACCTCAATTGAAGATCATTACACTCCCTCAGCTCAGTTTCTATTTCTGGGGGTTCCATTATTTGAACAAACTGAACTGGCCTATTAGTTGGGTTTGGGTTGGGTTGGGCTAGGAGTTGTGGTCTTAAATTGGTCTAGGGGTTTGTATAAGGAGCTGGCAGTGTAGGTTGAGAGAGAGGAATTGATCCAACTGGCTGATTTGTAGGTTTTTTCCAGTTTGAATGCCAGGCCTGATTCTAAGAAGTAGAAGGGGACCATTGTGTGGGCCAGAAAGGTGGATAGAAAGGAAAGCTAGGCCAATTATTTTGATTTGTTTGATTTGGCCAAGATGTGGGAGGAAATGGTTGTTGTGACCAATAAGGGAAAGATGGTGGATTCTGCCACATCCCACTATATTGTTGAGCATTATATTGAGGAGGTTGAACATAAAATGGATCATTTGGCATACCTGATGGTCATGGATGCCATTGTGGGCACTGATTAAGCAGACATACCACTTTCGATTCTTCTTCTACCTCCTTATAGAATGCTTTTATGCCAGGAAGCGAAGGACATCCTTCTATAGAGTGATCCTTCGTGCAAATGGCGCAGACTTTAATCACATCCAACGGGAATTATTTGTGGATGTGCTTCTTTCTACATCTGGGACAAAATATTGCCAAATTCTGCTATGCTTATGCCTGTTTCTGTTTGGCTTGCATAATATCGAACTGTGTTGTTAGAGTCCCAAGTATGTCTGTCTTAAAGTCTTCCAGGAGATTTCCAATCTCTGCACGAGTCACACCTTCATTAGAGGTCTTATTTTCCCTTGTGATTGTATCACGTTCTGCTGATTTAAACCTCGTATTGCCCCTCGAACACCTGATACACAAATCAATAATGTTAGGATAATTTTCCTGATATATATCACCTTTTCCCATAATGTTCAATGTTTCTACCCATTGATCTTTCATTCCCCTAATTAATGTAGTTTTCAAAACATTGTCAGGTAAGGGTAGAGATGCATAAGGGGATCTCTGAAGATTATATTGAAACCGTTCCACATACTCTTCCAAGGTCTCATTTGGTTTTTCTGTCATTTGGAATATCTCATCTTTTAACTCCCGAGACCTATAATAATCTTGGTATTTCTTTAAAAATGCAGCTTTCATATGATCCCAATCAGTTATGACACCCCCATCTAATCCCATAAACCATCATAGGGCTGCCCCTTTTAATGTAGAAGGGAATAGTTTTAGTTTTTTGGCATCGGTGGTGTAATCGTATCCTCTGCACAGCACATCAAACTCAAATAAAAACGCATATGGGTCCTCTAATGTTAAGCCGTGAAATGTAGGAATATGTTTAAGAGGAATAGCTTTCATGGGTGCATTAACTGCAGTATCTACTATAGGATATTGCAGTGTAGAGGTCTGCTGCTGATTCTGGTTTTGGTTCTGGGCCATTTGATCGAAGATATGCCAATACCCTTCTGTGATTTCCTAGGAATTTCTAGGTTGACGAGTAGGGGCAGGAACAGTTTTGACAACACTCCCTTTATCTGGGATAATAAGTTTTTCCTGTCATCCTACTGTTTAAGTTGATTCAAGACCTTGGTTCTGAATAAGTTGAACAACACTTCCCTTATCTGGGCTGCTTATTGTTTGGGAAATTTCAATAGGAGACTTTAAGTCTTTGATTTCTCCCATTTCCCCTTCTCCTTCTTGGAGATTACTAGCATTCCCTTCGTGAAGGAAACCTATGAAAGGATTCTCAATTTCTTGGGAATCTTGCTCAATTCCCTCTGTTTGACTGTGTATCTCAGCGAAGGCTTCAGATGGTGATTCTGTAGCCTGAAGGGAACTAGTAGGCTGTCTAGAAGTAGTTCTTTTAAATCCTACTGATGGCTGAGATTCAATTATTTTAAAGATTTCATCAATAAATGTTGCACGCCCAAGGGTCACCGGTCCCTTAGGTTTTTCAGTTTTAGGAGGAATTTTGTTTCGCTTAGTTGATTTATTCATTCAAAGAAACAAACCTTCATTCCTACCTAAAGAAAGAAAGAAGCTTACCTACTTCTGCTGTAAAGCGGGCTGCGAGCAAGTGTGTTTCTTTCCGAGTGCGCAGGTTCTTACCTTCCATCTTTAATACCCAATTCTTCGCAAGCAGAAGAAAATTAGCTGTGAATTACGCCTTTAAAATGGCATACACTCTCCCTGGCAATAGCGCCAAAATGTCGAGTCATAAAAAGGTATCTTTTCAACACCTAATTATCTCACATTAATTATCAATCCAGGAGCGTCTTTTTATTCCAAGAGTGTACTCTATCTGAGGCTTGCAATTGTCTAAAAGTAATGCTATGAATATGTAGTATAAAATAACAAGAACAAAAGTAACCAGTGCTTGAAAAAGAAACCTAATTACAGTGACATGAATGGAAACATTAAGCTACTTCAATCTTTGCAGAACATCGATCAGGGATGCAGTAGCAGTAACTCTTTCCCTTAGAAATCGATGTAAGATGACCAATCTGGGAATTTGGAAGCTAAAGCATCTATCCTCTACAGTTGGAGATCTTAAAAAAATCAAACTGAAAGTAAATTCAATGAAAGCAACTTAAACAAAACGCAATCTGAAAAGGAACAGCAGCGTGTAAGTATAACGAACAGAAATGGAACAGCAATGGAAATTGAACAGCAGTTACAATTCTAACACACTCAAAGCACTAAATTTCTATGCTTCAACTCTGTCGACAGCTTCTCATCGTGCAATCATCAATTATAACAGATTATAAATTAAAGGAACAACAATTAAAATCAGATACGAGTCGGTAAATCTTTTTATGATAACAACGAAGTAATAGAACAACGAATTATGCTTATTGTAAAGAAACGAAACAACAGTGACTCTATATTTGATCCGATCAAAAATAAACCAATTAAAGCATTAAACGCACTCCCCACGATAGTAAGTAAAGAGTAGAATACAAAGAACGAAGTAATTCCACCAGAGCCCGGCCCTTAGTGCCAGTGAAATACTGCTGGGCTAATTAAGAATTGCAGAAGGTAAATAAAACACGTGCTTTGTATTAAACCAACATAAAGTCTTACAGAAATTTTTTCTCTCAAACAGAGAGTTAATATAAAAGAGGAAATGTACAGTCTTTCGACCAATTCTCAATAACAATAACGGTCCGTCCCCCCCATCACTAAAGGACGTGGTTCTATATATCAATCCTTCGATGGGCCAATCAAGGAACAAGATAAGTTTAAACAGCGATCTCTCAGGATTGAAAGATCATGAGGGATTCGCTCCTCTGTGTTTTAGTCATCGCTCTGTTTGTGCTGACTAAGGCCAAGTTGTTCCTGCCTTTTCTGGGCTATTCGCTTAGATCTCCTTGCCTTTGGCTGGATATGATTCGATGCTGATGGAGCAACAGTTAGATTGTTCTCAACCATGCCTTTGGTACAGCTGTTCACCTCTCTGAACTCCTGTTTGTCAATCAAAAAGTAGCTTTTAGTCACCTTTTTGTATTAAACATAAACCTTTCCAATTCTATTATAATTCCTATGATGAATTACCTTTCCAAGGCAAACAAGAGTATATTTATGGTAAAGAATGAGTAAATGTACAATAATTTCATACCTCTTTCACTGCCCAACAATATCCACCATCGATCTCTATGGGTCTAATCACATCCGATGGCTCATATTTATCCTGAAACCCATTTCCCTCCGCTCTCCTTTATAAACCTCTTCTACGCAGATCCCCACCATTGGATGCTGCCATCCAACGGCTATGCTCCTCCCACGCCTTTTGAAGCAGTTTTTCCCCAATTATGCAGGGTTTTATAATATTTTATGTGTTTTTCAGGTGTTTGATGGGTTTTCCATTATATAAATGCTGAAGGCCTAGGATAACGATTCTTGTGCCTTCGATTTATCAAAGGGAACCATTCACGGGATCTACTCCATGTCTCGTCATTTCTTCATGAGGAAGTGATGCCATACGAGCCCAGCGTGGCCCTACACATCGACAAGACATTGTGTTAATCAAATTACGATTTAAAGAGTAGCAGTGTTGAAGACAGAGCATAGCAGAACAAAATATTGAAGACCGATTTGCGGGGATTACTGCTAAGATGGATTATCAAAAGCCTAATCCCCCAAATTAAAACATATTTAAAAGAAAATCATAAATTTTTTACAGACAGAAAGGCCTCCACTGCCACATTTGAGGTGAATTTATTCCTCCCAACTACCATAAGTGCCACCTATGCCTCAAATCATTCAAACAGAGGCCGAAGTTATTGATCAAACGAAGATATTTGCCTCAGCGCAGCCAAAGAGTTACTTCTGCAAGGAACTTAAATGCTAAAAATATTTGCATAGTTACTCCAAGTATGACACAGAGCCTTAAAGTCAATAAAAGCTCCCACCGAGCTTAATTCATAAATGTAAAACAATTAATACAGACAAAATGTTTGTAAACTTCTCCATCGAGCCCCTCAAAGGCCGAGAAGTCTTGAATCTGTATTAATTGTCTAGAGAGATCTTTTATCAGATCTCACCTCCTCATTCTTCTATAAATACCTCTGTAGAAGATGAGAAACTGTCGGTTGCAGAAATTTTGAAATACATTTGCGCTTGAACTTTTGATTGTAAATAGTGTTCACTGGCCCTTGGAGCTCTTCTTGTGATAGATAAGTTAGGCTGAGATGAGTAGATGATTTCTAAACTAAAGCATCGGACTTAAAGCTGTAATTGGTTTGGAGCATCAATACAAGCTGTTTTATGGGATCCTGTTCTATGTTGATGGTGATTTTTTTCTCATTATAACTTGTTATTTTGTTTCTGCTT
Source organism: Pinus albicaulis (assembly GCA_034641835.2). NCBI lineage: Eukaryota > Viridiplantae > Streptophyta > Pinopsida > Pinales > Pinaceae > Pinus > Pinus albicaulis. Next base: position 661,676,807 of record CM076584.1, on the reverse strand, counting down.
TCATTGTGTTTCATCTTATCTTATAAAGAACAACATGCATAGAGTTAGGACCTACTATATATCAGTAACCTTCTCTGATTGAAAATATTTATTTATATGTTTTCTTCCAATCTGTGTTATTTAGGAATGATTTAATTTAGTTTAAGCATAGGAATGCTAGCGTTACCTCGTCTTATTTCCTTAGCTGAATATTATTCTTGAATGTTATGTTCAATATTAATTAAGTAGAGATGAACTAAGGAAGATATGGTGCGCCCTGGTCCTAGTTTTATCCCTAAAGAATGTCTGAATGTTTCCCTCGGAATGTGCTAAAAGCTGGCTAGTTTAGAAGTACTTACCAGATCTTAGGCCATTCTATGTTATCTTTGTGTTGGTCTTGAAAGTAACCAAGTAAAGCAGAGCTAGGAGAGGATTTGTGGTGAGCCCGGACCGCTAGTTTCTACTCCAACAGCTACCTTCAATTTTCTTTTTGTTTTAAAGTGTTTTCTATTGAAAGTGTATCAAAGGCTGGCTATTTTAAAAGTAGTTACCATATCATAGTTTGCTTTCATGTTTTTCTTAAGTGTATGTCAAAAGATGGCTAGTTTAAAAGTACTTACCAGATCTTGGGCTGCTCTTTGTTCTGCATCTGTTTAATTTTCCTTCTTTTTGTATCATTTCATTCCATAAATCAATCTTCAGAGAGATCCTTAGACATAGATGATTTTCCCCATGGACCACTCTTGCCTCTTGCTATTCCAATTAAACCCTATTATGACTCCATAGCCTAATGGAATAAAACTTGCAATTATCTATCTTTTTGGCTGAAGCTTACTCTGATTGCTTGCAACTTCTCACCTTTGGAACTCTTTGCATTTAGAACTTTCCACCTCAAACAGTAATCATGCTCAACCATCCAAAAACAAAACAAACCCTTCGCCTTCATAACTAGCCTAATATTATTACCCCAAAATTCAAAGACAAATCCATCTTTGCACTTATTGGAGAGATCCCTCTCCGGATTCAGGAGGGTTAGATCCTAGAATCCCAAAGTTGTTGAAACAATGTTGTTTCTGTGATTGGAATTTTCCAATCTTGCTAATTACAGATTCCTAACACTTGGCATGATGTTTCAAGAGTAGGTGATGGAAATATCATGGTGCAAAGGGGCTACTCCTTAGCCTTGGAATATCAAGAGGTACTTCCACTTTGGAAGGAATCTCCCCTATACAACAACATTATGGTAGACGACTTTGACATGGACATGTAATGGAGCTATGAGGTGACAAGAGCCTTATTGTAGAGACTAACAACGTTGTCACTTGGGAGCTTGGGTTTATTGATGGAGTGTTCCCAGGATCACTTCACATATGATGCACTTGGTAGACAAGGAGGAGGTGAGAGTGATGGAGTAGTGGATGGAGACATCTATTACTGTGATATGCTCTTTTTGACGTGGATTTCCGAGCATAAGAAGAAAGATCTTCATGTAGCATATGATTCATTACTCTTAATGGGAGTATGGCATACCACTATGGAGGGCCTATTCATGGATCTTATCATCATATTACTCTTAGTACATGGTAATAATTTTGTTTTTGCATGCATTGATTATCTAACACAGTATTTGCATGCTCTTGCCATTTCTGTATAGTGCATTGCTCCACAAGAGGGCAAGCCTCTCATTGGGCTTCATGGTCAACTTTGGGCCAACTTCTATGATAGGGACAGCCATCTCCTGTATGGCCTTGGGCAAGTGTTTTATCATTTAATGTATTCTCATTTGATACCCAAAGCCATTTACTATTCACTAGTAGATGTGATAACATACACAACTAGTAATTTGTTAAGAAACAACTTTCCATGTTATTTTCTGACACAACAGTTAGAAAAATTGCGCTATTATTACTTGGGAGACTATTGGTACTTTCCAGCACCATGAAAAATCTGTAGTGCCTCTCTAATTCGGATCCCTTATGATGATCATGCCATATTCACTTTATAAGGGGTAGTATGGACAAGAACTAAAGAGTGGATCTTTGAAGATACAATTTCCTTTTTGCTTCATGAAGGCAACATCATTACAACCAAAATTTAACATCAGCTCTACACTTACATTAAGTGGAGAGGGCTACAGTGTGGGATGGGCAGTTTTACCCATCATGTTCAACTATTTATCCCACCTATTCTTCAAGAGTTTTAGGTGGAGGGAATTTTTCAGGAGTTGCCATATTGGGAGGTGAATCATTTTGTATGGATGATAGCTTGGGGATGGAGGTTTCACATGGGAATGATAGTTCCCAATGTATTTCATATTCCATGCCTCGAGAGGACCTCTAGACAACACATTGTTTCCTCCATGGGTATTTTACTTCATCATGATGATAGCTATTTGGGATGGCCACCAAAAGATAACTTGCATATTTGGGAGGGGCAATATGGAGATTTATTGATGAGACAACATCTTATTCCTTGGAGGAGTTATTTTATGGGGGATGCTATAGGAGGAGGAGAGGAGGCCCCTCATTCCTATCCTTGCAGTTACTTGAGGACAAGCAACATTTGGGAGGGGAGGATTGTAATATTCCTAAATTAGCATGCAACTAATGGGAATATTAATTTTTTTTTTTACACGTAGCTAGATGAATAAATGGGTAAGGAGGCCCATGAATACCTTAAACAGGCATAGAATCCCTCTTGATGTGAAAAGGGATCACAATAATAGTTTGATATAGCACCCTCTTGTGTGAACAGGGGAAAATACATGTGGACAAGGTCAAGTTTGACCAAGTCAACAATGGTGGTATGGACGGAGTAACTCATCAATAGAGACAGCGCAGTGATAGTGGGAGGAAGATTCCTTGAATGTGGAAACACTAATGAGTGGGACCCAAGTTAAGAAGGCTCACACTTTTTTATAAGGAGGGAAAGGCAGCCATAGTGAGGCATGTTATTGATTAATGATTTTATGGTCTGCATGAGTATTGTGCATTCTTCGACTGTTTAGTTGAGATTGATGTGTTGTTTATCACCGAGTGTTCCCTAGCGAGAATCCCATCTCCTTCCTTGAGAGGCCTCTTGGAGGAACATTTCACTTCATTTTCCACACTCAAGCTTAAGGCCAAGCATCATTCTTTAGCCACAATGCAGTTTCTGCAGAGTATTGTGTTGTGTTGGAGGGTATTGCAGTGGAGGGTTGAGAAACCCATTTCCGGAGCTAGTTTTTCAGAGGAGGAAGCATTCTTCTCTTTGGGAGATTAGAAAGGGAGGTTATTGAGCTTGATTTCACATCTTGGCACTATTCCAACACATTCTCACCATCTACAGTGCAGTATCCCTCTTTGAATGTGTTATTTCAGTGAGCAATTGTAGTGAGGGGTTTCAATGTTTGATGGGAGGGTGAGATCTTAAGTGTTAGGATCAGCCTTTCACTTGAAGGATATATTGTTTGGAATCTATTCATTACATGTATCATTTAAAGCCATCTTCATCCATTTATTGAGTTGTAGCTGCTATTCATTCCTAGGGTTGCATTCCGACATTTTTGTACTTTTGCATATTTCAGGAAATCCTTCCCGGGTTGTCTTGAAATTTTTTTTGGGAGCTTAGATATTTACTCCCGACATTGTATGAGCCATATGTTTTTAGATATATGTATTGACACTTTCCAGTAGTAGTTATACTTAATAAAATTGTGCTATCATAGCCTTGGGCATTATTTGTGTAGCAGTGTTCTTCATATTTTGTGTACATGTTCTCTTGAGGCTTGTGTTGCCTAACTTGAGTGATTATTTCCTCAAGATATTGTATACATTTGCTGCTATGACATTAATATGATTTTTATATGATCTTCTTACATTTTATGTGTTGATTTATGACTACTATCTCTATTTTTATGTCTTGTGTTGCTGCTATTCCCATTTTGGGATATTACACCTCCCTACCGACTTATTCATCTATCTAAATGACAAAAGAAAAAAGTAATATTCCAATTAGCTGCAAGCTAATTTTGGACTATTAAAAAAACTGTAACTATTGAAGTTTAGGTCGTTGAAGAACCCCTTGACTACAACATCTTACTCAGAAGGCCATGGATTTATGCTATGACTACAATCGTCTCTACTTATTTTAGAATGATCACCTTTCCTCATAAAGGTGTTATTATAGTCATCAATCAACTCTCCTTCTTTGACTCCAGTTCCCAGGTAACTGGAAGCGTTATGTTAGTTCACGCACCCCAGCTAGCACTTCAAAACATTTGTGTAGGGCTCTTAAAGGATTCTTCCCTAATGGGCACCTTTGCATTGCCACCGCCTGTGACGTCGACAAAAATTTCAAGAATAGAGACATGTTGCATGATATCTTCCACTCCATCTGGCTTAAGAAATATTACCAATGATTCTGAATTTTTTACGCTGGATGAATTCCTACCGCCCAGCTCAATTGAGTTGGCATAACAATCAATATATATGGCTTGGGCGGCGAATCTGAAATCATTGTCACCAATCATATGGGTTGATCGATCATTAGATTTCAGTACTTCATCTGATCCTTTTTCATCCACTTTCTTGAATGATGAGAGAATTTTGGAATCCATGATGCCAGAAGGAGAACCATGGGAATATCATCATCATCATTCCCATCTTCAAGATTACAAATAAGATAATCTTATTGAACTATATCACCCATCGATCAAAAAATTCTTTTCAAATTATTTTCCCATTAATGATATTGAATCCGAGCGAAACTTATCAAATATTGAAGAAACCATTTCTATCGATATTTTTTCCAAACCTGACGTTGTATAAAACATTCATGTCGGTGTGAACTATTCTCCATCAGAACTTGAAACTTATCGCTCTCTCTTTTATGAATTAAAAGATATATTTTCTTGGTCTTATGAGGAAATTATAGGCATATATACGAGTATTGTTGAACACACCATTAAAATGTATCATGATGTTAGATTGGTACGTCAACGCCTTTTTCATGTTCATCCGAAGAAGGATGCTACCATTAAAGCGGAAGTTGAAAAATTTTTGTGTGCTAGTTTCATTTACCATGTTCCGCTTACTGATTGGGTTTCTAACATTGTTCCTATCATGAAGAAACAAGTGACAATCAGAGCGTACGTCGATTATCAGGATGTCAATCTTGCTTGTCCAAAAGACAACTATCCTACTCCTTTTATCGATTAGATTATTGACGATTGTACTAGGTGTGAAATATTTTCACTCATGGATGGTTTCTCCAGTTACAATCAAATCAATATCCATCCAGAGGACCAATATAAGACAACATTCATCTGTCCCTGGGGCACATTTTCTTATCGTAAACTCCCATTTGATTTAAAGAACGTTGGGTCAACATTTTAGAGAGCAATGGATTATGCTTTCAATGACATCAAGCACATTGTTCAACCTTATCTAGATGATTTACTCGTGCATTCATGAAATTAGACTGATCACCCGACTCATTTGAGAGCTATCTTTTTACGCTGTCGACAATAAAAAATACGCCTCAATCCACACAAATGTGTGTTTTGTGTTTCTTCCGTTCATTTGCTAGGATTCGTTTTCTCAAGAGAAGGAATTAGAATCGACCCACTGAAGGTCCAAGAAATTCTTGATTTGCCTGCGCCATCAAATTTACTTCAGTTACAAAAACTTCAAGGAAAGGCTAACTTCCTAAGGAGGTTCATACCCAACTACGCCGAAATGGCTAAAGGATTTACTTGTCTCTTGAAAAAGGAGATTCCCTTCCATTGGGATAGGGTTGTGCAAGCTTCTTTTGATGATGCTAAGGATACACTGGTCTGGGCGTCATTAATATATCTCCCCAATTATCAAAGTGATTATTTCTTATATATCACTGTGGCAGATATGACCATTTCTATGGTATTGTTCCAGTAAGAAGATGGGATAGAAAATCTGATATATTATTTGAGTCGTAATCTCAATGATACGGAAGTGAAGTATTCACACATATAAAATATCACCTTGGTGGTCGTTCAAGTTGTCCAAATATTTCGCCATTATATCCTATTCTAGAAGACCATTTTCATTTCAGATAGAAACCCTATGACATAAATTTTGTCACATCAATTGCTTGGGGGGGGGGATATTCAAATTGTATTGTCATTTTGCAGGAATTTGATTTGGAATTCATCAAATCCAAGTCAAAGAATTCTTTAGTTTTGGCTGAGCTTATTTTTAACCTTCCCTCTAATAGTACTGCTACTACTATCCTACTACTACATCATGAGTCTCTGTTTCTGATCGGATCATATGATCCTTGGCATGGGGATTTTACCATTTATCTCCAAACCCAGACTTGCTGGCCCGATACCTCTTGATCTCAACAACGACATATTCAATACCAATCCAAATATTATCTGATCGTCGGCAATACAATTTATCGCCATGGTGTCGATACGATTTTAAGGAGGTACCTCACTCATAAGGAGGACGAGAAATTTCTAAATGATTGTCATGATGGGGCTTGTGGTGGACACTTTTCTAGATATGCTACCACGCAGAATATTCTTCACATCGATTAATTTTGTCCTACCATATTTCACGACTACATCCTCATAGTTAGAAGTTGCCATGTGTGCCAGATATTTGATCATAAAATCCGCAAACCACTAGTGTTGATGCATCATGTTATCACTATGGGACCATTTGCAAAATGGGGCATTGACTTCATGACCTGCAACCCTCATTCATCTGGGGGGTATGGTTATTTTATTGTCGTAGTAGACTACTTTACCAAGTGGGCCAAAGCGATGCCTACATTCAATAACATAACCAAAACAACTGCATTATGATTTTTCAATCATGTCATCTCATAGTTTGGTGTTCCACAGGCTATAGTCATAGATCATGGTAAGAATTTTTGGAATCACATGATGAATGAGTTGACTTCCAAATTAGGACTATCGCATGATAGTTCTACTCCTTATTATCCATAATCCAATGGAAAAGTTGAAGCTATTAAAAATATCCTTAAGTGAATGCTTCAATGAATGATAGGAGTTCATAAACGAAATTGGAATTTAATCCCGTACTCAGATTTGTGGGCATATCGAACCTCAGTGAGAAATTCCATTGAATTTACCCCTTTTCAATTTTTGTATGGTATGGAAGCTATCTTTCCTATCTAATGTGAAATACCTTCATTAAAACATGTTTTTGAATTGTTACCTGACACCTCTATTAAAGAAGAGCATCTTTTTAACCTCATCCATCTTAATGAAACGTGTCGTGAAGCCGCATTGGCCAACGAAGTGCATAAGAGACGAATCAACACATTTCCATAAATTTAAACACATTAAATGATTCCTTAGTCAATTATGTTTTAAACATACATTTACAACACATGTAAATACATATTTTCAATTCACCTCACATAATTGAATAGGATTGTGAAATAAACATAGGAAAACACTGAAAACAAATAGATATATAGTTATAATTTTTTACAAAATTTGTTCCCAAGACACATTGGTCATGTGACCTCAAAATGTATGCAAAGTTTCAAAGTAAACTAGTGATGCTCATGATAACAAGCTACTGATCTAGTGATCCTACGTAATAACCGCATCTAACGGTTAGGAACGCCAATAGTGTGGTGTTGCAGTCTGATAGGTAACTCTTCGATCTGAAAATCTGGAATCCCAAGGGTCAATCCCTCTGCATGCTACTATAGCTCAGCAAGAGTCTCGGTCATATCTAAATATTGAATGACTTCTCTCCCAACAACCCTCTCTATTGGCTCTTCTTCTCCCTGCTCTGGCTGAGCCATTGGTCAAACTCGACCCACATCTTGGGAAACATCAAAATATAAAAAACATGTAGAAACCTTAGAAAAAATCAAAAAACATTGTCAAAACATTCTTACCAATTTCACCCCATTGAGCATCATCTGGTAGAATCAAGTTTGGATCTCCTCAGAAATCTATGCATGTGTATGCATACTGATCTATGGTGATCATATGTCGTCTGAACTAGGTGAAGAATGTAGTAGAGAATATGATGGTCGATTGAACAACATGTCTAGGCATAAATTCAACCCAAATTTTCATCCATGGATCTCTAGGGCCAGATATGCCTAGTGCAATATGTTGTGGTTGCATCAATGGAATCCACTTTAAGTCAAAAGAAATCAGGATAGAGCCATAGTTTAAATTCTTCTTCCTTCCACCCTTTTCTTTAGTTAGTTGTTCTTTCATCTGAAAGGGTACAACTTCAACCCAGTTAAATAATGTTGGTTCTAAACACTCAAGTGCATACTACATGTATGATATGTTTACCACATGTAGTGTAGCAGAACCAACAAGCTTTGCAATATTAAAAAGGATAGTCCTCAAAGGAAAATCATGTACATCATGGATATTTATTTTCCCATCTTTACTTGGTTCAGTCCCTGGATGGCAGTGTTGTAGTATGTAATCTGTCACTGTCTCTCCTCCAAGAGCAGATCCTGCAAGGGAAATGGGAGACCCTCACCTCAATAATCCAATGAGAAAATAAATTTCCTCCACCAATATTAGGATCACTTTGTCCCCAATGTGAAAAGCCTTCAACACTAGATCCTATGAACAAACTAAGAACTTCAATAGTTCCATTTTCTACCTCATCCTTGACAACATGATGTATTTAAGAAACCTGCAATCTCTAAGGGCTCTTATTGTACCCGAATCATTTAGGGCAATCATATTATGTTCTTCATGTTCTCTTTTTCGCCACATAATCATCATTTTGATCCGATGAATACCTTAAACACAATCATAAGCTTCATTAGGATCCATTTCATGCAAAAAACTTGGGAAATTTTGGGCACACATCAAGAAAAAAAATGAGAATTGTGCCCAAAGCACTCCAGGTCAAGGGACAGAGCATTGCAGTGCATCTGGCCTTCAATTTTAGTGCATTGTAATGCACCTTTTTACATTCAAGGGTGTGTTTCCCTCAGAGTGTGATATATTTACCATAAGGGGATCAAAACCCTAAAAATTGACCATGAAATGCAATGAAAATGATACTAAATAAACAGAAGGTTCATAGCTCCAACCTGGATCAAACAACAAGAGAAATATTCCATTGAAACTATCACAATCGACCGCTAAATTTTGGGGGAAAAATTGGTTTAGAGCTCCTAATTTTCAAATGGTAACTTTGGAATGGTAAAAATGAATGGTAAAACTCTTTCAATTAGTAAATTTGATTATTTTAAATCATATTTAATGTTGTGACTATGGTTTTTATTCATTTTTTATATGAAATAGGTATTTTTAATCTATTTAATGGTTTTCTGAATAGGTTTTACAACTCATATAGTGAGTTTAGTGTGCACACTTATTCAAGAATGATTTGACCACAAAGCATAGTTTTATCCTTATTCTTCAAGTTTGATAAAAATGAAAAAGGAGTTGAAGCGAACTTTTATCTCTTTTCCGAGCTTCGAAAACTGCAAAAAATGAACCCCTTGGAGTCTTCTTTTAGCTCTTTTTAGACTCTGATAATGTGAAATGATTGCCGAGCACTTTTCTTTTCGATCTCGTAAAAGTAAATGAAATGACATCCACTCAGTATAAGTTTAACCCTTTTCTGGACTGAGTTATATTATTTACAAAAAAGGAAAACCTTAGTTGAACATGGCTAAAAGGTTTTCTTAGGTATCATTTTACACTTTTTTGGACCTAAGCAAAAAAATTACGAAAAAGGACTCATGGAGTTTTCTTTTTTGTTCTTTTTCAAACTCTCTAAATATGGAAAAGGATCGGGTTTTCACCGTCGTTAGACTCGTTAAAACATAAAATAGGGATGAAATTGTCGATCATGGAAAGATAAAGTTTCATTTATTTCTAGACTCGTTAAATTATTAAATAGATATGGATTCACCCAATAAAGAGGTACTGGTCAGCAATGACTGGGGGAAAATTTGGGAAAAAGAATAGAACACTTTATGGTAGCAAGTTGCTCTTGAAAATTACACTTTCACTCCATAATCATGATTTTGGGTTGGGAAATCTTCTTGAATATTCATCATACCTATGGTTCATCATATCATCACTTCGGTTTTGGGTCAATGCTGCGAACTCATCTCAATGTCTCTGATATGTTCAAGAGAATTCATCCAGTAAATCCTAATCTTTTTTCAATACTCATAAACCTTCATTTTCATGACAGTCATCCATAAACATTGCTATATCAAGTCACATTTTGTGTTTGAAATCATTACTCTCACTTCCTGATAAAGTTTCTTCCTTTCGACATCATCTCATCATCCAGGATGTTTACTTAGAAACATATTCGAGTACCCTGAGGCTTTCTACATGATCGTTAGGTTTCTCACTTCTGAACCTTTGACTAAAATATTTTTTTTAGCTTTCGACATCAAATCATCTATTCACACCTTGAAAATTGTGTTACAGTACCTTGAGATCCATTAACATCAATGGTGGTTTTATCACGTTTGTTAACAGCTCACATCATTGGCTGGGAATTAGATGATCTCTTCCCATGTTCGACTTTAGATCATATATTCGCATGGTTAGACTTGTACCTGAACGATCTAACGAGATAAGAAGACCCTGGATCTAGTTTCATCCATTCAGGCTGTGATTTTAGGATTGTTGTACACATCATATGTACAATGGCTTTACATAAATATCGTCATCTTAACATGGGCCTATATCTGTAGGCATGTCTATATCAGGCAACATTCCAATGTAGATGACTTTTTGAATTATTCACATTCTATGATAGTTTATGTGCTGAGCATGGGTATTCCTCCCTCAAAAATCCATGATCAAGATGAAAGATATCATGATGTAATGTATTGCAAATTGATGCAAATCACCGCCAGCTTCAAATCCTACTCATCACATCATAAAGCATGTCATCGAAATAATATTATTATTTTGATTTCATGCTTTAGGGGGCAGCTGTTATAGGTCAATTTGGGCATCATCCCCCAATACCTAGTCAAACTGGATATCATCCCCCAAGACCAATGCATAGGGTCTATCATCCCCTTATATTTCAGTTTCTATATTCCCTTAGTGAAGACATTCCATTCATGGCTTCAATTGTGACATTTCAAAGGTTTGAAGTATATATTATATGACCCACTAACTCACCAACGCTCCTCTACAAGGGACTAACTGCGTTGCAGTACCAATACCTCCATGCAAGGGTGCACCGCAGTGCACTTCCAAACACTCAAGGGTGCGTTGGTCACCTGCTAATGAAATCATCATTGTTCCGAGAATCTCCACATGGCCAGTGCCTTTTAGAAGAGTCCATAGGTGTCATACTTCAAATCCAAGCGTCTATCCACCACCTCTGAACTTGGAAACATGTATTTCCTATTATTAGAAATCCATTCATTGAGAAACTACCATCAGTTTCCCTATAAATTGAGCACTCATCTAAGTTCTTGGGAGGAATAATTTTGTGCAAATTTATGTTGTTGGATTCTCATTTGATAAGAGAGTGGAAGTACTAATATGTTGTTGAGATGAAGATGGATGTGATGAGGATGGAAGAAGATGGATCAAGTTGATGGAAAATTGATTCATTGGTTGTAATCTTCTCCTCCTACTCTTTAATAAAGATATATGTTCATTTTTCCATACATATGTATATATCTTATGAAATTTATTCTTGATGATGTATGTATTTCAAATCTAATTGGTTTGATTTGATTAAGATAAGTAGATACTTGTATATTGTATGTTTTTTAATGTTCTCTGTTTTTGTTTGCAGGAATCGATCTAGTGGCTTGATTTGGATTGAGAACGACAAAAACCGCGACAAAAGGAGAAGGAGAGAGAAAGTATCACATGTAGGCTTCTTTCCCTTTTTGTATATCTACTTTTTAAAGAGAAAATAGTAGTTGTATTTCTTCTATTGTTCTGAGTGAAGGAACACCACATTCATGGAATTTAGTTTATCCATAGATTAAAATTCCGTATAACAATATTGATCAGTATTTCTTTATTTTTTAACAATATTAAGGAGGATAACATATGCTTGATTTGTAATTTCGTCCTTTGGATGAATCCCTCCAACTATGTTTAATGAACCTTGAGAAGGAGTGGTTCAGCCTTGTCATGTTCAAGAATTCCATCATTGTGTGATTTTTTAAAAAGTCTAGCAGAGGTAAAACTCGACATCTTTTTCATGTTTAGAGAGTTTTAAAAAGAGGCAGAGAAGAAAACTCCACATGTCCCTTTTCATAAATAGTCTCTTAATTTTGAGAAGGTAAAAAACAACAATCAAGAGAACCTCTTAGTCATGTTCGATTAATGTATTCCTTTTTCATAGTTACTCTATCTCAGTCCAGAAAATGGTTAAACTTGTCATGAGTACACATATTTTCATTTACTTTTCCAAGCTCGAAAGGACAAGTGCTCAGAAATATTTTCATATATTGGGAGTCTCAAAAGAGATGAAAGAGGACTCTAGGGGGCTCCTTTTTCATGGTTTTATAGACAGAAAAATATATAAAATTGTACTCCTTGGTCAAAGTAACTTGTTAAAACATAATAAAAACCTACTAATAGCTATCAATCTGCTCAAAACACCACAAGAAGGATTAAACATACCTGTTTCATAGTAAAAATGAATCATTTCTAGGTCAAAATAATAAAAATGAGTAAAATAACAAGAAAATGACCATAAATATTCAAAATAACTTTTCATTTTTACCATTTCACATTTTACCTTCAACAGTAAGCATTTGGATCCTTTTTCCCCTCGATCTTCTGCAACTAATTTTGACTAATCCAAGGAACCATTCTAAGTGCCATTGAATCTAGGTAGGAGCTAAAACCTTTCTCTATTTTTCCATGTTTCACTTTTGTGCTTTCATGAAAAAATTTCAAGTTTTTGAGGCCCCTGGGTTCATAAAAAATACCCTAGGACCAATGCACCCCCTCTGTGTCTAAAAGGTAGTTTCACCTAGCCAAAGGAACACCGTAGATAGAGTTGCAATGCTCTGTCTTTGCTTATGGGGTGCGTTGGGTGCATTTGTCCGAGTTTTTTTTTTCTTTTCTTTTTTTTTCCAGTTTTGCCTCAAATTTTGCCAGATATTTTGCATGGGAAAAAGCCTAATGAGTCCTTTCTTGATGTATCAGGTACCCATTATCACAAAAATTCATTAATTTGGAGAGAAGGAGAGCATGAAGCACAATATTTAAATGCGGCAAACAACCCTACTACCATCCAAGCTCTTAAAAAATAAGGGATGTTAAAATTATTTTGGCTTCCCGATATGAGGCAGCAAATGGAGTCGTTGAAATACCTTGTGCATTCATGGGATGTTCAGGAACAAGAATTTAGTTTTGGGGAAAATCTAATCGAGATATAGGTGGATGATATTTACTTCTTAACAAGATTGTCAAAGCAAGGTGCCCACATCTCTTGTAATATTCCTAAATTAGCATGCAACTAATTGGAATATTAATTTTGCTCCAAACACATAGTTAGATGAATAAATGGGTAGGGAGACCCATAAATATTTTTACAAGCAATAAAAACCCTCTTAATGGGAAATGGATCATATCCACAGCTGGATAAAACACCTTCATGTGTGAACAAGGGATAAATGCATGTGGACAAAGTCAAGTTTGACCTAGTCAACTAAGCTAGTATGGAGGATGTGGAACATTAATGAAGATAACTCAGTGGGAATATGGATCTATCTAGATAGTTAGAATAAAGCCACCTTGAGTGTGGAAGAAGACATTGCAAGGAGATCCAGTCAATATTGACCCAATCCATCAGTGTTGTTATGGAGGTGTAGTATTGATGATGGGACAATGAAGTTTTGGAGGGAGATTCATTGCATGAAGATGGAAACCCTAATGAGTTGGACCCAAGGTGAGAAGGCTCACATTGTTTATAAGGAAGAGGATGGCAGCCATATGGGGTTAGCTTAGGTTATTATTTTTTGATATATGGTATGTTTAGACATATTTCTTTCTCTGGCTATTTAGCTGAGATAGAGTGTTGTTTAGCATAGGGTGTTCCTAATCAAGAATCCCACCTCTTCCATTGAGTAGCTCTTGGAGGAGTCTTGCACCATATTTTCCACTATCTATCTTAAGGAAAAGATTCATATTCCTTTGAAAACACAGATCCTGTTGAGGGTTTTATTGTTTCAGTAAGCTATAGTAAGTGGAGGCTAGATCTTCAGATCTAGGCCATTTCAGTGCTTCTTTTCAGTGGAGGATGTTCCTACTCCATTGGGAGGAAAATATTGGAAGGATTGATCTTCATTTCCAGAACTTGGCATGAGGCCAACTATATTTTATCCCTTGCAACGAGTATAGATCGAAATATGCGTTATTTCTGCAGGTGTATTTGCAGGGTGTTTCAGCACATCAGTTGGAGAGTGATTTTCTTGGTGTTGGGGATCTGCCCTTCACTTTGGAGATCTGTTGGAGGAGATAATTTTTTTGTTTATATCAAATCAGATCCACTTTCCATATCTACAATATTAGATCTCAGATCTACATCTTGTACTTGATATCTTGCTGAAAACCCCAAGGGGGATTGATAGAAGAGATTGTATAGTGTATGGATCTGCTATAGATCTAAATTTTTGTCCACATACTTGATCTAGATCTAATTTACAACTTATTTTTGTTGCAGAGGTAATAACATAACACTATCATGGTATTCCAACTCTAATATATGGTTTCAGCCCCTATTTTTGCATGATTTTTGAGCAATAATGGCTTGGGAGGCTTGTTTAACTAACCTACCATGATTTGTTCCAGATATCCTTTTGTATATGGCCGTTATAATATATGAATGAATGGATCCATGGGCTGCATTTAACTATTATTATATACATTTTTGAAAAATGTCTTTTCTATGCATGTATTGCTGTGTTTTCCCATTTGGGAATATTACAGTGATATCGGAGCATGATATTTGGCTCAGCCTGTGATTTTTCAGCTAGTATGATATAAGAAGAAGAAGAGATGGAGTAACAGATCAGAATGATGGAAAGAATGAGTTTCATCTCATCTCTTTTCATCTCTAATAATGACCTCACCAAGGAGGTTAAGCAAAGAAAAATGGAGAGAAGAAGTGAAACCACTTTAGGGTTTCAAGATGAGGAATGTCCATGTACTTCCTATCAACAAAAAGTAGATCCGGTATTGCATAGAGCTCCAAAGAAACATGCTATGCCCTTTTATTTTCAATACATGAGGCATGGAGTTGGAGGAAACTTAGTTCATGAGATTATAAGTTAATATCTTGCAAAATATAAGTCTCAACCTAGAGCTATCATGAAGAATCTAACTCTTCCACAGTTCATTCAGTTTAAAGAAGAAAGGAGACCTTGCAGCAATATAAGAACAAAGGGCAATAGATTTCTATTGTCTACTTTTGATGGGTCATCCTCATGCACAGCGAGGGCTTGGGGAAAGTGGTTGGATGCATTTTTCCTACTACATCCAGTAGTAGAGAAAGAATTTGTTGAGATTGCAGCGCTACACCTTGAGGGTGAAGCAAGAATTTGGTGGTTCAGCCATTTGAGTCATGCAAGAGTGACTGCATTTGTAGACTTTACTCAAAGGTTGGTCAAAAAGTTTGACAAGAAGAAATAAGAGGAGAAGAAGCCTTCAACACCACTTACTGCAAGAGCACTTACGTCAAGAGAAAAGATACTTGCACCTTTGCAAGGTATTCTTGATCTCTTGACATCTAGAATCCCATGCACTATTCTGGAGATGCATGAGGAGGAGGAGACTTGTACCAGCGCTAATGAAGCCATAGAGGAGCAGCCATCATCATCAGTAGTTGGGGAAGCCATCACATCGGAGGAAGGAACCCTTGTAGTAGTACAAGATGTTCCCAAGTTTTACCAAGGTATGAACATGTTTCCATTTCCTGTTATTTCAGCACATCATGTGGAGGATTGTGGTGATATTCCATTGCATGACCAAGGGTCAAAACATGTTGCTGATTTGGAGTAGTATACTTTCACTACACTGAGCAACCTTGATTTTTTCAAGGAGGATATGTACTTTCATCCTAGAGTACCATTGTTGAACCACACATAACTCTTGGGGTTGGAGTGTAGATTTTTGGAGGATGGGATGAGTATTATCCTGAACCATGCCATGCAAAACTATCTGTTCAGCATAGAGTATGATTTGAAGACAACAGATGCACCATCATGGAGATCAGCAGTGCTGTCATTGAGCAGTAGTGATGATTTGGAGGCACAACCATTGTTGAAGCATTCCAATGACCTTCCCATATGTATGATAAAGGATGGGCAAATAGTTGTTGGGGGACATCTTATGATGGATAACATCTCTCATGGTTGTGATGGATATTTCTTGATGGATCTTTCACATCATGATGGGAGGTTTTTTCCTACCACCTATTTGGATCCTTATGGGGTCAAATTTTTCATTGATGAGTGGTCTTCATTTGGAGATCTCTAAGAGATTGCATTTCAACATCCCATGAAATGCAAAGACAAAAATATGATTTGGGAGGATGGTCTTCTCATTGGAGGGATGCCACTTTTGGACATCATGATAGACACTTACCATGGGTTGGATGGGTGATGTTGATGAGCAAGAGGTTGGAAAGCCACTTGCAGATTTATGATACTAGGCAGCAGGAGGCAAGACTGTGTTGGTTACTCTTGAAAGAGTTTGGTCATCCTATGACACATTCTATTTCAAAGAGTTGGTTGGTGGATGGAACTTGGCATGGCACTTACATCATATGGAAGTAATGAGTTTGGGTGTATTGGAGTGATGTGATGTCTTTTACATCACCTATCATGTTGTTGCTCCATGATTTATATGGTGATAGTGTGTGGAAGCAAAAAGGGTTATTTTTTCTTTGGTTGTTATTGAGAGAGTATGGGCTGATTTTCTCCCATACTTTGCATAATGTTGCAGGAGCTTTCCTTACTTCATATGTTACATGTTTCAGGAGAAACAATGGGAAAACCATGATTGCCACACTACACCTCTTGTCTTCATGTGGGAGGGGCCATTTGGAGAAGGCACTTCATGGATGTTTTGATTGATGGGGTAACTTGGGTCATTCTTGGAGGCCGTAATATTTCAGCCCAAGATTAGCAGCAACCCCATACATATCATAAGTGGAGAGAAAAACAACGTGGGATGGACATTTTGATCCCACATATTCAGCTATGCAGCCCACCTTCTTTGCAGGAGCCTAGGGTGGAGGAGATGTTTTAGGAGTTACCATGCTAGAGGGTGACTCACTTTTTGTGGATGATAGCTTGGGGATGGAGGCTTCACATGGGGATGATGATTCCCAATACATTTCAGATTTCATGCCTCAAGGAGGCCTCTAGACTACATATAGTTGTTCCCATGGATATCCCACTTGTTCATGATGAGAGCCATTTGGATTTTTCACCAAAGGCATATTTTTACACATGGGAGGAGCAACTTGAGGACATATTGTTGAAAAAACATCTTGTTCTTTGGAGGAACTTATCACTAGAGGATTCTACAAGAAGAAGAGGAAGGTTCTTCAGTTATCCTTGCAATTTCTTGAGGACAAGCAACATTTGGGAGGGGAGGACTGTAATATTCCTAAATTAGCATGCAACTAATTGGAATATTAATTTTTCTCCAAACACATAGTTAGATTAATAAATGGGTAGGGAGACCCATAAATATTTTTAGCAGTAATAAAAAACCTCTTAATGGGAAAGGGATCATATTCACGGCTGGATAAAATACCTTCATGTGTGAACAAGGGCTAAATGCATGTGGACAAAGTCAAGTTTGACCTAGTCAACTAAGCTAGTATGTTGGATGTGGAACATTAATGAAGATAACTCAGTGGGAATATGGATCTGTCTAGATAGTTAGAATAAAGACACCTTGAGTGTGGAAGAAGACATTGCATGGAGATCCAGTCAAGATTGACTCAATCCATCAGCGTTTTTATGGAGGTGTGGTATTGATGATGGGACAACATATTTTTGGAGGGAGATTCATTGCATGAAGATGGAAACCCCAATGAGTGGGACCCAAGGTGAGAAGGCTCACATTGTTTATAAGGAAGAGGATGGAAGCCATATGGGGTTAACTTAGGATTATGATTTTATGATATATGGTATGTTTAGACATATTTCTTTCTCTGGCTATTTAGCTGAGATAGAGTGTTGTTTAGCACAGGGTGTTCCTGATCGAGAATCCCACCTCTTCCATTGAGTAGCTCTTGGAGGAGTCTTGCACCATATTGTCCACTATCTAGCTTAAGGCCAAGCTTCATATTCCTTTGACAGCACAGATCCTGTTGGGTTTTTTACTGTTTCAGTAAGCTGCAGCAAGTGGAGGCTAGATCTTCAGATCTAGGCCATTTCATTACTTCTTTTCAGTGGAGGAGGTTCCTACTCCATTGGGAGGACAATATTAGAAGGATTGAGCTTCATTTCCAGACCTTGGCATCAGGCCAACTATATTTTATCCCCTACAACACAGAATAGATCTAGATATGCATTATTTCTACAAGTGTATTTGCAGGGTGTTTTAGCACATCAGTTGGAGAGTGATTTTCTTGGTGTTGGGGATCTTCCCTTCACTTTGGATATCTGTGGGAGGAGATCATTTTTTTTGTATATCAGATCAAATCCACTTTCCAGATCTAAATATCTCCATAGATCTTTAGTCTTAGATCTCAGATCTACATCTTGTACTTGATATCTTGCTGAAAACCCCAAGGGGGATTGATAGAGGAGCTTGTATAGTGTATGGATCTGCTATAGATATAACTTTTTGTCCACATAATTGATCTAGATATGATGTAAAAACTACTACTATTGCAAAGATAATAAAATAATTTTTTCATGGTGTTACAGCTCTAATATATGGTTGCAGCCCCTATTTTTGCATTATTTTTGAGCAATAATGGCTTGGGAGGCTTGTTTAACTAAGCTACCATGATTTGTTCCAGATCTCCTTTTGTATATGGTTGTTATAATGTATGGATGAATGGATCCATGGGCTGCATTTAACTATTATTTTATACATTTCTGAAAAATGTGTTTTCTATGCATGTATTGTTGAGTTTTCCCATTTGGGAATATTACATCTCTCTTCTAGTTGGAAGAAGTGTCGGTGAGATGGTGAAAGTATACATCACTACCTATTGTAGACCTCGAGTCGCTCCTACTAGGGATGAAAAGAATAATATAAAGGATTTGATCCAACTACCTTTGAGAACTATCTTTTTTATCATAGAGGTAGGAAGATCGACATTAGATGTTGCAAGAAGATCATATATGCAGTATGGGGTAGAATGTATAGAGATGATAGTATTCAACTAGAGCGAGGGTGTCTTGGTCAACTTGAAGGAAAAATTTACTAAAGAAAAGGAGGGAAAGTTGAAGAATTATGGCTATGGTTCCCTTTTGGTCTCTTTTTATTTATATCGGGTACCATTACTACAACCTCAACAGATTGTAATTGAACCCTTCAATCTGAGGGTCCCATAGATGAGGAGGTGGATAGACCACATGGCTAGACATGTAGGTCCATCAGCGATCAGATTTTCACTATCCTTCTTTTGATGGCTACATAGATATTTCATCGTGATCGATGAATATCCTTACGTAGGGATGGATTTCCATGATGATCCTAAGCTCATGTTGCTTGAGGGAGAGAAATGGGATGCTATAGGTAAGATACTTTGACCATTAAGGTTTTGAAAATTTTTACAATTTTTTAATGTTGTTTCATGTTTCTGAGACTAAAATATTTGTTTTTCATGCAGATATTGGATCATTTTATAGAGAGAGAGCCACAAGTGGAGGCAATGGAACTATTACAAGCATCTACGGTAGGACGGGATGCGCTATGGGATCTTGAGGTGGCAGAGGTCCTATCAGAGTTGGAGTGCCACATGGAAGGATTGACCAATGGGATTGATGGTACTGTAGTCTATCAACTTCCATTGCGACTTCAATGACATACCATCAGGGTACCTAGTCGTATTGGTCGCTTATTGCACAAGATAGCTCATGCAGTGTCGAATTATCATGAGCACTAATCATTGTATACTTAGATGTTTGCATGTAGTTTTTTTTATATGGGAAATGTATCCATATGTGTCTTAAGGAAAACATTTGATAAAACCAAAATTTATATATATGCTATTAGCGGTCAAGATAATTTGATGTGAATTTAAAGTTATTTACATTCATTGCAAATTTATATCTATAACAAAATTATCTAGGGCATCTGCTAAAGTGTTTATATTTTTATAAATGTGTTCATAATGTATGAAATAAAAATGTCTCTCCAGAAGATGCACTCTCAAAACCATGTGAAGGATGGCAGGATTTCTCACCGAATATATATTTTCAAGTTGTAGTACTATGAGTTGTGAGTTAATCCTAATGACTATACAGTGGATACCATGTGAAATAGCATTAGATAGCAACTCATTTACTGCATTATACACAGTGATGTTTTTAGTAGAGTGGTCAATGCAAATCCCTTGCATCTCACTATCTCACCATTTGGAGCAAAGATAGCCCATGTTGCGGAGGATAGGTTCTAATTACTATGGCTAGCACCATTGGCATAACCAACATACAATTAGAGAGAGATTTAAATCTTCAAACCAAAGTAAAAGGGATCATCATAAACCATGGGAAACTCTAAAAAACATACTACAAACACACTCAACACACCTATAGAAAGTATGTACATAGTCTACTAAGCATGGGATCAAGAATATTATTTTTTGAGATACAACCCATTTCTAGGATGCGACAGTGGAATTCCATCAAGATCTACTAACTCAGAAGCCCCTTTTGCAAGGACACGCTTGACAATGTATGGGCCCAACCACATAGGCTAGAACTTTCTTGGGCCTAACTTATCAACCTCCTGGTCATATAAGAGTACCAAATCTCCTTCTGAGAAGACTCTAGGCTTGACACTTTTATCATATTGCGCTTTGATGCACCTTTTATGAGCTTTGTTGGCTAAAGCAGAATCACATCGGGTCTCATCCAATTGAGTCAAGTGTAAAATATGCTCCTCTTCTACGGAGCTAGTGGGGATAAGTTTTATAGATAGTTTCAGTGATGGAATTTCGCACTCCATGCAAAATATTTCTTCTATACTGTAAACCAACTGGAAAGGTGTGAATTCTATAGTTGTCCTTACTAAGGTTTGTTATGCCCATAATGAAGCATAGAGAAGTAGATTTCAGTCAGATTTATGGACACCTATCATGCATTGAATCATAGACTTAAGAATTTTTTTGATAGCTTCAACTTATCTGTTAGCCTGAGGATAATAGAGGGTGGAATTTTAATGTGAAAGTTCCAATTTTTCATTTAATTTTGTCATCATATGATTCCAAAAATGCTTCGCGTCATCCATGACTATTGCTTGCAGAACACCAAACCTTGAAATCATGTGGTTAAATAAAAACTATGCAATCGTCTTGCCAGTGTTATTGAAAATGACCATCGCTTCATCCCACTTAGTAAAGTAGTCAATAGTGACAATGATATAGCCGTTCCCCCCGGCTAAATGAGGGTTACATGTCATAAAGTCGATAACCCATTTCGAAAAGGTACCAAAAACGATAGTGGGATGCATTAGAGTTGGTATAGCATGGACTTTGCTATCATGTATCTGAATCATGACACTTCTGAACTACAAGGATACAGTTGCGGAAAGTGGTGGGTCAAAAGTAACTAGCATGTAATATTTTTTGCATGGTAGCATATCCAGATAATTTTCTGCAACATGCTCTTAAATGGTAATAATTAAGAACTTTATCAGCCTCCTCGAGGGTGAGGCACCTCCATAAAATATTATCAATACCACGACGGTAAAGGTTGTCACCGATAATTAAATAATTTTGGGATTGGTACCGATTACGTTATTGCTCATAGCGAGAGGTATTAAGTTGGAAAGTTTGGGTATGGAGATAAATCAAGAAATCTCCATACCACGGGTCATATGAAGACATCAGAAACAATGACTGGACAAGGATGGAATCTTTATATGTAGATTCTGCATCAAGGGAAGGAAGATCGCACATTAGTTCGGTGAAAACTAGGGATTTCTTTGACTTAGACTTGATGAATTCTAGGTCAAATTCTTGTAGAATAGCCATCCATTTCGAGCAATTTCCCCCAAGTGATTGATGTGAAAATATATATTTCATCGAGTTGAAATCTAAAATGACTGTAATTTTCTGAAGTAAGATGTAATAGTGAAATCTCTAGACAGAAAAATTAGGTAGATAGAAACCACCGAGATTATCTTCTATGGAATCGAGAAGGGAGGAACGATGGTGATGCTCGTCCCACAGTGCGTTGTCTGACATCATGATCTCCATGATTATTTCATCAGTTGATAATATGCACAATAAAGGATCAGAGTGCATGCCATAATCCAGTGATCGATTTACCCAATTGATCGAAGAAAAAACATGGGCCGCACATGCCGAGTAGATGGCTTCATAATCTTGCTCAACAAGTCTAAGCAGGATTCGCACGCCAAAAATTTTGATGTCAGTTTCACCTAGTAAAATTCATGGATCATCCAAGATTGTAGAATATTATATCATATTTATATAAGAAACCGAAGGTGGGGAGTTGTAAAGGGGAGGAGGAGGGAGTGAAAAATTCCCCATAAGTGATGAGTCCTTCAGTAATCCAACTCCAACATGCTGATAGGAATGTAGGGCTTCTCCTACCAGAGGTAAACTTTTGGTATCATTGGAATTAGAGGCAAATAATTTGAGTTGATCTATGGCTACGATCTATCATTTATGAGGAAATACGATCATTAAAAATTAAGTCGAAACGATGGAAGCCATAGCATAAACCTGTGTACGTCTGAGTAGAATATTATAATAAAGAGGTCCGTTAATAACTTCTATTTCAAAGGAGACAGTTTTTCCGCCAAGTTCCACTTGGAGGTAATTAAAAATCCCATAGGGTTTATATGTCCTTCCATCAAAGGCTTTTAATGTGGCGGTCGATTGATTTAGTTAAGGTGAACCAATTTCTTTCCAATAATACATGGACATGATGTAGGTCGAGGCTCCCTCACCCACAATGGAACGATGAATGTTTTTACTGTGGACAGTGACTTGAATCATAAAAGATAACTGAGATGGAAGCCAAGGAATATAGTTTCATGGTAGAATACCACTAGGTTGCAATCCTATGGGCCCATACATCCTATAGCCGACAACAAGGCCTTCTTTTGGGTGGGGAATTTTTGCAACACCTCAAGAGTTGACATAGTTGATGGAGATTAAGCTAAGTATTCAACTACGTTATAATTTTGGGTAGCTCTTGAATGAGGGTTGTAAACAGACTTATGGACAACACCCTTTGGAGGCTTGATACTCAATTATGAAGGTGGAACAGAATCAAATGAGGTTGGTGTCAAATTGGAAGGTTGATCAGTAGCCTAACCATTCTGTGGATTCACATTACCATAGTCTTTGTTATGAGTTTCCACCAAAACATATGATTTCAAATTTGAGGAGGAAAGCATAAAAACCATGTTAAAGGTGTTGAAAATGGAAATAATAAATATTGAAAATGGCGCCTAGAAATGCCACCCAAGGGGGGCTTCTGATTTAATATTCCCTTAATTAAATTGGAAGAGAAATTGTAATTTCATCTCATAAAAGCTTGTAAGTGTTAACTGATTCAAGAAGTCTTATTTATCTTAGATAAGTTTAGTTAGAGTTCAAACTGGAGACATGTAGAGTTCCTCCTATATTTTAGGGGGTCCATTTATAGTTATTTGTGATTTGTAATTAGTTAACTCAATTAATTGAGTTAAAATCAATTTAATTAGTTATAACTAAGAGATGAGCTAGAGATAGGTCCAGTGAATTAAATATGATTTAATTCACTAGTGATCAATTAGTTAACTGATAATTCTCTATAAATAGTCATTGCATGTCAGTTCTAAGGATTTCCTAGTTGAGAATGACATTAAAGGGAAGATAAATATCAGTTGTATAATTAGAAAATTGTGCAGGTCATGCATGAGGTCATCGTGAAGCCTTGAAGGTATTGCACAATCATTAATTGGAAATTTACTAAATAATAGGGGCTCAATTAGCCCAAGAATGTGTAAGAAAGGCTATTTAGGTAGAGGAAATTAAGTGGTTAAATATTGGACCAAACTTGCTTATATTAGAGCAGGATCAAGTGAGACAATCAGCAGACTGCAGAGGTTTCTCAGTGAGGGAAATAACATTTTATTGTTTCATGATCTTGAATTTATGAAATATACAAATAGTCGGGTTTTGAGCATTTTCTTTCCCCAAACACATCTTGTGTTGTGCGATTGATAATTTATTTCTCTTACTTGTTATGTGATTGTGCCATCGTAATTGTTTTCCGCAATTTGTAGAAGGATTCAGTGTTTTGTTTTAGTACATTACAAGGTCAAATTGAATCCCTTTGGATAAATTTATACATGGAATCAGAGTAGGAATCACAATAGAAGAGAAGAACTAGATTTTTTTTTGAACTGGTACATCGAATTTGGAGATCTATTCTTCAAGACCCAGCAGCAAATCAATATGTACTTCAATGGATTGACACTCGAATATGCACTCGAGGGAAATTCGAATTACATAAAATGGAAGGATAGGATGGATGTAGTGCTAGAGGACAACAGGCTGAAGGAATTCATAGAAATTGATATTCCACAGCTCGCAGCAGGAGATGCTCAACTTCTTGATGCATGGAAGAAGACGGTAGCAAAGTCAAGAATGATCTTGCTATAAGGAGTTAGATATCATATTTTCTCGAATCTACATGTAAAAAAAACTCCATGTGCTATGTGGAATGCCTTGACATATTTTTTTCATAATATCAGCGACCACAGGAAGTTGGCATGAAATACAATCTCAAAAATATCAAGACGGAGGGCAAGACGATACCAAAATACTTGATGAAGTTCACTCAATATCGAGATGAGCTTGGAAGTGTTGGTGTGACAGTATCCTGTGATGATTTGGTGAGCCTAGCACTTCTTGGCCTTCCCAAGAGCTGGAATAGCTACTAGGACTCATTGAATGGGAGGGAGAAGCTACCAGAGTGGGAGAAATTGTGGTTCAGAAGAGAAGATAAAAGAAAGAGCAACAAATATGGGACCTCTTGCAATGACAAAGAAGAATATTTTTCATTAGTCATTAAAGGAAATGAATTTGAGGGAAAGGAGTCCCAAGGCAAAGAGGCCAAGAGAGACTTGTCCAAGATCATGTGTTTTCATTGTCATGAGTATGGGCACTATGGCATGAAATGTCCATAGAAGGCAAACAAGAAGGATCCTATAGTTGCAACAGCAGGTTAAGATCTAGCTTCATAGTTCGAGCTTGATTTTACTCTCATTTCATGCATAGATGCACTGTAATGGGATGCATGTGGTATCTCTATAATGGTGCCTCATTCCATATGATGAGGAATAGATATTTCTTCAATAAATTGGAGGATAAGGACATCCAACAAAACATAGAGTTTGGATATGACGAGAGATATAGCGTGACCAACATAAGTACAATTACCTTTCAATGGGATATTAGCTCCCCTCTCATACTCAAATATGTTTTGTTTGTTCTGGGACTAAAGAAAAATCTTGTTTCTGTAGTAATATTGGAAGACCATGGCTATGATGTGATATTTAGAAAATGAAAGGTTTTCCTTAGATAAATTGCCATGGCATGTGTTAGAGTCAGTTTATTAGTGATCAAAAATATCTCTTTTAAGAGATTTCCACCAAGTCATGGCACGTGTTAGAGTCAATTTATTAGTGATCAAAAATAGCTCTTTTAAGAGATTTCCGCCAAGTCATTAGTCAAATTTTTTTATTTTTTAGTTATTTTTCAGCAATAGTTTTGGTCATTGAACAATTCCTATCTTGATATGTTGCTCCTTAACATCATTTAATCACCATTTAGAGGTCTAAAGTTAGGTTACTCCATCCCACATAGGTCAAGTCTAGGGTCAAAACTGCTCATGGAAAACATATTCATTTTTTTCACTAAAAATAAGGCAATGAAACCTCCATTTCATTCATAAAAGTCTAGCTGAAGGAGAAAGTCAATTTTTACAGTTCAAAATAAACTCTACATGTTATAAGAATTTCCTATTTTATTGCTGTATTCGAGAAGAAATGAAGAGCTTTGCTGAAGAGAATTATTTTCAAAATCGCATGTTTATCAAATTTTTATTCTTCAAAAATTATAAAATCACTCTCGAGACCATAGGATATAATCTTATGAATTTTTCTCCACTACCCATGTGACATGTTGCATTCCCTAACTCACCAGTTATCCAAATCACATCACACTTACTATACCCCTACCCCATCATTTATGAAAAATGTGTTGTATGTTAACTACCCCACATCTCATCGTCCATTCATCACATCACAATCTTATCTAATGTCCCGTACGAGACTTCCGCCCCCCACCCCCCCCCCCAATCGTCTAAAACTTAATTTCGGGGGGTGTCCAAAAATCGTGGTTTCAAAACCCAACCCCACCGCTACGTGTCAAAAGCGGATGATTTCGCACCCCCCAACCCCCCCCCGGTCCCCCCCCGCCACCCCCACCCCGCCCGCATGAAACCACTTACTACCAATGTACCCCTCCAAAATCCCACCAATCCACTAGTTGAAACCACTGCTCCACCCACCATTTATGTCATGCCAACGTGGACTGAGGACTATCCAATCAAATTTATTCCCGCCCTTTCATAACTTTTAGCGAATTAAATTTAATTTCTAACCATTATGCTAACATACCCACACCATTTGTTGGGAAAAAATGCACGAGAGGGGGAATGCAGCGGAATATTCTGCATATTCAAAACTTTTATTTTTTCTTGCTTCTAAAACCCATACGCTACTTTCCTGATACAGACTCGCGTATATACGCGGATACCCTTTATGAAACTCGCGTATACACGGAGATCTAATTATGTCATTAATTCTTCACTTATATCATTCCATCATTCATTCATCAGATGTTTAATAAACAATAAACATGTGCAGTAAGAACAGAATAAACCATCACACAAAGCATCACACATGAACACCAGGATTTTTAGGTGGAAACCCAAGTCGGGGGAAAACCACCGCTGCAGTTGCTCAGCCTTCAATATTTTATTATAGAGAAAACATCTTACAACATATGTGCTGGTGCAGACTCCTACCAGCACGCAGGCACCCACCTGCGCTCGTTTACCAGCCTCTCCTGGAAGGGAGCTATGACCCCCTGATCTCGTTTACCAGCCTCACCTGGAAGGGAGCTACAACCCCCTGACTGAAGGCTACAACCCTCAGCACCTCTATGGACCACGTTTCATCAATTTTCACACTGGATCCAAAGCTTCCTTTAGGACACCACTTGCAGACCACGTTTCATTATATTTTCAGACTGGACCCACTCCATACATTTAAGCTCAATCATACATCAAACTGAAACTTATCAATTCAGACAACCCAGAACTATAGAATACATCATTCACAGATAGCAGTAACATAGCAGAATAGATCAGACATTTCATACCCCTTGCTTCAGCAAACCCTAGTTTTCATACGTGATTTTCTTTCACTGATACCGTGTATATACGCGCTTCCAATCACATCAACCCACGTATACTTCTGTACGAATTACAGAGCTGATTTCACTGTGCATACACGCTTTATCTTCAGCAAAGCCGCATATATACGCGCTTCTTCTACGGTGAACTAGCGTATGGTTCTTCAGACATTTAGGTCATTGCAATTCTTTAGAACAGATACATTACTCAGATTTTACCCTTTACTTCAGACAAATGTTCGCCTCTTCTCAGATCTAATCATCCCCTAAACAGATCTAGCAAATACAAGTACATTTCAGATCTAGATACCCTTCTTCATCATTGGTGCATCATGCAATCAGATCTATCATTCAATTGTAACCCTTTCCATTTAGATATACTTCAGAGAGAAGTATTCATTCAAGCTCAGACATCTTGCACCCACACTCTTGATTTGCACAAAGAATTTCTTCTCTTTATATAGGTTTACCCTTTTTCAATACCATGAGCCAAAACCACATTACATCCGATGGTATTCCTGGACGGGGTCATTTAGGCAAAGTCTTCTTTTAGCAATGGGTCAATACCACAGTGATTCCCAGTTTTTACTTTTTAGCTTTTCATGTCGAACTTGGCACGTACTTAGCAGTGCATGTGAGCTTCTCCTGACAAATCCACACGCGTATTCCTTGAAACACCTCTTTCATCATGGATCTATTTTATCAATATAATTTATTCTTCATTATGCATGCTCACCATGACACATTGATTTACATCTTTAAGCAGTTCCATGAAGACATTTCCAAAGGACCTTTTCCTATCAAGTGGGTACTCAGCATCATATTGTCAGCACACATCATATCACATCAGATTTACATCATTTACCAAGTTCATCAAGTCAAGAATAACTTTATCAGGTGGATTGCCATCAAGGACAACACTCTGCATCATATTGCCAACAATCTCCCCCTTTGGACTTGATGGCAACCACGATGGTGTTTGGTTATCACAACAGATAGGTACATTAAGAATACAATGACACCATGTTACTCTCCCCATTTTTGACACCATTCTTTCTCTTCATTCAAACACCATGTCACTCTCCCCCTTTGACATCAAGGGCAAAGGGTGGATCAAAACCAACACTCTCTCCCCTTGTTCTCCTTATGTAGAAGAAGCGTTCTGCAGATCTGATGTATACTGAAGTGACCAATCTCCCCCTGAGTTCATGCTGAATCTTCAAAATGAAGTACATGACTCTATGAACTTCCTATCACCAAAGACTCATACTTACATCAAATATCCAACCAAGTGGATTTACATATGAGACTCAAGTACCCAACCAAGTGGGTTTACACATTTCAACTTAGCTACCCAACTAAGTGGGTTTACAAAATTTGACAAGTCCTTACATGACTGAATATTACAATTTTACATCATGGGTCTCAACAAGACCTTTTCATCAAATTACACATATGACCATTTATGACCAACACCAGAAATTCCTCAAGAAAGAGATCATTTTTCAGAATCAACATAATGCCAACAATGCATTATACTCAGCAAGGCCAATGCTCCCCCTGAAACTGTGCACCCAAGCATCCTTTCCATATGACCAAGGCTCCCCCTTAGTTTATGCCGCCTGAACACCTTCAACAGCAAGTCACCGACTACAATCTCTGCATGATCTGTCCTTATCTAATCATTAGCAGTCAAATTGATTCTCCCCCTGAACCTTTGTTCCTGATCTTCAACTATCATCCCAATTATCTTATCATTAATGCATACGCGACTGTGTCTGCTGGAACTGGCGTGTATACGCGACTTTTGTTCATCTAACCCGCGTATTGAAAGTGAAGCATAGAAAATTTTGCATTTCTTCAACTCCCCCTGAACTTATACCTCCTGTACCTATCTTCTTCATATCAGATGATTTGTCAGGCAGAAGCATAACCAGAAAAGCCAAACAGTATTGCAGAATGCTGACACCAACCAAAAATAGTCAGCAACTATCCATACGCGACTTTCTGTTCATATACTCGCGTATATACGCGACTGTACATCAGGAAAACCGCGTATCCTATTTAATCTTCTCAATTTATGCATATTTTTTCTTTTGACTGGCAGAGAACACTCCCAGCTTCTGTCTTAGATACTCGAACGCTTCTCTAGGCAGAGGTTTGGTAAAGATATCAGCAACTTGTTCTTTGGAGGGAACATACTCCAACTTCACCTTTTGCTCAAGCACTTGTTCACGTAAGAAGTGATACTTGATGGGAATGTGCTTGGTCTTCGAATGCATAACGGGATTCTTTGAAATACTGATGGCACTTGTATTGTCACACTTAATGGGGACAGGAGGTGTACATTTGATTTGAAAATCTTGTAAGGTTTGCATCATCCAAAGGAGTTGAGTGCAACAAGATGCTGCAGCCACATATTCTGCTTCTGCTGTAGATAATGCAATAGAATTTTTCTTCTTGCTGAACCAAGATACTAACCGGGGTCCCATATAGAATGCACCACCACTAGTGCTTTTCCGATCATCAACACTTCCAGCCCAATCTGCATCAGTGTAAGCATGAAGAGTAAGATCGGCATTCTTTGGATACCATAGACCAAAGTCTTGAGTTCCTTGTAGATATTTGAAAATTCTTTTAACAGCCTGAAGGTGAGACTCTTTTGGATTAGCTTGGAATCGTCCAACAATCCCAACTGCATGCATAATGTATGGTCTAGTCCCGGTGAGATAAAGTAGACTTCCTATCATTGATCTGTATTCTGGTTGATTCACCGTGGGAGAATCATCATGAGAACTGAGATTGCATCCGGTTATCATTGGTGTACTTACAGGTTTGCATTCTTCCATGCCATACTTCTTCAAAATTTGCTTAAGATATTTTGCTTGTGAAAGGAATATACCATTTGTAGTTTGATGCACTTGCAAGCCAAGAAAGAATGTTAGTTCCCCAAGTAAGGACATTTCAAATTCTTGCTGCATGACAAAAGAAAATTTTTGACTCATAAATTCTTCGTTACTCCCAAAAATGATATCATCAACATATACAACCACAATCAATAGTTTATCATTTTCAACTTTTGTGTATAAGTTGCTATCAGCACACCCCTTTGAAAAACCTTGTTGATGAAGATATTTGTCAAGACGATAATACCATGCCCTTGGAGCTTGTTTGAGACCATATAGAGCCTTTTTAAGTCTACAAACAAGATCTTCATCATTTCCCAAAATGAATCCTTCCGGTTGTTCTATATATACTTCTTCTTCTAGGTCTCCATTAAGAAAAGCAGATTTAACATCCATTTGATAAACTTTGATTTGTTGATAACTTGAAAAAGCAAGAAACATCCTTATGGCTTCAAGTCTAGCTACAGGAGCAAACGTTTCTTCAAAGTCTATACCTTCTTGTTGAGTATACCCTTTGCAAACCAGTCTAGCTTTGTTTCTTACAACATCCCCATTCTCATTTAGCTTGTTCTTGAAAATCCATTTAGTTCCAATGACATTTTTATCATGTGGTCTTGGTACCAATTCCCAAGTGTCATTCTTTTCAATTTGATCAAGCTCTTCATTCATGGCTTGCTTCCAACATTCATCTTTGCTAGCTTGATTGACATTGTGTGGTTCAATTGTGGATAGAAATGCCAGATGACTAGAAGATCCCACAAGAGTTCTCCTTGTTCGTACACCTGATTCCTTGTCTCCCAAAATTTGAGATTCAGGATGATTTTTTTGAACATATCTGGATGGAGCTTTATCAGATAGATCATTTTCAGGTTCTCCATTTGATCCACTATCTATATCATTTCTATTTGATGTAGAAGGACATAACTCACCATCATCTTCTTTTGTTGTTTGTTTTTCTTCTTTAGGAGCTGCAGGAGACTCATCAATAACAACATCAATACACTCAACAATCTTTCGAAGCCTTTTATTGTAACATTTGTATGCTTTGCTTGTAGATGAGTAACCAAGAAATATCCCTTCATCTGATCTAGGTTCAAACTTTCCAAGATTTTCATCATAAGATTTTCATCATTATTTTTGATAAAGCATTTACTTCCAAAAACTCTAAAATGCTTCACAGAGGGAGAATTACCATACCAGAGTTCATATGGAGTTTTGTCACTATTTACCCGAACATGTGCCTTGTTGAGAATGTTTGCTGCTATATGTGCTGCTTCTCCCCAGAAAATGTCAGGTGTTCCAGAATCATCAAACATAGCTCTAGCCATTTGTTGAATTGTTCTATTCATTGCTTCTGCTACACCATTTTGTTGTGGAGTCTGACTTGTCTTTTTATGCCATGTTGTTCACAAAATTCAAGGAATTCATTTGATGTATATTATCCTCCTCGATGAATAGGAGTCTGATGCCAACACGCTCATGTATTCATCTGATGTATTCTCATGAGTTCAAGAGGCTTACTTGATGATCCTTCTTTGGCATTAAATCGTACTCTGGTCTGCTTACCGAATTGACAAGATTTGCATATGATACTTTCTGGTAGATTAACATTGGGAAGATCACGAACAACTTGAAGTCTGCTGGCTTTGTTGATTTGAGAAAAGCTTAGATGCCCCAGCCTTCTATGCCATAGCCAATTTTCTGAAGACTTTCTCAAGTAACATTGATCTATGCCGTTCAGTACATACAGGTTGCTTGGATTTCTTTTTCCTTTTATAATGATTTTACCTGTATCAAGATCACGAACCACACATTCTTTTGAACTAAAGACCACTTCTATTCCTTGATCACACATTTGACTTACACTTAACAGGTTATGCCTTAATCCATCCACATACATGACATCATTAGCCTTCACCTTTTCTTTTAGAAACACCGACCCTTTTCCTTTAATTACAGCAGGAGTATCATTTCCAAATGTAACTTTCTTTTCCTTCTCTAGAGCATTATATGTAAGGAGTTTGCTTTTGTCACCTGTCATGTGTCTTGAGCACCCACTATCAATGTACCATTGTTTTTCTTCTGTCTACAATGCTTCCCATCCTCAATTTTCAGCAGTTATTTCTTTCTTTTCCACTTTAAGGCTTGGGAACATCTTATTTAGCTGGACTATCTGCATTCAGATTCTTCATGACCAAAATTATTGCAATATGTACATTCAACTTCGTTTTGAAGAGGAGAAAAGTTGTTATAGGTGTTCTTCTTTGGTTCAATATTCATCTTTTTCTTTCTTGCTTCTCTTGTCATGATGGTTTTATATGCAACACATTGAACAGCTTTATGACCAAAATTGTGACATGAGAAACATTGTCCATTGAAGTAGAAATTTCTGCGATCATGAAATCCTCTTTTTGAATTTACCTGTTGGTTGTAGCTTCTTTGAAAGATCTCCCTG
Source organism: Pinus albicaulis (assembly GCA_034641835.2). Lineage (NCBI taxonomy): Eukaryota > Viridiplantae > Streptophyta > Pinopsida > Pinales > Pinaceae > Pinus > Pinus albicaulis. The sequence continues at coordinate 661,643,826 of CM076584.1, read as the reverse complement.
TTAGTGTTCCTTGAATTGAGATGATCATGCTTTACCTGTAAAGATCCTTTGTTCCCTTGCTGAGTGGTTGAATGTAGTGAACTAGTTGTGGAAATTTTACTTCCAGATAATTTGGTCTTGAGAATGCAGGAAGATTCCCCGGTATATCCAAGACCTATTTTATAAGAGGAGATCGTTGTATCTTGATAATCTCATATAGGTTTTCGAACCTTTAGCAAATCTTAAGATTGAGAGTCTTACTTTCTCATTATCTTTCCTTAGACTTACTACTTCACACTCGATTCCCTCGTGCGTTTTCCTTTGCTTCAAGCTGATTTTCAAGAGTCTCTATGATTATGTTCTTTTCTTATAGGCTTACTTTGAGTTGATTGTTTTCTTCAAGAAAATAATTGTCCTCTAGAGCATCCACAAAAGTATCCTCTTCTTCTCTTTGTTCAAATGCCATGAGAAGTCTAAAATCTTCTTCACATTCTTCCTCACTATCAAATGACCCATCACTGTCTTCATTAGTATAATAACTTTTTCTTGTGCTAGATCGATTCTTATTCCTTCTTGCTACTTATTTTACTTTAGCCGATGTTTATTTATAAGGACACTTTGCAGCATAATGACCAACTTTTCCATAATCAAAACATTTGAAAGGAAGCTTACCTTTGAACCTTTCGGTTCCTAGTTGGAGCTTTCTCACAAAATTCGCTTCTTCTTCTTCGGATATATAGCTGGATTCTTTGACAACTTCCTTTTCTTTTCCTCTTGCAGATACCTTAAAAGCAGCTTCTCTGATTTGAGATGGACCTCCTTGTCTCATTTCAAAAGTAGTCAGAATACCATGTAATTGAACAATAGTAAGATTTTGCAGATCTTGCCTTTCTTCAATAGCTAAAACTTTAGAGTCAAATTTTGAAGTCAAGGATCTTAAGACTTTTTCCACCAGAGTAGTATCGGTTATGATTTCGCCCAAATTTCTCATCCGATTTACAATATCATCTAGACGAAGAAAGAAACTGGAAACACTTTCATCACTATGCATCTTCAACTTTTCATATTCAATTCTAAGAGTTTGGAGTTTTGCACTTTTTACCTTTGTATATCCTTCATAGCTCAGAATGATTTTTGTCCCATATTTCTTTTCTTGAATGTACATTTGCATCACTTTAGCAAGTCAGTTCGATTTCATGCTTCCTAATAAGACATTCTTGCTTTGGCATTGATTTCATACTTCTTCCTTTTAATTTGCATTAGTATGAATACTTGTTGGATATTGATAGCCTTCTTCCACGATTGCCCATACATACGCACCAAGACTTTGCAGATAAGATTTTATTCGTACCTAGAGAATATCGGATTGCTTCCATTGAATGAGGTGGCTTTATAGACATCACTCCTTCTTGACTTCCCATTGCGACGGATCTCCTTCAAGCGATTAAGCTTCTGCAGAAGAACCTGCTCTGATACCAATTGTTGGGAAAAATACTGAGAGGGGGGGGTGAATCAGTATTTACTGCATAATCAAATCTTTTTACTTTTTCATTCCTTAAAACCCATACGCTACTTTCCTTCAGTAAACTAGCGTATATACGCGGATCCCCTTTATGAAACTAGCGTATACACAGAGATCTGGATCTGTCATTAAATCTTCACTTATATTATTCCATCATTCATTCATCAGATATTTAATAATCAGTTAACATGAACAGTAAGAGCAGAGTAAGCCATCACACAAAGCATCACACATAAACACCAGGAATTTAGGTGGAAACCCAAGTCGGGAGAAAACCACCGCTGCCGTTGCTCAGCCTTCAATCTTTTATTATAGAGAAATCATCTTACAACATATGTGATGGTGCAGACTCTACCAGCAAGCAGGCACCCACCTGCGCTCGTTTACCAGCCTCTCCTAGAAGGGAGCTCCAACCCCCTGACTCGTTTACCAGCCTCTCCTAGAAGGGAGCTACGACCCCCTGATCTCGTTTACCAGCCTCGCCTGGAAGGGAGCTTCAACCCCCTGACTGAAAGCTACAACCCTCAGCACCACTATGGACCACGTTTCATCAATTTCACACTGGATCCAACAACTTCAATAGAACAACACTTGCAGGCCACGTTTCATTATATTTTCAGACTGGACCCTCTCCATGCTATCAAGCTCAACCATACATCAAGCTGAAACTTATCAGGTCGGACAACCCCAAGGAACTTATAGAATACATCATTCCACGAGATAAGCGGTAACACAACGAACGGTCGGACATTTCATGCCCCTTGTGACAAACCCTAGTTTTGCATACGCGCTTTCCTTTCACTGATACCGCGTATATACGCACTTCTAATCACATCAGAACATATAATTACGACACAAAATTACGGCGATTTCACTTCTTTATCGCGCTTTCTCTTCAACAAACCCGCGTATATACGCGCTTATTCTGCGGCGAACTAGCGTATAGTTCCTCAGACATTTAGGTCATTGCAATTCTTCAGAATAGATACATTACTCAGATTTTACCCTTTACTTCAGACAGATGTTCGCCTCTTCTTAGATCTAATCATCCCCTAAACAGATCTAGCAAATGCAAGTGCATTTCAGATCTAGATACCCTTCTTCATCATTGGTGCATCATGTAATCAGATCTATCATTCAACTGTAACCCTTTCCATTCAGATATACTTCAGAGAGAAGTATTCATTCAAGCTTAGACATCTTGCACCCACACTCATGATTTGCACAATGAATTTCTTCTCTTTATATAGTTTTACCCTTTTTCAATACCATGAGCCAAACAATACCATGAGCCCAAAACTACATTACTTCCGATGGTATTCCTGGACGGGGTCATTTAGACGAATCATTACCCAATACAATGGGTCAATACCATGGTGGTTACCCCTGGTTTTGCACTTTTTGAGCGCTTTTGCCCATACGCGACTTGGCACGTACTTAACCGCGTGCATACGCAACTTCTCCTAGACAAATCCGCGTATTCCTTGAAACATACTCTTTTCATCATGGATCTAGCACATATTGAATTCCTTTCTTCATTACCTTCTGTACTCTCTGTAGATACATTCAGATTTACATCTTTAAACAGGTTCATCAAGACATTTCAAGGACAACACTCTATCAAGTGGGTACTCAGCATCATATTGTCAGCACACATCATATCACATCAGATTTACATCATTTACCAAGTTCATCAAGTCAAGAATAACTTTATCAGGTGGATTGCCATCAAGGACAACACTCTGCATCATATTGCCAAAACCATTTTCAATGGAAATTAAACCAATTGTCCATAAATTCATCACTAAACACCTATTCTAAACTTTTATTCACTTATTCGCTCTACTTTGCACAGGATTACAAATTCATAGTTATTGACCAGAAATTCAAAGATCAACCTTACCATTGTTTAAAGCCTCCTCTGCATCTGTTGACATTCTTCTAATTTGCAGAGCTTTTCCTCAATCTTGGACTCTGTTTCTCCATCATAAATTCCTTCTTTTGCCATTTCAAACAGAGCCAATCATGCCTCCAAAGAATAAAGGACCAGAATAACCATTAAGTCTGCTACTACACCCTCCAATTGACTTTCATCACATACCATTAGCAAACAAAGACCATAGAATCCATGAAACCTTTTTTGAACTTGAGTTATTTGAATTGTATTGCTGGCTAGAGGATAACTTCTTAGATAAATATGATGATATAGGACTGTGGGATTCCAACCTTCCACATTATATCTTTGCTCAAACCCATAGTGCTCCAAAATTTGTTAGAAAATGCCAAGCCTGGTATATTCCCAACCAGAGAGCTATCATCGCTCCTACAGGAGAGATTTTAGTGACCATCACTACCCAAACCATTGAAACTTTGATGCAAGCCCCAACCACAGAGAATGCCACACCATTCTCCCAAGAAAAACTTATTGAAATATATCGGAATTTATATTTTAAAAAAAGATCTCAAACTCTTGAGCTATTTATGATTGAAAAAGAAAAGATTGTCTTTGACACTTTCATAGAGATAAAGTTGAAGAATAAAATTTTGAAGACCAGTGCATACAATCAATTTTGGAAGAAAACTCCCAGCTCTTAGAGCAGGTTTTTCTCAGCTTTTCATTCAAATAAGGGAAAACTACAGTTTTCTTTTCTTCAAGCACAAATTCCATGGCCAAAATCCGAAGCAGATTACAAAAATACTGCATTTGAGTTTGATACTAAAGAGATACATCCAATAGATCAAATGGAGTTACATAAACAAACTTGTGAGATGATTTCATCCAATCTCACTAACACTGCTATGAGTTTATCGAAACTGCAGGTTTCATTAGAAAATGTACAATCACAACTAAAAATGGAGAAAGTTTCTTCATTTTCTAAGGACACAAGAATCAAAACTTTGGAAGACCTCGTGATCAAAATTGGATATGGTCCTTCCAATGTCAATGCAGTATAAGAAATCATCAAAAATAAAAATGTTAACATAGCAGCATTGAGGAAGCAATTGAATATTCCAGCTACAAAAGATATTTTGGCAAAATACATTGAAGAGACTAAATCCCAGAAGACATGAATGATGAAGTTGATTATGGAACATAATGCTCAAATAAAGAATATGGAATCAAATCTAGAGAAAATGATAAAGGAAAAGGAACACACTGCAAAAACATCAAAATTTCCTTTAGAAGAAGTGCCTCTTGCAGTCATCCTTATAGCAACACCTTCTACAGCAAGTACTATAGTTGGAGCTGAGAAGTTGACTAAAGAAGTTCAGAATATGTCAATTCAAGAAGAGGAGATAAATAAATTACAGGATCAGGTAAAATTGTTGCAATTTCATAAATCTAAAGATGAAATTTCACATGCATCTGAAGCAGAGAGAGCTTTAAAGAAGTTAATTGAGAGGTTGCAGAAAGAGAAAAATGAATCAGCCATTGGAAATACTTTGAGCCAAGTAAAAGAAATAATTTGGGCATACATCATGGAATATTTAAATGATATTTGGCCAAGTATACATATTATATTTCAGAAAAAGGAGATGATACAGAAAGTAAATGAGGCCATTGCAACAATCAAAGCACATCTGGGCGACAAGCCGAACACAACAAACATCATCATCAAGTTTCTGAATGCAAAGAACAGGTATTAGCTGGATGATTTGGGCATATATGACAGAACAGAAAAAATCCTAGAAGTAAAGAAGGTGCTGACAAAGAAGAATTTAATTCTTCAGCTTGAGGAGAAGTGTCAGAGTCTCGAGATCACAGTTCAGAGATTTTTTAGCAGAATAGAGCCTCTAACACAAAAAGGGTTTCCTTCTATGTTTGTGATTAATGATAAATTGATGACCAAAGAGGATTATTGGACAAGACTTAAGGAAATTGTGAGAGATACTACCAAATTTTCAAAAATAAAAGTCACATTGACAGGAAGGGCATTTTTGGGAATATTAAGCAATGATATTTTTATTTAGTATAAAATTAAACATGTTTTTGTGGTGAGGTCCACTTTTGCTAAATACACTGAAACGAATGATGTTTACCGTAAGGTAATAAAATTTCCCATCCTTGATGAAGAGCGCTAGAAAAAACTATGTGAATTTCAGGAGTAATTAGTTAAAGAGAAAATTCAACCTCTCTCAGATCATCAGTTAGATGACAGCCAGCGCAACCCACAATTATCTCCTTCAATAACCGTTTTTAGTTAGAGCAACTCCAGCACAATAAATCAAATTTATTTCCATGTTGCAGTTAGAGTTTAGTTTGGAAAATAAAGTGCTATTTGTTATAGCCTTTAATGTAATCTGTTGTAAATTTTATTTTCTATAAATACTTCACTGTATGAAGTATTATTGTTGTATAAACGAGTTTTTGAGACTCTGTGTATTACTGCGGACCTAATATTAATGAAATCAAAGAAGTTGCAGCAAATATTGTGAGATTCATGTGGTATTTATTTTGATCACTATGATTTTCTCTCTGTTATTTCATTTCCATTTCATTTTCTACGTAAAAATATTATCAGTTTATAAACAATATTAGTTACATGTTCTATTTATTAAGATTTCTACAAATACGTCTTTTCTTTTGATGAATGAATTCAGTAAAATGCTCATTCAGAACCCTGCCTTTTTCTACCACTATACACAAATGACAACTTAATTGTACTCAAATAGTTTTCCTATCTTACCTCACTTTGTTCTCTACATTTCAGTCTTTGAAATCAACTTTAGTGTCACCAATAATTATTTTTATCCAGAAAACAAATTATTCAACAAATTTCAAAACATATTAAATTATATATAGCATAAAATCTAGTACTCAGCCTAAAATTGAATATTTTAAAAAAGTGACACACAAAGAGCCCTCTCTAGTTAGGTAGGTCTAGCTACCTAGATAAAAGTTGGTTTGTGGTTACCTTTCTTCACTCCTATTTTCAGCCTAGGAAGTTGGGGAGAGTGATAACATTTCTGGCATTGTTGTGAGGCATCAAATTGTTAAATATTCCCTGGGAAAGTTTTTCTAAGCAGGCTTAAGTCAAAACATGAGCCAAAACATATAATTCAGATCTTAATTTGGCTCTAAAAATATATACCAGGTCAAACCCTAACCCTAATCCATCACCACTGGTATACAAACTTGAAATTATTTTGAGAAAACAGAAAACTAAGTCTCGATAGTCAGAAGAGTGTTTCCTTCACTGATTAAATCAAATTCCCTACCTTCGAGGTTTTTCTCAGAAAATTTGGCTTTCTCTTCACAATGAAAATTATTTAATTAGAACTAATTCTGAAAATTTTCTCTCAGAATCTACTTTTGACCCTTTTGATTTTGAGTCTTTTACACCATTTTCTGAAATATTTGAGCCTGAAACTGATACTGAATTTTGGTCCAATTTCCATTAAATTAAAGGCTTAGTATAAAATTTTCAAGAAACCTATGAAAAGGATTATTTTCAATATCAACAACAGGCTTTTGGTACTTATTTTACCTCATCGTTTATAATATCCCAAAATGGGAAAACTCAGCAATACATGCATGAAAAACACATTTTTCAGAAATATAAGCGTAAACAGAAAAATGTAGCCCATGATTCCATTAGATCTAACATTATTACACTTAGATATGAGAGGAGATCAGAAACAAATGGCTTTTTCCTAGTTAAATAGGCCTCCCATGCTCAAAATAGTTCAAAAACACTGAAACCCCAAGACTGCAACAAACATAAATTACTACAGAGAGTCATAGTGCAGTTTATTGAGGGTTATAATAATAAAATAGAGAGGAAAATCAGATCTGATGATTTATTAATCAATAGAGCACAAAAACAGAGATCTAGTCTCTTTTACATAGATCCAAGATGACCCGGCAAGGGTTTCTTGACAGAAATGATATACATGAAATATCTGTTGTAGATATATGGCTGAATCACCCTATATGGCTAAAGCACTGCATAAATATGGTTGATCATGCAAAGGAATGGTTGTATCTCCTTTTACTAGCTTTCCGGGAAGAAGAATGAACCTCCCTCAGGGAAACTAGCTCAAAATACAAGGGATTTAACCCCTCCACTGCAATACCTTAAGAAATAACACATTTTATGAATGGGACTACACTGTTGCTGAAGGTAACTACTTGGCCTAACACTAGATAGTGGAAAATGCAACACAAAATACTCTCTTCGGATTTCTTAAACAAGAACTCCAAGCAAGAGTGGGGAATTCCCGCCTGAGAAAACCCTCGCACTAAACAGTGCAAAAAACTTAGCTAAACAACCAAAGAATGAAAAGAAGTATAAAAAGACCACATAAAAAATATAATCTTTAACCATTCTCCATATGGTTGCCATCCCCTCCATTATATAGTTGATGAGCTTCCTCACCAAGGGTCCCACCCCATTATGAGGTTTCTTCCATGCAAAGGCTCCTCCTCCAAAATTATGTTGTCTCCATTTTCCTTGCTCATATTTTTACAGCCCTGTTTGATTTAGTCAATCTTGACTGGGTCAATCTTGACCGAATCAACCTTGACTGGATCTTCATGCCTTGTCTCCTTTCACACTCAAGGTGTCTTCATTTTGACTAGCTATATTTGATCTTTATTCACATTGAGCTGTCTTTATTTAGGATCCACTTCTCATATAGTAATTTTGTTGACTTAGTCAAACTTGACTTTGTCCACACATTTTAGACCGTGTTCACACATGTGGATACTTAATCTAGTTATTACATGATCCCTTTTCACATTATGAGGGATTTTATTCCTACTTAAGCAACTTATGAGCCTCCTTGCCCATTTATTCATCTTACTAGATTTTAAAAGAAAAAATTAATATTCCTATTAGCTGCATGCTATTTTAGGAATATTACAGTCTTCCCCTCCCAAATTTTTCTTGTCCTCAAGCAACTGCAAGGGTGCTACGAAATCTCCCCTCCTTCTCTTATGGCCTTCATGTCCAATAGTCTCCACCATTTCTTCAAATATTCTACAACAATTCTGTCTCCCAATGGTTCCTTCCAAGTGTGCAAGTTGGCCTTTGGTGAATAACGAAAATGGCTCTCATTATGAAATAATGGAAGGTCTATATGGAAACCTTCTCGCTGATCAATGGCCTCCTCAAGATAGAAGTGATGACAATCATGGGGAATTTCATCATCAATGAAGGACTCCCATCTCCATGCTATCATCCAAATGAAATGAATCACCTTCTAGCTTGGTAATTCATAGAAAAGCTCCTCCCAAATTCTCATGAGAGGTATGTCCCAAGTGCTCCAAACAATCATATGGCCTACCTCACAAAGAAATAAGAGATCTACTATGGTAGCCATATCTTTTCCCATGCTCCCCTTGAAACATGTGGTGCAAAAAGTGTGGGGAATTTCTTTCCCAAAGGACACATCTAACCAATGTGTCTCTCCAATCATGTTCCCAAAAATTATAAGAACATCTTCGGCGTATGGAATCATAATTGAAATCATGATAGCTGCCATATGAAGTAAAGGAGAAGGATAATGGTCACTCATGTGCAATTGGTGCAGTTTTACTCCCAAATGCCATAGAATATGATATGACAAGTGTTTTTCCCAACACTTTTTTGCTGCCCCATCCTTCTTGCATGCTTGGAGAAGATGTATAATGGTTGGTGTTAATGAATCACACCATGAAGTGTACATCATCCCTCCAACATTTTCTAAGGAATGGTTAATATCACCATTGTCCATGGCTGCAAGTGGCCCATGAAGCCTATAAGAAAAAGTGCGCCCTCTTGGAGAAAAGACATGTACATGAGTGTTAAGAAGGTACAAGCATATAATGGATACATTATGATGTTCAAAAATACAATTTTTACCATACACTTGATTCAAATTAGGGAGGTAGCTCATGGATGAGCTCCCTCTCACACCCAATGAATAAGGAGGTGGTAATGATAACTCTTCCCAAGAGCTATGTTCCTCCTCAACTAGCAAATGATCTATGCACTTCCTCATATGAGAGTGCATCTCCTATTTTAATTTTACCCACATGAATCCATCTAAGATAGTATGGTATGTTTTAATGAAGCTAGTGGGTTTAGAAAGCAGGATCTCATAGGCTGCATTAAGTAGTTTATACTTGAGCTTGGAATCTTTAGTTAAGTAGATTTGATCATGGAAATAAATGACTCCATCAACTACTTTATACCTCCCATCCATCACTTTCCCATCAAGAACCTTACATGTGAAGAGGTTCTTGGAATATTCCATCAAAAGTTGGGACTCCTAGTAAGGATCTCGGCTCCCCAACAATGACAGCGCTGTAGGAATCTGAAATGCGGCCCCTGTCATGACATGGCTCTCCTCTTTGACATGTTTGATGCAAAAGTCACATGTTGGAGTAATTTCAACTCTCATTTGCTGCCTCTCTTGTAGCTGACCTTGCTCAAGACAAGATTGAAGTTCATGGCAGTGTTGAAAGTTTTCTTTCCTCCAAAACTTCCATAGTTTTTCCCATGCATACAAGAGTGATAATATCCTCTTGTCATATTCAGAAATCTTCATTATATATGGAAGTATATTTTTCTACTCCAAGTCTATGGAGTGGCTTTTTGAAACCATGATTATGTCAATAGAGATTTCTGAATTCTTATTTTCCAGCACAAATAGATGAGTTGAAGATAGCAAAGTCAATTTCAGAAAATTGCTCAGCTCTCCTTGGAATCCACCAATAGTTTTTAGCGCTGTGGTAACTCCCCTCAAAGCTCCTTCCTTGGCCAAATATGTCACTACTGCACATAGTTGATAGAACACTTTAGTCTTCCTCCAATCAATGGGTCTCCCTGGTGGAATGCCTCCATGCAAAGAGACATCAAGGCATAGAGTAGGATGTGTATGTGTGTGGACAGATTTGTCCTTGCCTTCCTTGCATATATCCTCTTGCCTTATTTGTGTATCAAACTTCTGAAATAAAGAGGGTTATATTCTCCTCATCATGTGATGCTTTCCCTCCTATTTTCCTTCTTTTATCTTCAATATCTCACCATTTGACAATGATGGCACATGTTGCACATAGATTGTGCCATGATCTCTATATGTGAGATTCTTTGGAACTCCTTGCAAGAGTGCAAGAGTTTCTCTCCTTCGAGAAAGTACTCCATCTTCCTCTTCATGAGGTGATCCAAGTGGATATTGGTGGTCACCCACCTATTCCACTTGGGGCCCCACCATTGTCTCTTTCAGTTTTTCAGTTTCGGCACAACTTACTATTTTTAGCATTTTTTCGGGTCCTAAACTTCTGGAGCTGTTTTGAGTCCCTAAATGACATTTTTTGGGGAAACAGGGAGCAACATGGGTCCATGGACTAATGTTTCTCACTTGAAATTTTAATTCATCGAATAGATCTTTCTAACGAGGTATGGTACACGTTAAATAGAGATTGTATGCCAAAGTTATGTCCCCAGGAAATTGAAACACCAATTTACCCAAACGGGGCCCATAGTTTTGGCGCGTCATCTCCTAGGGTTAGGGTTTTGGATGTTTAGGATTTCCCATTGTTTCTAAATAATAAATAATCCCTCGAGCCTTATTGTAACTCAGTTCAGAGGCCTATAGCTACCACATCTCTTCTCAGAGATAGCTACCAGTGCCCTAGCTAGTTTT